>OZ012544.1:20307928-21507928 GCA_963935595.1 Schoenobius gigantellus | reverse complement strand
TTCATAATCGAGTAGATACCTAGATAAATCATCTAGTTCATTTGCCTTGATAGGTAACGCTTTCCCACGGAAAGCAGGCAGTTTTAAAAATATATTTCTTATTATAAAATTTTATCTAAATTAATTGTATCTAGGTCCTCTTGCCAAGCTAAATCAAAATTACGACGCATCTTCAAAACAGGTAGGTACTTACTGTTTCGACATCTTGGGTTATTTTCTTTGTGTTAAGATAACCATTTTACTTTCGAACAACTTTTGACATCTTTTCTCCATTTTTATCACTGCGTATCTGGATTTTAGTTTTATTTAGATAATTAAATCACTTTAAAAAACATCAACATGTAAAATATGTGTCAGCTGCGTAGAGCGCGAAAAAAACGAATGAGCTATGGTGACGGTGGAGTTGCCAGGTGTATTTTTCTTTTATATTTTTAATGGTGTCTTTAAAATTCGCGTATTTAGTAGCGGAAGAAGGCGTTACTACAATAGTTATACCTTGGACTAATTACGAATATAATAAACCGACTACAATCTCATTTGTGGACCGATCTCCTTAACTAATTGTCATTGTATATGAAAAATTGGGGTTAAATGTCTTTTTATGTTCTAGTTAAGTTCTAGCATTTACCTATATTTGATTTTGGTTTGTTTTTTCATATCTTTGTTTTGCCCTTGAATATTTTGTTTGTTAAGTTGTAAACTTATACTTGAATTTAATTTGTTGAAAAAATTTTGCTGCTAAATGACTTTGCTGTTGTTGTAATACACTATTTTGCTGTGTTAAGTTTTAGCATTTACATTTGATTTTGTTTTGTTTGCCTTTGAATATTATGTTTGTTAAGTTATTGACTTAATACTTGAATTTAATTTGTTTGAAAATTCTGTTGTTAAATGCCTTTGTTGTTCTAGTTAAGTTCTAGCATTTACACTTGATTTTGGTTTGTTTATATATTTTGTTCTGCCTTTGAAGTTCCTCCCGATCTGTTTTATTGTCTGCGGTTGTCGGTCTGTTTGTCCGTGTATTATTATAGTGTTTATTAATTTTGGTGCAAAATGGTCCCGCCAGTCAGCCCGCTTAGTGGTGCCCGCGCGGGTGCACAAAAGATTTTGAGATGGTTTGCTAGTGCCGTCGCTTTGGTAGACCGACCAGACCGAGAACAGGCTTTGTTAATTCGGCATGAGGGAGTACCTGCTCGCTTGAAGGAATTGGAGCAGCTTTTCGTTGCTCATCAACAATATCTGCTCGACCACCCAGCCGAGGGTGCCGCTGAGTTGCGGGCAGTCGACCAATTTAATGCCGATTATGATCAGTGTTTTGAACAGGCGGATGTGATTATAAACAAGGCTCAGGCAATCCTATCCGCCCGGAGGGGTGAGTCGTGCACGCCCGGGGAGGTCAAGCCTACCCCGGCCGGCTTGCTGGGCAGACTGCCCACTTTAGACATCCCAACCTTTGATGGGAACCTGGCTTCTTGGATGGGGTTCATTAACCTCTTTGATAGCCTGGTTCACTCGAGGGACGACCTGTTCCCTAGCCAGAAATTGGCCTATTTGCTCTCTGCCTTACGTGGAGAGGCTGGTGTTCTTGTCCAGCATCTACCTGTCAACGATGACAGTTATGAGATTGCAAGGGCGTTGTTGACCGCCCGGTATCAGAATGTTCGCTTGCTAGCGGACACACATGTGGCTGCCATTTTAGGGCTGCCACGAGTATCGCGGGTCTCCTCATTGAGGAAGGAGATTTTGAACCCGCTGCTAAGCGCTATTAACGCGCTCAAACGACTTGATCTACCGGTGGACCAGTGGTCCTTTATTTTGCTCCACCTCATCCTCGATAAGCTTCCCATGGAGATGAAGGGGCGCTTTGAACAAAGGTATGGGGGCAATAGTGCCTCCTACCTACCCCCCTTTTCGGATCTCCTCAGATTTTTGGAGGATGAGTGTCGGATGACCGACCACTTGGATCTGGCTCCTATACCGGGACCGAGTACAGGCCGCTATGAGGCGACCCGGGCAGCCCCACGGAGAGAGCGCCGCCCGTACAAGCAATATACTGCCGTGCGGCAGAACTCTCCACAAGGGGAGAGGCCGCTGCCTTGTAAGTGTTGCAAGCGCGATGGCCATCGTTTGCCGGCCTGCCCCAAATTTGTTGGCCTACGCACCGAGGGGCGTAGAAATATGGCCAAGCAGCGGAATTGGTGCTACCGCTGCCTGGGGGCTCATATGGCATCGGCTTGCCCCCACCCACGAGATTGCCACTGTTGTGGAGGGGCCCATCACCCCCTCTTGTGCTTTAATAATAAAGACACTCGTGAGGTGGTGAGAGAGAGGGACTCGCACACGGGCGGGGGCCCTCGTAGGTCACCCATATCTCCGAGGAGATCGGAGGGGCGTGCCACCCCTCCGCGGAGATTGGACAGGCGCCCCCCCTCCAGTGAGAGGATTGGGCGCCCCACCCCCCCTACGGGCGGGGGGGATCGACGCGCCGCTTATGAGGCGCCACCGCGGGATTGGGCCGCGGTTATTAGGGAGCCACGTCGGGAGCCGATACGCTTCTCCCCCTCTGATGGAGAGACCCCGGTTGTCACGGGCTCCCCCAACTTTCGCCCATCATGGGCACCGCCCGGCCCCCCGATGCCGCTTTGATCGGGGCCAGTACGTGCCGGATTGGGACCCGCTCGAGCGCCTTGAGCGCCCTATTCCTCCGCCGCGCACGCATTTTTCCTTGAACCCCCCTTCCCCCCCGTTGCGGGGAATGCGGGAGGATTTTCATTAAACCAACTGTCGGCTGCAACCCCCCCACAGGAGCAGGTGCTGTTACCAACAGCCTCCGTACAGGTGTGGGGCCCGAGGGGCACCTTTGTTTTAGTTCGCGCCCTTTTGGATACGGGAGCTCAGGGTTGCATTGCCTCCAGCTGGCTGGTCCGGCAGTTGAGTTTGAACACATTTCCATACCTTGAATCGGTACGAGGAATCGGAGACCTGCGGATCCCGGATCCGATCGGTCAGGTTTTGTTCTCCTTCTCCCCCCACTTCTCATCAGCGCCCAAAATTGCCGCTACCGCGATTGTTTATGAGAAGGTTGTTGGTCAGCTTCCGCAACAGCACGTTTCGCGCGCTGTCGTTGATGCGACATCAGGATTGACCTTGGCTGACCCTTCCTTCCACCGAACCGGTCCGATTCACTTATTGCTCGGTGCCGATGTTCTAGGCCGCATGTATTGTGGGAAGAGGAGAGAGTTACAGAAGGGTGGGCTGGTAGCCTTATCTACATCGCTTGGGTTTGTAGTGATGGGACCAGTTAGGCATAACCCACCATCTCCATCGGTGGACAGTTACATAACTGTTAGCTCCACCTTATCGGATGTCCTTCAACGGTTTTGGGAGGTGGAAGAGACCCCTACCCTGAAGCGAGTGAACCCCTTGGACGAGGAGTGTGAGTTGTTCTACCAGAACAATACAGGTCGCCTTCACTCGGGACGGCTGATCACTCGTTTGCCCTTTTTGTCAGTTCGCCCCTCACTTGGCAGCTCCCGGCCGTTGGCCGAGAAGCGGCTGCTGTCCATGGAGCGTCGTATGAGTAGGAACTCCGACCTCAAACAGAAGTATGTCGACTTCATGCGAGAATATGAGCAACTGGGGCACATGTCGGTCTCGCGACTGGACTGGCGAAACGAGGAACATAATTTTCTTCCTCACCACACGGTTTTGAAACCTTCCACCAGGAAGATACGCGTTGTTTTTGATGGGTCAGCTCCTACGTCTACCGGAGTTTCGCTGAATCAATGTCTGCATGCTGGACCGAAGTTGCACCACGAGGTGGGCGATGTATTGACCAACTTCCGTCGCCATGCCGTCGTCTTTGTGACCGATATCCGGATGATGTTTCGGCAGACTGTGATTCACCCGGACGATAGACGATATCAGCTCATATTATGGAGGGAGGATCCCAGAGATCCCATGCTAGTCTACGAGCTGAACACCAATACATACGGTTTGCGTTCGAGCCTCTTTGTTCACCGTGCGCAAGTCAATGCGTCGGCCGCGCAGTGGTGACTTCGGCTTTCGTCCGAGCCGCCCCTCAACAGCTATGTGGACCGAGGCCGAGCCACTGTGTGAACCTTGTGGGAGGTGGTTCAGTGACGATGTCCTGACGCGCCGCTGGCCGTCCCACGTACTGTTGTCAGGTCGCGGGTTCGTAGTATAGAGAGGGGAAACTGGATGCCACAATGATAACAACCACTACAGTTATTCACACGTTTATTCGTCACTATATATACATCTTATGTACACAGTTCTAGCCGGCGTTCACGCGGCACATACATGAATTGGAATGCTACACTTTATGGCGGCCTCACTATGCCGCTACAAGTAATTACAGTTAATTTCAGTGCTACACAATCATTTACAAATTTCACTACACAACAGCTCCGTTATGACTTTGGAGTATCTTAACTCAGTTATTTACAATAATTATTTGGTACGGCGCGACGCGATACATTAGTCGTGTGTGCCTTGCACAGCGGTCGACGGGGAACAGGACGTAGCGGCGTCCATGCTCGCTAGTGACGCGACATCAAATTAGTGATGTGCTCAAAGGGTCGATTTTGCATGAACACTCTTTGTGGCAATTCGCTCACTTGTGGAACTCGCTGAACGTGAGCGAACTCGCGACGGTGTTTCATAAGATTGAGGCGGTTCTCAACTCGCGTCCGTTATGTCCGTTGTCTACCGACGCGAACGATTTGCAGGCCCTCACGCCGGGCCATTTCTTGATAGGCAGACCACTTAACGCCCTGCCCGAGTATCCGTATAGAGATATCAATCCAGGACGCCTTTCGCGGTTTGAGTTGCTCCAGCAGCTTACCCAGAGCTTCTGGCGCCGCTGGCACTTTGAATATTTACACATTTTGCAACAGCGCGTTAAGTGGTCAGATAAGACAAACCCACCGAGGGTTGGAGACCTCGTGTTAGTGAAGGACCCAAACCTGCCACCCTTACGTTGGCGTCGCGGACGCATTGTCCAACTTACTCTAGGGTCTGATGGTGTGCCCAGGTTTGCCGAGGTCCTAGTTGGAGATTCTGTTTTGAAGCGCGCGGTCGCTACTCTTTCTCGCCTCCCCTTAGACTGATTTGGCGGACAGTCCGGGACTGTCCGGAGCGGGGGGATGTTTACGCTCGAGGATGAGCGAGTGGCAACACTGCATTGTGGTCTGTGCAGTGAGAGCCTTTTGGCGGCCGGCCGCATGTAACATGTCAGTGAGTCGAGTCGAATACGGAATGACATTGTTAGAGGTTATGTCCGGGCCGCAATAAATTATCCAACAAATAGTATAGTATTGCGCGGCGCACCAAGTGATTGTTGGTGCGAGGTTCTGCAAAGCTTTAGTGTCGGGGAATAGTGTATCAAGCTTTGTGTTCGTTAATGAGTTCGGGTATTGGTGGCCTAATAGGCAAGTGTACCATCCGGTTCGGTCAGACAGCAGAACTTCAGGAGCCGTGACTTCCTTCGAGCTAGCTCAGGAAGTCCACCGGCTACATACGGAGACCAATCGGATCCAAGGTAAGTAATACCAATTTTCTAAGAGCTGGTAGTCGGTGAATAAAATTCAGCAATACAAGTCGGTGAAACGCCGACGTGGTGGAGTCTACTTTGGGCACCACCACTACTACTATTTTTCCTTGATTCGTAGGTAATTTGTTACGTGAAAGGGAACTCACATATTAGTTTCTGTGTTACATTAATATTGACATATTTAAGTATTAAATTTTTAGCATTTTAGATAACAAAGGTAATTCTTTTGAAGTGAGACTTTCCATTTGCTTGTTTGTCTGTATTTAACAGATTTCCTTCGGAGATAACTACTTGAAAACAGTCTGGTTAAAGCTACTGGTCGATTGAATTGGCAGCCAACCAAGCATACCCGAATTTGTTCTAAGCATTTTGAACAACAAAAAAGGCACTTTTCTTAGGAATGGTGCTATTCCTAAACTATTTTTACAGGTCAGTAACTTATACATATTATATCTACAAGGTACATACCCTATCAAGCCAAAACCTAAATTTATTTTTCACAAACCCAACTATTTTTATGGGGGATTTCGAAATTTATTTTACAGTTTTGGATTAACATGGGTAGGGTAGGTACCAAATCCTTTTCTACTATTTTGATATGGCCAAACATATTATTAATGGTTTGATTTTGGTCATTTTCTATTAATATAACAAGTCTGACCATTAGTACAGATACAGTTTAAAAATTTATTAATTAATATTTTTAATGTTGTAAAATTAGAACCTGCTTTTATTTTTAACCTGTATAAATATTGTTTCAGGACGCATCGGTGATGGATTTCGGTTCAAATTTGAATACGCCCCGAAAGATAAAAATGCGGCTTCAAATGCTGGGTTTGAAACAATCAGCGAGGTCATCAAATAAAAAACTACGGCCAGTGCGTCAATCGCTTAGACGATTGGGAAAAAAAGTAGTCACACTTGAAAATGTGTAAAGTGATTTGAAGTGTAAGTTAATGATGCAAAATTAGTAGTTGGACATTTTAGATACTGTAGGAGGAATCAATAGAGATTTTCTGAAAAGATTTTTAGGAGTTGACAAAAGAAAGTATTCTGAACCTTTAAGGAAATTCGCGCTGTGCTTACACTTTTTATGTTCAAAGGCATATGAGTTTGTACGTAAGCAATTTAATACGTGTTTACCACACTCAAAAACAGCTGGTGAGTGGCGAGGAGTAGACAGCCTCTAGAAAATGTTTGTGATTTATTAGAAATTTTGTGCCATAGCTAGTAATCTGGCTTAATCCAAATGAAATAAGTCATATCTCTCCTTTGTCTGAATATTTAACAAGAACACGTAGGATGTAGATATAGCTCTATGCACCGAAAAAGTGTTTCTAATTAATTATATAGGTACTTGACAGAACATAATCTTCCTCAGAGATCTACAAATTGGTCTTGTCCTGCGCTATTTCCAAGTTGCCGCCAGCGGGGGCGAGGTTGGGGGTGGCAACACGGGCAACTAAGAATAACCAGCTATCTACATCGGCATCTTGCGTTCTTTGCCAGATCTTTTTTCCACATTGTGAGCAAGCTTACCAACTTTGGGCTTTTAGTACCATATTGAGTGCGGTATCAGTAGTTCAGTTCTTGAACTTACCCAGCCCAAGTGAATTTTTACCTGTATTGTAGTGAATTTTATCTCTGTAAGCCGAAGTCCTTTATTCGATGACAATAACGGTGATATTGAAATCTAATTTTAGAAAATGTTTATTTAAAATTTAATATTATACATTTTCTAAATCTTCACAAATATTTAGTAAATGTGTAAATATTGGATTTTAAATAAACTGCAGAGATAAAGAAAAAACAATGATTATTGCCCGCTGTATTCTTAATCGAGCGACGATCTTCGCAAGGTACCTAGCTGGCAAAAGCTGGAAGCGAGTGGTCGCGGATCGTGCTCAGTGGCGAGCACTTGGAGAGGCCTATGTCCAGCAGTGGACGCGTGTGGATGATGATGATGATTTCTAATATTTTTTCTTATATTTGTAAAGATGTTTACATAATAGCTTAAATAAATAATTAAGTAAAATGTTTCAAAACGAAATATACTCGAGTAAATCCGAAAAGTGTAGTTTTATTTAAAAGTGTAAATAACTTTAGACTGCGGCGAAGGTTGAATGAAGAATTCAATAAAAAAAATCGCAACTTCCTCCCACTTTTATTTTTGAGACATATTATTGAGCGAGGAGCGCTCATTAAAATGTCTCAAAAAAATACGTAGATCAATCAACCCTACTTTATGTTTATAGTGGTAAAAGCCACTATAAACATAAAGTAGGGTAAAACTTAAAGCAACACTGGTATACCCATCTACTTTAGGCAGGTATGACGTCATCTATGTCTGTCCCTTACGGGTATACGGTCACGTCCTATCTATTCATTCTTTATCTAAGATATAGAATGGAATAGATGGGCTATAAAAGCCGTCAAACATGAGGAACAGAGATAAACTTATACACATTGCCAAAGGAAAGAAGAAGACGGCATCATTTTTATTTTGTCCTTGTTTTTTTACCGTATATAGGTGAAACTGGTAGTGGGGATTGTTTATCACCAGCGTCTGGTGCTAAACAAATACGTGGAAGAAATTTGTTGTGTGAAGTATAGCTCACTGTGCAATTATTTAACAGTTTAATTAGTGTAATTGTGAACTATTTGACAATTTAAATCATGGTGCACTGCTCCGCTTTAGGTTGTAATAGTGATAGTGCTTTCACAGGTATGACCTAAATTGTGTCAATATTAAGCGCCAAAACTATTTTTTAAATTATAAATATGTACAAGTTATATTGCAATATTTTATACTTCTACTATGATTCTCAATCATATTAAGGGATTAAACATGAAATTTCAAACTAATTATTAAGGTTACTGTTAACCTAATAAGTTAAGAATGTCGCCATTCAATATGGTCACGTATACAGCCAACGCGTATAACATTTTGCCGGGTTATAATGATACCAGTTACGCTACGACTATTTTTCCTTGATTCGTAGGTAATTTGTTACGTGAAAGGAAACTCACATATTAGTTTCTGTGTTACATTAATATTGACATATTTAAGTATACAATTTTGAGCATTTTAGATAACAATGGTTCTTTTGAAGTTAAACTTTCTATTTGCTTGTTTGTCTGCATTTAACAGATTTCCTTCGGAGATAACTACTCGAAACAGTTGGGTTAAAGCTACTGGTCGATTGAATTGGCAGCCAACCAAGCAATGTGTTCTAAGCATTTTGAACAACAGTGGATTCCGAAAAACAAAAAAGGCACTTTTCTTGGTGCTATTCCTAACTTTTTTACAGGTCAGTAACTTATACATATTATATCTACAAAGTAAATACCCTATCAAGCCGAAACCTATATTTATTTTTCACAAACCCAACTATTTGTATGGGGGATTACAAAATTAATTTTACAGTTTTGGATTAATGACACCAAAATTTTTATAAAACTATGTTAACATGGGTAGGTACCAAATTCTTTTCTAATATTTTGACATGGCCAAAAATATTATTAATGGTTTGATTTTGGACATTTTCTATTTATATAACAAGTCTGACCATTAGTACAGATACAGTTTACAAATTTCTTAATTATTATTTTTAATATTGTAAAATTAACATCTGCTTTTATTTTTAACCTGTATACATATTGTTTCAGGACGCATCGGTGTTGTATTCCGGTTCAAATTTGAATACGCCCCGAAAGAGAAAAATGCGGCTTCAATCAAATGCTGCGTTTGAAACAATCAGCGAGGTCATCAAATAAAAAACTACGGGCAGTGCGTCAATCGCTTAAACGATTGGGAAAAAAGTAGCCACACTTGAAAATGTGTTTAATGATTTGGATTGTAAGTTAAGTTGGACATTTTAGATACTGTAGGAGGAACTAATAGAGATTTTCTGAAAATATTATTAAGTACATAAAATGCAGTGAGAAATAAAATGTCACAAATGTGTGGAATCACTGTTTGCCTCTGAACCATATAATAGTCTGCAATTGAAAAAAGACAAAGACGGATTATATTATCCGTCCAAATAGGTGACTAGTTACCACGTGCGAAGTTGCTGAAAAAACATATCGTAGAAATAAACCTCTGGAAATAAAATTACTATGCATTCCCTTTTGCAGCAATGCTTAGAAAAATGGTTAAATCAATTAATTTTCTAATGAACATTTTACTGAAGAGTTTAAGCATAATCACTACCCGCTTTTGATAAAATGTATTTGTAAAAAATATTTAAATACGCGAATTCATTGCTAATACGCTTTATTCGATGACAATAACGGTGTTATTGAAATATAATTTTAGAAAATGTTTATTTAAAATTTAATATTTATACATTTTCTAGATCTTCACAAATATTTAGTAAATGTATAAATATTGGATTTTAAATAAATTGCAGAGATAAAAAACAATGATATTGCCTGCTGTATTCTTAATCGAGCGACGATCTTCGCAAGGTACTTAGCTGGCAAAAGCTGGAAGCGAGTGGTCGCGGATCGTACTCAGTGGCGAGCACTCGGAGAGGCCTACGTCCAGCAGTGGACGCGTGTGGGCTGATGATGATGATTCCTAATATTTTTTCTTATATTTGTAAAGATGTTTACATAATGGCTTAAATAATTAAGTAAAATGTTTTAAAACTAAATATACTCGAGTAAATCCAAAAAGTGTAGTTTTATTTAAAAGTGTAAATAACTTTAGACTGCGGAGGTAGAATGAAGAATACGATAAAAAATTTTGCAACTTCCTTCCACTTTTATTTTTAAGACATATTGTTGAGCGAAGGGCGCTCATTAAAATGTCTCAAAAAAATACGTAGATCAACCAACCCTTTTACCACTATAAACATAAAGTAGGGTAAAAATTAAAGCAACACTGGTATACCCATCTACTTTAGGCAGATATGATGTCATCTATGTCTGTCCCTTACGGGTATACGGTCACGTCCTATCTATTCCATTCTTTATCTAAGCTAACTACGGTTGGTAACTAGAACTGTCATTTTTCAAAGACACTGGTGTCAATTCTGTTGGCACTAATTCGATTAAACTAAACTAAATTTAGTTTTAGTGCTGTCAAATTATGTTTTCAGTTAAAATTTTCGAATAAAAAACACGATTTGACAGCACTAAAACCAAATTTAGTTTAGTCTATTCCAATTAATGCCAACAGAATTGACACCACTATATCCATTACTGGTTTAGTGATCTTATGTGTTACGGCAGCGTTCATGATAGCAGTAATGGATGTTAAGTTCCTTTCAAAAATGACAGTTCAGACCCCCTAGACAAGATGCCTTTCGATAATCGCAAACGCAATCGCTAAATGGATAATGTATGAGATTTGACAATTGCGCTCGAAAGCTAAACGAGGGCTTATGTCAAATCGCATACATTTTCCTTCTAGCGATTGCGTTAGCGATTATCGAAAGGCATCTTGTCTAGGGGGTCTGGTTAGCAACCGAAGCTCGAAGTTACAGAGTAGGCCTGCAGGCGGTCTAACCGCCGCTATAGATGTTTCACATCAAAAAGTTCGAATTTGAGTCTTTTCTCCAGCGATAATCACCGCTCAGGCCACATTTATATGTCTGTGGCTCAGGCTCAGCTAATTATTCACTTTAGTAACTCGGATAATTTGTAATTCATTTTTATTTCTTTGTGCTAAAAATTTTTTGGAGGGAATTTTAAATTGAGTCTAGCGATTTGGAAATTTTGGAGCTGGCAACACTGGATTCATTTGATTCGGTGGCGGTCTGGCGATCGCTTTGTTTGTCAATGTCAGTTTTTACTGTCTTGTCAGTCCTTTCGCTCGGTTTCTTGGTTACATGCGGTGCGTAGCGTGCTAGTGAAATCGTGATTTTGTATTTATATATATTGTGTAAACTTTATAATCCTCCTGATATAAAAGTGCAACTGAATGTCAGCTAATTAATTTTTCTTTTAATGACGATAGTAATTTATAGAGTTCAGTGTAGCACAATGCTCTTGAACATTAACGAAATATATTGACTGTATTGTTCCTGATTCTCAGAACTTGGATTTGCGCCGATTTTTTGTTTTGGTAAGTAATTACAAACCTTTCTAATTTCTTTTGGTATCTACTATTTAAAATGTGGCTGTGTTAATACACGAATGCTCCAAAATTCACTGTTATAATACGATAATATGCTAACTTAATATCAAGCTGAGTTATCAAGGTAACATAATTATAACTAAAGCACCGGTACATTTATACAATGGAGATGTGTTGTTTTATTTAAAGTTAATCAGTAGGTAAATTTAAAAATGAATAATCAATAAAGAAAAAAAATAGTTTCGTTCATGTTTCAATTTATTAAGCATTTTTAAAGAAAATGCAAAGCCCCAAATATAAGAATTTGTAGAAAGTATTATAAATTTCTTAATATTATTAAACGATCAAAATTATAAAATGTAAATATGTGTCTATTTTTATGTTTTTCGGGGACTACTGATGGTCCCTTGAAACAAACAAATTGGTCTGCGAACAAAAAAAAATATAGATACACTCAAGGGCAAATTTAGAGGAACGATAAAAATTCACTCCTAGTTTTGATAACGCTGTGTATTTCAGCATATGAAACCATATTTAGTTTTACCAGCTTTCTAGCCATCGGATTCGCTACAAAAAAAACATTCGACGCGGAAACCAGTTGTACGATTGTGATAAAAAAGACCACCATTAAAAGTTGCCGTTCTTCTCCAGGTCACAAATAGGGGAATTTTGTCATTATCCGTTATGGCTTAGGTCATGAATCCTGGATAACAATCAAACAAACGCATTAAAGGTCAATCACACATCGATATGATGTTGTAAAAGTAGCTTGAATCTATGTAAAAAGTGTAGTGTTCCTCTAAATTTGCCGCTGAGTGTATATGTAACAAACAACCCTTTATTCATATGATCCATATTGGTCTAGAGTTAGTCCTCCATTGCTAGACAGATATTGTAAAGTGGTATCTCTTCACTAAAAGGTTAAGAACATTATTCACAACACAAATTGTAATTTGAAATGTTTTGCAAGCTTACATAACTTACTTTTCTTGATGTCAACAGACAAATCATCCACATAACTATTTTAATCATCAACAGTTTAGAAAACAATGTCAACAGATAACAGAGATATTCAGCCCCTTATTCTATAAATTACTAGTTTTAATACCAATGACTCCGAGACCCATTTTGAAG
The DNA here is from genome assembly GCA_963935595.1 of Schoenobius gigantellus. Taxonomy (NCBI): domain Eukaryota; kingdom Metazoa; phylum Arthropoda; class Insecta; order Lepidoptera; family Crambidae; genus Schoenobius; species Schoenobius gigantellus. Next base: position 21,495,131 of record OZ012544.1, on the reverse strand, counting down.
TTCTGAGAAGTTTACTGCTGACATTAAATTTCCCGAGTTTATGTAGGTATTTACATTATTACTATGAAACTGATTTACTTTAGTAAAGGAACAGTGTGAACTCTTCTCACTAGAAAATATAATTTACTACCATTCTTCAGAACTCTGACAGGCTTTCCGCCATTGCGTTGTAGACAATTGTTATATAAATTTAATTCCTATGCATACAAGAATCTGTTTCTTTAAAAAGAAATGACTTTCAATTTTCAATGGCTAAAGTTGATGACAGTTTTATCAAATCTATAAAGGTGTTTAATGTTTTTTTTATGATGAAATAAAATTTATTTTATAGTTTTTGTATTGGTCCACCAACCTAAAACCATTACAATTTAAATCTTATTAATCCATCCATACAGTATCGCAGTGGTAGCCAACTTGATATAGCCCAAGATCTACTTTTTATAAAGCCCTAGCCCTTTTTATAAACCCTATGCAATGTCGAATTTTTATTTTATTAGCTGTATTTAAAACTTGATTTGTCCAACCCAAAATGTTCATGTAAATCATAGTATCAACATCATGTCTATGATTAACATGAAAATTTTGGGTTGAATGACATTACGTGTAAAACTGTAAACACATTTTAATAATGAATTTTCGATAAAGAATTGGTTATTTTGAAACACCGTGTATATAACAAAATCATGGAAAGGAAAAAAATTACCATGTAGAGTAGTTGCAATAAATCTATATTGTACAAAGTAATAAAATATGATTAGCCTTGTTGCTAAAGCCCTGCAAGTCCAGATGGTGAACATTATTGAGGTGAAATTTAATAATACAATTTATTTACTTAACCCATATATGCCCGTAATTATTTAGGTTATGAAAATATCTGATACTCACAAATGTTGCTCAAAATAGGAACAAATAAAACCCTTGCACATGATTTTTGATTATTTTTTTTAAAACTAGTTTTTTTGACTGGGTCGCTAACGACCCACTGGGATAATAGATGTCCTAAAATGTATGAAATGAAACGAACTAGTAAAATGAAATGAAAATTATATTGTGAAATTAAAAAGTAACAAAAATAGAAATCTCTTTAAGTATTGTTGGAAACACTTATCATGGAGATCTACTCTGCGTTTCTTGCACATTTTGTTTGTAATATTTACTCGACTGTTTTAGAAATAACACCCCATAGTCTCCTTTACTTACATAGTAAAATATGTTCGATATATTGTGTTCAAACAGCAGAGGGTATAGATCGCCTAGTTGTGGTTGATGGTTCTGGAGCTTCTTGAGTTGAGGGTAAAGCTTAAGCCAAGGATCTATGAAAATCCAATATCTACAGGGGTGTTCCTACTGAGCATTTATGACAAAATCTTATGGGCTTACCTATGCTGTTTGCATTGTATTCATACCTCCTATCAGAGGAAATCCATTGACTTGTCTATACTTACGTGCTCGTCGTTAGCAGCGTATCACATGGACCCTTATCGCATAAGATCTTGCCTCCGCATTTTTTGGGCAAAATTCAGACACTCCCATTACAAATTTACATTCACATTACTCATTATTTACTGAATAGAAATATGTGAAAATCGTCGTCGTCGAAACGATTTCGTCTCATTGCAGTAGATACACAAGTATCTTCATTGTATTCCCAGTACATCCGTCTTCGAGGAACAGTGTTATATCCCCATAAGAACATGAGCCCTAGAAAAGTGTCAAGAATCATCCAAAGAATGAACAAAGTGCGGGTTATTTTTTGTACGGCTTATATCATTGTCTTCTTTACCAAATCTTCTCTTATGGCGCCTCTTCACAATGGCCCATGATGGCCAAGTATACACAATCACGATTGTGTAGAGGGCATGATTGTCTATGATCGGCCATCATCGCCGGTAATCGTGAGCAATCGGCGAATTGTCGGTACATCACGGCGCCTCTTCACAATGGCCCATGATGGCCAAGTATACACAATCACGATTGTGTAGAGGGCATGATTGTCTATGATCGGCCATCATCGCCGGTAATTGTGAGCAATCGGCGAATTGTCGGTACATCAAAGGAATGATGGCCCATGATGGCATACGCGTCCACACAATCGCCGATTACTCAGTACGTATTTGTCTCGAGTACAGTGTAGACTTCTCGGTAAATAAATTTTACTCATATGATGTTTCTTTTTTCACGCACATTAAGTAGATGATTATAAGAGCTAAGTAAAAATATTGCCGCTGCCGCGATAATCTCTTCGATGTCCATTTTTAACAGACTTCAAAAAAGGAGGAGATTCTCAATTTGATGCTTATGTTTTTTTTTGTGTGTATGTTACGCGATTACGCTTACGATAAATTTTTGTAATTGTGGACCGATTTTCAAAATTATTTTTGTATTCGATAGAGTATACTCCAAGGGTAGTCCCATCGTCACCAAAGTTAGGATCTGATGATGGGATCCCATGAAAATCGAAGAAAACCCTTAAATTTTAAGGTTTGTCCAACGTGTTTTGTGTGTATGTTACGCGATTACTCCGCCAATTGTGGACCGATTTTCGTTCTTTTTGTATTTGATAGAGAATACTCCTGGGGTGTTTCCAAGGTTACCAAAATCAGGATCTGATGATGGGATCCCAAGAAAATCGAAGAAAACGCTAATTTACTTAAAATTAGCGTTTTCCTCGGTGTTTTAAATTAGGATTTCTTTCACTAATAAGATTGCATTCACTAAAAAATAAAAAATATTTTACAAAAAATAAAAACCGACTTCAAAAACACTGAAAAGTTAAAAATAATATAAGAATAGGTACGTACAAACAACATCACACTTCTATATTGAAGTCGGTGACAAATTTTAAGACTTTCTAGATCATCGTTTGGCACCGACTTCAATATAGAATTGTGATCTTGTTTGTACCTATTCTTATATTATTTTTAACTTTTCAGTGTTTTTGAAGTCGGTTTTTAGTTTTTGTTAAATATTTTTGATAGACGTCTTATCATAACAGTAAACAGTTAGTAAATGATGTTCACGATTGTGTGGAGAGTTGCCCGATCATGGCGGCATTGCGATCATTTGATGGGCCATCATGGTCCATTGTGAAGAGGCGCATCGATCATGGCGGCAATGATGGACGATCATTTGATGGGCCATCATGGGCCATTGTGAAGAGGCGCCATTACGTCAAATCCGATAAACAATTGCAAAAAGTCAATAGCCTTACTTTCAAGGCCGAAAGGGTAAAGGCTGTGCCTAAAATTTTCGGTGCCATCTTGCTTACCCACTTTCGCATTGATTTTATAGGCTTCTTGTATTTCATTCTACTTGGACCTAATCAAACTGAATCTCAATTTCATTCCCAACTTCTAGAGATTCGATCGATTTATTACCATTGCATTGGGTTGTAGCTACGTAGGTGACAGTCATATTTATATCCGAGCAGTCCTCGTCTCCCGGTCATCTTCAGACTGCTGACCATCATCAGGAGGATCCAAATACAGATCGCCAATCGTGTACTCTAAAACTTCCAAAATGAAACAAAACATTTGAAGTGTTCAAGCCACGTGACGAACTGTGAAAGAAAGGAAAAAGGTAAGGGATTATCCCAGTGGGTCGTTTGCGACCCAAATATTTTTACGGCGCTCTTATACAGTAAAAACAGCTTTGTAACTCAATGGAAATACGTAACTATTGTCAATTATCTATCTAACTAGCATGTTACATTATTTATTTTTTATGAATATAGGTAAAAAAATAAATACTTACATTTTTCGTAACTTCGCACACAGAAAATTTACTCCAAATAGGAGTCAAAAACTATAATAGCTCTCAAAATAAATTATATCACTCAAGTAACTCGTAAATCAATGTTAAACGTTCTTCATACTTTCAAGTTATTGGTGGAATACAAAAAATTACAGATTATTATTAAAAGTAATAATATACATCTATTTAAAGGTAGTTACCAATCTTGGGTCGTTAACGACCCAATGGGATAATATAGGTTAAGAACTCGATTACAATATGAATTTATTTATTATTTACAAAAATTGTACCAATAACTTCCAGATAACATCGGCTGTGAAACTTTTATTGTCAATATGATACACCAAACTTTTTGCTTAACATTCTCTGATTGTTTATAAAATACTAGCTGTACCCGGCATGCGTTGCAATGCCACTAAAATCCTTTTTTTTTTGTTATAACCCCCCAAAACACCCTAACAAAGTTTCATTACAATCTGATGAATGGTTTCGGAACGCATAGAGGACAAACAAACATAGTAATACATTGATTTTTATTTATAGAGATTATGAATGAAGTATGTGAATCTCATTGATACTATAACAACAATGATTCAGTGACTGCAGATACAAACAGTCCAAGCACAAGTTTTATTGTTGTAGTCAATTATTAATTTTGGGGTTTATCATCCTCTTGTGAGGAGAGAGGGCGTACTTGTCTAATGGTGGGGATAGTCACGAATTGATCACAATATTTAATTATTTATATATTTCTTGACCAATAATCAAAACAAAAATATAAACATGGCCTGGCGCATTCTCTCCAAGTCAATCATAAAATAGTGAGAAAAGCTGTAATGTTCCTGTGGATATTTTTCCAAAGCTCAAATAAATTTAAATTCGCCGGACTCACAATAGAGCCATCGGTGGCTGTGACAGCGGAACCCACCCCGATGGTACACTGCTGCCGGTGCAGTAATTAGTGCGTTAATCGCGCTCGCAGCCGAGCCGATGCAACCGCCGTTTCCGAGAAGCCGATCGCCGCGGCCCGCGAAGGAGCGGCAAATTGCCCGCAGATATGTGTGCCGCATCTCGGTAATTGCAAAAATCACTCGACTCGCAACTTGCGACGGCTGCGTCTCTTGTTTGTACTACATGTGTGCGACCGACGCATCTAAACATGGCAGCACATACTTTGCTAATAGTTAACTTTGTCGGTTGTCGCCAAATGGTGTGTGAAAAAATTATGTGGTTCAAATCTCGGCTCAGTGCTTTCTTTCCTTACTCCTCTGCGAATGTATTTCGGCTCATTTGAAATATCTATTAATTTATTTGTGTTTGAGACCACAGTGGTTCAGGTCTGGAGGTCAGAGGTACAATTCCCTTAGGTTTTTGTGATGGTAGGGCATCTGACCCTGCCTGGCTTTCTACTTCCATCTTAATGACATTGTGTTCAGACAATTAATGATGAGCATCGGTGGCGCTGTGGACTCGGTACTGCCCCCTAGACAAATGCCTCACACTAACTTTTCTGCAGTCGTACCGCAGAAAAAATTTATGGAGATGACATTAGCTGCGGAAAAAATAGCGTGAGGTTGTCTTAAGCTAATGTCATCTCCATACATTTTTTTCTGCGGAACGACTGCAGAAAAGTTAGCGTGTGGCATTTGTCTAGGGGGGCTGGCCTTTTAGAAGGCCAGTGCCAGGAGGTCCGTGGTTCGATCCTGCGATGTACTAATGTGTTCATATGTACATTTGCCGACGCTCCTACGGTGAAGGAAAACATCGTGAGGCAACTTGCATACATCTGCAAATAAATTCAAAGGTGTAGGTATTTGAAGTAGATTAATCCACACTGGGCCAGCGTGGTTGACTAATGCCTAATCACCCTGACATAGGGTAGGATCGAGCCCCTCGGTGGGGACTTATATATGAGTTGTGATGTTGATGATGAATTAATGTTAAGAAAGCCAGTTCCTCTGTTGTTAAGAAGTCCAGGTGAAGCTCGCTTCCGTCCGGCCTTATCGGCACTAACCATCTGCAGGCGTAGCACGGGCTGCCAAGAATGGACTCGAGTCACGCATCATTTCAGTGACATAATCCCTATGTCGTATTAAGTGGGACTGACGTGATAAAAATTTCTTGACGCTCGTCAAGGGACACGTGTGACTGAGTTTTATACAATTTTTTTGCTCTCCGACTGCTGCTATATCTTTTAAAGTATTGAAGTCCTTTGTTACAACCACAGCAGTCGGCGCACAGGCACGCCAAGAAATTTGTGACAAAAATCAGTCACACGTGTTCCTTGACGAGCGTCAAGAAAATTTATCGCGTCAGTCACACTAAATACGCGCCACCGTGCTACTCTTTAAGACATGAAATATTGTGAGATAATGCGTGACTCGAGTCCAGCCTTGGCAGCCCGTGCTGCGCCTGCAGATGGGATGATTCCTTATCCTAAATGAAGTTAGGGTTTGCGATTTACAATCAGACGCTGAAAAAATCAGGCTGAAAAAAATTTTTTTTATGGAATTATTTTGGAAAATAATTTTTTTATTATACTCGCGAAACACCGTGATCATACTTAAAGTCTGTTAGGGAAAAGAAGTAAACACGAAGTGGTCTTTATTTCATTTAGCAAATCTTCACAAAAGTTTCCATTACAGAAAATATTATGGGTTATCTGTATCTGGTAGCAACTAAAATGTCTTCAACAATTAGGAAACGTACTCGGATCCGGCTTCTGAAAAATTATGCATGTTCATAGTCACGTAATGGCCCACGGCAACAAAACGGATCTCTTCCTAACGTAGATAATTGAATCTTAATATCTGTTAATTGGAATTTCATTGAAGACAACCAAGTAACAAAAACGATCACACAATAAATGTCGGTTGATATCTACATTCATGGAGGCATCATTCGAGTCGCCTGCGGTTGTAACAGGTAATAATTATGTTGATAATAAACGAAATTAAGTAAATACGACAATTTAAATACGAGTTTCTTTGCAGCGCTATTTAATATTCGCTTTGGTTAATAAGTGATCAAAGCGTATTTAATTAAAAATGGCTTCCGCACTTCAGAAATTGTTATTCTTGGAAAGTGAAAGGTCACGGTCAAAGAGATTGAAAATCACTGCATAGTAATTTAATTGTCTCTAACGTACGAGCATCAGATTATCCGGGTAGTACCTACCTACCTACCAACTTTGAAACGTTCGACGTTATAATTCTTATAATAACCCTTGACAACTTGACAGTCCTTATAGAAATATTGCAATCTATACTAATATTATAAAGAGGAAAGATTTGATTGTTTGTTTGTTTGTATTGAATAGGCTTCGAAACTACTGAACCGATTTTTATGACAGTTGGTATAGGGATAGTTCGAGACCAGGGGAAGGACATAGGGTACCTAATTTTCCCACTGGAAAACAAAAATAAAGCGGGCGAAGTTGCGAGCGGAAAGCTAGTATTTAATAAATAAAGAGGTTCTGTATTATGACAGAATACCTACAATAGGAAGAATTATTTTGCCAGAGGAAGGGATCAACACCATTATCTTCTATGAATAGACGTCGTTTATCTACTTCATATTTATCTATCTTCATATAAATAACACAATATGAATATGTGGAATAATCTAATTCCCTAATTTTGGATCTAAATTCTGAGTTGAACAGTAGATATTTTCCAAGGGTTTTCATAACACTTGATTTTTTCCTATTTTATACTCAAAATAAGTGCGATCTTGTTATTTCGTCGGCACTGTCGTCGGTCTAGTCTACGTCCTAACAGTCTCGGTCTTATAGCATCATCTAAAAACCGGTTGAATTTGGAAGATAGCTCTTATCGTGGCTACAGCCAACTATAATCAACTGAATAATAACTTTCAATGTTTCCAGTTATCAAACTAATTCTGTATACCTACGCATGATTAATTTTATATGCATCATATATTTCATTCCTAATGTAGTTCCCCAGTATAGTACAACTAGCTGTTTGGTTTTAATATGAATGTTGCATTATAATATACCAAAAAACATGATTAATATCATGTGCAGCGCTCCGTGTAGTCTAAAAAGATTTGTTTTATTTAATAAATTATTCAACCGAGACTTATTTTCTTTTTTAGTAAAATTAGTATGTCGTATGAGTTTTTCTAAGATTAAGTATATTATAAATACGGTTCTTATCAATAAATCAAATCAGCGCGCAATTTAATGTTGCGTAAGGATTATTGTCAGGAAACTAATTATTCTTAGAAATAAAGATTGCACGTCATTTCAGACGAGGGTTTTAATTCCTAATAATGACGTTGTAATTTCAAGTTTTCATTAACTTTGTGTTTTGTTTAACGAGAAATTATTTAGTCCTGAATAGAGTATGGGATATGAGAAAACTATGAGACATTAAATGAAAACGGCAAGAGATTCTGTGGCGGCTGTGATAGCACAGGTTCTGTATGGAATTTATGGCAGGACTTAGGATTGCTGACCGTAACCGAGATATCGACTCCAGCCAGTGAGGTAATTCTGTTGCGAGCTTGCGACAGCCGCGTGTGTGGAAATTCCTTCAATAAAGCCAAGCTTGGAAGCGATTTTTACACTTCGTATAGAAATATTGACTGTGAACTTCCTTGACCGCATCGCACAGTGCATTTTTCTCCACCCGAACAGAATCTATCCATTCATCATACGGTTTAAGTCAGTCAGCACCAAAAACAAATTTAAGTCACCACTCCCGTACCATTTCTTTAAGAAAATATATATTTTTTGTCTTTGATATTGGAGCTCAGTTAGAAAAGAAAAAGCCCTCTTTTTGTATTCTGTGGTGCAACTTTGAAAGTAATAATGTCCTCCAAACCGTCTTTGCAGGAGATATTATAGTGCACAAGTGACTGCGCAAACGCAACACTCTGTTCCTTCACTCGCCTAGTCCGATGGGACGGTTAGCTGACACGACCGGGGCGAGGTCAGTACCCACTGTTTAACGTGCTAAATATTTTCGTATTTTGGTCACCCATCATAGGACTGACCACTGCTAACGTTGCTTAACCTTAGCAATCGTTCGCTGAGCGCACGCGCCAATGCGCCACCAAGCTCCTCAACACCTGTGTACGAGTATATATATAATACCTACGTATAATTGATGGCAAATGGGATGGACATCAAAAAATCTTACACCTCTTATACAAGTTTTAAATACCAGAGTAGCATTTTTATTACGTTTTCCATCCTTTGAAAAGCTTTTGAAAAGAGACCGCCCAGTTATTTAATGACGGTGACGGCGCGGTCAATTTCACACACACAGAGAGTGAGAAAGAGAGAGAGGGAGTGATAATAGGGAAGTATATGAAACGAAATGATTATGTTATTGTCTGTCATAGATGTACTACTTAGAGTAAGGAAACTTGTTAACTATATTTTTTGTAGAATGTTAATATCAAAGTCCTAATTCCACCAATTCATATTGACTCTCAATTATGTCGGCGTGGGTTACACACGTTACGGTCTGTAATTTAATATCATGCAATTTTATTTCGTACATATTTAACCAAAGTATGATTGATAAATTTTTAACCATGTCAATCCTCGTTAACCTATAAAGTAACGCTTAAACGGTCATTATTTATTGCTAATCGATTATTTGACGCTTTTTACCGTATAATCAATTTATAATGCGACAAGTGAAAAACATAATGTTTCGTTATAAAATACACCGAAAAAGCGTCCGGTGCATTACCATTATGTTGTTAGTGTCGTTCCAAGAAGTTAGGGCCCAGTCACTCGCTCCACTGCCATATTCGTAGAATTATAGGTCATTCGTTTAGCCAGTATTTCGTTCGACTTTCAGAACTGTTTAACTGCATTGTGTTGCTGCCATAATGATATGATACACCTATTAAATATTTCTGATTGAGCAAAAAAAACATATATATAGGTATATGATGATTATAACGATTAATTGTATTTTGTTGTTGTATTAATTTCATTGTATTTTATTATGGGACTATGTACCCGATCTTTCGAAAGCTACAATCTAATGTGTGTCACATTTTATCGAAAAGTCGTTATATAATAATAATATAATAATATGTAATAATTCCGTATAGATCATATTCAAACGTATAAATATACTAGAAAGCAAATTTTTGCGGTTAGTCAACTCAGTTCCTATTAATATCGAAGTCTTAATTTCCTTGTTTGCCTCGCCTTTGATGCCAACAACGGGCTACAGCAAAGGCGGTGAACTAGCGTAGCCAGAAAAATATTTTTACCAAGAATCGTTAGTGCTAAACCTATTATCGGTTACCCTTGGACTTTCTCGCGAACTGACGTCACACTATCACGGTTTAAAAAAAGAAATACAAATGAGTGCATTGAGTCGCTCAACGACTAGTTTTTTTTATATTTATTCTCGTTTTAATTCTTAATTCACCGAGACAATGGATGTTCTACGAACGTCTCGCTGTGAAGAAAAATCCCCATGGCCAAACCTATACTATTGTTTGTTTTTCAACTGAACAAGTGCACTAATCTTTCGAAAAAAATATCAATCTAATATGAGTCGGTCAACGACTTGTTATCGACAATTATCTTTATTCTCGTTTTAATTCTTAAACAATAGTCGTTCTGCGAACGTCTCGCTTTCAAGAAAAATCCCAATGACCAACCAAACCTTATTTCTTTTCAACTGCACTAATCTTAGGATTATGTTGTGAATAGCAACTCAGTCTCGTTCTCGTAGCAAGCCTACGTAGTTGTATTGTTTTAGTGCATTCTACAGCTTTGTATGTTCAAGATATCCGAGTAAATGATTCATAAGCGGTTTTCTCGGGATTGTAATGAGTGATATTTTTATTTGCTCCTCTGATGATACAAAAGTGCCGTGTCGAATAGTTGCATCATTTGGCGTCGGCTTTTGTTCTGGACAGTCGTACGTATGACAATGTTTTTATCTAATACATATATAAAAATCTTGTGTCACGGTGTCTGTAATCGAACTCCTCCGAAACGGCTTGACCGATTTTTATGATTTTTTTTGTGTATATTTAGTAGATCTGAGAATAGGTCGTAGGCTATTTTTTATACCCCTAGGTGATAAGGGTGGTCCTGTCGAGGTTCCATTATGGCGAAACGTAGCTCGCGGACACAGCTTGTTTTTTATTATATAATAATTCTTTTTATTACTGTGCGAGGTGAGGCGAGACGCTACACTTATGAATGGCAGGTTTATGTGTCATAAAATATTTATTTCATAACAAGTTTTTTTTATTACACACGAGAGTAATCTTGATAAATAGGAGACTCCCGTTTATCAGTTATGAATGTAAACTAAGAAACAATAGCAAGTGTGGCTAGCTCGCTTTCAATGAAAATTAAACTCTATCGCTACCTATCAACCTGGGAAAAATATTTTATGAGGTAATAGAAAGCCTTTGTGTGTCTATTGGAGGGCATTCCTCCATAAAAAAAATACCGTTAAGTTCAGGTCATAAGTTATCATTCTTGACATCCTTCCACACCCGTAACCACGTACTACTCTCACGGCGGCGGGGCGGCGTTTGTAGTTACAGAAAATCGGTCAAAAAGAAACAGTTTTTTCTGCAAATATTCCAAAAATGTATTTTGCGGTTGTATAAAAATTATTTCAGCTTACATTAGAAAGTAACCGAAACATGCCTAGATTTTTAAAACTTGAATCAAAATTACTTGGTGAACTTTATGTCAAATTATGCACTCTTTTCCAGTAGTAATAAAAATTTTTTTTTTCATATTCGGTTCAGTATTTTATAAAGAACTAACTCCTCACTTGGTGTTGCCAACTCCTAAAATATAAAAACCGGACGCTACATATAAAGCAAAGACTAACTAATTATTGTAACAGATTCCTCTGTCCTGTACCGGTAAAAAAACCGCCCAAGTGCGAACTGGACTTGCGCACCGAGGGGTTCCGTACAAACTTATCTAAGCATATAATTTCATAGCTACATATTTTACGGTTTTCAGATGTTTTCCTTTACATGTAGTGTGAGTAAGACATTGCCTCTTGCAAAATTTCATGATTTTATGTCAATAAGAAAGAAGTACCCTCAAGGCAAAATATGCAAAATTATGAGGCATAAACGGTCATATATTTTGATCGCGTTGACTAACAAGTTAGATTTTTTCACATCTGAATGAGACCGAAGACCCGAGTATTTGATATGAATTTCACTTTGATTTCTGTACGCGTTCCTGAGAAAATGGGTCTTACAGTAGTTGATAGACGGACAACGAAGTGGTCCTATAAGGATTCAGTTTTTTGCCTTCGGAGGTGCGGAACCCTAACTGCGAACGCACACGAACGACCGACTAGGTGACCGATGATTTTTTGACGGTGGAAAATGAAACATAAGAGGACTGTGAAGTTCCAATTCATGGCTCGAATATGCACTTTCAAAAATGCAGTTTGTGGCACACCGCTTAGAGTTGAAAGTCCAAGGCAAGTGCCTACATTTCTTCTTGAAATATTGTTTCGGGCGATAACTGTTTTACCCCCCTAAACCTTTACGAAATTAAACACTTTTGGTCTCATTAGATTCCGTATACCTTAATCTATGTTTGTACGTTTTGATTTTTTTGTAGTTCATTATAATTTAGTCAAAAAAGATAAAAATGTTCCAGGTAATTTTTAACTCTAAAATATGAATGTTTAGATACTAATAATTTATATTCTGAGCAATATTACTTCAAAATTAAAACGTACAAACCTAGATCTCCATTATATCTACAACGTGTCCAAAAATTATGAAAATTGGACTATGTAAAGAGGGAGAAAAGCGTTCTCTTTTTGTACGAAAATTTACAGCTTCACAATCCTCTTAACCAAGGAGTTCTATGTTGCAACGCAAACGAACTACAAAAAGTCCGTCAAAAAAATATCGGTGAATCGCGGCCGACCCGATTACCGGTGAAAAATGAAACGTTCATAAATGTACATAATATGTTACTGTAAAAGCCCGAACTACGGTAAATCTTAACATTTTCCGGTAAAATTTAAGATTTACCAACCGCTAATAGTAAAAGTCCGAACTCCGAACTGTTGTGTGATCATTGTCCAATTCGGAATTTTACCATTATATACTCGGTAAATCTTAGAAGTTACCACCAAGACGCGGTAGATGTTAAAAATATTCTTAAGTGGTAATCATGCGGGCCATTTTCCATAGAAACTGAAAACTGTAGGTTAGATACTCACAGAACAATGAAACTGAATGAAATTGCATGTTTTCATGCTCCGGGTCAATAGCAATCGACTTCTATTAGGATCCGGGTTTTAATATACTCGTATATAGGCTAATGACAATTACAAATGTATTATCATAACGATATAATATAACAAATTTTAAGGTACCGACTGATAGGTAAATTGACAAAGAAACACACATTTTTTTATTCCCAAAACCAACATTTACCAACCGTCATTAGTAAATCCTACCATATCCTAAACTCTAATGGTGAATGCCCGAAATATCGTCTATTCTTTATAAAATCCTTACATATACCAACTCAAGTAGGTAAATCGTAAGATTTACTGGCAAAACCTAAAATTTTACCAATATACGGACTTTTACAGTAACATATCGGCCACCGATTGTCGGTCGTGTGCGCTCGCACTAAAAATGATTTCAAACTCGCCGAACGCAATCAGCAGTGCCTTTGCACATTGATTGATAAAAAAAACCACCTTATTTCCAGATGATGTGGTCGCAATCACTGCTACTGCTGGCAGTGGCCACGTACACCACAGCAGCCGGCTACTGCTCCGTCAACACTCTCGCGTCTAACTCGTCATGGATGCAGTTCACCAAGGAGCCTGTTCCGCTGGAGTATGGCTTCGAGAATAAATTCAAGAGCATCCACTGTTGCGTCAAGGCCTACAGAAGTATAGAATGGTAAGTGCCTACATTTATATCCATCATTGTGGTTCAATTGTTTTATTTGGAATTGTTGTTTTTGGCGTTTCTCGAATTTTGTATTAGGAGGCTACGAAGGCTGTTTGGAATGTAGGAACAATACCGCCTATGTAACTTTTTGTGTGAATTTGATAATGATCTTCTGGATACTTATAATTTTTTTACAGTATTCAACATAAGTAATCGATACTTTGTAGCCAATTAAAAACAGTTCTACGCAAACATAACATATACATGTTCCTTGTTAAAATTTCCTCAAAGGGCGAATGTCACATTTATTTTTATTCATTCTTAGAATAAACGCTATAACTACTAGCCTGATCTTTGAATACTGCAAAACGTTTTTTTCTGAAGCTTATAGCGGCACTTATACACCTCAAAAATCTTTCGCCGTATGCCTGCAACGAGGACGGCGCGGCGTCGACAAAAACACTAAACGAAACGTAATTCGCTTGTATTCCGCAGCACTCGGCTAATTGGATGAGCGGGGTATTTGAGATTCTTGCAACATATTAAAAAAAATGTATGCCCTCTATGACATGTTTTTATAAATGGTAACACTGATCAGTATTTCAAGCACGGTATACAGAGCGTATGGACACAAAAACTCGACGATTGTAATGCACAGGTGTGTGATGCGACGAGCGCGGACATTCCGAGAAATTGTTACCATATTGTATGTGCGAAATCAGTCGATCGATACTGGTGGTCATATCAGCTGCATCGCTTATGGATCCTATTGCGATGTGATTTTGATTTATTACATTTATTATACGTGCAAGTGTTAAACAACACCATAGATTTTTTTTATTTCCAGCTGTCAAATCTCCTGACTTAGTCTAACTTGATTTGCAACTTCAAATGAACGAAGAATGTACAGGTAGCGGAATAAATGAAAGTTGAGGAGTTATTTAGCGAATTTCCACTCCCAAATGTAGTGACGACAGCTAAAAAAGCTACAACATGACATTGTTCAGACTTAGGTAACTCATTAATAGTATTGATTGAGGGCTTATTATGATAACTGACATCACTTCATATAACTGTAATTTATACACCGAAACGAGTTACAACCTTATCAGGCATTCCTTTGTGTCTATCGGCATTTATTTTGTCATGTACATACATACAAACTTAAAATGGCATTAAAATTAATTGACTTGATATTAAAAGTAAGTATACAGCACAAAGTAATTTTAGCGCGAAAGCTTTTTTTCCTTGCTTCTTGCCCGCGAACTCTTGTTCAAATTCTTTAAAAAATATCCCATTAAAATACGCTAATACCCTTATCATTCCCTTAGTGAGTAAGCGATTGACACTAATTGATTAAATTTAATAAGGCGCCCCTTCTATCGGCCGCCGCCGCTTCTATTAACCCTTGCTCGGCTATAATATACATACGCCGTCACATCGGTTGAAAAGGTCTCAAATGTTTTGAAAGTATAATGCCGCATCAATATACTCTCATACGTAGCATGATTGCACCTGGTGCGAAAACAAGTGCGGTTCCGAGAATTGGTGATTGCCTGTCGTTACTTCGCCCGTCGCGCCCCCCCACAGCCGCCATATTATCTCGATTCCACTCGCCACTCCAACCTAATATTCCATCTGCAAAAATAATAACACACCTATCTAGGTACTTAGTAGGATAATTGTAGTAGGTGTGCTGCTGACAGCGAAATGCACCGTCTATTTTGAAACGACTTCAAATTAAAAAATATTTTACAAAAAATAAAAACCGACTTCAAAAACACTGAAAAGTTAAAAATTATATAAGAATAGGTACAGACAACATCACACTTCTATATTGAAGTCGGTGCCAAACGATGATCTCCTAGAAAGTCTTAAAATTTGTCAGTTTGTGTATTTATGTTACGCAATTACTCCGCCAGTTGTGGACCGATTTTCAAAATTATTTTGTATTCGAAAGAGTATACTCCTGAGGTGGTCCCATTGTCACCAAAGTCAGAATCTGATGGTGGGATCCAAGGTAATTCAAGGGAAACTCGAATTTTATAGACACCACTTTTTTTCACATTTGATCTATATACTCGTAGCTTATTCAGGTATTTTCGTCTGGTGGTCTTCATCTAATGATGCTAAGCTGATAATGGTAGAAAGAAGGAAAAAAAGGAATTATTTATTTTGTTTATTTTGGCAAGCGATGATCAACTGAAAAATTTTAAAATTTGGCACCGACTTCAAAATAAAAATGTGATGTATTGTGTGTATTCTTATACTATTTATGACTCGTTTTAAATGTTTTCGAAGTCGGTTTTAATATTTTGCAAAAAAATTATACGCTCTAATATGAAAGTTGTTAATTATAGCCACCAGCCACTATGAATGTCACAATGCACCAATCAAATTGCATACTTTCCATCGAACAATCCTTCACTGTACTCTATTAATAAAGCATAGGATGTAGAAAGCGTGTTTCGGTGTTTTACACGTGAGTGAGTCAGACCGTTTCTGATATCGTTGCTGGGGCGCCGCGTCTGTTGATTATATCAATGTTAACATGTCTTGACTTGTCGGATTTTGGGTATAACATTACGCAATATTACTAATTAATTTTCTTTGTTTAGCTATCGAAAATGTATTGCGTAATAAATGAAATTCAAGAACTCAATGTTTCAATGAATCTTGAAGGTTTCAATAAGCACTTTGTTATAGTCCCGAATCATAAAAGTTATTTTTCTTAAAAGTCATTTTACAGTAGTCACTTTCACACTTTCTCGTCAAATGCACATTTTTAAAGATCTTTTGAGAAGATTTTTAATAAAAAGCAAAGGAATATGTATCTGGCTTGATCTAATCAAATTAAATTTACACAAATTAACTACTTAATGCATTCAAGTCCAATATCTCATACTTAAATATGGAATAATGTGAATTGTTCAATACATGAGTAAAGTATGAAGATTGAATAATTCAGTGCAGGCAGTTGCAGTTTTTGTTTACTTTTTAGCTAAATAATCATGGTATTGGTACTGCTCTTCGATATAAAGTCATATGAAATAGACTGCTATGCCCCCGTAGCACGTCCACCAAAACACGATATGATAAAGCGATTTATCGCAGTGAACTGTCAAAATACGACGAAACCCTATTATATTTTGACAGTTCACCGCGATAAACCACTTTATCATATCGTGTTTTTGAGGACGTGCTAGGGGGGATGGTGTAAGACCATCATTGTTTTAATATCGCTAGGGGTAAAATAACTTCTCAATGTGTATTAAAAATTCAAAATAAATATAGCATCCATTATATTGTGTAACGTCGCGGAACGCATGTCGTTATTTCTCCATTACATTACAACAAACGCAGTAACTGAGACAATTCCTAGAAGTCTGCGTGTTATTTATTCAGTGTAATATATTTATAGTGTACTACTTTTGAAACGTTTTGTACAAATGTAAAAAAAAACCATGTAATGGAAGTTTGATTTTAGCTGGATGCGTACCTACCTGTTATGTCTAACATCATCGCGTTATCGTATCGCGCTTCACGCATCAATCAATAACGAATATTCATCGTCTTAAGCCTTGTGAAATCTTCTACTTCTTTAACAGATACCTTATATTTTGGTCATAAAAATGTTCCTTTTGTCGTAATAATAAGTCCAAAAATAGAAAATAATAATTGTTGCTTTAACTTAATTTAATCCAGTTTTTTTGGTATTAGTAGATGTATCACGAACTGGTTCTCCCCCGCAGGTTTAGACAATGAAAATACAAATAGGTATGTTTACATTTATTCACTGTTATCAAGAATCGCGTCACTATATCAGTGTGTTAATTTTTATTCGCACCACTTCTTTCTTTACCTTATGAGCAAACTTAATTTATTTCAACCCTTTTATTATGTTGATAACGATAAATTTTGTGATATTACTTAAAACACTGTCGGAAACAGTGTTCGAGCTCTGCCTGCCTTACACCAATAGTTATTTGTTCAACATGTGAGTAAAGTGACTGACGATTTAATTTTAATGGTAAATACTATGTTGTTAGGTATGTAGGTTATAGTTTTAATGGTCAATTTTTGGTTTGTTATCTTCTAGCTGTGCCCCGCTGTTTATTCGCGTAGGTAATGATTTAGTGGGAATCTCAGGATAAAAAGTATAGTCTATGCCAATCTGGATTCTAGGTACGAGGTAGGTCTCGTATTATTCGCTAGGTTTCGGTAGGGTATGTAGATAGTACATACTACACATTTTTTATGAAACTCAGACCATTAATTTTTGCGTGATTAACAATCTTCAGTCCCCACAAACTTTCAAATGATACATTATAGTAGGAATTTGATGATGCATAAAATATCGTATAGATTTTGAATAAGCTGCACTGAGGGCTCGGGTGCAAGCAATAAATCCTCCGCACCGCCGCCGCCGGCGTCGCACATGCCGGAACGGGTTGTTGCTTTGCTACGCATGGGAATATATTTTATTACCCCACTTTTACTTTTGTACATACTACATCGCTTGCTTCTCATCAAACGACTTGTTCTTTTGTTTCATTTTCAACACCAATTCATTTCATTCAATAGATTTTCGGCTTTATATTTAAAGTTCGAAATTTTCTTCTAATATTGCATACCTTTATCGGTTAAACTATTTGATATCCTGTTCCAATGGCTTGTCCAATCCATGGCTTATCCAAGAAGCCATATCTTTTCAAGCTCAAGAAATTTTATCATTTATCGATAAGGCCTATCAAATGCGCGAATCCGTGAATATTTCACGGATGATTTCGTTTCCTGGAAGTTTTGATATCGCTGTCTTGAGGTATTTTACTAAATTTAATTTACTCATTGGGCGCATTTTCATTTTATTCAACAAAGGGCTCGGTCGATGCAAGCGTACCTGGTCGGTCTCGGCCCGTATCTGCGAAGGTATCGCACGTCGCCGCAAACCTGTATTATGGCGGTTCCCGGAAGGCTCTTTGTTGCGAGCCGCTGTCCCCTCCCCTCTTGCAGTCATCATGCACCACAGCGCAGCCGGCTTGCTTCGAGCTGCTGTGTGTGGGAACGATATCTTCTGCTCTTTCTGGATTGCTGTCATTGTCACCGGATCATATGCCCATCGTGTACGTACTAGTAGAACCAGTCTCATTTACGAATATCATACATTTATTTTGAACACCCAGATTTCGATCATGCGTTCACTTTACATCGTGAAATATTAAGTAATTAATGATTATCCTTTTTTCGAATCAGTTTAGGGTATTAATTTGAAATAGACTTCCTATAAGGTAAGTTTTACGCTAACGAGGAATATATAAGTATAGTTAGTTTAAATCTATAAGTTTACGGATTGTCGTAAATCGATTAGGGAACGGAACACCTGTGAGAATCTTGAGACCTTTTTATCTTAACTCCTAATTCGGTCGTTGACCCTATTCAATTTTAAGTTGTGTATAAACGCTTATTTAGTGTTTTTTCGATGTATACTTAAATTATTTGTTGTAACATTTATTGGTATTTCTGTTGTGTACTAATAACGTGCTGGCGCTCGTTTCCATTAATTTTCTAGGTAGGTACTCGATCTCCTCAAAGAAATGTCTTTGTCTCCGCTTCGCAGAAATACCTTCAAAAGTGTCTCCTTAAAACTTATAATTACATTTTTTTTATGTAAATCTTTCTTGTCAAATAAAACTGCTACGTTATTGGTAATCAGAAGTAAATATCGTCATCAGCGTTATGTTGGCTAATATATTCTGGTCTTCTTAGTTTTTTTCACACTTCGATTCGGTTCAATGGTTGATGTGTCAATATGCCTGCAGTGGCCGCGCGACGGTCACTTTAATGAAGTGGCCATAAAAGTTACAAAACAACCGTGGACATCCCACCGAGTCCTCTAACAAAAACCGACAGCTTGTTCTGACACGTCCAAACGGCGCGTTATAACGAACCGATTATATTTGAAGCCCGACCCTAAAATACTCAGGTAGGAAGTTCATTTTGTTTTACAAATCGTTTGATTGGCTTATCGGTCCATCTGAATCGGCTTTCAATTCAACCAGACAGCATAAACGAGCATCGGCTAGATGCAAAGGTTAAGGTTGGTTGCCATTGAAAATATAGCCTACATTTATGATTTTTTTTTCGTTAAGGTACACGTTTACTTTAGACTTTAGTTGTTTTAATTATTCTATTATGAATGACTTAACGAAAAACAAATTAATAGATTTCGATGAAATTACACGTATCTTATCTCGTCTTGGTTCACTTCTAAATTTCTAGGGTAGACAGAAATTAATAAATGCAAGTATCTTTTTTCAATATAGACTCTTTTGATGTCAATAAGTCCTTTAATGGTGTTAAAACATATTCTTAAATATTCACTATTTATTTATCCTTGTATGTGCATTTATCCCAACAACAATTATGAAGATATACAAATAAAAGTAGAAGAAAAGTTGACTCTACACCTGTTCAGAATTTGGAAAGTCTCCATGGGAAGAATATACAAAAACCTCTGGAGGTCAGATTTTTTGTCTTCTTTGTGGAAATTGGCAACACTACTGTACTGGATGTGCATAGGATCGACATCAAATAAAAGGACTACTGCAAGATTGATGTAGTCTTTATTTTTTTATAATATTAATTTAGTGAAATAGTTTTTTGTGTTCTCTGCGGCCGTAAGCCACTTTTTTGTATATTTGCGTATGGGTTAAAACAAACAGTTCTAAGTAGGTGTTTGATGTATTAATTTTTTGTCGCGCATTTTTTTTCTAGTTACCTTTCAGATTTTCCGATACTTAATTGAAGTAATTTATTTTAAATATGATTTGAAGATGTTTAGTACATTCAAATTCAATCGTGCTTATACACATGTATTGTACGGTGGAACCATGACGTGGTGGAACTAATTAAGTGAAACTTGCATTGGTATTGTTATATGGATTTAATAGATGGATAGTGAATTTTGTGTAGGTAGGTAGTACCGGTGAAATATTATGAACGCGTGTGCAGCTCGAGCGCGGAGGTCGAGGGTGCGCAGGCGCAGCTTTCACAATGGGCCCGTTTTATTTATCTACCGTATTGATCTTACTTCGCGGCTCACAATTCTTTTTTTCTCAACGAATACAATTCTTTTGTAAACATTTTTTGTTCACATATTTCATTGTTGGTGTTATGGGACAAGGAGGTGTTCCGCGTGAATAGAACCCTCAATTATATTGAATTGTGCCAACATAAGTGCTTCCCGCTCTTTTCTATGCATTCCGAAACTTTTTTAACGTGTGTGACGGTTTTTTGCTTGCTACTTAGGTACTTAACTACTTTATCATCTTTTATTATGTTTGCTGCATGAATCGATTTCCTTTAACTCTTCATATTTAAAGTGTAACAAATTAAAATTGTTACATTGTCTAGCAATGCATAAATGCAAATTGAAATTTTTCGTTATATCTTTTTGGTCACAATTTAACCAGTTCTTGATAAAACGTAAGTAATTTGATCTGGGTTCATTCATGATTTCATCGTGTCCAAAGCCGCTCTCGAGCAGGGCGTGCTCAAATTCCGAGACGGACGACGGATTCCACACAAATTAGGCTCCAGACTCCATAACTATTCCGTCTACCTGACATCACGGCCTATCTCACGATCATTATAAGTAATGATATGTCGCCTATTGCCGAGATTCCTTCTTTAATTTCTCTATTCGAGCGGCCGCAACGCTGTGTCGTACGCGTTGTCAAGTTCACGGCTTTGTTTCCCGCACGAGATCCTTGAGTTTGCCCGGAACAAATATTGGGGCATATCATCGCCATGATTGTGTAAAGAGAGGCGCGTGACTCCGCCTGCCTCGCGCCGGTGGAATACGATCGCGGTTGGGATTGACAAACGGAAATGACAGTTTGGTGATCAGATGCGACCCGCTTGCTGACCACCGCGGCTCTGTTCTCACGCCTATACCGTTGCAGCATTCTGGGACACGAGCAATATTCACAGTTTAAATACTATTTTCTTTGTAAAACTACAGTCCCTTGATTTTGAGTCCGTATATATCAATACAAATAAATAAAATTGAAGTGTCTGTTTGTAATGTCAAAATAACAAGTATTTACTTAATGGGTATGAATGTATATCGGGTACCAATAACAAAAACACAATTTAAATTTTTTTGTCTGTCTGTCTGTCTGTTTGTTCCCGCTAATCTCCCGAACGGCTGGACCGATTTTGGTGGGACGTTCACTAATAGATAGCTAATCATATAAGGTACAACACAGGCTATTTTTTCAACAAAAGTTACTATTTCACGCGGACGAATTCGCGGGCACAACTAGTCGTTATTATAATTTATACAGCTTTAAAATATTAAAGTGGTTTTGTATATGTCTTCTCCTTTTTGTTTCAAGCAAACATTTAGGAACGTCATAAGTATTCACTTAAATGTGTTAGTTTACCGTGAACTGGAATCTTGGTAATATGCTTCTTCTCCAGAAACATTCGGCTGTAATGCAACGTATCATTGCGGAGTCAAGCATTAGATCAGCCGGTGAGGTGATACGAGTATTAGAGTTTTCAATTGAAGTTGAAACCCGGCGAAGCTCCTTTCGTTACGGTTAACTTAATATTTGTAATGTATCTGCAAATTGAGAAACAGCTCCTTAATATTTCAACTGTCATGATAATGAATATCGTATAACACCTATTGATATTTCATTCATAGTTAGACCAACGACCGGAATTATTAATATTGATTTTATTAGCACACCGAATAACGAGACACGATAACGAGTTTCGGAAACCCCGTAAATTGATTCGACTGCAATTTGAAACAATGATGATGGCACCATAAAAATTTATGTCGCACATTGGTTTCTCCCCCGATGAATACTTAAGCGCATAACATTCGGAATGTACTTTTTGCCATCGATACATACGCATGATGAATTGAATATTGATTTCGAGCGATCGTGCCAAAGCCGCGTATATGCGACGAAAACTAATTCAGAAACGTCGCATAATTCATGCAACAATAGAGATATTGCATGCAGAGGCGTCGAATGGGTTTTGAGAAGTCCGCGGGCTCGTTAGGGCGGCGACACACGTACGGCAAATGGCTTCATCGTGGAAATTAACATTCGGACAGCATCCCGCGGCCGTCGGCCCTCCGCGCCCACGTAGAGCAAATATTGAACTGAGCTGAGCTGGCTGAGTGAGACCTCCGCGGAGGTGTTGCATTCTCACAACATGTCAATATGTCGCCTTTTTCTGGTTTCTTTGAAACGCTGCCCGTGCATTGTTAGAACTTTCGTTTCTTCACAATTTCCGTTTCCTCTACATCATATCATATCCCTTTTAATGGCAAATCAAGTCTGTCCTTTTATCTGTAGATTTTAGATAATTATATACAGCTGATAACAGAATTCCACTACGAAAGCCCCAAAGTTAAAATTAAAACTGTAAAGTCGCGGCTTTATAGCGTATACTTTTTAGTTATAACTTTCATTGGAAAATAATAAAGGTCTTAATTATTTTCTATGTAAGATTAATAAAAGAACATCGGCCAAAACCCCATAGTAGCTGGACCTGATATTAAATAACCATGGGCATCATTACTTTTGTATTCGTTATAGACCTAACATTATTTGAATTAGTCCCATAGCTCAATAATTCATTAAAAACTTCAGGAATGGGAGATATTCTCTTTTTCCTTTTTTTAGGTTGGCTGTGTCTATTCGGACCCGGAACCCTATAGAAGTCGATTGCTATTTGGACCCAGAGCATGAAATATGCAGTTTCATTAAAGATTCTGTGTGCGGTCACAATTTCTACCTTACCTAACCGACAGTTTTCAATTTTATCCTAGTTATTTTTCGATTAATATCTATCGGGTCCGAATAGTAATCAACTTCTATAGTCTAAGGATAGGGACCCGGGGTCTGAATAGCCACTCCGTTTTAGGTTAGGAGTAGGAGCAATATATTTTTTAATCCTTGAGTAAACTTAGAACTATGTTATGTTAAAATAATAAGAAACGTTACGTGAACATATAATATTTGATAGGATTTCATTAATATACGAGTATGTAACAATATGGATGTTTAGAAATAAAACACTTTGATTCTCTAAAGATTTATTCAATGTAGTCTCTTATATTTATAACAACACTGACCTAAAAAACCTGCTGGTACCGCTATTGTATTATCTTGGTGCCTGGCCTGCCCAAGGTATCTTAGACCACAGTCATAGTCATAACACGGGTACAGCATACAATTGTTTTCCAGTCTACCAAACAACTACAACAATATTCTGTGATAGCTTCCTTTCCAGACACAATATTTTTTATCAATACTTATATAAGATGGTCGTAAGAAGCAGATGATGTCAGAGTTCGTGAAACAAAATAGGGGTCAAAACACAGCACAAAGGAGAATCAAAAATCACACAGTACCTACATAAAGAAGCAAACGCAAAGATTTTTTTTTTTTTGTTTTTTTTTGTTTAAAAAAAAACGTCGCCCCACACTAGGATTTTCTCCTGTATCGTGGGTGCAGTTACAAACATAGAATATCACATGCACATACGCCCAGACCGGAACAAACTTCTGTAGGCCATACTTGATTGACTGTAAAGTGTAAATTAAATCAATGAAAGACATAATATGTCATTCAATTTCGACAGTGACGATCCTTTACACGCAAATCACCAAAAAAGAACCAATACTTTGAATTATGCATCGTTTGCTTAGTATTATACGTTTCAGCAAGTTAAAATACTATTCTCAAAGAATAAACACATTTTTAATGTTGTTAAGTGTTATTTTCGGAAAAAATATCTTTTTTTTCAATTAAGCGCGAAGATGTAATGTTTATACGAGAATGTGAAACGGAACTTGACGTCATTTTCAAGATCTATCATCTATGGTGAAAACCGTTCAAAAACTATATTACGATTTCATATGCGAGAAAATTGATTTTACGAATTCATTATTTTCTCTGAAACTCGAAGTTCTTGAGGTTTAATAGTTACATTTTTAAAATGAACTCATAAAAGCATATCTTTTAACATACATTTGATTTATGCCCATAGTCAGGTCCAATTTGGCCATTGTTCTTTCTTTGCTTCTTTGTGGCCAATGGCCAATTCTTGCAGGTTTCGTCTGAATAATAAGCAAATAATATACACATAAAAGTGATTATAGATTTTTATTTCCATTACGTACTTATGATAAATAAATATAAAACAATACGTAAGGTACATATAAAACAAAATGTACCGTACGTATTGTTGCTTACACATGAGACTACCTAACTCGGGAATCAGACTACATGCGGTGCAATGGTTAAACTTACTTGGTCAGTACTTTGTGATATATTTATTTTGCATGCCTACACCAGCTGCGACGACGCTACTAATATGATAACGGGTAGCATGACGTGACATATGGATGCTCGCTGAACATAAATGTGCCAGTAATCTATCTTCAGCTTTGTGTGCCATTGATATAGGGGTACACCTTCTTACTTTGCACGTGTATTCAAAGTCTTATAGGTGTGCGGGTGAAGGTAATTTATAACGAGCACTTCTTGCTTAATAGCAGCGCGTGAGTCAGTGTCGTGAAGCTATGACGTCAGTTTTCCAATCTACGTACCGAAAGCGAAATTCTAAGACTAGCGTTTCGTATACCTACCATACGGATGCTTGTTAAAACTATCGTGAGACATACTTAAAGATAATATCTACACAGCTATACTCACGAAGTATGTCGGTATGTGTCCGACTAGTTTCGGGTCCATCGGGGACCCTTCTTCAGGGAGAGTGATACGGATAAAAGGATGCTAGTAAGTAATTGTAGTATTCTCTAAAAAATTTCTGATACATCGGCTAATAACGCGGGCAAGTACTTCCAATTACCAAGTATGTGATACTAACAATTTAAAACCTGTTCTCGAACAGGTAACATTTTTTTTGTTTCATTTATGCCCTAGAGCTCCTATTATGTTTTTCGGGATTCGGTTTAAAATTAGGTGTACTAATTGAAGGATCGATCCTAGTAAGAGTGGTAACGAATTGAAAATATGCAGGTATTAGGTATATTCTTTCGTTAGGAATCGCAAAACGCCAATTTCGTTCTTAGATTGACAGAAACAGTTTAGTACATCTTAAAATAGCCAGTGATATGATAAACCTATAATATACATAAAATGAGATATTATTAAGTATGTCATAAGCACGCGCGTATTAAAATCTGGGAAACGTCCTAATTGGAACGTTTTTTCTTCAGTCCGTCGAGCAAGATGGTCAAGCAATTCGACGAGAGTTTTGTGGTATCTATACTAATATTATAAAGCAGAACAGTTTGTATATTTGGTTTCCAAATTTAAAAAAAAATGTGTTGGACAGTCCATTAATATATATTTTTGATGAGGGTATTTCGGAATGACAAACACTAATAGCTATCCATTTTAAATCATTTGTCAATGTAGTAGTGGAATCTAAAAGGAGCAAGGAGGAACTGTGTAGTGTAGACAATAGACATATGATGACAATAATAACAGGCAAAAAATATCCAAAGCCAAACCATATGATTAAAATTCTGCTTGCATTCTATTATTAATTAAGTAGTAAGGCCTTTTGAAGTTTATCGAGTCTATTTAGACCTCAGACTAAGGAAAAAAAAAATAGACATGAAATACCTACGAAAAAAACGTGCATACCTAAATGTGAGTCTGGCACAAAGATGGCGGCTTGCTTGCTCATGCGGCAGCCTAACACACTGCACTTACTCATAATAAATGCAGTATTATGCAAGTTCAACACTTTAAACAAGCACAATTTTCGCCTAATAACAAAATTTTCTTTATAACACTGAAACAAACAAGTCGCGATGACAACTGATGTACATGTTGTTGACTGTGAGTACTGTGACAAAACATGGCGACCGGCCGCAGTGAGATATTCAGCGACGTCGCCAAGATAATGTTGCCATTTTTGGTAATGATAAAACTACTGTTGTCCTTTTTTACTTATTATTATCCTCATAAGTTAAAAAGAGATGCCAATATGTCAGAAACTATGCCGTCGAAATACATCACATTCCTATAACTACGTTCGTTATGCCGAGTCCTCTTTCTTTTCCATAGTCTAAGATTTAGACACAAATAATGAAAACATTGATGGATTTGACAGGCTGTCATGCACTTGTTAACGCCGTGTTACTCGGCCCAGCTCCTTAACGACAGACCAAGAACCGAGTTGCCGCCTCGCTTTTTCTATAATTATCGTGTCATGTTCGTAATTTACATAAGCTTTTTGTCGGGGCTATCATTGTTCATTATAATAAGCGACGGCAACTCGAGGCGGCTCTCTCTCAATACACGGGAATTATCCTAATTCAAGGTAAACGGCGCATTTAGCATGCAATCGAGAGTCCTTTGAATAACAATGAAAATTACTGAAAAAAAAACATCCAAATTGCAATTTCAACATGCTTCAGGTTATTTACCGATTTACCTTACCGATGTATCCATTTTAATACTTTTAAAGTCTCAAAGTATTTAAAAGTCAATAAGATAACGACTATACTCGATATTTTAATGTGTATCTAATCGAATAAGCGCCAATTTGGCGCTTTGTGGAAGATAAAGAAAATTATTGTATAATTCTACGTTTCCATATACCGGAGTGATATTTTTTAAGTAAACATTCAATTTATATGTTAATTTTTTTTCATCAACAACTGGGAAGCTTCGTTTCAACCTATAATTAGTAACGAAAAAGCCCAAAAACTAAAACGAACGATTCGCTGCCCCGACGCATACGCTATACGCTGGCGTCCTCAATCGTAGTTCTTTCGTAAACACGTCGTTGCGTTGCGCGATCTTAGCGGGTACTATTTTGCTACCGAGAAATCTAATTGCACCAGTAAGTTTGCTGATATGTGATCCGATTAGTGGGAAGATGATTGCGTGCGCCTAAGATGTGCCGCCCGCCGGGTGCGAGCTCCTCCGCTCACCCAACATGCAATCACGCACATTAGCTGTAAAGAAACATTCGATTGCACACCGTTTTTGAGTTTTCGAATATCGATTACTTTGACTCTCATCGAAATGAAAGCTGGCGATCGTACAAAAGTATCGTAAATCGAATAGTCACTATCGCACGTGCATCTCAGCCCTGGAACTTATTATGCTGCGGTCGTGTGTCGCGCGTCCGTCGGCCGATCTCCGGCGGTGGTCAGCATTCATTACAGACGAGCACATTATACTTTAATATCTTATTTGTGCCGTTTTTGCTTAGACTTCACTTTCACCCGACATTCGACGACAGTATAGAACGGATTTCATGTTGTTTCGTTATATATAAAGTTGACTCAAAAGAAAAATGTTTTTGATTCGTATAATATTCGAGACCGATCGACCCTTTTCGTTTGATTCACACCACTAAAAGCTAGCTCCGGGAAAGATTTTTATCGTCGAATTATTAGAAAAAGGGTGGCGCGTTCGTGCCATCCGAATCGATCATTTCACGCACCGGCCATGCATAATCAGCCGGCCATTTCCGGTTGTTTCATGGAATCGAATATTTAATATTTCGCACAATCGGCGGCGGCCGTCGCCGGCTGCGGCCAGTGTCTCCGCCCGCCAATGTCTTGCCCACTTGGTATTCCTCACATGACACGATCCGATAATAAATTCTTGTGCACTTGCAGTTTCACGTAGTGCCAAGAAACCGCGATCGGCTACCGAATGTAAAATGGCTATTGTTTAACATAACCACCTTTCGTGCTTCGTAAATGTCAATTTAGCATGCTCGGTGGCAAATGACGTACTAGTGTACTCAATCATATTATATTTATTTTATGCAAACAAAGAGAAATGGTTTTGGTGTCGGTAAACAAAAGCATCGCTATTGCGATTGGAGTTTTCCTAGAAATATTGTCAACTGTGTCTATAATTGGTAGTTCCGCTTCCGGCTACTCGATTGAAAACAGTACATTCACTTGAATTTAAATACAAAGCGTCAAATAGTGATTCAATACCGGTAGCGGCCATGTGCTGCATGTGACCACGTCCTCTCAAATACATAACCACTGTTCAATAATCTGTAGATTAGAAATGAGCTACTTGAAGTGTAACCAATAAAATAATTTGCCTATTATAAAAAAATGAATGTTAGTTGGTAATATTTATCCTTTCAAAAAGAGAAGGTATCTGTTATTTATGCAATAAGGTCTCATTCTAGCTAGATACTAGGGATATCCCAAAAACGACGTGTCTTATACAGGATGGATTTTTGAGATGGGATTTAAAGGGCATGTACATTAACCGTTAGTTACAAGAAAACATTGTTAGGCAACCATCCATAACTTTTTAAGATATTCGAAGAAAATGTTTTTTTGCTATCTCAGCATTTTTTTGTTGATTGTAACTTTTTCCAAAATCTGTGAATGCAGATCAGAATATCTTAAAAAGTTATGGATGGTTGCCTAACAATGTTTTCTTGTAACTATAACGGTTAATGTACCTGCCCTTTAAATCCCATCTCAAAAATCCATCCTGTATATTATGTATATGAAGAAATTTCTTCTTTAGGGGTAAGTTGGTATTATTATTACCTACGACATGAAATCAAAGAAAAAATACTCTATTCAACTTAGTAAATCAAAGGAATATTATATGTTCAACTATTCAACGACGACGCCTCTTGAAATAATAAGAATGAAAATGTCTGAGATCAGTAATCCTCTTAACAAGATCTTCACACTTTCTATGAAAAGACATATTTACGTCCTTAATAAATATGTTTTTATAAATAGATATCAGTATAGATACTGTGACTTCAGTTTGTGGAAATACCTCTTAACTTGCAGTGTCGAAATAGTATTGTGCGGATAAAGACAATAATCAAAGCAATTTGGAAGAGTATACATTTCTTTTTAACCGACTTCAAAAAAGGAGGAGGTTATCAATTCGACTCGTATGTTGTTGTGTTTTTGTGTGTATGTTACGCGATTACGCCGCCAGTTGTGGACCGATTTTGAATATTTTTTTTGTATTCGATAGGAGTATACTCCTGTGGTGGTCCCACGGTGGTCCCAAGGTCACCAAAGGCAGGATCGGATGATAGGATCCCAAAAAAATCGAGGGAATCCCTTAAACTTTATAGGTATTTTCAACGTATTTTGTGTGTGTTACGCGATTACTCCGCTAATTGTGGACCGATTTTCATTAAGGTGCAAACAAACTGGGCTTGTGATGCCACGTATGTGATGTGACGTCCATCAGAAGACATCGGTCTTAATAGAAAATGTATGAAAAATCATTATTTAGAACTACACTTAGCTTCAAGATTTCGGTCAAGATCTTTAGCACTTTGTTGTGGTAGCGCTGAAGGATTACAACATTTGAGTGACTCGCTGATCCCCAGAGTTGTATTCCACAATGTCGAAATCGGTTTTTGGATACACTTGTAAATAACGACTTTATTTTCCAAGCTTAGTGTTGACTTACTGCCTAGCAGCCAGTACATGTCTCCAAACATAAAAAGGGACAAGCAGAATACGTAATCGAATTCATCACACCACCACTATAACATCATATTACATATATGTACTACTCTAGATACGCGTTGCCCGGGTCGATGGGTAACTAAGAACACTTGGGCCATCGTCATACTAGTATCTCTTTAAAATACTCCGTAAGTACATAAAATGAAATTGAAAAACTGCAAATTAACGGATAGATATGGGGAGTATGCCCTCGGAACAGTGTTACAGTTGTACAGATGTAGCTGCAATCGTGAGCATGTTCCCAGGCTGCGGCCGGCATTCCTTGCCCTTTCTCAGTGTCCGTCTGCTTGTTCCGGGACCTGCCATTAACAAGGGCGAAGGCTTGGGCGACTACCGCTGCTTCTTGAAAACAAATTGTGCAAAAACCAGCTCGCACTCAGGTCAAACTGAAACGTGTGCGGAAGACAGTTTCCCCGTTTCTTGCAAATAACCTTTGTACGATATAAATGAACTGTAGAATAGGTGAAAAAACAAGAAGTAACTTTTCGTGTATCAATTATGTATAAGAATAATGTCTTTCACAAACGGTAATCACTGCTCAAGTACGAGTATATTTATATCTAATCGGATTATATAATATCATTGCAGAATTAAGTTTATGTCTCATCAAGGGTTTTAATCAAGTTAATATAAAATCTCAGAATTTAATCTCAAAGAAGAGACGACTGTATTTTGCAAGCGTTAATGTATTTTGAATATGAAGAATGATTGATACAACGTTTAATTAAATTTCATTGTACATTATTATAAAGTCACTTGTACCGTAAAATACGAGTATTAAAAGATGACATATTTTTTATCATAACTTATTACGAAATCTATAATATACCGGGTGGAAAAAAAGACCGTGGTTGGAGGAAAAGTACCTTTAATATTGATGTAAGCAAATTTTACTGAAAGGAAACATTCATTTATTTTCTAAAATAATTAAAACTGTATTTAAAGATTTTTGAAAAATCACCTGCTTCAGCCGGGAATCGAATCGGTCAAATGTAAAAAAAAACATTCTGTATTTTACGATACCAACTGAAAGCGTCATTCATAAGGATCAATTTCTTTTAAACAATAAAGTATCTAAAACTAAAGAAAACCCAAGATTTTTTTAGTGTACCTAATGCCAGAAAAGTTGAACTAATATTTTAAATATTCAATAAACTCGATATAAAAGGTGACACGTAGCGAATTCAGTCGAAGAATACGTCTGTGCATACGTAAAAATGGGTCTCATTTTGAGTAATTCATAAGTTAAGTGAACTATTTTCTTTAGGTCTTCCTTTAATTTAAGATACTATGTTGTTTAAAAGAAATTGATCCTTATGAATGACTCTTTTTGGTTGGTACCATAAACTACAAGATATTTTTTTGTCACATTTCACCGGTTCGATTCAGGGCTCAAGTAGGTAATTTTAAAAAATCTTTAAATGCAGTTTTAATTACTTGAGGGAGACTCTGTACCAGGGTCATCTGCTTAGGTACCTCCGTCTTACCTATTTCTGCCGCAAAGCAGCAGTGCTTGCATTGCTGTGTTCCGGTTTGAAGGGTAAGATATGGCAGTGAAATTACTGGGTACTGTGACTTTACATCTTGTATCACAAGTTGGCAACGTACACTGTGGTTCTTGTGGGGGTTGCAGTTTTGCTGTGAATCTCACAAGAGCCACATGTATTATAGGTGACTGTTAGCACTTACCATCAGGTGGGCAGTTTGCTTGTTTGCTAGCCTTCTGCAATAAAAAAAAAAAATTTTTGAAAATAAAGGAATGTTTCCTTTCAGCAAAATTTGGCATCATCAATATTTAGGGTACTTTTCCTCCAACCACGGTCCTTTTTCCATCCTGTATAAAGCTCGATTAATTCATTTATGAGCGGGCGTAATATGGTGTTTGAAATTGTGAAAAAGTACCTTTTTTTACTTTCAAGAAACTTGCAGTAAGCTTATGGATGATGAAGACGATATATCACTATAAATGGATTCATTATAATTTGCAACAATAATAAAATGGTAGTTTTAAACACATGCGAACATGACATCACGTATGTTTGAAAAGAAAATATTTTGAATTCGGATTCTTTTAACGCGCACTTAGTCATTGCAACTGGTTGTAATTTTAAATGATTCTGAGAATTTCGTTGGTTTCTTTGTTTGCATTTTGCACGTTCTATAACGATTGTTTGTTTTGCTTGTGTCAAATTAAGCTCTTTAAAAATGTTTCATCTTAGACACCCAAGCAGTGTGTCTATAGATATGTTTTTCAAATGACGGAATTGGTACTCATATTAACCTATTACAGATCCTGTTAAGTATTTAGTTACTTTATTTTTGTTGTCGGGACTTTCCGTAGGGAATTATGCAAATGAAATCGTAATATCAAATTAGGTTTTATCCTCATCCATTCTATGAATTAAAAATTTCTGAAACATGCAGGATATTCTTGGAAGACGCCATGCCATGCTTTGTCTGCGTTCACAGACTCTGGTCGATGTTTTGCGTATTAATGAAGGAAATTCGATACTTCCATCGTCACGCAGCTTCTACTCTACTGCATTTCACGGTATTAATGATTCACTCGATTATGATTTAGGTTCTGAGCTTTACGTGTCCTCGAGCCTTATAGACTACTAGCTGTGCCCGCGACTTCGTCCGCGTGTAATAGTAACTTTTGGCAGCATTTTGATTTCTGTAGACAATTTTTTTAGTCCTTGATAAGACGTATGTTATACCTTATATAATTAGCTATCTATTAGTAAAAGTCCCGTCAAAATCGGTACAGCCGTTCCGGAGATTAGCGGGAACAAATAGACAGACAGACAAAAAAAATTAAATTGTGTTTTTGTTATTGGTACTCGATATACATTAATACCCATTTAGTAAAAACTTGTTATTTTAACATTACAAACAGATACTTTAATTTTATTTATTTGTATAGATAAATCAATGTGTTGGCCAGAATTTTTAATTTACTTGATTTAAAGCATAAACGATCAAGAATTACATAGAATTTAAAACGGAGATATCTCATTAAAAGTCACCTGTTTTTTTTTGTAAACATAAATACAATTTACTCTACCGTCTTCTATGTCTTTTAATCGACTTCAAAAACTAACTTTTAGGAGTTAGAGGTTAGTTTTTTAAATACAATAAGCACTTATTATTAATGAATTTAATAACACTTGCACAAGAAAGATCTCAGTCACTAAAAAGATAAAAATATTTTTTTTTGCAAAAAATTAAAACCGACTTCAAAAACACTAAAAAGTTAAAAATAATAAAATAAAAGGTACAGACAACATCACATTTCTATATTTAAGTCGGTGCCAAACAATGATTTTCTAGAAAGTCTTAAAAGGCACCGACTTCAATATAGAAATATGATGTTGTCTGAACCTATTCTTATTTTATTTTTAACTCTTCAGTGTTATTGAAGTCTGTTTTTATTTTTACTCATGATTATCTGTATCCTTGAACATTTCAAGCGCACTTATGCATAATCAATTAATTATCCTTTCCTACGTACTTTGGGTTTGGGCGTTATTTGGAGTGACGCAACAGACCAATGACGAGTTTTCCTTTAACGCTGCCGAATGTCGATGACATCATAGCGGAACGAATGCGAACACTTTTTAATTGACTGCAGACTCGAAATCGAATTGTTGATTTTTTAAATCGTAACAAATTACGCTTTTCGGATCCCCAAAGCAGAATTTTGAGCACAATTACTGAGATGTTGTTAAAGCAAGTGTTCCTATTCAAGCAATTTACATATTTTCCTAATTTAAATATAAGGATGCATATAACTTAAAAGTCTTCAAACTAATATTACATCATATTTTATTGTAAGATATCATAATTTATAAAAAATATTAATTACCAAAAAATACAACAACAATTCTCCACCACGTCTTTTATAATTTCATCTCTCTAATGTTAAGTAGTAGTACACAATGATTGCAAACATATTTCTTTCCCCTATTAACGATTTAATGCTGCACAACAGAAGTCGATTACATCTAGTAATATGAGTTTATATAATATATTGGACTCGTTTTATGGTATCGTTAAACCTTGCTTCCGTGCGCGTCCAGACTTGAACTAGTATTTACAGTTGTAACTTGTCAAGATCATCTCGGGATGTTAAAGCGCGCCAGGACTGCGGTCGCGGTGTCTCGGCGAACTGCTGCATGTTTTTTCTCGTACACCGGGCAGTCTGTGGTTTTTATTGCAGCAACATGCGATGAAGTAGAACTTACCACAAAGCTCTGCGGTTTGCGGTAACTGCAGTTGAGCGTAGCCCAACGTAAATCTTGCTATGCTTCACTTCAACGGTCAACCCATAATACGTCCCACCGCAAGGCTCTGATCTCTTAAGGCGAAGAGCAGTTGGCCTACATGACGTCACGCTGACCGGACCGGTTGATGTAGGGTTACAAATGGGCCTCCAAAAGGGTTAAGAGGTTTGGAAGGGGGGGTAACCGCATAGACGATACCAATAGATTAGCCACTGACATAAGCAAGTCCTCTTATAGTAACAGATGTGTAGTTGTGGTGTACTCCCTTAGTCGCTTCTTACAAGCCTCTTACACTCCACTGCGACGAACGGCAATGCTACGCACGTTGACTTTGCTTCGCCATGTATGAATGATAACGATCACTGCTTAGTAGTCGGTAATGATAAGGTATACTGCAACCTACGGATGCATTACGCGTGAATTTACGTCATTGGTACACGAGTGTCCTGATTGGATATGTCACTCACGCAGCTCACTGCTGCGCATGCTTAGATGGTTGTTGCGTAAGATATGCAAGCAGAGGCTGTGCATGTTAGCAAGGTGGGTTCATTAGTCTAGGTTCGTATGTCTATATTTGTACAGCAGCACATGCTGGGACAACTGTTGACTGGGGGTTGATGGGGTTATTCGAGATTCGTTAAATAGATCTTATGTGTTGAGACATCGTTAAATTAGACACACTGTATCTGGTAGAGTTTCAAAATTACAATGTTTGTCTACGAACACACACATTAATGTTTAAATGTAACTCTTTGCGCATAGACGTACTATGTTAAAGAGATTCATGCCTTTTTATGACAATAAAAATATAAGTAAGATCCTGACTCCGAAGCAATTTATTTGCAGTCAAGCATGAGACAGTCCCGAAAATTTATTCGTTTTCATGCCACGGTAGTATATTTTGCGTTCGCATTTATTACTCATTCGCTGGGGACGTGTAACGGTTGGTGTCCTCTTCCACGTTAATAACCGTTTTAAATATTAAAAAGCGTTTCAGGTGAACTCGTAATAAATAAATTTCTCGTCGTTATTCTTAAATGATGAGCTTTGCGTGTGGACGTCGTCGTCGCGTAGCGGGGTCGCGGCCGTTTGGAACCGGAAATCGACCTGGCGAATTATACGTATGGTTACAAGAGATACTGTGAACGTAAGTTATTCGCCAGGTCGTGGTGCCTTAGAAATAAGGCAGAGGCTGAGCGGACTCGACTAAAATGACGGCATTAATTGCCCCCTTTCTAAAGGCTCCTTTATAGGAAACAACGTAGCCTACCTTGTGTTAATTAAAAATGACTAAAACGTTTGAAATAGCATTTTTTTAAGTCTTCCCTTACTAATAGACTTTTGCAATAATCTACTCAAATCTAACGTATTCTTTGTCTGTAACCTTTTGTATTTGATGAATTTAATAAAAATAAGATTAATTATTACTTTTATTCAAAGGTCAGTTCAATGCTTTTTTTCTTCGTTGTTGTTATGCCCGTCTTTAGCGACTTAAGTGATTTCTACCATTCGCTACATACAGAGTCTTGCTTTTATGTCAATATGAAAGTTATTTGCCAGCAAATAATAGGCACAGATTTTTTCTCTATCATCAAAAGCTTGTTCACAGGTTGATTACAAAATATACGAACTGATCGGATCATCCGATTCTACTAAGTCTCCTCGTTGCTTTATTACACCCAGCAAATCACAAACCGGTACAACGCCAACAAGTACAAAGCCGTCATGCAACCGAACTCAATTGTCCGAGGCTAGATCATGATTACTTGGAAAATCATTAGTAATTTCAAAGTTCAACCTTTGTTCCCTTCTCGGGAAACAAGCAAACGTTAATTCTCAGATTAAATCTAACAAAGCTGTGAAACATTCTGGATTGTTGAACGTTTAATTAGTAGACATCTGTTTAGTTTCCTTTATATATTTCCTTGGTGATCAAAAGTTATTATATAACTCGCGAACCTTTGTTTGCGTTTAAACACTTAAATAGAGATAAATTCTTTTACATTTGTAAATTCCCGTTGCTGCATTCTGTTCATTGAGTGTACATGTACTCGTAACTATACTCTTACAATGTGTAGCTCTATCGACATTTCTGCAGCTATCGCTGGTGTTCAATAAGACATAGGCCATATAATCTAGCCGTGTGAGGCACAATTTTTACGGCGGGGCGGCCTCATAAATATTCACAATTCCGATTCCCACAACGGGTGGTTGTTATTATTGTCATCGGTGCGTGACCGGCGAAGGCAGTATGATTGCAGTGTAACGCGGGCTCTTGTGATTATGTGGTGCGCGTGTGTGCGACAAGTGGCCGCGGTCGCAGTGGTAATTGCAGCTCTTACAGAGAAACTATCAGCAGCCGCGACAAAGGACGGGGTGATGGCGTGCGCGCGCGCTCCGCTCGGTCCTCGGGCGGTGTCATTTGGACGCGAGCTAATTGACACGTAAATTCTTAACGTTGGCTACATAAAAGGTCATTATTTTTATCCGACTTCAAAAAAGGAGGTTCCATGTTCGACTGGTGTATGTTCACCGGTTCACTTGGTCATTTGTGGGTCGATTTTCGAAATTCTTTTTGTAATCGAAAGAGTGTACTCCCAAAGTGGTGGCCATCGTCACCAAGTCATGATCTGATGATGGGATCCCAGGAAAATCGAGGGAAGCCCTTAAATTTCATAGGCCGTCCGTCAGTTTTACTACGGGAAAGTGTAGAATTCTCACGGGGACGAACCCTCGCTTTTAGTTTTACTGTTTCATGTTTTTTAAGGTTTTGGAAATAGCCCATCTTCCTTGCAGGACATACACAAATGCAATAAAGCTTTCACTACCAAAATGCCTTATTAGTTCACCATCATATCTATATATTTAGGAGCGAATCAGTTGATTTGCACTGCCCTACATCTATGGCAAAATATGAAGGTATTTTCACAAACTTTCATTAAGTTATGTGACATTGTGTGATTCTAGTTTTTCCGATGTTTCTCCACGATCTGACAATGAATGGCCAAACGCTAGTCGTATGCCCCGCTAGTAACGATAAGAATGCATACATGGTAATTCGACGCTAACAATATGCCTACAGTGACATACGTTCTCTGAGCTGGTTGCTAAGTGGTGCGATTTGTCCCGATCACTGTATTATTTTAATACTCATTACCATAATAATCCGCCCGAGATAAGGGCTGATCGACCGTATAATCCTGATGCTTTTTCAATAATTACATAAACTTACACAGCTCTGACGAATTAAGAAATTGCATCACCTATTGATAAAATTATTTTAGAAATTTGCAAATACAACGAAGTGGCGAAATCCCTTCAAGTACCGGAAAAAAATCTCTTCATATAATCATTTTCACATTCGTTTTCTAAAGCATCTACCATCGTACATTGTAGAAAATGCACACAAATTCCTTACACGTGTGGCAACAATTTTTTGTAACGCTTAGCTGAATAAGTAATTCGTGTTTAACCTCCGAAGCTATCCTCCTCATACTCGCGGATCAATTCTTCTCACTTCTATAATTTTTCTCACATGATCTGTATCGAACAAAGTAACATTAACATAGCAAGTAGGTCGAATTATTATGATGTTGTTTCTCAGCTGGAAATCTCGTTAGCGCACGTTCGTTGCTCAGCAGAGCACGCATCCGACGTCCGCATCGAGTTATTTCACTCGGCCGAGCAAAAAAAAATCGAGTCTCTCAGCGTCTGTCACCCGGTGTAGTAGCAAAAATAATCTTGTATTGTTGTGATTAAAAATTAATTTGGGTTTTTCCTGTCGCACGAAAAGTGTCTTATCTTATGTGTGTGTGTGTGTTTGTCATTAAATGTCATATTGCCTTGTTTCGTGAATGTCATATTGCTATTTTACATTGATTTTACATTATAATATACGCTTGTTATATTACTCTTTAATAAACAATTCATAAAATAATGAAGGGGATGTTCAAAAGCTGCTTAACTGGCAAATTAATATTGGATGCTGCTGTTCTCACGACTCCGTTTCACTTCATGTGACAAAGAAATATCTATGCAGTCTTTGTACTAATGATACTAGAGTATAGGTAATTTTTATTGATATGTAGTATCTGTGTATATAACTTTATAATGTGATTCTATGGTGCAGACTTTTAAGCCTGCGTAAAACTTCGCAATAAAAATGCGTTTTCATAAGTTTCATTTATGACCTTTTAAAAATTATTAATATAATTAGTGATATTTAAAACCACTTAAATACTGAAAACAACATATTTATCAAAATAACAGTGGCCAGCAGTTAACAGCTCTTATACCTGTGACAAGTGCTGCCAGTTAAATAAGTCGTTTTCTGCTCTTTTTTTTCCTTGCCATTTGTTTGATATTGACAAACAGAAATTTTGATTTTATCACATCTATTCTAAAAGAGCTACTTGGTTCCTCGTAAACAGGAAGCAAAGTAGCTTTTTTCCCTCACGGATAGAAAGTGATTTCAATGTAGAATCTGGATATTGTCAGTAATATTAGTAATTTCCTGTCCTCGCCATTACATACATTTAAATAATGTAAATATTTAAAAGATAATAATAATATAATTATCTACGAGTATACCGGGTGTAACGAAATACCGAAATAATATTTAAGGTTGTTGATTAACAAAAAATATGTTTTATGACTATTCTTTGTATTTTTATTATATGCCTACTTTCGATTTAATACGCTTAGCAGTTAAGCATATTAAATCGAAAATAGGCATATAATAAAAATACAAAGAATAGTCATAAAACATTTTTTTGTAAATCAACAACCATAAAATATTATTTCAGTATTCCGTTACACCCGGTATAATTAAAAGAAATGTTAACAAGTATAATACGTGTACTCCTACGCACCGCTTTATCCATTTTATGCAACCGCTTGTGATCGTACGCACTTGATATCGTAGCGGTTGCATATTAAAATTTAGCCGCGCGGTTAGCCGCTAGTGCGTAAGTAAGCCCTCTAATTAAAAAAGGAACAAACGATGGTGTAGATACCGTGCGTGACCTTAGAGCAAAACTCAGACCTAGATATCAATTAAGTTACTATAATTAATATTAGCTTTTCCACGTGATTGTGACGTCCATGTTACTGATATTTATAATATTGACAATATAAAATAATGAAAAAAATTATGCATTAGACTAACATAACTAATTAACAAGCATGT
This sequence comes from Schoenobius gigantellus, assembly GCA_963935595.1. Lineage (NCBI taxonomy): Eukaryota > Metazoa > Arthropoda > Insecta > Lepidoptera > Crambidae > Schoenobius > Schoenobius gigantellus. The sequence continues at coordinate 21,455,431 of OZ012544.1, read as the reverse complement.
CTGCTTGTTACTCGATCGGTCATACTCAACATGTCATGGTGCTGGTACAGCGCTCCCGCTGGTAGAAGATGCTCATTGCTAATAATTTATTAGTTTTTCTTTCTCTTGTCTGATAGTCAATAAATGTAAGTAAATAAATAAACGTGTGTCTTACTGATAGTTTCACTTATTTTCTCGTAGAGCGATAAAAAGTAGTGCCGGGAGCAACACTTTTTTAAGCTTGAGTGACGTAATTTGAATCACTTGCTGCGCGTAGGGTTCTACTTTAGAACCCTACGCTACCTTCGCTCCGCTCTGGATTCAAAAAACATTCGTCTTAAAAATAGTTCTTTGCTCCCTTGGTAAACAACAATCTACTATTAAAACGCGTCAATGAAACGTTACGCAAATCGTCCTTAAATAAAGTCGCGCAACCCTCAAAATAATTTTATCCAAAAGCTTATTTTACGCTGGTATGTTTTATTATTGTATGTATGGTTATTTTTGACATTTCAATTATTCCGCTTATACATTGACTTAAGTATTTATATCCCAGATGACTATGAGAAACCATAAAAGATATTTCTTTTCGTTATAGAGATTAATGTCAACGTGAGGATATAGTAGGTAGGCTAGGCACTTGATAATATAACAACATGTCGCTGTTATCTTGTCTTTTATATACACAATAGCAATTTATTCGTTCGCATTTTCGATTCTGACGAAAGCTTTCTTCGGGGAAATGAGCCATTATTTCATTTTTATATATGACTTCTCTAGGAATTCTTTCGCACACAGTTATTTGCAGTAACGAATTCAATATCCGTTGGACACGCGATATTCTCCTTGAAGGTGCTTAGCGACATTTTTTTATTTACCGATACCTCTACATTTATGTCAACGACAGACGTTGACGTTATTGTATGTATAGGTATTATTAAGAAACTGTACCCAAATTAGACAACGGATATGCCATGCGCGATCTTATCTGCAATGGGGATTCGCCATTTTTTTCGAGTCAAAACCGCAGCAGCGTTTTGGGACAAAAACTGGTTTTGTTTTCGCTCATTCAACAACACAAAACATGTTTGGCTTTTACTTTTAGTGTATCCATTATATAAATAACTATTACAATAATACCTTGTTATTGAAGTGAGATGTCATAAATGACTGTTTACCAATATTGAGTATTATTCCGAAAATACTCTAACTGGCTTGTTTTATTGTAAACAGTACTTATTCGATCCATTTAGGCTTTTACTGTAACCTCCCTGGAGATGACAGATTATAACCTTGAAGGTTAAGCAATATAATCTATAGGTACTCAGAGAAGTATCAGAACTTCACGATAATGGATAAAATAATGAAGTGAAAAATGAAACAAAAAATATCGCCAAGTGAGCTTGGTTAACATTAAGGCAATTTTTTTTGTTCACACGCTTCGACTACAGCTTGTGGAGGGTCGGAGGTTTCTTGCGGGCATGGCAACCCGGTGCGGTCAAAGACCGGTCCAGGCCATTTGGGAAATATTCACGAGGGAGGCAGGGGAGGGCGGGGCGATGGTCCCGCGGGTGATCTCATCTCACTGGCTTTTTGTTCTGCCCGTCTGCTGTGGACTTAAATTGGCTTCGTCGACATTCGACAACATGGCAAATTCTGGGTGACTAACGGGTCTTTAATTCACCTATTTTACTTAAATAATTTTTATAACATTTCAGTTATTTTGTAAAGTTATTCGCATTTTTGGTTTCGGGATTTTCTTTTATTTTGATAAGTAAACGACGTAACTATAGGGTCGCATTCGCATAACGGCAAAGTGCCACAAGCCCGCAGCCGCATGAGGCCCTAGGCAAAGGAGACCCGTGAGCACATCTCAGCATTAAGTCATAATATTATGTGGCAGTATTTCAATTTTAAAATCAGCGTATTAAGTTAGGTACCTAAAACTATGGCCTATGGTTGAACTTCTGTGAATTTTCCAAGGGTTGTATGCGTACTGTAGTACTTCGAAAAGCTGTTATTTTCTGAGGGCAGCCTGTGAAGAGGTTATACGTATTCTTAAGTTTCACATACTCAATCCCATCTCCCCATGGGGGCATAAGTTTTTCTGCTTGATTTACTTGATGCTAAACCCGCGTGGCTAGCTACCACCGTCTTCCCTGAAACCTTTAAATATTTGATGTTTCTTTAATGTCATTTAGGGAACGCTTTTTGTCATTTCGTGAACATGGTGATCATTTAGTGAACGTTAAGTCAATGAGAATAGCGTAATAAAAGTATTAATATTCAATTCAGGACAAAATATATCGTATGTATTTATTATCAAAATTAATAATACTTGCGACTTATACAATTTTCTGGAAACAAAAAACAATCAAACGCTTAAGGCGCATAGTAACGTCAATCATAAAAAATCACTGCAGAAAAAACCGATTCTCTTCATAAATATTGAATAAAAAAGTCTTTAAAAAAGATATGTTATTTATTCAACGCATTCTTTAGAGGATGGTCTTCTTAATTTTTTGATAAATTAATTAAAACTTGGTTAAAATGTGACCAAAACATGCCTCGATTTTAAAACTGTAAATCTAATCGCTTCGTAAATATTAGGTTAAATCATATACTTTCGATTGCAATAAATAAAGTGAACAATATTCTAGGGGATGGTCTTTTTAGATTTAACTTAAACTTAATCCTTGGTAGATAAACAGAAATTTTGTCTCGGAATTTGCAGAGTACAGCAGGCGTAGCACGGGCTGCCAAGACTGGACTTGAGTCACGCATTATCTCACAATTTCAGTGACATTATCTCTATGTCTTAAAGAGTAGCACGGTGGCGCGTATTAAGTAGGACTGACGTGATAAAAATTTCTTGACGCTCGTCGAAGGACACGACGTGTCACTGAGTTTTATCACGAATTTTTTGTTCTCCGACTGTTGCCACATCTTCTAAAGTATTAAGTAGCCCTTGATGCAACTACAGCAGTCGGCGCACAAGCATTGCCAAAAATTTGTGATAAAACTTAGTCACACGTGTTCGTTGATAAACGTCAAGAAAATTTATCACGTCAGTCGCACTAAATACGCGCCACCGTGATACTCTTTAGGACATAAAGGTTATGGTCACTGAAATTGTGAGATAATGCGTGACTCGAGTCCAGTCTTGGCAGCCCGTGCTACGCCTGCAGATTTAAATAGTTGTAATAAAATAATTATTTTATAATCGTAATTTCAAACTAACCTTTCCCAAATATATATTTTTTAAAAACAAAAATACTTAGGTTTTGAATTGCGTTCCCTGAATAACGTTATATTATACACCCAGTGTCTTTGAAATCCTGAAAAAATATTGAAATGTGAATATTTTCCGCGCTTCCTTTAAAGCGCAATATTATTGATATAACGTGTGCATTGTACGTTATAATAGATTTCAATAACGTGACGATTTTTATAAAATTTCTCCTATACAAATTCGCAACCTTGGTAAATTTTCAGCCATATACAAATAAAAAATAAAGAACCAATTACATTTTTAACTTAAAAGAATGTTTAACTAACCAGTGTTTCAATTTGGTGTAAAAACTTATACAAAAGAAATATTTCTCGATATTTATTTAGTACAAACAACAAAATGTTGTATTATGAAATAGAACTAACACAAATGAAATATTGCCAGCATCCACACTTCGTTCCATGAAATCCTGAACGTGAATGTAGGTTATGTACACATGCTTGCTCAGTTCGCGAAATATCGACAAGATGCTAAAATATACATAGACCAGACCACCGCAATCTTATAATGTCTAGCCGCCTTAAATGTATTTCCAATTCTCAGTAAACTATATAGTCGAGGTAAAATTTTAAAGGAACGCAAAAAAATATATTATAATCTTCTTACTATCACAGGTAAAAAATTATAATTCTTTATGAGGCATTTGTGTACGTTTCTAATACAATGAAATCCCAAATTCTTATATCCTGCCATGTGCCATTTGTTTTTTGTTTTTCGAATTTCATATATGTACATTTGTCCGACGCTCCTTCGGTGAAGGAAAACTTTGTAAAGCAACCTGTATACATCTGCGAAGAAATTCAAAGGTGTATGTGAAGTCGACCAATCCGCACTGGGCCAGCGTGGCTGACTCTGGCATAAACACCCTAATTTAGGGTAGGCTTGAGTCCCTCGGTGGGGACGTAGTTGAACTGTGATAATGAAAAAGAATTAGACCTGAGTTTCTTGCCTGTTCTTCTCGTCAAGGCTCTCCCAAATTCCGAACAGGGGATAGAGTCATCTTCGTAATGGTCTATATGTTTGATGAAGATATTTGGAAAAAGCAATACCTAGTAAAATAAATAAATATTTGGATAAACAACAAAGAACATAATACAATATATATATATATATATATATATATACATTTAATAGTGCGCATGATTTTACACTTTAAGATATTTATTAATAACACAACATATGCCTAATAGATTTTGAATGTATGTATGTCTGCTCCACAAGTAGGTATTATTCGGGAACATGAACCCTTTTGTATTCAGTTTTTGTTCGCGAGAATGATAATTAACCGTCGTCGCTTATAGATTAGTATACAGTATAGCCACGTAATCATAAGCGCGATGAGCCATGAATCATTGGCGAAGCGATAAAAATATTGTGTGTCCTCTCCCTGGGATCGATTAATTTGGTGTTTCCAAAAATAAACACCCTCGCTTTTTCCTAGAATAGTTGAAAATAACCAAAAGAGCTGTTTTGAATATAATAGCGCTGAGTAAAATATAATAGGCAAAGTGGCATGGTCAATAAACGTGTGTTGTCGGCTGTACACTGGCGAGTAAATTTAGTTAGTCACTCGATAAAGTGTCGCTTAATTACACAAACTATATTATTTATATGAAATGTTTTTAAAAAGTAATATTATTGATTCAATGGTTTTCTATGAGGTTCGCAATACACGTACTATTACGTAATTTTTTAAAAACAATTAACTCTGTGAGCTCATTGGAGGATGCTGTCAGTACTTTTGCTCTGGCGACAGACGGCTAGCGACTCATTAGGGCACATCTCTATGGTGGTATGGTTAAGTCCCACCCTACCCCCAGGGGTAGTGCCAGGGGTATGGTGGGTCCGAAGGGTAGGTTACGATAACCGCTTAACTATTTATTTTTTTATTGTTTACTTGTATTTGTTACATAATTATGTTTAATTGTATCTACGTTTATTATTATTTACATGACATTCAGGGATAGAGCCCATGTTAGTCGGTGCGAACGGTGTACACCTGACCCATATGAGTCTCTCCAGGGTGACTGATGTGAGTAGCGAGGGCAGAAGGATAGGTTTCTCGCTATTCCAGGCATTTACAAAAGTTTACAAAGATCAAAATGTACAAAAACTTATTAACAATCCTAATGCTTGTCGCGAAGCGGAAGGCTTCGTACAAAAAAAGAGAGGAGGAAGCTAAAAGAAAACAAGTTAGATAATTAACACGGTATATTTACAAGAGAAAACGGAAACAAGAAAAGGCAGAGGTAGGGAGGAATAATATTATGAGGGCACGACAGGACTTATATAACTAAATTAGCCTAAAAGGTAACTATGTACAACAGAATAATATAATCTAGCCTGGCCAGGGTAGGACGCGGCGCTTTATGTTTTCTTGTTATTCACTTTTTTTTTCAATTTGTTTAATAAATGTATGAAAAATATTTTTATAATATAACTCATGTAAATATTGTTCATACACTTCATTTCGTCACATACACATTAAATCCAACTTTCGTGACTGAATTTTGGCCATATCAGTCCGATATATTTTTATTGTTGCACATCTTTTATAACCGACGACGTTGACGACTGACAATATGTTTTGTACGATGACGTTCACTTATACTGGTGCTCTTTCATGACCACTTTCAAAAACTTTTGACTAGAGACCTTCTTTAAACATATCTTTAAACTTGAGCTTAGAGAAAACCTCTTCTTTAGTCATGTTACCTTTTGAAGACACTAACTGGTCTTCACATTTTTGAGTCACCAAAAAGTGACTTAAATGCGTTTAGTTTAAATATTTATTCATCGGGTCTTAAGAAATGGAGCGGATGACAACTCCTCAAAAATAAGCCGTATTGTCATGTATAATTTCGAGATACTTTCTTTGGAGTTTGTGTCATAGGCGGTGAACCCTGCTCCTTCTTTTGCTAGACATGTATGATTGCGAGACGTATGAATATTTCGAAAGGAAAGATCGTATCCAATTCAACCTCAAAATTTTCTCCGAGGCGAAAATTTTTCTGGGGCGGTGGGAAAATATCAGGTTGCTTCGCGCTGACGGAAAGTCGCGAGATTTACGAATAAAATGTTCACTTCATAAATGTAAATAAAAGACAAAACTCTCATACTCTACACTAACTACATTTAAGTCTACTAATTCTTTATTGTAACTAGGTAGGAAAATATAATATTATTACCTTGTCTTTTCACATGTCGATCTTGTAAACATGCACAAATTCTTGTAACACTTATTGATTCACGAATGTTTGTAAAGCACTAACTGATTATTTATTTGAACTTCACTTTGTATAACTTTGTATTCACAAGCGATAAATATTTGTAATATTTATTAGTCCTTTATTGTATTTTTCTATATTTTCTTATTATAATTGTTAGCGTCCGACATTTGATCTCAATATTGTAGCTCAATGCCTACGTGACTGACAAATGTCATATAATTATTTTATGTTTCAAAAATCTTTCGCTTGATAGCTATGTAGTTGTCTATTGTTATGGCCAGTATAAAAGCGGACCAGGGTCATTAGGAAGCCAGTCTACTACCAGCTCTCATATTGAACGCTAACGGCTAAGGAGTAGCTAAGCTCCTTACACCGGCTTGGAACCAAACCAGCACCGCCAGGCCTTCGTGATCATATCACTTCGTGCCGGTTCCTTCACGCGTCTCCACCGCGCCTGCTACGTGGGCCTGCTGCGTGGGCCTGCTGCCTACCTGACCACTCCGTCGCGCCTTCTACTGGTCCCTGCTACCGCCTATCCTGAGGAGCGCCGTTGGGGGTGCTCTGGCCCTCCTACCTGCATAACGCTGCCGCCGGGTGTTCCTGAGCCGTCTGCCTACTGCGTGCCGTTGGGACGCTCCTATGCTGACTACCTGACCTGCGCAACCTATCCTGCCTGCTGCGTTGCCGTGCCTACTCCTGCTCCGGCTAACCGGCGGAGCTCCTACTCGTCCCCGCGTCCTACCCTGGCCAGGCTAGATTATATTATTCTGTTGTACATAGTTACCTTTTAGGCTAATTTAGTTATATAAGTCCTGTCGTGCCCTCCTAATATTATTCCTCCCTACCTCTGCCTTTTCTTGTTTCCGTTTTCTCTTGTAAATATACCGTGTTAATTATCTAACTTGTTTTCTTTTAGCTTCCTCCTCTCTTTTTTTGTACGAAGCCTTCCGCTTCGCGACATGCTTATATATACACGGTGTTTCATAATAACCAATAAATAATTTATCGTTATCTAAAACTAATTATTAAAAACCCTAAATGTTCATGTATATCATAGTATCATCATCATGTCTATGATTTACATGAAAATTTTGGGTTGAATGACATTACGGGTAAACACAATTTAATAATTAGTTTTAGATAACGATAAATTATTTATTGGTTATTATGAAATACCGTGTATAGATTCAAAGCCTCGCTTGGCGCACATTTACAAATTGATAATTACTGAGTTAAACGTTACTTGCTGAAGTATTCTTAAGAGGGGACACACTAAGGTCGAGAGTATTCAAAGACACTTAGGTATTTTTTTTATGTAAAATGTATTGCTGTCGCACTGTGGCCCCGAACAAAACTGAGCGCGACAGGGACAACTGCAGTTCGGGCCGAAAATACTTATGAAAAGTACACAAAATATAGTACGTTTAGGAGTCCCCTGTTTTCTCAGATAAAACTTGGCCGATCGAATTTATTAAAAATTAAAGAAAGCTTTGGCTGTGTTTCTGTTTTGCTTTTTTAGATGTCTTTAAATTTGTTTTCTGGATGTTTGAATTTAGCAGAAAATTAGGTCAATTTTTTAAGGTTTTTGAAGGTTCAAATCTCTTTTAATAATTAAATAGTGGCCATTGATTTTATTGGAGAAAATACAGTAACTATTGCCATTATCCAGGAAGGAAATACCCCTATTTCCTTCCTGGATAATGGCAATAGCTTTTCCATACAAACGTATTAGTCCCCCACTAATACGTTTGTATGGAAAAACGGCCCGTACGATTTTCTCTTAAACTTATGATAACACAATGATTATATAACTACCTACGTGGCGAGCAGAGCGTCGCGCCCGGGGCACTAACAAATAACTAATGTACTAAACCTGAGTTACTGAAATATGTTTTAAGTAATCTTAACGATTGTACAAAAAACGGGGGCAACACCGACGACCGGTCGCTCCGCCCCCGTGGGCAGCGCCCCCGGCAGCACCGTCGACGGGGGCAGCGTCACCGTTCCTCTGGTTGCACTGCCCCCGCGCTTGTGGGTAAAAGGTTTGTTTGTTCGCCACCATGTTGACAAAAATAGCATAATCTATTCATAAGTAATATTATTTTTTATTGCTTTAGAAAGCAAACGAGCAAACGGTCCACCTGATGGTAAGTGGTAACCGCCGCCCATGGACTTTGCCAATATCAGGGACATAGCCAAACCGCTGCCTACTTTGAATGCAATACTCTTCTTACACCTCGCTTGAAAATGGACATGTTATAGCGCTCGGGAAACACAGCACTTCACAGCAGCAGGAAGTTCATTCCAAAGCCGAACCGTACGTGGTAAAAATAAGCGCTGAAAGCGAACCGTGCTAGACGATACTGCTTCCAGGTAGTAAGGACTAAGGATGAATTGTACTGCGGTGCCGAGTGGTACGATGATAAAAAGGTGACGTCGGTACCAAGTCGAACAGTTCCTCGGAGCACTCACCGTTGAAAATTCGGTAAAATACACAGATCCGAAGTCCCTCCGTGACTCCAGCGACTCTAATGAGTCCAGCAGATCAGAATCGCCGATGATTCGAGCCGCCTGTCTTTGTAGGAAGCCAAATGGTTCTAGTTGGTATTTTTGGCTCCTGCCCAGAGGTGGAATTAACGAAAATTTTAATCAAGGGTTAATGGTTTTGCATGCTGTATTTTTTACTCGCTTATTAACCTACTTTAAAAATGAAGATTATATTGAAAAACGGTTTTGCATGCTGTATTTTTTACTCGCTTATTAACCTACTTTAAAAATGAAGATTATATTGAAAAACTCGTATATCAGTAGAAAAGTGCCATACAGGAATTAGAAACAATAAAATGACCAAAAAACATAACAGCAATTAGAAAACGAGTGATTGTATTTTCTTCAGAAATCATCTGAAAGAAAATTCTGCAAGTGAATTTTCTTTTCATTTAAAACTAGCTTTCCGCTCGCAGCTTCGCCGGCGTTTTATTTCCTGTGGCAATTTATATTTTCCCGTAAGAAAAATAATTTTGTTGTCTATGTTCTTCAGGGATAATGTGGGATTCTAAAATTGTGAAAGAATTTTTCAAATCGGTCCAGTACTTTCGGAGCCTGAATAGACTCCGAAAGTACAATGTAAAGAAAAGTATGAAAAGTATAATGAAAGTATGCAAACAAACAATCAAATCCTTCCTCTTTATAATATTAGTAAGTATAAATAACATTTCTGCTTCTTTCGTACTAACTCGTTAAAGTGGAAGAACTCGCACTTTAATCAGTGACTACTTACTTCAGATCGCTAGTGTTATTTTATTATACAACCATCAACCGAGTTTTCATTTTGTTTAGAAACACCTTTCTGAGAAAACGCTGTATTTGTACAAACTATACAATTGCTTGATTTCGAACGTTCTCAAACTGGAACAAATTAACAGGGTTTGCACCTCTAAAATAAATATTCCATTTAATGAAATTGATGGGGAATATTTACTTTCGTTTCGACAGCATTTTAATCAGTTAGATTAAATCTACTTTAGTAGGCAAATTCTCTCTTTACGATTTAGATTAAGCAAATATTTTATAATCGTAACATTACGAAAAGTACGCCTATAGATGTTATTTGTTCTACGTTAGTCTGGGAGAGCATAGATATATTTTCTGTATTCTCTACGGTAGAATACCTAAAATAAATTAGATATTTGATATTGTATATTTTGAATAAAACCTAAAACTATCTATAACTATTCAGATATTGTAGTTAGTATTAATAAAATTTAGATAATGTCTAACAGCAATTATGTGTCAATCAGTGTCGCTTCTCATTGACGTTACTATTATATCTTCAACGTATGTAATTTGGTTCACTGACATGATTCATTTGTACAGCAATATTTAGAGAAACTGGAGATGACATACGCAACTTTCATTTCGGGGAAATGTCTCATTGCTAGGTGAAAAAAGTACCTACTTGCAATATTGTGGCGGAAGTGAAGGAAAGTACAATTAAACATTACCCTTGGTACAAATAAGACTTATTGCATGCTAATGCTTATTCAGAATAAGACTAACACCATAAGATCCTACTATGTACTTAAACTAATAGTTGTGCACCGGCTACTTTTTAAACAACAAAACTTCTCTATTCCAAAAAGTTGTCAAACTGCAATGTAATTGCGACAAAAATACAAAAGTAGGCAAAATGCTATCTAATGTGTGATGATTTCAAAAAGTTGTCGCAATTTGCTAGGTACAGATTACATGTTGATTTTTGAAATTGCACAAAAAAGAAGTGATAATTCGCAATCTGCGATGAAATGCGACCCGCTCATCTGCGGTCGCGTTGCTCTATACCAGTGGTTCCTAACCTTTTAGTGACGAGGGATCATTTTACAAATATCTGTCTAGACAGATATTTGTAAAATGATAACAATCAACCCTTTATTCATATTATAAATAATGGGTTGTTTGTGATATCTATAATATTATTTTTGATGGCTTCGCGGACCACTTCTGTTGCTTCCAGGGATCACCAGTGGTCCATAAACTACCGGTTAAGAACCACTGCTCTATACAATATACCTACACGGAGTTGACGGAGTTCCATAAAAACAATACACTGTTCACATCACACCGAAAATACGCCGTGAATTGCTTGGATTGCCCAAGCAATCATACGCGGCCGACGATGAGCAGCGTGAAATACGCTTGGGTGTGGCCCGACTCATTGTTCCACCCACTGCAATGACAACTTAATAAAATCCAAACAGTGCAGCTGTCCAATGACACGAGCGACTACCTGAGATAACGGTGCAGCTGCTGCGATGTAGAGATCGCGCCAGGCACGCCGCCACATCCGCGGCGCATTGTCACTTCCCGGTGCGCGGTGAGGCCGCCCCGCGGGGCGGCGCGGCGGTCTATGCACAGCCGCACCGGAAATAATTCGCGGTAACGCCTAATGGCCGGCCATTCCGCGAGTGCAGCTGCCAGCGCCAGCGCAGCGCAGCGCAGCTTCCAAGAAACACCAGATTGCCGTCCACTTCGCCGATCATAATTCATCCCGAATTAACGAGTGATTCGCTCGAGCGATGGCTCTATTTTTGAATTATTCATCTCGCGAATGTGTACCTACCTACTAAGTTTCCTTTGACATCATACATTGCGTAGTTTACATTCGCTCGATTGCAATGAGTGGTTGTAAACAACCACCCAATATTTGGCAACTTCTGGATGCGGGCATTTATTTTTAATCAGTTCAACAGATACATACAGAACTTCAAGATTAATAATGGGCATCTGCTAACTTCGTGTTTCCGAAGATGACCAACACATCTAGGCAGTATAATGATAAAGAGCTCTTATGAACATAAGATTGTAATCGGGAATCAAACAATAGAACGGGTGGATGAAGCTAGCAACTTAGGTATATTAATGGATGGTGGCTTACGCTTTGAAACCCATATATTAGAATTGGTTCGAGCCTGTTTCTATCGACTGAAAATACTGTATAGCATCCGACAATTTCTTGATACAAAAGTGCGAACTCATATCTGCGAAGCACTAATTTTGTCGAAACTCAACTATGGTGACCTTGTTTACGGGCCGCGTATGCTATCGAGATCTCGTCGCCTCATACAAAGAGTACAGAACGCCTGTTGTCGTTTTTGCCTCTCGATACCCCCTAGAAGTCACATCACTCCTTATTTAAATGACGCTGCTATGCTAAATATGTCTTCACGTAGACATCTTCACCTTGCCGGACTGCTGTTTGATGTTTTGAAGTTTGAGAAACCAATCTACCTTTTTAAAAAGCTTCGTATACTTCGTAGTAGATATACCACCAGAACTGGCAGATGTTCGCTAGAAAATTACCCGCATAAGACAGCTGCTTTCAGGGGTAGTTTCCGCTACTTGGCTACCAAGTGCTGGAACAACTTACCTGCACCACTGTGTACTGCTACTTCGAAGCATACTTTTAAAAAACATTTAAAAATATTTCTGTTAAACAAGCAGCGCGTGGGTATACCCAAAGGATATTCAATAGACGATTTGGTACTATAGATATCCCCCGCCATAATGTTCATAGGTAATTTTCATATGTATCAGTTCCAGCCTCATGCGTATACATATAGCTTGGGCCTGGTGTGTGGTCACAGAAAATGCGTTTGGTGGATATGCATGAATACTTAGTACTCCTATTTACTAACACCTCTCCCTGTGCCGTGCCGTGAATGTGAATTATGTACAAGTTTTTCGTTCAAATGTGTATGTGTATTGTATATATATATATATATATATATATATATATGTAAAGTCATTATATTACTACTTAAATTTATGTTGAATGGCCATATTAACCCCAAACTTTTGACGAGTTATCTCTTCTCATTATTTAACCTTTTTTTTATTCTATTTTGTGGCACTTTGGGACCTCACTGACCCCTCGGGTTTGCAGCAGAATAACAGCGATTGGTTTATGTACATACATGATCAAATCACATGCTGAGCTGTGGCCCATTTGTAGTCGTACATCGCACATTTTCAGTTTTTCCATAATGTCAAATAGGTACTAGCAATTATACAAAATTTATGTAAGTTTCCTAGTGTAAGTCTCTACAATATGTGATGTATGTAACTGCAAATAAACTATTTATCTATCTATCTATCTATCTTATGATTGTAAATGATTTTTTAAGGCCAAACAACTTTTTTGTCTTGTCTTTGTCTTTTTGTCTTTGATATAGTAGTTGAACCTCGCAAGTTGGACGATAGTTTCCGATGTTTTCCGATGCCCATTATTTAACTTGATGTAGGTACTACTGCAACTAATCTTGATCTTGTTGAAATTTCGGAAAAAAATAAGAAAAGACTAATGAATAATGTAGTATGTAAATAGCTTTCTAATTATTTCTATAATGTAAATCGTTTCAACAGTATCACAAAAAAAAAACAAATCTTTCCCAAATAATATGATAACCCGCGTAGTACCCGAACACATCTGTAAAAATTTATCCGTTCTAGGTCCGCTGCCATATTCAGAAATAGGGCCACCAGCTGCGAATTGTTCGGCCGGGTGTCCTAAATCGATTGCGCAAAGCAAACAGAACGTCGCTCGCTCGCCGCGCAATTCCGCGGAACAGTAAAATTTTGCGGGAGCCGTTCTTGAATCAGTCGAAAGGAAAACAAACAAACATTCCGGCGGTGTTTCATCGCAAGGCCGCGCGGGATTGTTTCTGAGAAGCTGGCGGGACGTCGGTACATGACTTAATACAACCGCACATGCATCAAGAGCGTGTACTTATCTTCAGGGAAACCATGGAGCTTGGAATTACTTGTTCACGTGTTGGCAACAGCTTGGATTCCCCGATATTGGAATTCTGGTATAAATAATCAATATGGTTAATCGCTGACACTGCAGCCCCCTAACCATGACCGTCCAAAACGAAATTAAAATTTGCACTGAAAGCGAGATGGACGCGATACGCAGCAAGAGCGGTGTCTCTGTTTTAATTATTATTGTTTTAACCTAGCTTAGTAAATTTTAACTTAGTACATTTGAAAAACTTTGAACTGAATGTCGTTTGAACACTGCTGTAAGGTATATACTCCTGCATGGCGTCCCAAGACTTTAAAACTCCTTTAGTTTTAGGAATTTTCAGTTAGGAGATCTTGTCAAGTTAGTATAACAGATACCTACTTACCTCGCAGGATATTGAGTCGATTAATTAATTAACATACACTGACGAGCAAAAATTCCGGGTCACTTGCAAAATCTTCGATATCTCCTAAGCTATGAAACATATGGGTACTAAATAATTTATATGTGAAATAGTAATTATAATAAAAAGCACTTAATGCTCAAGAATGAACGGTTCATATATTTTGTCTTGAAATCTATTCCTTATATGTATACTCTACGAGAAATCGAAGTAATTCCAAGTGACCCGGAATTTTTGCTCGTCAGTGTATTTACCGATCGATATATGCAGCTTCTACAACACTATAAACTACTGGACGCTTAATGACGCACAGCTAGCGAAGTATAATTTCAGAATGCTTAACTCTAATTTAGGACTAGGTAAACGTAAGAATACATGGTGCGATCTGATTCCGACTAACAACCAACTTTTTTACTAATGTGCGCAACAAATTTATGTAGTTTCGTAGTTTTCATATAACTTTTAATGACCCATAAAGAACGTTGCAATTCATTCGAATGAACGGATAACAGATGTAACGAAAGTATTTAGAACTCCAGACGTCACTAGACTTCTTCGAATTTATTGCCAAACAAAATAATTTCTATGCAAATAGGTACACTCGATCACAAGACTTGAATTGATCTAGGATCGCCCTTATGCCGCCGGTAATAGCAGCGATTTTCATTATGCAAATGTAAAACTTAACATCTTGTTGACTGTACATAATATGCATCGCATAGTTACCTGTTTGCATTTCATTCGTTTATGCAACTCCTTGCGCAATTGTTTATCACTTGTTATTGTTAAGATTGGGTGGTAAAAAAATAAGTGTAAAATATTCTGCACTTTGCTGTAATTTCGTTCTATATTTCATAGAACAAATTTGTAATGTAACAAGTCTAGCTCAGCATTATTATAATGTGTCGATACTGTTTTCTTTTCAATACTAGCAATGGACACGACTTTATCGGCACGATCAGTTAGGGTTTCACGCTTCGCTTCTCTATATTTCTTTACGCCGTAGAGACATGGTGCATAAGAAACCGTGATTGCAGCAGGATTGATGCGTTTGAAATGCGGGTGTGGAGAAAAATGCTCCGAATACCGCGGACTGCCTCAAGTACCAATGAGTCAATCCTGGAAGAGCTCTACATCAAAAAAAGGCTCTCTGTCGTCTGCCACGAACGGGTCCTAAGCTTCTTCGGAGTCTGTCGATGGTCAGACCTCGTCAAAAAAGCAGTGGGTGGTAGTACTTATCAAGCGGTCCATTCCACTGGGAACCGTGCGCTCCGGGGGAGCATATTAACAAGTGGTCGCGCTCCTCAGCAGTGAGGGAACGACGAAGAAGAAGTAAGGGTTAGAGCAGGGCTGTCCAGACCAGACACGATCAGGGCCAATCACTGTATAGATTGGAGGGCCACAGAAATAAATGTCTAAACCCCCCCCCCCCCCCCCCCCCCATAACGCACCATACACTGAATCATACACTGAATGTTGTAACAGAAAACTTCTGTAATGCAATGAGTAAACTGAATATGACTCTTTCAAACCAGCCGTAAAAAGAAATAAATACCGAAGTCTTTGTCAATTAAGTACATTAATGTGAAGTGTGATAAACTACACTACTACCACTTTATTAGCCGCACATATACTAGCCGCGGTTGGTGCCCTGGGTTAGAGGAATGTGGAAAAATTCTTTACGATCTCCGGTGGAATAAGTAGGGTTTTCCGGTTTCCGTTTCCTCTGCAGGATTGGGTTATTTTTCGCTGAATACTTATAAAGCAGCAAGTAAAACAGATCCTCCCTCTATCGGCATTGCATTTTTTTTCTCCGTCTTTACCAAAGAAAGCAATATTTTTGTGCTGTTTCTGTAATTTATATTTTGAATAGGTTATTTCTGTAATAATAGCAACAATAATGAGAATAACTCTTATAATAATATTTTGTTTAAAGTTCTTCCTCGTATTTTAAACAATTTTGTGTATGAATAAAAATAAGATTGTCTTGTTTTATTTATGTCTGTCTGAAACCCTCTTAATCTTTTCTATAAACCGTCATGTTCTTCCTTTTTGTAATCAATAAATTTTGTCAAATATAAGGTATAACGAGCCTTACACCCAGTTTCTGAAAGGCTGTTCAGCGATAAAATTAACTAACAAGCTGTCAAATCTAATGCTAACTATGAATTGAGTTGCTGAAAGCTAAATCAACTTATCACTGTGTTAGTTGAGTTGAGTTGACCCATTTTGAGTTTCCAAAATACATATGCACAAAACAAAATACAATGTATATGATTTCAGCAATGTGACCGTGTCTAAAAATATTTCTCACCAGAAATCAAATTATTAAAGATAAGTAAATTGTTGCAACTTTTTGGAAACTCAAATTGATTTGACATTGCTGTTAAGATGACATGGATGTTAATTAAACAATATTTTGATCAGCCTTTCAGAAACTGGGGGTTAGTTTTGATAAAGGCTTTTCACGAATTTTATTTTGAAAAAGTGTATCAACCCCACATCTTAATTTCACAGATTGTCTAAGCTATTATTATAAGTACATTTGTAAGATAATGGTTCGCATTACCGACGTTACATCAGGCAGGTCGTTAGATAAATGAGTAATTAAATGTAATATCATTTTATCTTCGTATTACTTGAAGCAGTTCTCGTATCGTAGCTAGCTCTGATCGTAACGTATTGATCCTGCTGTGCGATATAATTACAAAAGCAATTACCTACAATTCCTAGAATTCACCTTACTGATAAGGATATATAATATCAATAGATACCTATATAAAGGCTGCCATATTCGTCACATTTGTTACTTGAGATATGTGATGTTCCATTAAATAATATTAACTAACTAGCTGTACCCGGCATGTGATGCAATGCCACGTAAATTAAGAACAAATAACCATTTTTCTCTGAAGCAAAAAATTTAATTGAAAACGAAAAAAAATCATTTATATGGTTTTTTTTTTGCTAAGAACCCTGACGGACGTCCCCAGAACACCCCACAAAAGTTTCATTTTACAGTCTGATAAATGGTTTCGGAACGCATAGAGGACAAACATACATACATATATTTTTATTTATATAGGTAGATGGGCCGTAGCGATACAATCATAATGGCACATTGAACATAGGTTTCTCGTTTGTCAAGGTTTAACTTAGAAATCTGAAATAATAATAATTATGCTTTTAATCCATACGAAAATTATAAATGCGAAAGTTTGTCTGTCTGTCTGTTACCCCTTCATGCTTAAACCGATTTATGGTACTTAGAGATAGTTTGATTCCCGGGAAAGGTCAAAGGATAGTTTTTATCGCAGAAATTATGGCGTGAAAACGGGGATGAAACTTTGTATAGGGAATCAGTAACCGCTGAACCGATTAAGATGAAATTTGGTATGGAGATAGTTTGAGTTGTGGGCAAGAATATAAGCAGATTGGATAAAAAATAAGCTACCCAAATTACTAACTCCACGCGGTCGAAGTTGCGGGCAACAGCTAGTTGTGTATAATTCCAATGGGAAATAACCCACATTCACTTAGTACCTACCTCAATGTGTAATAGAAATTTGCTTCATCTATTAATTTGCAAAATTTTTCACAGGTTCAAAGATGGCGTCGCGTACCCCTGGTCGGCGGGCGTGTCGAACCTCATCCTGTATCCGGAGGCGGCGAACCAGACG
This sequence comes from Schoenobius gigantellus, assembly GCA_963935595.1. Lineage (NCBI taxonomy): Eukaryota > Metazoa > Arthropoda > Insecta > Lepidoptera > Crambidae > Schoenobius > Schoenobius gigantellus. The sequence continues at coordinate 21,437,544 of OZ012544.1, read as the reverse complement.
CTGTACACGCAGCACGCCGCGCGCGCCGACTCCGGCAACTACACCTGCCGCACGAGCAACGACACCCACAGCAGCACGCACACAGTCAGGCTGGACATACTAGGTATAGGTCACTTCTCGGTGCCGGTGCGTTGTTTTCATCATTTCAGCCAAGAGACACCCACTGTTGGATATAGAACTACCCCAGGGATCTCCAAACCGATCGATTCTGCGATGCTGAAATCCCGAATGAGATAAAGCGAACGTCTGCGCTAGGTTCACGGAATTCCGTGTCTGTATTCCGAGTTCGGAAATCGAGTACGGAAAACGTATTTGTGCGGCCAGTCTAAGAGGCCTATTATAAAAAAAAACGCGTAGATTAAGAGGAAACATCAAGGTCGAGAGAATTCAAAAATGGGTATTTGTAAAAAGTATTGTTGTCGCGCTGTGTTCCCGAACAACGGAACTGAGCGTGATAGGGACAACTGCAGCTCGGACCGGAAATACCTACGAAAAGTACGCAAAACATACGTTTCGTAGTCCCCTGTTTTCTTCGCGAAAAATTGACCGATTTAATAAATTTTTGAGTTAAAAATTAAAGCAAGGCTTTTACTCTGTTTCTATGTTTTGCTTTTTCGTATAATTTTGTGCTGGACGTTTGAATACAGCATAAAATTAGGTAAATTTTTTAGATTTTTGAAGGCTCTTTTAATAATTAACTTAATAAAAAAAGGAAACCACATGAACATGCTTATAGTGGCCATTGATTTTATTTAAAAAAAATAGAGCAACTAGTGCCATTATCGAGGAAGGAAACCGGGGACTTTGTATGGAAAAACGGCCTGTACGATTTCCTCTTAAGATGTTTAATCATTAAAATTGTATACCTTTCGTTGTTAACTATATATGACATTAACTTGATAAAACTAGTAAATATTCTTATCTACAATAATAAAACGGTTTTTAGATTACGTTTTTCATAACTTAGTAATAGTTATTTTCCGGAAGCATGTTTAGCCAAAAACTTACGCAGACCAGGAGGTCTACTCTATTTCTACGAAAAACGAAATTTCGCCACGGTTCTCTTCTATTCGAATATTCGTTCGACTGAAAATAGTTTGACAGATATGTTCTTCAAACCTACTCTATTTTACGAAAGTTCCGAACGAAGAAATGAATTTGACAATTTATTTTTCGGAATTGTAACCCCAAATTAACGAACACAAAAATGTTACCTTTTCATATTCGTAACTGTGAGTTTTAAAGTAAGTTAATGTGAAATAGATGCCAATATATTTTTTTGAAGCTGCTTTGCGTGAGGAATGTACAAAGCCGGAAGACCCGAAATTACTTTCGAAATAATTTAAATTTTGCATCGACCCCGACTTTTATTTACACTCCCGAAAATTTCACTGTCGAATATTATTTGAGAATTAAAATCAATTATTAAGAAAAGCTTCGGTTTTCTATGGGATAACGGAACTTGTAATTTAAGCTAAAATCATCAATATCGTTTACATAAATAACAGCTCAATTTTTTTTTCTTAAAAAAACGTCGCCCCTCACTATGATTTTCTCCTGTGTCGTGGGTGCAGTTATGAACATAGAATATCACATGCACATACACCCAGACCGAAACAAATTTCTGTAGGCCATACAAAAGATTTGTCCCGTACGGGAATCGAACCCGCGACCTGTTGCGAAGTAGGCGATCACTCGACCTCTGCGCTAACCTAGATATACAATTATATCTAGGTTATATATAGATTGACAAGATTGACAAGTACCAATAAGATTCTTATAACTTAAAAACGAACAACGCAACACAAAATATAACTTCTCAAAAGAAAGAAATGTGTCGCGATAGCGGATCATAAAAAAACACTTGAAAACATTGCGATTTGCTAAACTACTTATGGAAGTTCACTTTTAATACAAATCAAGTTCGAAGAAATCGAGATTGTTTACATTTCGACAAAAATATTTGAGATTATGAGGCTCATCTTAGTCACATGAGTAGAGAAATTTTAGTTGCCTTATGTTTGTTGCTAACAGATAGTATAAAGAGCCTCTTCCCAAATTAGCCGGTTTCTAAGATTCGGAGAAGTTCAAAACCTACCCTACCCCATTTTACAGTACTAAAATGGATTTGGATAGTGGTAGGTTTTGAACTTTTTACCCATGAAAACCGCATATATCGAAGAAGAGAAAAAGTTTTCGTTTCACGCTATTGACCCCTGTAACCCCATCCACCCCATTGTAAGTTAACGCCTCATTCCGTTCTTTCCTCATTCGTTCAAGAAAGTTGTCTGTGGAAACGAAATTATTGTGAGTATTCGAAAATTATACACGGTTATTTTTTTATCACTCTAGAAAATTTTAAGGACGCTTCAGGACACATGCATTACTATATTTAAAAAAAAATCTAAAAATGCTGCTCTCAAGTAGTGCAGCATTTTTTGTATTTTTTAGAAAATTTATATAAAATTAAGCTAGTGAGCTATTTTTTTATTCATATTTAAATCATTCTAATACCATGTCGTGAAGCGTCCCTTAAATTTTCCGGGGTGATAAAAAAATAACCGTGTAGAGTAGGTAGAGAGTCATTTGCGAAATTTCGTTTGATTTTCGTTCGTTGACGAAAGGTCGTTTCAGAGAAATAAAGTAGATCCCCTGATTTGGGAGCTCTAATTTACAGACTCTGTTAAATGTCAACTATCAAAATATTTATTTTATGTGACTAACACATTAGTGTATAGATATAATCTTCAGCTCTTAAAGATTTGTTTACTTTACTGGATTCAAATTCAAATTTTCAAATTCAATATCCTTTATTCAATTGAGATTTTACAATCACTTTTGAACGTCAAAGAAGCGCCATTGGTTCCCAAGTCTACGGCGGGAGACCTTGTACTGGAAAGAACCAGCAAAGGCTATTTTTTCTCCGTGTATTGATTACCTTCCATAGGTATTTACACATAAACCCGCCTGTATAAAAACCCCAGTGGTTTGAGCGAGGGTATTAGGTGTAAAAAAAATATTGAAATAAGCTACTTTTAATTTTTTGCAGAGAAGCCATCGGATGTTCCCAAGATAATGTTCATATCAAAGGACCAGTGGGTGGAGGAGGGAGTTGATCTGCGCCTTTATTGCGAAGCTCTTATAGGTAAGCGTGGTATATCATATAATTGTTATTTTACTTTTAATAACATTATACTGTGAGTGTGAAATACATGGTATATTTTGTAGTTTATCCGATAACTTAATTTTCATTGGAATAGCATTTGTATTACCTACTTCATATAGAGAAAAGTTCTCAACTAAAATCCATACGTAGAGAAATAATAATAGATATCAACTGTGATATTGATTAATTTTTTTCACATATGAAACTTTTTTTCAGGCAGGTCTTATTTAGCGGATGCACGGAGCGATCTCAGATGGACGAAGGTGTGGCCGAACGGTACCGAAGGTGACTTGCTGCCAACGCAAACCGAAATTAAGACAACACGGTAACTATTTATTTATTAACTATTTAGCTCCGCTCGCGGCATCGCCCGCGCTATTATTGTTTTCCCGTGGGATTTTTATATTTTCCCGTAAAATAATTTTGAAGCTTATTATATAGAAGACTTTTATTAATGTTTAGGAGCTCGAATACTGAATTTCATAAAAATTGGAGCAGATTTTAAATATTATCCATAGAAACTTTCAACCCCCATTTTGCACCCTAAGGGTATGAATTCCAATAAACCATGAAACACGTGTTCAATGAAATATTTTTAAGAGCATGAATCTCAAGTTTTATCAAAATCGTTGCTAATTTAAAGATTGTTCCATACCAACTTGCAAACCCTATTTCATCCCTTTAGGATTATATATTTTTTTAATCCCTTCTTAGTGTGCGTCCGCATTTTGAATTAAAACAACTGTCGAAATTTCTCGTTTCTACCATTAGCTGTTACGGCTGTGCGTGCGTCTATAGATGGCAACATCTCCTTTTATATATAAAAAAGATGTCACGTTATCCCTTCTTTTGACTTCATTTTGACAGCGATTCTTCATTCTCTGAATCTGCTACTCCAATTTTATCTAAGTCCGCTTGAATATTTCACTGCCGCGCTATTACCTAAGACCGCCGCCTTAACAATGATTTTTTTTACTACTTGTATGCTAAGAGAGCGTTTGACCACTATCTCACCTGATGGTGAGCGCCGATGTAGTCTATGATGTAGCACGCTCTCCTAGATAATGCCTGTTCACTCTAAATTTGAAGGATCCCAGATTATATATTTTGTGAAAATACAGACGCCGGCAATTTATTCCATTCGGTCGCAGTGCGCACAACGAAAGAAGAAGCAAAGTGCTTTGTCCGTGCAGTCGGCACTGCCACCAAATACGGGTGATATTTGGCCGTGCGCCTGGCATTCCTATGGTGGAAAGGAGCTGGGGGAATCAGGTTGTGTGATTCCTGCGCACATTCACCGAAGTGTAACCTGTAGGTAGAACACAGAAAGGCGGGCAATTCTACGACGGTGCTCAAGTGTCTGCAGCTGGGCTACAAGTTTCTCGTCGCCTATCAATCTTTTTGCACGGTGCTCTATTGAATCCAAAGCTGCCAGCTGATATTTTGCTGAAATGTTTGCGCTTCTGAGTCTGCCCAGCAAGCTACCACTGTCTTACCTATGTTTATCGTCATAACGACGTTCATACTGTTGCGTGACAATTAGAGGTAGGTCACTTAGCTAAGATAGCCAGTTTCTCAGTTGTTGAGGAGTCCATCAGGCCTAGCATGGCGCGTGGACTATAGACAAGAAAGCGACTAACCCTCACTCCGTCTCTCTGCATTGTTATATGAGAGAGCGAGAAGAAACATGTTATTTGTTTCTTGTCCCGTTTTGTGGACGGTTCGTGTTATACGCTCAGGTGAAGCTCGCTTCCTCTGTCAGCCTTATTGGCAAATACATTGACGTTTATTGGATGTATTTTTTTTTAAGTTTTATTTATTTTATTTTTATTTGGTTGTCACAAAATCCACAGCTCTTGGAGGAAGTAGACAGTGTACAAATTAATCTTAAAGCCTACAGCCAATTAATAATTTACATTTTATAAATTGAAACTCATCCGAATAAACAAGCATAATGATTAAATAACAAAAATTATATAACATTAAAAAATTAAATACAAAATAATTGATAAAATATGAAAAGTTGAAAAAAAAAAATCATAAATATATCAAAATTAAATTAAATTGTTAAACTTGAATCCCCAATCTGGTAGCCAATGAGCATAGAAAATTACTCCCTCCATTCTGACAGCCTTTCCCACGTAGGTATATCGTAATTTACTGTTAGATGACTAGTCTGTAAGTAATATAATAGGTGTAAAGTGTAGGTCGCACTGGTCGCTGCCGACTCTAAACTCCTCCCCTGCCGCCATCACACTAGCGCTAACAGCTTTAGCAACTCACTCCCGTACAGGAAGACAACAATACATTACTTGGTTTCCATTCTCTGTGAGGTAGTTATGTGTTCATATTTGTTGACAGTGACGACGTGGAAGATATAATTGGGTCGTACCTGAATTTTGGGCGCGTGTCCGCCCACGACTATGGATCCTACGCGTGCGTGGTCCACAGCAACGATGTGGTCTCGAAGAACTACGTCACAGTTCATTACCAAAGTAAGTTTTATCTATGGTAATTTCAATAGATTTATTAAATCAAATTAGAAGTATAATAAAATTACAAGGTATTGTAGAGAATGAGAACTGTCGCTAAAATCGCAAAACGTAAAATAAAATGATTTCATTATTTTTGATGGAGTTCTCGCAATGACTATTATAAAATTCTTAGAATTTTTCACTGTTTACTAATTACTTGCTTCATTGAGTACATTCTATTGCCGGTACTCTTATAAGTCAGCTTCAGAAATGCTATGAATGTAGTTTCGTTTTTTTTTTTTCTAAAAATGAAAATATGTTTCCTCTGTGTAAAATTTTGTAACTTTTTCCTTTGGAAAAAAGATTATGGCTTTTATGGTTAAAAATTGTTGTGTTACTTTCTTCCGATTTATATTTCGCATTTGAATAAGAAGACTATAAATAAAATAAATTTACATTTGTTCATCAATAACACGGTGAGGCTCCAAATAGGAAATCGTTTTTCGCCCTCTCACCATTCGCTGTCTTCCAGTTTCATTGAGGACATTTCATTTAACCGACTTCCAAAAGGAGGAGAATATGTGTTCGACTATATCTACTTTTTTTTATGTATGTTTACTAATTACTCCGTCGTTTTTAATTTTAAAATTCTTTTTTAATTGAAAGAGTAAACTCCTGAGGTGGTCCCATTATCACCAAGTCATGATCTGGCCTCTTATTTCACCATCTCTGACAGGTGGGACAATTGTCGAAATACACGGTGTTTCAAAATAACCAATAAATAATCAATTCTTTATCGAAAACTCATTATTAAAATGTGTTTACACGTAATGTCATACAATCCAAAATTTTCATGTAAATCATAGTATCATCATCATGTCTATGATTTACATGAACATTTTGGGTTGAATGACATACGTGTCGGGCTACAATGACTCGTTTTATGCCCTTGTTGTACAGTCTACTATTTCTTGATTTTCCGGGAAAAATGAACATCGGCAAACAAATAGTACCATTGGTCTGAACTCACTGTGAAAAGAAATGGGACACCGTCGCTTACAGCCGGTATATGAGCTGTTACGATGGTGACGATGACGGTGTTTCACCGTGCTGTGTGCGCAGTGGGCGGCGGGCCGGCGTCGGTGTGGTCGCCTGACGGCGGCGGCGGCGCGGGCGGCGCGGCGGTCCCGTGGCGCGCGGTCGGGCTGTGCGGCGCGTGCGTCGCGCTGTGCCTCGCGACGCTGGCGGCCGCGCACCGCCGCTGCACGCCGCGGCTCGTGCTCGCCGCGAGGCAGGCGCGCGCGCACCGCTCGGCCGCGCACCGCGCCAGAGGTTGGTACCGCTGTGACGGACGGCGCGCAGTAAGCCGGTAACCCGCAGACGTATAAAGGCAAGCGGACGGCGTAAACGGCGTATCGTTCGAGAAGCGTGGCAACTTTATCACATGTAAACATTACTCACACACAAACAATGTTAACTTAATTTTATTGTAATAGGCTAGTAGATGAATGATAAAAAAATATTACTTTATTAGGAGCTCATTCATACCGGGCGCGTGGGTAGTGGAGTCGCAGTGTGGACCTTACCTAACGCGCCCATAAGGGCAGGGAGAACACCGGGGGGTTTTAGTGGGTAGGCCTGGCACTCTGCCGGGAGAGCCCCACACACGCTCGCCGTCTAGCCAACGGCGGGTACGGTGCGGTTACGCATTCCCCCTGAGAAAAAAAAAAAAAAAAAGGAGCTCATTCATATAATAAACAGAAAGAAAAAATCGGTTTTCGAATAACTATAAAAACAACCAAGATATAAGGTATTAAAGATTTTTCTCCATCTCTTTCTAGCAAAACGGCAATTTACATGGAGTTTATATGGCCGTAAACAATGACGTCACGGTTGATGTCGGATCTCTCTTGTCTAATCGCTTCCAAATTAATAGCTTAAAATGCTTGTATCTAATGTATTTCTAAGCCTTTTTTAATTCTAATTTCACACCATTGCAGCTTTTTCTACGGTATTTTAATTTTTAATATTTTATGACGAGAACTGAAAATTATAATTCAGTCATCATCCAAATTTCTGGAGTTTTATTATATGATGCGTTAGAACACTTCGGGACAGCACTTCACCATTGTTCTTATCCAATTCGTCGTTTTTTTTTATTTGTAATCACAAAACAAAACATTATAACACAATGTCACGACGCCATTTGTCTCTTATTTTGACAAAGCTAAACATGGCGTCCACGTAGCGTCTGCGACGGCTTCGGAAATGTTTATGTGTGCTTTAGTATCGCCATAGACGAAAAACAGAAATGGCGATATATCATGTCACTTTGGAGTGAAAATAAAAACGATATACATTACTTATAACAAATGTGTAAGTAAGATTATGTTAAATCTGCTTCCCTTTATACGTCTGTGCGGTAACCTCGACGCGCCCGACCCGAGGTTGGCACCATTCTGACAGCGCACGCTAATAAGCGCTCCACATTCTCGCGAGAACAACACGAGAACCGTGAATGTGGATCCGATTCGCATGTTCTCGCGTAGTTCTCCGACTTTTGACGGTTTTTTGGCGCGAGAACTATTATTGAGAACCTTGTTCCAGGGTTGGAAAAAATCATGATTGTTTAATAAAATCCAATTAATCATGATTTATTGAATAAATCCTAATTTATCATGATTTTTTTGATGTTTTCGTTTTTATCTTTCCTAATTTTAATAAGTAAGCAACTATTTTGCGGAAACGAAATAGGAAGAGGAAAAATTAAATATTTACCCAGTTCTGAGGCAACTATTTGGAGCGATAGCCTCCTCAGCATCAGTGAAAAGTTTTTTTTTACATTTGGCATTGTTCACTCGAAATTACGTAACAGACTAGGGACCAAAAAGCTGGAAAATTAGTTTTGTAATCAAGAATTACAATAATGACACTGAAATATGAAATATCAGATTTACTCGGAAAATAGATATTCATAAAAATACATTTTTATTCGCAAAAATAAAGACATTTGATTTAATCACTGATTTTGTGCCAACCCTGCCTTGTACCTTCTCGCGAGAATCTCGCGAGAAGTGTGTACCCAAGAAGTTCTTGCCGAGGTTCTCGCGTACTTCTCGCGTAGATTCTTGCCGAGACTCTCGCCGAGAATCTCGCGTGAATGTGGAGCGCTCATAACGTCGACGCATCGAGCCACAGATGTTTGCCGGCACCTATACCATTGTGACGAGGCGGTCGCGCACCGGCCGACTGTTACTACCATTGTGACGGCGCTCATTAGGGTCTTGCACATCCAGTCCAGATGATCAACCTAACATTATCATTGTAGTGACAGTCATTGTAAGATCACAATGTATTCGCCTGCGGAGTACTGCCTAACCGAACCTAACGTGTGCGCTGCAGCCACAACCGGCGACGAGCGCAAGCGCAACACTAGCAGTATTGCCGCCACTAACTCTCTCTCTCTCTCACCTCTCCCCTCCTACCTTTCTTACATGTTTCACTTTCTGCCTACATATTATACTTTTCCTCTCCTCATCTCTTTCAATCCTACCCCCCTCATCTCCCAATACCATACGCATAACCCATTTTTTCATTCCACAGCCCAGGAGACGGAGCGAATGAAATCTCGTTCGAGCTCCGCTCCTCCCACATCCACGAATCCCTCACCCCACCAAATTTGCGAACCAACAAAACTGTCTACCCCCAGTTCTTGGATCATACTAACCTACACGAGATCCACCCATAGCCCTTGGATATTCTCGACCGATGCGCTGTCCATTCCCAGTTCTTGGATGCATGATGTCAACCTGTGTGCTGTCCTTTCCAGTTCTCGAGAAGGAATTCGACGTGCTGGTCTGCTGGACCAAGGTAGACGGCGAGCTAGTGAGGGGCGCACTCATCCCGACGCTCTCGCTCAAGTACAAGTACCGAGTGCACACCGCGCAAATCTCCGAGCAGCCGGACAATTGTGAGTGAACGAACTGTCTAGAAATCAGCTGCACAAAGGTTCAATTTAAATTTGATGCTGCATTTTAGATGATGCTGTCACGTTCTTTCACATTTTGAGAGCGCATAACGATATTAGGCTTAAAGGAGCATAAAAATTAATGGACGATCTTGCAACTGCCTGTTAATTTTGCAACTTTATTTCATAATGAAATATGTAACATTAAGTACGAACTTTAAATAGAAGTTAAGTCAAATTGGTCAACAAATTTATACAATCAGAGGAAGACTTACTCCTGTTCCGATTTGAAGGGTAAGACAGGCAGTGATATTACTGTATACTGTGACTTGACATGCCATGTCACAAGTTGGCAACTTCCATGGGAAGATTATCCCTTTTGTGAGTTGTAGATTAACCAATCATACAGAAACCATGTACTTTATGCGGCTGTAGACACTTATCATCACGTCAGCAGCCTACTTGTGCTTAATAAAAGTGTCAAAAACTAATCACATATCTCTCCACATTTATTTGAAGAGGGAGTAAGAAGATGTTATTTGTTTGTTTTTTTTTGCGTTATGTCCACGTTCAACGCTAGATGCAATCAATTGTTTTTTAAAGGCTATGTCTATTTGGACCCGAGTCCCTATAGATGTCGATTGCTATTCGGACCCGAAGCATGAAACATGCAGTTTCATTGTGTAAAAACACGCAATTTTATTTCTGTATGTGGTCACACTATCTAAACTAACCTAACCTCCAGTTTTCAGTTTGTTCCTATAAGTATTTTCGATAACAATTCATTATCGGGTCCGCATAGCCTTTCCGAATAGCAATCGACTTCTATAGGGTTCGAATAGCCACTCCGTTTTTTAAAAGGCCATTTAATTCCAAAATTTCGATGGTTCCAAACGAGGACGTGATTCCAAAGAACAATCATTCACTTTCTTAGAGCGATTACAAAACTTAGAGATTATAAAAACTAGTTGAACTTATTGTACTGGTTAAAAAATGCATGTTGAAATAATTATATTATTTTTTAAACCCCATGTTAAAGAGATATTCAGGTTTTAGTATTATTGATAAGATACGCATTTCGGACCGTAACTGGCTGCACAGATGCGTTCCGAATGGCGATGTTATCAAAGTCAGCGCGCTAAAAGTGGTTTCGAATCACGGTGAGCGTGCTGACAGCGTCCAACCTGACGTCATCGATGACGTCATTACGTCGAACGCTTGTACTTCCAAATTACAGATGCATTCTGGCTCTCGATTTTTCGATCGAAGATCGAAGATTTTTTATTTGGGGTTTCATAAATATTCTAAATACATAAATCGGTTACATACGAGTATGTTATTAGGATCACATTTATCCATAAATTAATCTTTCTATTTTTTGCTTTTTTGGGAACAGAAATGACCATTCTTTATGCACTTTCTGTACTGCAGGGTACAATGAGATAATGTCCGAGATGGCCCGCTGCCGCTCGGTGCTGTGCGTTCTGTCGCCGCTGCAGTACTCGCGCTCGCCGCAGCAGCTGCTTACCGCGTTTATGCAACTCGGCGCTCTGCCGTCGCCGCCCGTCGTAGTACTCTTGCAGGTAGGTTATTCCATTCCACATTCCAGGAGACTTAAGTACATTACTGCCGCGGCCCCCAATGCTCAGTCTGCTTTTCTTAAACATACGGGCTAAATTAAAACAGCAATATAATAGTTGTATAAGATATGGTCGTTTATCGTAGCTGTTTAACAGAACAAGTAATATAACAAGCAATCACAACAGTCGATATAACAAGCAATGGAACAAAAACGACACGTGCAACGTAGATAGTGCAATTGACAATTGCTTTGTATGGCTAAATATAAGAATAAAAAAATTATAATTGCTTGTTCAGAGTAGTTGAAGCAAATGACAACACTTTCGGTGTTGATGTGCATTGGATACTTGATTTATAACTGACGTCCCACGTTGGGCGCCAGGGTAACCTGATGAAGGTGTTGTATTGGTATCAATTTTATTTAATGTTAAATTTTAACAACGCGACTTTAATTGGGTTACGGGAACAAAATAATGTAATTATGATAAAAATGAAGATTAAAATGCAACTAGGTTAGGTGGGAATACGACTATATCAAGAAAGATATGGCACCTCGTTTTACCTGTTTGTCACGTTGCTTTTTTTACCACAGTATAGTGAAATGAAAATGTATATACGATCGTTGAAACAACCGTCAATTGGTTGTATACATACAGCAGTTAAACAACTCCCAATGTATGTGGAAGTTGAAAAAACAACACTTGGCTGATACAGCAGTAAAAACAAATGAGTATTGGCTATATACGACAGTCAAAGCCATTGACAATAGGCTAGATGACAAAAAAAATTTTTTGTTTGTATTTTAGTTTGTACAAATTATCGCCAGAGAGAAACTTGATCATGAAACTCTGTTGCTGGCTGGCGGCAAAAATATATTACATTTTTATTTTGAAGTCGGTGCCAAATTTTAACTACCTACCTACATTTGTTACATTTTAATTACATGAAAAAAAATATTCCGCGGTCTATTTATTTTTAATGAACTACGTATAGTCCGCCAGCCAGCAACAGAGTTTCATGATCAAGTTTCTCTCTGGCGATAATTTGTACAAACTAAAATACAAACAAAAAATTTTTTTTGTCATCTAGCCTATTGTCAATGGCTTTGACTGTCGTATACAGCCAATACTCACATGAAGGTATTCTAATATTATTTTTGACTATTTAGTGTTTTTGTATGTTTTGTATGCTAAAAGGTTATCGCGTATATGCTATGGTCACATTAGCGGCTTCGTTATTTTACATGAAGTATCGTGGAGTAATCCAAGATGGTCGAAATCATTTCCGGACGTTGAATTATGGACAAAGGCTTTCGTACTTCTACATGTGTATTAACAATTACATAAAGCCTTTGTTATTACAACCGCCTCAATTAACAACGCTAATCTAAACACGCAGCGCGATAACGCACACACAGCCTGAATGTCCGCGACGATAGCCGACGAAAGGCCGGTTCCATCTGCGCGTATCGCGTCATAGCACGAAGCTTCGTCACGATACACGCAGGTTCGTCACGATACACGTTGTTCAGGACCTGCCGGATCTGAAGCGCGAGGCGAAGGAGATAGGCGAGCGCGCGTGCGCGGTGATCCGGCGCACGCGCGTCGTCCCCTGGCGGCACGTGCACGAGCACAAGTTCTGGACGCAGCTACGGCTGGAGCTGCCGCTGCCGCCGCCGCCGGAGGTAAGCGCAGTTATTTTTTATCTCAACACATTCATCATCATCATCATCACACCTCATATACGTCCCCACCGTGGGGCTCGAGCCTACCGTAAGTTAGGGTGTTTAGGCCTTATGAGCGCTCCACGTTCAGGCCTTATGAGATTCTCGCGAGAACAACACGAGAAGCGTGAATGTGGATCCAATTCGCATGTTCTCGCGTAGTTCTCAGACTTTTGTCGGTTTTTTGGCACGAGACAAAGGCGCGAGAACTATATTGAGAACCTTGTACTTACCAGAGTTGGAAAAAATCATGATTTTTTAATACAATCCAATTAATCATGATTTTTTAATAAAATCCAGTTAATCATGATTTATTGAATAAATCTAATTAATCATGATTTATTGAATAAATCCTAATTTATCATGATTTTTTGATGTTTTCGTCTTTATCGTTACTAATTTTAATAAGTAAGCAACTATTTAGCGGAAACGAAAGAGGAAGAGGAAAAATTAAATATTTACCCAGTTCTGGGGCAACTATTTGGAGCGATAGCCTCCTCAGCATCAGTGGAAATTTTTTTTTACATTTGGCATTGTTCACTCGAAATTACGTAACAGACTAGGGACCAAAAAGCTGGAAAATTAGTTTTTTTAATCAAGAATTACAATAATGACACTGAAATATGAAATATCTGATTTACTCGGAAAATAGATATTCATAAAAATACATTTTTCTTCACAAAAATAAATACATTTGATTTAATCACTGATTTTGTGCCAACCCTGCCTTGTACCTTCTCGCGAGATTCTCGCGAGAAGTTCTTGCCGAGGTTCTCGCGGAGATTCTTGCCGAGACTCGCTGAGAATCTTGCGTGAATGTTAGTCACGCCACACTGGCCCAGTGCGGATTGGTCGACTTCACATACACCTTTGAATTTTTTAGGCAAATGTATGCAGGTTGTTTCACGATGTTTTCTTTTCAGACAAATGTACGTAGGAACACATTACCATATATAATTATTAAAACGTTAATAGTTGTATTAGTCCAGCGGACCTAAAAAGGCCGCTTTGGCAGAATCATTATATGATTCCTTGTATTATGAATTGGCACTTAAGCAATGCTTATTTGTGTACCATTTTGCGAACATTCATACAAAGCTGTCAAAGAGAATTATTACTTATGATGAATTGTAGTCATAGTTCTGAAAGTCAGAAGTCATAATTCTGAAATTCTTACTTTAACAAAATTAAATAACAAAAGTACCATTCGAAATAACGACCCTTACTTGACTCCTTAGGGGTTGCATTTTTGAAAAATATTTTTCTAGTTAATGTTATAAAAGGAACTGTCGGCCAAATGTCATCTCTCTGGCCAGTTAACTCTGGTCGATAATAAATCGGCCAGTTATTCAGTCTATCTAGCAATCCGGGGGTTATTGTTGAAAAAACTGTCACGATGGCTTCTAAAAGCGATTGCGAAGCTATCTGACACATAGGAAAATACATGTTAAAGTTAATTTTATTGATATTTGTTTATTTATGAGTTTCATTTTAATTGCTACCGTTGTTTTATTGTTATTGTTGCAGTTACCTTGTATTAAAAATATGCACAAATGAATGTGATTTGTGATAAATCTTTTTATGTTATATTATTAGGTAAAATCTGACGCAGACAACAAAAACTCTCGGTCGGGCAGTCTCACAGCTCTCGTGTAAGAGCGACACCAAACTCCAAAGGCAGCTGACATGTATAAAGTAGTATAGTAGTGTCTGACACTACCGGTCGACTGCCAAACGTATCAAGACTGTGAATAGTTAAGTATCGTAACACATATTATATCACACTATACGGTATTCTAGTTAGGTATTATATGTAGTTGAACAAAATCGAATTCTGTAATACAGTTTTCAAAAGATCTCAGCATCTTTCATACACATTTCGATTACGGGAACTCCGATGTGTAATGTTTCTCTTTCTTGTGCCAAAGGGAAGTGAAGCTTGTCCTGTGTGAAATTGAACGCGTTTTTAATAACAGGAGATATGAACCTAATAATGTATTCGGGAACAGATAGCGAAATAATTAGTAGGTCGACATTTTGACAGTGATAAAGCAACTGCTTCATCGCCTGCAAAAAATGTATACCTAATGTTGTGGCCACATTATAGCGATAACACCATTTTTCGCGTTATAGTGACTCGTATGGCCAAGCAATTCATCGTGTCAGGACTTAGTAAATCCTCTTAAGTGTCAGGAACACATTAATATGGCCGTTGCATTATATCTGCATACACAACGTTATTATGGAACGTTATTGTTCAAAAAGGTGTTCAGTTTTAAATTGGACGAGCTCATACAATAATGATCATGACAAAGTTATTCTAAGTTTCGTCTTGCGCTTTCGTGCTATTTATTTTATATTATTTATCTACGGTAGTGAATTTGATTGATTTTTGACCGCGTCAAAGTATTATTATAATAATTATTATCTATACGACAAATGTAAGGTAAACTTTTGAGGTAAACTTAAAAGCATTTTTGTTGAAAATTAATATGATTTGTATCTAGAAGCATGCGAGTTAAAAGATGTGTTTACGTAGTCATGTAATGTTATGAACCGTATGTATGTGTATGTACTGTTTAGTAACTTGTGTTTAAGGAATGGATTGTGATGTTGTGCGTTCAGAGCCGTAGCCTAGGAAGATATTCTGGGGCAATGTCCTACCACAATAACCATTAGCTAATAATTCGCATCGTGAACCATCATTTTATTGATTTATTTTCTGCATACCTGAGGGGCAGTCGATCATTTTACCATTTATGAAACGTTTCCGTTCTTTTACATTTTGATAACATCTTCACAGCTGTCAGATGTCAAATTATGTGAGGGGCCGTGGTCCGAAATGCGCTTACATTATTAACACTATCAGTGCAAACGAAGTGGACCAAATTGAATAATGTGATATAATTCGGCCCGCGATTTTTGCACGCTATCGGTACCAACAGTGCTGAATAGCTCAATTTGGACCACGGGGGGAACGGTAATCGACATTGGCAAAATTGTCTCACCTGACAGAAGCCATACAATCTAAAAAATTGAATTGATTTGTTTTTGGTTAAAACGTTCGTAAATATTGCGATTTCACAATTGCCCTACTTTACATTCATATCCCTACCTACGGCTCTGTGTGCGTTCAGGGGTCTGTGATAGATATGAGTTAGTTCTTGAGAGTAAAATTACGCCTGTGGCACACTCGTGTGTGAATTGGAAGTGAAACTAAATATATTCCGGTAATGTCGATATCTTTACACACCAGTTTTGCTATATTTGGAAATACTACAACGTTGCACTGTTCTATCTTAAAAATATCAGTTATTATAATACTGGAATAATATAATGCGACTGTTTTCTTGTATGTAACACACTAGACACAGATTATATGATCTACTTGCTCGAATTGTCCTAAAAGCGAATTAATTTTGAACTCACAATTAACAAGGAATATAATAATTGTCGATTTGTGAGCCAAGTTTTCTTAAAGCATTCGCAGCTGTGTTCTGTTGGTGTAATTTAACGAGATGGTCGGTATAATTAGGAAAAGCTGCATTTATTATATTGGCCAGTTTAATGTCTTGTCTTGTATTAAAAAAATACACTTCTATCACTGAATATGGTAATGGCTGTTCGCTATCTAGTGCTACTAAACCAAGAAGCGAAGTAAATAGTTATAAGTAAGCTCTTATCGATCATATGTCATAAACTTAAGAAATATATTATTATTGTGCTATTTGTTGTGATTATATGCATAGGGAAGTGTTTGAAAAATGTGTAGCACCTAATATTACTTTTTGTTTTTTTACCGTTTGTAACGTAAATATAGTCTTATAATATACAAATTCTATAATGTTAAAAAGTATTTTCATTAAACGTACGGTAGACAATTTTTCTGATTTTGAGACGAGATTTGTATAGAAAATAGCGAATATCTTCACTGACATAGTATTTTTCTAACTACCTTATGATAATCTAATTCAGTATTGAATGTAAATATTAAAAATATAAGTAAAATTCTATTACACGCAATGATATTGTGATTAGTTATTAGAAGTCCAAAAGCTTAGCAGGATTCTAGATTTATGTAACTTTTGTAGTATTATCATTTACTTCTTACATTCCCTTAGAATTGCTGTTTGGTATGTAAAATTATTGTGAAATACTTATTTGTAGATTGAAAAATAAATTACTTTGGAAAACAGACTAAAAATGGTTTCATTATTTTTTTGTTTTTTGACCCTGTTTATTTTATTACTAGCTGTCCCGGCGAACTTATCGAGAGAAATACCGATAATTCGATAAAAACGAAAAATTTTAACAGACGATCAAGCAGAGGAAAAAACAACATTATAATGGAACACAAAAATAACTGTGAAAAATAGATTGTTTGAGTATGCCGCTATAATGTAGTCGAGTTTTCGGCTACTTTCAGAGTTTGTCGCTTGCGCGTTTCAGAGATGGGGGGTCCCAGCTAGGGTAACGTTACCCCAGCTGAGCCACACGGATCTCGAAAACGAAGAGACAGCTAAAATCTGTGTACTGATATAGATAGGTGGTAGTTTGATGATACTTTGTCGACGCCCCAATCCAGAGAATGAAAGAATTTTTTATTTGGGTAAATAGTCCAGGAGCTAGGTGTCCCGAATGCACGAGGCTTCGTTATTTTTTATATTTTGTGTACTTTCTTACAATAAGAAGTTGATTCTAAATAGTCTATCGAATTCAATGATGAAACAGTAATCGTTTTAATTTTATGAAAATCCTCGATGAATGATTGATATATTGTCAAAGGATTATTTAGGCAACATTTGGTATCTGGTCTTCTAGTCTATCTAGACGATATTATGTTATCTGTGACGAAGTAATGAACAATCGCCTACAATTTTTAGGTTGGGGCTTGACAAACTCTGAATCTTTGAATAAAGTATCGACAAACTACCACCTATCAATATTAGTAAACAGATTTTCGTTATGTCTTTTCGCTTTCGAGATCCGTGTGGCTCAGCTAGGGTAACGTTACCCCAGCTGGGCCACACATATATCTGAAACGCGCAACGACTATGAAATTAGCCGACAAACTCTGACAAACTACTGCTTAAACATTCGAGTATACAAAGAACAATGGCAGAATAATATCCGAAACAATCATTTAGCGTCCACAAATTCTATCATTACAAATGTACTTAAAATGATTTCTTATCATTTATCCAAAAAACACATAAACGTGATATTGCACATTGCGGTCCGATTTGCCGATTACCTTTTAATGTCGGTTCGAATTAGTATTGCGTTGAGTTATTAGTGTCACAGATGTATTATGTCAGTGCTATTACAGTGATTACGCGTTACAACAATATCACTGTACGTTATTATTTATGATGGCGACAACTTAAGTCACAGCTAGCGTGAGCGCGCTTACAATAGGGATGATGACTGAATCCTAATTTTCACGTCTCGTCATAAAATATTAAAATACCGCAGAAAAACATACAATCGTGTGAAATTTGAATTAAAATCGGCTTAGAAATACATTAGATACAAACATTTTAAGTTGCTAATTTGGAAGCGATTAGACAAAGAGATCCGACATCAACCGTGACGTCATCGTTTAGTACGGCCATATAAACTCCATGTAAATTGCCGTTTTGCTAGAAAGAGATGGAGAAAAATCTTAAATACCTTATATCTTGGTTGTTTTTTTAGTTATTCGAAAACGGATTTTTTCTTTCAGTTTATTATATGAATGAGCTTCTATTAAAGCAAAAAAAAAATTTAGTCATCTAGCCTATTGAACCGAGAGACGAAATATCAATTCGGACCGCATTGTCTATTTGACATTTTGTCATTCGTTCTTGCTCCGAACCACAGACTAATTAGCGATTGGTCCGAACTTTGCTGTTTTGTTTTGTTTGTGCGTTGCTTTACGTACTTTAGTATTTGCTGTTGATTTTTCGTGCTTTTGAGTAATCCTGGAATGCTACTGGACTACCCAGATCTCCTATCATGATTGCTGACTACTGCTAGTCAAAGGATTTTGATTCTCAACGACGTTATTTACGGTTTTAAGAAATAACCTCTTAAAGTTTATTCATCTATAACTTTTTGTCCAGACTTCGTAGAATATTCATTCTACTATTATTTTACTAAGGAATTAAATCTCTATAGTTTGATATATTGTTCATGCATGTTCACCAAAAAAATATATGAACAAAAATTTGTCAGGGAGTTTGCCATTGTTCTTTTCGCTACGTCGCTTTGTTTTGGAGATCCAGCTGGCTCAGTTGCAATAACTTTGCTGCAAGTGAGCTCTGAAACGGTAGATCGACAAACTCTGAAACTTGTCCGACAAACTTCGGTCAAACTGCCGCCTATCTATATCAGTAAACTGATTTTCGTTGTTTTTTAGTTTTGGCCCGGCTGGGGTAACGTTACCCAGGCTGAGCCACACATATCTCTGAAACGCGCAAACGACAAACTCGGAAACTTGCCGACAAACTCTAGACATTATAGCGGCATACTCAAACAATCTATTTTTTTTTTGTGGCCCAGCTGGGGTCAGCCGCACTGCTCAAGCTATGCTCGTCTAGTGACCCTGCCATGGAGGTCTGCGTCTGCAGGTCGCGATTGACCCCATGCACGCCACCGGAAGACTTCGCCGTCTAGAGGATTGTTCTCGGACCCATCCCCCCTTGGCGATAGCTTGACCAGATGGTCGAGCTAGCCCAGGGCTCATAAGTCCTGGGAGAGCACGTAGTGGGTAAGCCTGGCACTCTGCCGGGAGAGCCTCACACACGCCCGCGGTCCAACGGCGGGTATGGAGCGGTCACGCATTCCCCTCGAAAAAAAATGCGAACATTTGGCAAGTATATAATAAATAATAAAAACAATTTGACCACATAATATAACTATATTTCTTGTTGTAAAATTCAACAAACAAATTCTTAGTGCTAATTATGTATATCGTTTCTCTAAGTATCAGGCACTGTGTATAGGCTTTTAAAAGTTATTATCACATTCAAATTAATAATCATTAAGTAAATCAAACAATATACGTATATGAAGAATTCTATATATTCGCACAAAAAATACAAAAAGCGTAAATTAGCAGTTCCATCATAAATTTGGATTATTATCAATTTTCAACAGTAATATATACGTAGAGCATACAAATAAGGCCTCTCATTATAGTTCAATATTATAGCACCGTAAAAAGATCAGTTGTATATTGATATTATACCTACACACACATTACACACATCTGAAACTTATACCATGTGTATATTAATGTCTACACAATAGTATTTACTAAGTGTATTCAACAGTATAAAAACACAACAGACGAGAAATTTGCATTTAATGTTTGCAATGCTACGTAAAAATAGTTTTTTTATATAAAAAAGATCACAAAACACCATCCATCTTATACAAAAATATTAGATTCTACATAAAAATAAGTCATATTACATAAATTTTGGTTCAAATGAATATTACAAAATAAATCTCACTTTGCATTAAACATAATCAAATAACAATAAATTCGAATTATTAAATAATTAGGATTGAATAATTAATTAATTGATATATTGACAAAATCATTGTGACGTTACGTTTACAATGCTAGTTCAGGGTAAAATTCTTATTAAAATCAATCGAGGACACATTTCAAAGTAAACCAACGATTTTAAAGTTTAATAACATTATCACGACTTTTGGTGAAATTTATCATGATAAGTACTTAATATTTTATATCACGGGCTCTGTACTACCTCGATGAATAGATTCAGTTGAATAAAATAGATATTGGAATACTTACGACAATAGTTCAAATAATAAGCCTCCCCAAACATTATCTATAAATTTATTGAATTAAAAGCTTTATCAACAATATGAAAACACAAACATTGCATTTATTGCAATTACTTTTTTATGAAAAAGAAATAAATGCAACATTATTTTATCCAATTCAGAAGGGCTTACATACATGTATTTTGTAATTTATTTATTTTGATTAAGTACGATTTTTCTAAGTGAAATCAATCACTGGCACAAATTAAGGTAGCATGACCAGCTAAGTACAATCAATTTTCTTTCCATTAATAAAAGGTATTCGCTATATTAAGCCACCCAATCAAAACAAAACTACAGCTAATTGAAGATTTTAAATCAATAATCTTTAAATACATAAATAACACGGAGAATTGGGTAAAATTTGCCACCAAAGTACACTGCCGGTAAGTAACGTAACAACAAACTATATAATGGCAGCAAAATTTTGCATCTCACGCGATACTGGAAATGTTCAGATCCGTCGTACGTCGTCGATCAACGATAGGAACGTGTGTTTTATGAGACTAATTAAACTAAATTAACAGTAGACGGTAAGAATTAATCGGGTGAGCCGAAATGTTTACTTTCATAGGCCTGAAAAAAAACAAACAAACATAAATTGTTAATTGTTTATGGTGTCTCCTGCGCCAGTTTTTCAAAACATTACACTGACACCACATTCTCCGTGCAGTGGTCGATTTATAATATACAAGCTGTGCCCGCGACTTCGTCCGCGTTTTTGTTTTAATCTTGATAAAAAGTAGCCTATGTTATACCTTATATAATTAGCTATCTATTAGTGAAAGTCCCGTCAAAATCGCTCCAGCCGTTCCGGAGATTAGCGGGAACAAACAGACAGACAGACAAAAATTTTTAAATTGTGTTTTTCGTAATGGTACCCGATATACATTCATACCCATTTAGTATGAACTTGTTTTTTTTATATTACAAACAGACACTTCAATTTTATTTATTTGTATAGGTGTGTCACTGTTCCTTTTTCCCCTATTTATGCCGTAAAACCCGTCAGCGTGATGTATTAGGCATTAGCGAAGGTAGGGTGGGGCTTGAGGTCCCAACAGAGTAACAATAAAAATAAATTGTATTTGGGACAATAATACCACCCAGTTTCAAACCACTTGCAATCGATTTGGTTATTGATTGTGAAGTATGAAATATGAAACAAAACATTTCGTTTCCAGATAAATGCCTCAATAATAGTGGTGTGGACTCAGTATGCAAAATCGGAATCAAATCAGTCCGTCCGTCAGTTAGATGATAAAAAATATCAGACACTGTCAAAATAACAAAAAAAAAATATTAAGACAAAGCAATCATTAAAGTTAAAGGGTAATCATTTAATAATTGCTACATCACAAGAAAGTAGAAAATTTACCTACGTATGACGACATGCAACATTTCAAATCAACATCGTAGAAAATTTTAGATTGTGTTAAGAATGAAAAAATACGTTTCCAATATTTGGAATACACATTTTCCATATTAGATGTTTTGTTAAAAAATCAGACGCAAGGCACAGGAGACGGCTTAATTTCTAACAATTTTATCTGAATGATAAAAATTCGGTACAAAAATACAAAGAAATGTCAAAACACTGATTTAAATTTTTATGAGATTTCCATACACCACGCACCTGTTGCGCTATCCTAGTGAGATTGTCAGCCATCGAGCGGCCCGTTTGCTCCACCATTCCGCGTAGCACCCCATTGGGCTTGCTGAGCAGTTTGTGCGGGTGGTCGAATTCTATCATCTGACCGGCGTCCATCACCAGAACCTACCAAAGATACGTCATTTTCAACCACTTCCACCGATTCCACTAAGAAACTAAACTTTAGGCACAGCTAGACAAAAGTCACTTCATATTAAGAGGAAACACCAAGGTCGAGAGAATTCAAAAATAGGTATGTATTTGTAAAATGTATTGCTGTCGCGCTGTGTGTCCAAACAAATGAACTGAGCGCGATAGAGACAGCTGCAGCTGGGACCGAAAATACCTATGAAAAGTACACAAAATATACGTTTCGTAGTCCCCTGTTTCTTCGCGAAAAATTTAAAGATTTAATTAGTTTTTGCGTTAAAAATTAAAGCAAGGCTTTTTCTGTGTTTCTATGTTTTGCTTTTTTCATACAACCTTCTTCAATTTATTTGCTGGACGTTTAAATATATCGGAAAATTAGGTCGTTTTTATAGGTTTTTGAAAATCTCCTTAAATAATTGATTTAATAAAAAAAGGAAAACATAGGAACATGCTTATAGTGGCCATTGATTTTATTGGAAAAAATAGAGCAAATAGTGCACTTACCCAATATTTAATTTATACTCAAAGAAAAAATGTCCAGCAGTGGACGTGTATGGGTTGACGATGAGAAAAACAAACCTTATCTGAATCCATAACGGTGTGCAGACGATGAGCTATTGTAAGTACTGTGCAATCTGCGAACTTATCTCTTATTGTCGTTTGTATGAGCGCATCAGTCCTGGGGAAGAAAGGATTATTACAATATACAACTGTATAGACAGATAGCTCTATCAATTGAGAAAACACGTTAATTTATATAACAAATTAAACATGAAAACTATTTCGTTGCCTTCATTACCATATTCACTTCTGTGTGCGGAGTGCGAGTTTTATCGAGCTTTACTCGATCACACGCATAGAACGCGTAAACGCTAATTTGTATGGAATTAGAGCAGCGCCATCTAGTAGTCACTAGATGAAGCTGTCTCATTCCATAGCAGCTACTAGATGGCGCTGCTCTAATTCCATACAAATTCGCGTTAACGCGTTCGATGCGTTGATGCGTACGATCTTGGAGAGCTGGATAAAACTCGCACTAGGCACTCTGAGCGCAGCGGAGGAAAGTGAAAATTAGAAAGGAAAGTGGAAACTCCCACCACGCTAATCCAGTGAGGGTTGGTGAGGAGCGCCTAAGTCGTATATTTTAATCAAGAAGATGTACCACATGCATGTGAGGTTGTTCTGGTTTCCATGAGGTATTTGTAACCCCTAACCACACATTTATATTTACAGCAAGAAAAATTGGTGTCATCTGATATACAATTTTTGTATGCGATTTCTCGCATTAAGTCTACTGTCATGTTCCATCCTATTAGATTGAGATAATTATAAAAAGGCAGATACAATTCCCTTGGACTTGGAAATATTTATTTATCTATGAATGGAGTTACTTATTATTATCATTATGTCCTTTATTAAATTTTTTTCTTAAATATAATTTTTTTTACAACATAAATATAAAAAATATAAATATTATAAAAAAGCCTACACTTAGCGGGTCCATCGGCAGCGAGACAAGTGCCCAAACTACCGGTGGTTAGGGCTGCAGGGTGAGGAACCTCCTGACAATTCGTGCCGTGCCAAGGATTACCGCCTTCTGTATCAGGCTCTTGATCCAACCGCCTAGCGAGAGTCTCTCAAGATATTGATCAAGACTTCGCAATTAGACCATTCACAGACACTACTATCGGGATAATGACAGTTGAATCCACATCCCACATGGCGGTAACCTCATGAGCCAAGTCAAGGTACTTGCTGAGCTTGTCCTTCTCAGCTTTCACGAGGTTCTCGTCATGAGGGATGGTGACATCGACTATCATTACCCGGCGTTGGGACCGGTCTATTAGCACGATATCAGGCTTATTGGCTGCAATAAACCTGTCCGTGATGATAGAGCGGTCCCAGTAGAGCAAGGCACGACCATTCTCAAGAACTGGCGGTGATGTGTATTTATTTATTATTATTACTTAGGACAAGAAGGGTTCAACTTGTATTCTTTATTGTACACAGGCAACACGGAAAGACAATTTCAAGAGAAATACGTGTAAACAACGTTATATTGTTTGCTCAGACTAGTTATATCCCAGAGCTAGAATGAGATTGGACAGACGTACCAGCATAACAAAATATCTAACTGGAAGATGTTTGTGATTGGTTGATCTGTGTGGAATTCCGCAGCACTTACTGTGGATCGACGTTGGCCGTGGCCTCGTCGAGCACTAGCAAGCGGTTGCGACGCACGATGGCGCGAGCGAGACAGACCAGCTGCCTCTGTCCCACGGAGAAGTTGCCGCCGCCCTCGGAAATACGCGAGCTTAGCCCCGCCGGCAGATCTGACACGGCTTCTCTCAATTCCACCTGTTGAGAACAATGCAATGGTTTCGAAGTTAGTACATTTTGGAGAGTATTTATGGGCATGGCGTTTATGGGTATGCGGCGAATGTGTGAGTTTGAGCGAACACGTATATTCGGTCCATAATATACCGAATCGAATATTCGATCGAATTATTCGGTTCTTTTGCGCAAAACAGGTTCATACTGGTGTAAAATATTCAAAGTATCACTGTAATAGATGTCATCAATATTTTTCTCAACGTATTAAAGCATGTATCGGTATTAAAGCATGTCTATCCTACAATAATATTTTTATAGGTATATTGAACTTTTTTTAGATATATTGGACTTCAGTTTGAAATTAAACAAATTCAAATGTCTTATACGACAGAAGTAAAAAAAATTCTACCTCCACACCAGCTACTTGAACGTGTTTATAAACGTGATATTTAGAGGATTGTGAAACTGTAAATTTTCATACAAAAAGCGATAACGCCTTTCTACCTGTTTACATAGTCCAATTTTCATCGTTTTTGGAAATGTTGGAGATATAAAGGAGGTTTGTACGTTTTGATTTTGAAGTAATTATGCTCAGAATATAAATTATTAGCATCTAAATATCTATATTTATAGACTTAAAAACTACCTCGTACGTTTTTATCTTTTTTGACTAAATTATACTGAATTACATAAAAGCAAAACGTACAAACATAGATTAAGGTATACTGAATCTAATGAGACTAAAAGTGTCTAATTTCGTAAAGGTATAGGGGGGTAAAACAGTTATCGCCCAAAACAATATATCAATGAGAAATGTAGGCACTTGCCTCGGACTTTCAACTCTAAGCGTGTGCAACAAACTGCATTTTTGAAAGTGCACACTCGAGCCATGAATTGGCACTTCACAGTCCTCTTAATGTCTAATATCATCACACAATAATGTAGCCAGCAGTTAAGCACGCCAATTGGTATGCGGCATGATGTTAGAGGTTAATTAATATAATACATTTTGTCGTAAACTCTGTCTGCAGGTGTAGTCATCACTATTATTATATATAAGGCGTCATTTTTAACGCGTACAACAACGTTCATTCCGACGTTAAGAGGAAACACCAAGGTCGAGAGAATTCAAAAATAGGTATTTGTAAAATGTATTGCTGTCGCGCTGTGTGTCCGAACAACTGAACTGAGCGCGATAGGGACAACTGCAGCTGGGACCGAAAATACCTATGAAAAGTAGACAAAATATACGTTTCGTAGTCCCCTGTTTTCTCCGCGAAAAATTTACCGATTTTATTAATTTTTGCGTTAAAAATTAAAAAAAGGCTTTTCCTGTGTTTCTATGTTTTGCTTTTTTCATATAATCTTGTCCAATTTGTTTGCTGGACGTTTGAATACAGCAGAAAATTAGGTAGATTTTTTAGGTTTTTGAAGGTTTAAAAGCTCTTTTAATTAATAATTAAGTTAATAAAAAAGGAAAACATAAGAACATGCTTATAGTGGCTATTGATTTTATTGGAAAAAAAATAGAGCAACTAGAGCCATTATCCAGGAAGGAAACAGGGGACTACGTATGTATGGAAAAACGGACTGTATTTCCTCTGAAGAGGAAATCGTACAGTCCGTTTAAGCATGTTCCTATGTTCCCCTTTTTTTGTTAAGTTAATTATTAAAAGAGATTTTAAACCTTGAAAAACCTAAAAAATCGATCTTATTTTCTGCTGTATTCAAACGTCCGGCAAACAAATTGAAGAAGATTATACGAAAAAGGCAAAACATAGAAACACAGAAAAAGCCTTGCTTTAATTTTCAACGCAAAAAGTAATTAAATCGGTCAATTTTTCGCGGAGAAAACAGGGGACTACGAAACGTATATTTTGTGTACTTTTCATAGGTATTTTCGGTCCCAGCTGCAGTTGTCTCTATCGCGCTCAGTTCATTTGTTCGGACACACAGCGCGACAGCAATACATTTTACAAATACATACCTATTTTTGAATTCTCTCGACCTTGGTGTTTCCTCTTAACACTGACATTAAAAGCAGGTGGATCAGGAGCATTGGATTAAGTTACCTCCTCCAACGCCCTCCACAGCACGGGGTCGGGGTACTCGTCGAAGGGGTCCAGGTTGTGGCGCATGGTGCCCGAGAACAGCACCGGCTCCTGCGGGATGATGGACACCTGGCTGCGCAGCTCGTGCAGGCCCATCGTCGACGTCTCCCGCCCGTCGATTATGATATCGCCGTCGATCTTTGTCAACCTACCGGAGACAATATGTTTGCATTGCACCCAATCACATGCCACGATATGTCGGAAAGGCAATAACTAATAACTATCGATATATCGACGCCTAAATATATCGATATCGATATATCAGTATCGAAAAAAACTCGATATTGTGACGAAATATCGAAAACCCAAATTAAAATACCCACAAAACCGTGAAAAATGCTGCTACAGGCAACACTCCATCCATAATGTTGACTTTACTAAGGAAATTTCCGAATTTCCCTCTAAAACTATAGTAATGTACAGCGAATGGTCACCATCATAGCCCATCGTGTAGAGGGGCTATGAAACTACAATGGATTTTAATAAGCTTTTAAAAAATGAGAAATATCAATATATCGGCGTACGAAACCGATATATCAATATATTAGTATCGACTTAATTCGATATATATCGATATCGATATTTGTTAAAACTTTGCATCCCCAATCACGTGTGTGTTCGTGTGCACGTACTAACGTTTACGTTACGGACACATTTTTGCGTTGTCGAGAACGCATTTAAATCTCTTCTTACATTTTTTGAATACCCATCGAATAGTTACCCACTTGATTTATCATTCTCATAAAAGTGTTAAATATTCAGGATTCAGGAGAAATTTGGTACACGGGAAGATTTTTTTTGTTCATTTTAATACTTTGTAACTTAGACCATTTAGTACTAAATGGTCTAAGCTTTGTAATGATAACTTTAAAAATAATTACTTCATCAATTACAAATTCAAATCAAATGGAACCATTTGCCACCTTAGTAAAAAAAACCATTAGAACCACGATTCTGAGTTTTAAAAAATAAGCAAGCAAACATAGTTTTAAAAATAATTTAGAAAGGTCTTTTAATACGCAAAATGTTAGCGAATGAATCTGATTCTTTTAGGAATGTGCAAGCAATACATGGGGCTCATATACACGGTTATTTTTTTATCATCCTGGAAAATTTTAGGGACGCTTCAGGACACATCCATTATATAAAAAATAAAAATATTAAAATAAATAAAAATCTAAAAATGCTGCTCTCGACTAACGCAGCATTTTTTTAATTTTTTTAAAAATTTATGTAAAATTAAGTAAGCAAGTTATTTTTTTTATTCATATTTAAATCATTCTAATTCACTATGTCGTGAAGCGTCCCTTAAATTTTCCAGGGTGATAAAAAAATAATGGTGTATATTAGTTTTTTAAAAATAATTATTGTTTTACAATTTAATGATTCTATATACAATACAATGAGATGTCATTGTATTTACCTTTTTCTATTTTCTCATTTTATTTCATTTACACCTACAACTTCCTTTATGTGTCTGTGCACTAACGTTTTTTTATAATTTTCTCTCTATCATTGACTGGAAAAGATGTCTCAGGCATTAAGTCTGCCTCTATACAAAAATTATGTTTAAAAATATTAAATAAATAAACGCTGCAAAAACGACGATGGACCCTCCTTTTGGTACGCGAATTAGACACACTCGCGGCGACTAATTAAAAAAGTTGAATACATGTCTGCGATTCAAACATAAAACATGTCAAGTCAGTCATCATAAAACGTGCCAAACTCACCGAAACAGGGCATTGATAAGCGATGATTTGCCAGCGCCGGTCCTGCCGACGATGCCAACCTTCTCCTTGGGCAGGATGACGAAGCACAGGTCTTTCAGTACCGGGGGTTCACCGGGCGAGTAATACAGGAACACGTGCTTGAACTCCACGCGCCCGGCTTCCGGCCAAGATGGCGGCGGCTTCTTATCCGGCTCCGATTGCAGCGGCGGTTCGGATTCGATGTTGGAATATTCCTCTATCCTGGAATTTCACAGTCGACTGTAACGTTTTTATACTTTATGGGGAAGCTTCAAGTATTCATTAAGGCTGATTATTATGTCTTACACTTAAAATCATTGTTTACTGCGTCATCGAAGCGGAACACAGCAATGCAATCACCGCTGCTTGGTGGCGAAAATGGGTAAGAAAGAGGTGCTTTATTTACTTTTCCATTTAATTTATTTTTAATATGTACCATTACGCACGAGTGCTTTTTCTTTACCAAATGTCAAATGTCTAAAATCTGACACACATTTTGCTTTTTTCCTGTTTTTTGATGCTAAGTTAAGATTGCGCTAAATAATCTGACTGGTCTACCAGATTTTGTATTGTAAAAGCATACCTAAAAGCAAAGCATAACAAAAAGCACGGCCGAACCTTGCTTTTAAAAACACGGCAAGCAAAGCATAGCACGCATTTACTTTGTATCTGCTGTGTACGTACGACGACATATTTGGCGGCATTATTTCTAAAATGTATAAGAAATAAATTACACAATGCTTGTATTTATTGTTTAATTTTTTCGCAACTGTATTAAAAAAAAGTTGTTCAATACACGTGCGGTACTGTCATTTCAGGCTTCCCGCACTTGTAGCGAAAATAACAATTATGTTCCAGGTCAATCCAAGCAGGGAGTATGCATTTTCAAACCGCTCGGCTGATCACCAGATAATCAGTGATGGCCATTACTAGCCAGGCATACCTCTCAACGCTGGTCATCTGGTTCTCTAGCTCGGTGGACTGTCGCATGCCCCACTGGAACATGCCGGTGAGCCCCATCGCTTGCGTGATGGCCAGGCCCACGTTGCCACCATATTTCTCTGGAAACGATACATTAACGAGCCCATATTTAGTCATGTGTTTTTTTCCTTTACATAACTAACAAATATCTTATTATTTCTTTGTATTGTAACGACAGGAAATTAAGAAATAATAATGTAATTTTTCAACACCTACGTAAAAAAGTGCTTTGAAAACTTACTTCATACAGGTAAAGCACAATCAGTTGTGACTGTGATGCAGTACGTTGGTGGTGGCGACGTTGCGATAAGTGTCTGTGACGAATCAATAATTCTGGTCGCAACCTTTCATAGGTTGGTACGGCATAACATCAGATTAACTTATACTTTTTTGTCACACGTCACGAAATCATTAAGGAATCGACGTCCATATAGAGTTCCACTGAAATTTGGGAGTCGAGCAACAAAATGTGGCAAGCTCCTCTGTTCCAAGGAATTGTCGTCCGCCCCATCATCACTTATAATCAGGTGAAATGAAGCCCAAGAACTTCCCTGTCGTAAACAAAAAGCGACAATACATCCGACCAACCATTGCCGAAAACGAGAAAGCTGAGCGTGACCACCGCGATGTACACGACGCACACTAGGTCCAGCCAGAAGCCAAACGCGCGAGAGCTGGCGATGAACAAGTACCTGCAGAAAATTGTGCTTTCGTTAGGAATAGATATAGAAAGTACAGTCGAGGTCAAAGATATATTTAGAATTGAGAGTTCCAAAAATATTTTTACATTTAAATAAGTTTCCACACACTATGTCAAATACTTGCTTACAATGCATGAGACAGTTTCATCTTTTCACTGAATGCTCCAAAGTTAAGTTTACAGCCTTTCTTTCATAGAATTATTGTCCCACAATGTGACAAAATATAGTTTACATTACATGTTGCAAAACAATATTTCCTATCAACGAGTCATAGATATCTAGTTATAGAGTCTATGTTAACATTAGAAGGAGCACTTGAGACTACGTTCTGGGTTCCTTATTTTTGCTTACACCTCTTGCTACATAAATATCTTTACAGTTTGATTGAAACCACCGTTCTTATTTAAAGTAATAATGACAATCACCGAAAAGAGTACCATATTGTCAAACAATATATAGGTCTCTTTCATTTTGGTCGTGACGTCGGCGATGTGTCAATTGTTTCTAGTACGTGATTATTTATTACTTTCAATATTTTATGATTTTACAAGGTCTTGCGGATTTACTTAAGTTGAGGAATATACAGGTTGTCACAAAAATATCCGTGTAACCACAAGCCGCGATTTGATACCTGTCTGTTGCTTACATTAGATTTTTTTATTCTAAAACAGAATGAATTTTGCCGAATCAGCATACATAAAAATAAGCGTGTGTTAATTAAATTGCGAAATATCCGTACAAATTCTAGTAAATCTAGATCATTCAACTTGAAATTCAAGAAATTCAAACGATGAAGATACCTATCAGTGATTGTCTCCGAGGTTCCCTATTTTCACGCATAAATTAAGTCATGATTTTACAAGTCATAATTTAACTTAACCTAATAATAAATCGTCGTTGTAGTGCGAAAATTCACAAACTACAAAAAGATAGTGTTGAGATAATCGCGTTTAAACATTTTTTTACTATTTGTACTTAAATATCTTAATAACCGTCACCGCATCAAAAATATGTTCTATGAACAAGATATTAAGAATGCCTCACATTATAGAAATTTTATATAATTTTGGTAATTTATGTTTTAAGTTCGAATATACATAAGAAAAAGCAAGTTAGTGCATTTTCGCGTACCGGATAAATTGCAAGATTATGCACTTAGTGACATTTTTGTAGTAGTTGAGTAATTTTCACCTTAAATTTTAATTTGGTGAATTTTGACATTAACTTGAAAAATAAAACAGCATTTTTGTAATATGATAGATAATATTGTTCTACCAAATTTTAATTTATAACGAAACTCAGATGTCGATTAGCTTTATCAACATCTTCACCATTTGACTGTTCCAAAATGTCGGGCTCTAGAAATCTTTCTACAAACTATTCACTTCACTGGTAGTGGCTTAATCCATGCGTGATATTCTTCAGGAAAAATCTCTTTATCGCAAAGCTCCATCACTTCATTTTTTCGCATTATTTATTGGTAAGAGAGATTGGTAAGGAGAGGACTCGGCATCAACATAAACGGCGAGTACATGACTCACCTTCGCTTTGCCGATAATACCGTAGTCATGGCTGAGACCGTGGAAGATCTAGGCACAATGCTCGAAGACCTCTGTAGAGTTTTCCAACAAGTGGGTCTTAAAATGAACATGGACAAGACCAAAATCACGATGAATTCCCATGTAGTACCCACTTCTGTGAACGTTGGACGCTCTACACTGGAAGTTGTTGATGAATATGTTTACCTGGGGCAAATAGTCCAGCCCGGTAAGTCCAATTTCCAGAAAGAGGTAAATCGACGAATCTAACTCGACTGGGCAGCGTTCGGGAAGCTACGCAGCATATTCTCGGCCAATCTACCGCAGTGTCTTAAGACGAAAGTTTTCAATTCGTGCGTGTTGCCAGTGATGACGTACGGAACTGAGACGTGGCCGTTTACAATGGGTCTCATCAGAAGGCTTAATGTCACTCAAAGGGTAATGGAGAGGGCTATGCTCAGGGTTTCTCTACGCGAACGCATCAGAAATGAAGTTATCCGTAGAAGAACTAGAGTCACCGACATAGCCCAAAGAATTGCAAACCTTAAGTGGCAGTGGGCAAGACACATAGCTCGCAGGACTAACGGCCGTTGGGGCGGAACGTCCTCGAGTGGCGGCCACGTACCGGCAGACGCAGATTTGGTAGGCACCCCACAAGGTGGACCGACGATCTGGTGGAGGTCGCGGGACGCCGCTGAATGCGGGAGTTTGGAAATCCCTGGGGGAGGCCTAATGACCTATGTGCAACAGTGGGCGTTTCTTAGCTGAAATGATAAAGAGAGATGTGTACGCTTTTGGAATATCTTCAGGTATTACAATCCTTGCATCTCTTCTTTTCTTATTTCTTAAGTGCGAATTCTGAATGTAGTGCAGAAAGCTTTTTGTATCTTCAGGGTTTTCCCTTTCTTCGTCTGTTGTATTAGTTTGTAATACTGAGCTAGATACAATCTGTTTTAGTTGTTCTAATGGAGAAGTTAGGCTCTGACTAACAGGGCATTCTAATAAGGGAGGACTTGCTGTTTGAGACGAGTTTGTAGCACTTACTATTTCTGTTGTGCTGCTAACAGATGTAGCATCAGAATTAGGTACGTTAAATGAAGATAGCTTTTGCTTTGCTTTTTGGGACTACAATATATTCCTCATCAGTAGGTATCCGGTATCCATGATGTCTTAGATGAACGAAAATCATCAGTGCTCGATGGTTCTTCAAAGGTCGAATTTGGGGATATAGACATGGTTCGTTTAAGTCATTTGAATTCACAAAAGGTATAGATAGATCTAATACAAGTGATTATCACATCGGTAGACAGGCCGATTTAGGTCCATCCAAATTATCAAACACTTCTGTTTGTATTACTGAAGAAGGTACTGAATAATTTTTCATCTAAATTGGTTGTAAATTTAGAGAAGTCCGTTAGCGGCACTGGTTCTAAGTCTACGTAATGTTTTGAATTTAAGCTTTCAAGAAGTGCTTCTGTAGGGATTTGTGGTGTTTGAACGTGTGGCGGATATGAGACTATCAAACTTTGTATAAGAATTACGTCTTGATAGTGTGATAGTAACTTTTCTGACAGTTAAGTGCCCAATGGTGGCTCATTATCACAATTTTCGAAGCAAAGGTCTTTGTGGGCATGGTGATCTATCTGAAATTAAAAAGTATATTATACTTTTTTTCATAAAGATCATCATACCCACATGTTGTCAGTTGTTGTTTACGGTGTCTTATCATGCAAAGAACATGTTAGAATGTAATAGTGTATTGGTTTTTATTGTAATACTTTTCAAGATACATTAATGACTTTTTCATATTTATATTTATTGGGATAGTTACAACTAGATTCTGTGCAAGAATTAATTAAAAGCCGTAAAGTAGAGATCGTGCCGCGCACATGGTGAACGAAAATTAACTAAGTGCCCTTAGTGATTTTATTATTCTAAAAAGAATCAAATGCGTTGCGAGTTTTGTCAGTGAAAGTTACTTAAATGCTCTTAGTGATTTCATTCGGCTGTTCAAAGGAAAGAATTGCTGCTCATGAATGAAATAAGAACTAACTAAGGGACATAGTTAATTTTCGTACTTGGCTTGGTGATAAAATGTGAACTTAGTCATTTATTCACAAACTAATATTTAAAAAAATAATATAGAAACACTTCTATATCTTCGATAGTAAGGTAGATAATACCTTAAAAGATACTTTAGCAACCTTAACTCAATTTGACCAAAAATGTCACTTAGTGAATTTTCGCACTATAACGACGAAATATGAATATTAATTAAATATATGGCTATATTTAGGCAGAATACCAATCAGCATAACGACTGTAACCATATTTACATTAGGTCTTATGATGGATAAAAACAATACCTTTGACTAACAAAAATACAAAAAAAAAAGAAAAAACCTTTAGCCGAAACGATATGTATGTCTAATAAAATAGTATGCCAATTGATAATTACGCCAACAAATATGCCTAATACGTTATGCAAATCTAAATTAGGGCACTTAAAATTAGGCAAAAAAAGCGATCCCGTTTTATGTTTGTCATTATGAGAATATAATATGTCTTCATACCTATTGCATTTATTCATTATTAGTATTATTGTGTATTTTCGAATCATATACTAATCGCGATTTGATAATAAAATTAATAAATAAATTGCCCCCGGAAATCCTTGTATAAATATTGCATTAACATGACACTGGTAGGTAACAATGGTTTCTTGCAATGCTTGTTCTAATTTCAATCTTTCAAATATATTCATTTGTTTTTCAAGTATAATGTCAATGCTCATTAAATCTTGTAATAAAATAATAGATTGGCTTGATGAATAAAATTATCTGGACATGGCGTATCGTATCGTATTCACGAGCATACCAAACATCGGATAATTAGCATGCGAGAAAATGGTGCTACAATAACTGATATATCCGAGGAATTAGGAATTTCATTACAAAAAAAATACACTAAAACTAGAAACAAAATTGTATTTTGATGGGAATATAGGTATTCTACAAGCATTATTCTAGTGACTAAAAAGCGTGGGCTCCCATCATAATTCATTCATTGTATTGTCATCATTTTAACCGATTTACGCTCACTGCTGGACGTAGGCCTCAAGAATAGAGGGGTTTTGGGTTGTCTCCCACCAGGCTGGCTCAGTGCGGGTTGGTGAGAAATTGTTTGTTATAATAACAAGCAAACAAACTTAGGTACATACCTGAAAATTAATTATGATCGGGCCCACGCTTTTATATTTAGTCACTAGTATTATGGAACACCTTTCGGTCAAAAAACAATTTTGTTTTCTGGATCTTTCATAAAAGCATGTTTTGATAAAGTTTTTTATTTTTATTTTATTTTACTACTTTTTAGTTTATACTTACAAGATCTTGGATTATAAAAAAGTTTAAATTTAAAAAATATTTTAATTATTTTTTATTTTCATCAATGTATCCGACTAAAAGTTTGTATCGATTATATTAGAAGTATATTCACTCTAATAAGTCAATAAAGTAAACATTTAAGAATGATTTGAAAATTATATATTATATTATTATGATTGAAAACCAAACCAAAATCCTTTTAGGAACCCCACATCAAAATCTCACCCAACACCAAACTGTAAAGATATTTATGTAGCAAGAGGTGTAATCAAAAATAAGGAAGCCAGAACGTAAAGTCTCAAGTGCTCTTTTTAATGTTAACATATCTATGGCTCGTTGATAGGAAATATTGCTTGGTAACATGTACTGTAAACTATGTTTTGTCACATTGTGGGACATAAATTGTCGCCTGCGGTATTTCCGGACCGATACGACCTTCAAACTTTCAAAAAAAGAGCGTATTCCTTCCTCAAAGGCCGGCAACGCACTTGTAACTCCTCTGGGGTTGCGGGTGCCTATGGGCGACGGTAATCACTTACCATCAGGTGATACGTCTGCTCTTTTGCCCCCTTATACCATAAAAAAAATTCTAAAGCCTGTACAAAAAATTGAATCATAATTCCTAGCCGTTCAGTTATACGAATAATAAAAACCTATACATACAGGGTTACTTTCGAAACAGGAGCCAAATATTGTGAGCTTGTTAAGACAAGCAAACTAAACAACTTTTACCATGCGACCGATCTTGAAATCGCGAAATAATATCAGCCGTTTCATACATCTAGGTTCAGTGGATGTCGAACATTTGTACGGAACAGCTGATTATCACTTGGCTCCTGCTTCAAAACTAACCTTATATATTTAAAAAAAACTTAGGCAAAAACCAATTGTTGGGGCACATTTATTTACAGTACAACTAACACCAACAAGATATAATATTTATAGCGTTAACGCCCAACGGTAAGCAGAAATAAAAAAACTACAATAAACATAAGCACTCACCACGCTGAGCTGTGAAGATCCTGGTGATTGTCGAACTCTCTGATGAGCGCTTCTTGCGCGCCGAATGCACGGATAGTCGTGATCCCTTGCAGAGTAGCGTTCAGGTGAGAAAATACTGGACTGCGAGCTGTAAACAATTTAACACTCGTAATCATCCTTAGTAGTCAACTAATATCTGCAAGCTTTCCAGAACGGGCCCTGAACAATGGGTAATAAAGTGGCACACACTCTTCGCACATTTGACTTATAAGAGAGGGAGAAGAATGTGTTATCTTTTAACACGTTTTGTCCACTGCATGTGCTGGGCCCGCAGAATGACACTTATCCCACTGGTTACCAAACCAAATACTGCAAGTACGTATTTTTTTTCTCTTAACGGGAGCTTCATCCAATAAGCTTACAGTCCCAAGACTCATAGGTAAATATATTTTAATTAAATTTCGGCATAGGGTTTTTGATATATATTAATAATATTTGGGTCTCTCACTCCCTCTGTTTTTTTTCCACCGAAATGCTTTTACCTTTCAAGTGTCAAAGAACAATGGTCATTTTAGTTTAATGGTATTTTAGTAGCGAAAAATAGAGAGATTAATTTATGGATAAATGTGAACCTAATAAAATATGGAACCGATGTATTAACTTAGAATATTTTAAAACCCCAGATAAAAAAGTTACAAAACAAAATAAAAAAAATTCTTGAACGCATAATTTCTCTCCGCCATTTTACTACTTCAAGAGTTTGATCCCATCTGTAATTTGGCAGTACATTTTGGGTGCGTTCCGAATGGCGATGATATCGATGGATGTCAGCACGCTCACGGTGATTCGAATCAATTTAGCGCACTGACATTCATAACATCGCCATTCGGGACGCACCTTTTGATAGCTAGTTATGGTCCGAAATGCGTATTTTATCAATAATATTAAAACGTGAATATCTCTTTAACTAGAGGTTTTAAAAATAATATATTTATTTCATCATGCATTGTTTAACCAGTACAATAAGTTAAACTAGTTTTTGAAATCTCTAAGTTTTGATTATTTTGGGTAAAAATCGCTCTAAGAAAGTGACCATTGTTCTTTACTATTTAAACACTAACTATACGAACTACACACATATACACTTCATTAATGTTGTACCTCGCAAATGCTGATCGAGCTTTGTAAGATGCGACTATGTCTCAGAGATGACTTACTCACACCCTCGAGCCGCTTGATGCTGCGCGAGGAAGACAGGTAGAATATCCTCAGGCCATAGAACACGACCGCGATGACCAGCGTCGGCACCAGTAGCCAGTAGTTCACTATGGCTACCACCACCACGACACCGATCAGAGCTAACCCTATCTGCAACAAATAAAAACAATTTTACATACAAATGTAAGTGTGTATGTGTGTGCGTTGCGTGTACGTGTGTATTATAGCTTCTGAAAACGAATGTAGTCTTGACACCCAAGCCTCACTCTTACTTAATACTCAATTAACTATGTAAAAAACAATACGTATTGACAAAATATAAACGCTGTACATAATATTTTACGTCTACTAGTAATTTAAACAAAGCTTAGTCATGATGAAAAAAAGTCAGGAATATAAAGAGTCCCCGAGACGGTCAATTTGCGATTCACAATATTTACTTGAATGATCGTTTCAAATGACGGGCGAATGAAGCTTCGATTGAAGGCGCGTCAATTAATTGCCATCAATTATAGACCCTACTACTGTCTATGGCATCTTACAATATGGACTTGAACAAATTACTTATTTATTACGATGTGAACACGATGAACATGAAAATTACATATATGACTGAAGAATTGGCAACTGTTATCTTTTATTATTGTACTTCACTCTAAAGAAATCATTAACTTGTTAAAACTATTGTGAGACATACTTAAAGATAATATCTACACAACTATACTTCGGTTTCGAAACCAACATACTTCGTGAGTATAGCTGTGTAAATATTATCTTAAAGAAATCATATTGTAGAAAGATGTGAAAGAAAAGAATATACAACATTTGGCTGTATGGTGATACCTTTGCCTCTTCAATTTGGACGAATATGACTTCTCTCTCTGTGTCTATGGCATCAATCAAAATTTTTATCATTTGCTTCAATGCCGTACTAGTATTGACAATGGCTTCAATTGCTTAAATTAAATAATCAATTTTAACGTCAATCACGTAAATATTGTCATTCGCCATTGATCGTTTTGGGGATCCTTAGGCGCATAACACATTGCACCGGACACCGCTCCGGTGTGCGGTGCTGCGGTTTTTAATTTTGACTGAAGAATCTTAATTTGTATACGAAAACCGCAGGGTGTAACACACTCACACCGCATGCCCGTGCGGTTGTGCGGCGCGCGCGACGGCACCGCACTCCCGGACGGTGATGCGGTGCGCTCCACGGGGTATGCCACACTGTGCCGCTGTGTCGTACGGATTTTTGCATAGAAAGGACGTGCATACGCGTAATAGATCTCGTCATAGATAGTGCGGTGATTTGGGCGTCGTGCACCGCAGCTCCGGACGGTGATACGGAGCAAACCGTACGGTGGCACGGTTCCGTGCCGCCGCAGCCGCATGCGGTTTTCGTCCACCGCAGCGGGATGCGGCGGCAATGGGTTAAGCGCCTTAACGTCAAGTGCTTGCTTACCTGCAACACGTCCAACAGCGCCGAGGGCAACACCTCGTCGACAGCACCCATATCCTTGGAAAACCTGTTCAGGATCCTGCCCGAGGGGTTGAGGTGGAAGAACCGCATCGGTGCCCGGGTTATGGCGCCGAACATGTTGTTGTGCAGGCGGGTCGACGCGCGCATTGCCATCGAGAAAAACACGAACGATCGGAGCAGAGAAACCACGACCAAAGCAACCATCATGCCTAGGAAGAAATACAGTTGCTTTTTTTTTGTACGCATAAATAAATCTCAGGAAACTAAATATCACACATAAGCTCTACAGCGCTCCACGTACAGAGGCGGTAAGCGAGACGGTAGGGGGGCCTTAATTTTTTGTATGTTCGCGTTGATATAGCACACAAGCCGCCCGCGGTAACGGCGCAGCGCAAGTAAATCGCTTACCACAATAGTGATGATGACTGAATTTTAATTTTCATGTCTCGTCATAAAATATTAAAAGATGCAATCATGTGAAATTAGAATTAAAATCGGCTAAGAAATACATTAGATACAAGCATTTTAAGCTGTTAATTTGGAAGCGATTAGACAGAGAGATCCGACATCAACCGTGACGTCATTGTTGAGTACGGCCATATAAACTCAATGTAAATAGCCGTTTTGCTAGAAAGAGATGAAAAAAATCTTTAATACCTTATATCTTGATTGTTTTCATAGTTATCCGGCAACCGATTTTTTCTTTCTGTTTATTATATGAATGAGCTTCTATTAAATCAATATATTATATTTTTTTTTCATTCATCTAGCCTATTCCGCTACCTTCCCGCTTCCACCTCTGTGCGTGGAGCGCTTAAGAGATTTAGTTGAAATCGTAATTGTTTTCTGCGAAAGGCGAAAAGCAATCAGTTTATTAAATGCTGAATTTATAATGTAATTACCAGTGTAAATATAAATGCAATCGTATCTTGTGAGACCACCAGGCTCATACTGGACATTTTCTATAAGCGCGTCAGTTATATTTCCTTCCCTCTCTAATGGACTAGCAGAATTGTTAGCACCGCGAAGCACTTCGATGGGATGCGATTCTTCTAAAATCACCCTGAAACGAAAGAGCACCCATGTGAAATAGCTTGGTAAATTTTGGGATAGTTGTGAATGGAAGAGTTTGAGATAGTTGTGAATTAAATATAGAATTATCTTAATTTCTCAGATTGTTAAAATAAAGTTATTGACAATTTTTATAAACCTTTTTACATCTAATACACACCGTTACTTTTTTATCACCCCATCACAGATAATATAATACTACAGTACAGATGCCCCATCCCATACAACGAAATGGGACCTACTTAAATCGGGCTATTCTTCGAACTATTTTATTTCACCATTTCACCGCGAGATGACGCACCAGCAAGCTCGGGCCATCGAGCCTTTGCTACATTGGGCTCAGTAGTTCTCGCACGCACTCAACAGATGGCACTTTGTGAACTGCTATGCTTATTATGCTTTGTTTAGTTCATGACTGCGTAAATAGGTCTTGTAAAACATCATACGCTTACGGCCGGCTGCAACAAGCTAAATGTGTTACAATTTGGTAAAAAAATTACGTATAAATCAATGTTATACCTAAGGGGTTGTTCCGCCATGGTTATACGATTTATGTCATACATTTTATATACGTTTGACATTTAAGATGTAATAAAAATGAAAAAAAAAATTGATATCATTGGAGGTATAAGTCATTTTGGTAGTGGGTACTTTCTATTATATCTGTAACTTCAAATTCAAAAAACTGGTTAAGAATAAAGCAAACTTGCAAATTTTTTGTGACCTTTTTTTATCCCGCCCAAGACGATTTTTTTCACTGATTTATTCATCATTTTTTCAATTTATTTAATATTTTTAAAGAAAATCAAAGTCACATAATACCTATTGTATTTTGTTAAAATGTGATTTAAATTTTTTATTTGACAAGATTTTTCAGTTTATGATTTTTGTTTTTTATATAAAATAAGTGTTTATTTTTATATTTATACATACTTACCTATAAAAAACTAAGCAATTTAATTTCTCAGTGATATTTTACAATATAAAATATCATTGAGAAATTTAATTCTTAATTACTTATATTTTTTTATAATATAAAATATAATTGAGAAATTTATATTCTTATAGCCGGCTGAAATTAATTTATTCGACTGTTTTATCAAATATCGAAATTATATAATTTAGTACTATTTTTTAAACAAAATTTTATTTTTCCTTGTTCTTTCTTACCAGTTATCTAATTTTCTGTTTCATTTTAAGAATGTTGTTATTAATTCTGTGATAAAAAATCATTGAAACAAAAGATACTTAATCGAACCACAGACCTCTAGCGGTATAGCTTAATAATTTCGCAGTATTTCCGCATGAGCCATCTGTTCACTTAGATTTGATGATGAAATTTCGAATCTATTATTTAAATTATGTGACGTCTATTATAAGTCGCGCTTGCCACAATATTTGTAAATGGTAAAATCTAATAAAACACTGTACCTATAATATTTTATTTGGCAAAATTCAAAATATACCTAATCACCATTGAGATTAAAAAATAATTCAAGTAGTACCTACATTAATTTTATTTATTTTTTTATAGTCAGGAAACTTATGTCCATTAAAGTATTTACTAAACTTAGAAATTGTGTATGTAATGAAAAAATATTGCTGTGTTTGTAAACTACCTCTAAGTTTTTGTATTACTGACACTATGTTATGTAACCTGTCACAATTTATGACACGTCATGCTGTTGATACAATGTATATACGTGGAGCTTTATGTACCTATATGTATTGATTTGTATATTTCTATTATTCCATGTTGAGTGTATTACGTAGATATTAAGATTTTTGTTGTTGTTTATAGCTTAGTGTGTGTGTGCCATAGTGGTGCCTCTTAGAGCGTCTTCAGGGTGTCTACGGAAGACCAGCGCCGGGGAGTCTGCGACGCCTCGGCATTATGCTGAGTAGATACCCTTTCCGTGGCACATCTATTAGTGTTTTCCCTTTTTTTATTTGTTATTCTGTGTTAGTGCCATTGAATAAACCATTTTCTTTCTTTCTTTCTTTTTTCTTTCATTAATACTCACGCTGGGCTTTAAATGTTGACCTTAAGACTGCCCTTATGTCGCTCGTAATAGCGGCGGCTTTCGTAATGCAAATGTAAAGCTTGACGTGTTGCTGACTGTACTTTACGTATAACTTACCTATATTATCTATGACTATGTATGTACCTAACATAGTTGAATAATACTTATGATGTTATTAAAAATTCAGATTTGTAAAATTAGTTTTGAAATCCCCCATACAAAATAGTTAGGTCAGTGAAAATATCACTGTGGTTTTATGAAACCAACATGCAAGTGAAACTTTTTTTTCGGTTCGTAGGCATTTAACTAAAAATTTCCGAAAAAATATTTAATAGGGTAAGTTCTTGCTTATTAAAATCGCGTTTCTAATCCTAACCTAAATCTTTTTGTTCTTAAGAAAATTATAAATAAAAAACAAATTGAGATATAAATAAAAGGAATTGATATACTTAATAAACAAAAAGCAATAAAGAAAAACAAAATAATAAAACAAGCAATTTAAAAAAAAATAACTACATCAGGACAGGATCGAACCACTGCCACACAGATTTAAAAACGAAGATCTAACGAGTAGACCAATCCTGACCTATTGGAAGTGGTGAAATTTAAGATGTCATGTTTTTGTGTAATTCGACCATAATTCGACATTACACTTTCAAATGTATGAGAATTAGAAAATTAATTTTGCAATTTCGAATTTTCAATGACGCCATTACTATTATGATTATGTCAAAATACCTACATACCAAACACCTTGTAGGTAATATAATAAAATAAAATAATTCAACTCAATCTGTGACCATACGAACAAGCATACATAAGTAGTGCCATCTATGAGTGAGCAGTATGTAATCAAATAGTTAAAGCAGACATTGCGTGCTACTTTGAGCTATGCTTTTGAGAGATACATTGAAGTTCAGACAATTTGTCGCTAGGAGTGCTATAAATTTGTAAAAAGAAATGTTAAACCGTTCTAGCATGACTTAAAAACGTATTTTGATACTTCCCACGTGCTAAGTGATTTTTTAAAATATAATCAATAGTTTTCTGAATCTCCTTGTTGACTTTTACTAAATTCACTAAAAAGTAATTACAAAAATCGATTAAAGTAGCGCCATCTATTGATGATTTTATCGAATTATTTTACTTTTGTTCGTGATGGGTCCCCGTGACCCCATATAGTTTAAGTGGCGCTTCAGGACATGATAGTAGAATGATTAAAACATTAATAAAAAAATTAACTCACCAATTTCATTTTATATTTTAGAAAATTAATATAAAATTAAGTAGGTGAGTAACTTTTTTATTTATGTTTAAATCATTCTACTATCGTGTCCTAAAGCGTCCCCTAAATTATCCAGGGTGATAAAAAAGTAACCATGTATAAAAATCTCGTGTCTAAGTGTTTTTATACTTAATTACTTTTTTATCACCCAGAAAAAAATAAGGGACGCTTCACGTCATGGTCGAAGAATGATTTAAATATTAATAAAAATAATAACTCACCTACTTAATTTTATATTAATTTTCTAAAATATTCAAAAAATACTGCACTAGTTGACACCAGTATTTTTATTTTTTTATTTTTTTTTTATATATAATGGATGTGTCCAGAAGCGCCCCTTAAATTTTGCGGGGTGATAAAAAAATAATCCTGTATACAACTAAGTTGGCATACAAGCATACTGCCCACCTGATGGAAGTCGTAACAGTCAGGATTCGCAGCAAATCTGCAATCCCCACAAGAACCACAGTGTACGTTGCCAAATTGTGACATATGATGAAAAGTCACAGAGTGCGGTTCATAATTTCATATCAGCGCTCGTGTGCGCTATTTGTACGCAAACAATCCGTCCAAAATTGCTCATGTGCGCATTTTGTATGCGGTATTACGTAATTGATGACGTCACCGATTAATGCTGACAGTGCTAACAGAAAAGAGGTAGTACACTGTCTATAACTTTGTATAAATGTCTATAACTTTGTAAAAATTAACTGTTTATAAAATAAAACTGATGTTGACTTTGACAGTTCTGGTCAAAGTCAACATCAGTTTTATTTTTATTTTAGTTTGTTCGAATTTATTTTTTCATTACATTATCTACAATTAATAGAGAAGTGCTCTGTAAAGATACTGGAGGCACAATACGTCTCCCTCCAATTTTCCTTTTCAAATTACATTAACTGTCAACTTGACAGACTCACAG
Source organism: Schoenobius gigantellus (assembly GCA_963935595.1). Classification (NCBI taxonomy): domain Eukaryota; kingdom Metazoa; phylum Arthropoda; class Insecta; order Lepidoptera; family Crambidae; genus Schoenobius; species Schoenobius gigantellus. The sequence continues at coordinate 21,393,207 of OZ012544.1, read as the reverse complement.
ATCGAAAAGCTCGGTTCAAAATTGATCTGAGTGCTTACGTCCGTGAGCAGTGCTAACGATTTGAACGGGTTGTTTGCATGCATGCAAACGTTTGTACTGATATCTGACTATGAACCGCACCAACAGTTCCCAATAATTTCACTGCCTCGACGACGAGCATGGTGGGCTCTCCCGGCAGTGCCAGGCCTACCCACTAAACCCCCGGGTGTTCTCCCTACACTTATGGGCGCGCGTGATAGGGTCTACACAAGCATGCGGCCCTGGTACAGTCTTCCTGTGGTAAATTTGGTTGTTTGTTATTGAACTCCTTCGAAACTGACGATTTTTATGAAATTTTCTGTGTATATTTAATAGGCCTGAGAATAGGTCGTAGGCTATTTTATAGCTCGAGGTGATAAGGATGGCCCTCTCCATTTTTTTGGTCCCACTGCAGCCACCATATTATGAGGTAAATACTTAACAATAATTTTACATTCTTCGATTTTCAAGAAAGCAATAGGATCTAACACATGTTTCTATGCAATAAAATAGAAGAATAAGTGTGTACTAAATATAGCACTGATGAGGTTGCATTTTAGTTACATATCGAAAGAAAAAGAAGAGGTTGGACGAAATTGCATTTCGAAAGTATATCAGGGATGTTGATACCAATATAACTGACAATACATCGTCACAAAATAATGACGTCATATCCACCTTTCAAGTCATGTGACAGGCCGATAAAAAATGTATTGGAGTTATACGAAAATTTGTACTTTTAATCTTTAAATCGAGTATCCAGAAATAATATTTATTTATAAAACTAAAATTTTTATTTATCCATGTTTAATATAGTATTATATCTGGGCCATACCTTAGTCTTTTTGATCCGAATGCTGTCCGAGAAGGCTGGTGATAAAAAGTTGCAGACGTCAAATCTAACAACTAAATTGTAGAGCAATAACATTTTGTATTTATAAAACCACTACTCACCAATAGCTTGTCCACCAATCGGATCCGGAACCGAACAACTGTGCCAAGATTGCGATAAAAGCCATAAGGAATACGAGTAGCCAATTCCCACTGGCTCGTAGATACGCCAGGTACACTTTTCCCGAGACCGCACCCGCAGATCTCAGTTCAGCTTCTTCCCGCCCACCTTCAGGGGGCGCTGTTGCTGTCAAATTGTCCACCGAACTGACCTGAACATCAAATATATTTAATAAAATTCAAGTGAAATACGGTGGACAAGATAGAACAACTGAGAAAATTTACCCTACAATATAACATTATACAGGTTAACGCAGATTAATTATTAGAATAGAAATCATTTATTGACCAAAAAACAATGACAAATACATGTATATACGTTCACATAACAATAAAAGGCCAAAAGGTCATTGTCTCAGCATAATGCTACAGCGAGAAACTACACTGCAGCGCTGGTATTCTGGCAGGACCTGCGGTAAAAACTATAAATTGTTCAGTCTCTAGTTTGATAGGACCAGCCAACCTGACAACAACACATATCGGTGATAATAAATAGTACACAAGCATTACAATAAATACCATAAACTAAAAATACTAACAAACAAAAAAAAATGTATACATTTACATGCCTTGAGTTTGATCCCTTTATCTTAACTTAAATATTAACAATTAAAAAAGAGGAAAAACAATAACAATGACAGACATACGTAGTATCTCTTCTTATACTCTGTGTTTTATTGACAAAAGATGAGCTGGCCATGAACAAAAACATCATTTCCGTTTCTCTAAATCATAATTACTTTTCAATCACAGATATGAAGGCCATATTCTTCGGCAGATAATATTAAAATTTGTCAAGGTGGGTGGACTTAACCAAACATTTTCGAATGATATAAGAAATAACAAACGATAGATATTCCCTGCCATGCTCGAATATTACGATACCTATGCAACACTCACCGAATTAATACTCATTTGTCTTTTACGAAAGCTGCCATGCATCACGGATTCCTCCGGCTCGTTGGCGGACGCCTGTTCCGCGGTCGGCTTCTCATCCTCGCCCTCGTTGCGAGCCAGCAGTGCCGCAAAGTCCAGGCCTGAAGCACTCAACGTTTCAAAGTCACCGGCCGCCACTATGGTGCCATTCTTCAGAATTATAATCTGAAAGAAATAACACACCATCAATGATATCTATTATGAATGATAGATAACAAACACTTGCAGAAAAAAGACGACTTATTTGAACTAGAAAGTAAAAGCTGCAATTGAATGTCTATCCATTTGTCTATGTGCATTGGTATTCTGACGAACATAAATCACTCGCTTAATCCACGAGCAGTGCTTGAGTTGTTCAATTTAGTTTCGAACTTCTTTTGCATGATCATGAATTTGTTCCAGCTAATTTATTATTAAAATTAGAAAGATAACAACCTTGCCTTTATGGGGAGTATACATATACACCTCGTTAGTCTCGTTACAACTGATGCTAGTTGATCCGCATAATCCACTAACTTGTACTTAGCCTAGACAAAGAAGAACTCGGGTCAGTTCCTCTTAACACATACGAGTAGTAACAATGATAGATTTACAAAATACTCACTGGGGAACTTACAGCTGGTGGGTGTGAAGTTGCTCCACATAGGGAAGTGACTAGCCGACACTGCCAGTGATAATTAGATAATACGTGGTTTACTTCCCTCAGGGACTGCCGCTGGTGGGTGACGAGAAAGCGCGTGGTGCCGCGCAGGATACCCACTTGGCAGGACTACAGTTGTCAGTGTGTGAAGTTTCTCCGCGTACGAAAGTGACCACCCAGCGGAGGCATTAATGGATCTACAGTATACTCACATGGTGCACGTCCCTCAGGAACTGCAGCTGGTGAGTGACGAGAGCGCGCGGTTAACCCACTAGGCAGGACTGCTGCTGGTGGGTAACGCGTGGGTAGCCCACCAGGCAGGACTGGAATTGTCGGCGTGTGAAGTGGTTCCGCATACGAAAGTGACCACCCAACGAAGGCAGTGACGGATCTACAGAACACTCACATGGTCCTCGTCCCTCAGGAACTGCAGCTGGTAAGTGACGAGGGCGCGTGGGTAGCCCACCAGGCAGGACTGGAATCGTCGGTGTGTGAGTTGCTCTGCGTACGGAAGTGACCACCCAAAGAAGGCTGTGACGGATCTACAGAACACTCACATGGTCGACGTCCCTCAGAAACTGCAGCTGGTGGGTGACGAGGGCGCGGGGGTAACCCACCAGGCAGGACTGGAATTGTCGGTGTGAAAGTTGCTCCGCGTACAAAAGTAAACACCCAATGAAGGCAGTGATGGATCCACAGAACACTCACATGGTCCTCGTCCCTCAGGAACTGCAGCTGGTGGGTGACGAGGGCGCGGGGGTAACCCACCAGGCAGGACTGGAATTGTCGGTGTGAAAGTTGCTCCGCGTACAAAAGTGACCACCCAATGAAGGCAGTGATGGATCCACAGAACACTCACATGGTCCTCGTCACTCAGAAACTGCAGCTGGTGGGTGACGAGGGCGCGGGGGCAACCCACCAAGCAGGACTGAAATTGTAGGTGTGCGAGTTGCTCCGCGTACGAAAGTGACCACCCAACGAAGGCAGTGACGGATCTACAGAACACTCACATGGTCCACGTCCCTCAGGAACTGCAGCTGGTGGGTGACGAGAATGCGCGTGGTGCCGCGAAGGTAGCCCACCACGCAGGATTCGAAAAGATGCCGACCCACGTGCGCGTCGACGGCCGACAGCGGATCATCCAACAGGTATATATCCGCACGCTTGTAAACCGCGCGCGCTAGCGATATACGCGCACGTTGACCTAAACGGATTTAAAGAGATCGTTCAGCCCGTAAAACTAAACAGTTTACACTGCGTGCGGAACCAACTCTGGATCGCGAAAAATATTAGCTTCTGCGTATATTTCAGTCGAGATCTTGAGATTCAGAGTTGGTCCTATAGTGGAATTAAAAAAATGTATGAAGCAGCGGAAAAAATAGTGTGAGTTTGTCACAGGCCAATGTCATTTCCATACATTTTTTATGCGGGATGACTGCGGAAAAGATAGCGTGTGGCATTTGTCTAGGAGGGGCCGATGTATTAATGTTTTACGTACCTCCACTTAAGCTCACTCCTCTCTCACCAACGATAGTTTTATCGCCGTGCGGGAAGAGAGAGAAGTCCCGGTCGAGAGCGCAGCGCCGCACTACTGTGTTGTACCTCGGTCGATCCATCGATTGGCCGAATAGAATATTCTGACGGACACTACCTGTGGACAAAGCAAAACGAGATATGGGGATGTACACACAGCAACATGCCATACTTTACATATTAACCTTGAGATCGTTCTTATGTTGCTCGTAACAGCGACAGCTTTCGTAATGAAAATGTACAACTTAACGTGTTGCTGACTGTACACTGTATCACTAGAATTAATATCCTTTCAAGTATCTCACTGATTGGCATCACTAATCTTTCTGAATAATAGCGTGTTAATGACTTCAAACTAAAAGAGTATTGTTCAACAATGTATATGAAATATAAAACATGGATAAAACGAAAAGTGTTGAGATGTCATAATAAAACTTTTATGTAAGTAAACATGATCCGGCTCGAAGGACCATGTTTACTCCTCTAACCGTCTTGTTATTTAGATTAAAATCCTTTTCTTGTTGATGTTTTCCAATTTATTATTTCTTGTTACATTGTTATTGTTTGACAATTATAAACCAATTCATTTTCAATCATTTTGACACATGAAGTATGATAGGTATAAAAACTTACATAAAGGTTTTATTATGAAATCTCAACAAAAGGTAATAGTTGTATGTTGCCTATGATTGCAACATACAGCAATCTTAAAAACGTAATAAAGATGTTTAGATTTTTTCCCTATGTTACTAGTAGATTCAATCAATAGGGAATATGCATGATTTATTTCTATTCCTTAAATTAATCATTTAAATCTTTATAACATAGAAAAAAATATAAATAGGCTTGAAACTAGTTTAATTATTTTTCAAAGTAAAATTTAATACATTGAATAAATTTGAGACGTTCAAACACCATCATTTTGCGTGCGCTTTTGATGACGTCATTGGTTGTGTCCCGTGTTTGTTTACTATTGCGTTTCAGTTACTTCATACCTATTTTCGGTTTTAATTGCTATAAAAATCGTGGAAGTTAAAAAACCTTCTTACAAGTATTGTATGGTACCGAAGTGCAAAAACACTATTACTAGTACACCCGATAAAGTGTTTTTCGTATTCCACGCGATGTAAAAATACGAAAAAAATGGTGTAATATGATGAGAAGGGATAACGTATCTCCATCATCGGTTTCATTTTGTTATGAAGATCATTTTAACGTAAGTATGCTATATTTATGTACAGCTTAGTGTGAATTAGCTATTAAGTAGTAGAAGATTCGGTCTAAAACTAACCTAACCTAATTTACAAAAGTTTATCAAATATTTCACTTGAGGTTATTTATTTCTTTATTAAATCGGAATATCGTATTTATCTAATACACATTTACAATAAAATATTAACAAAAGTATATAAACATATCATTGAGTGAGCTTCAATAATGTAATGTTACGTGTAAATTATAATTATATAGACGTAAATAGGAGTTTAGAAACAAAATTTAATGACAAATGGTTATGTATAGGTTATGTTTTGTTGTAATTTTAACATTTATGAATAAAAATCTATGTTATGGACTAAAATATACCATGTAATAATTACCTTGCAGTTTTTACTCCTTTGATCTCTGCGCTCGTAAAATCGAGATTTGATGCAAAATATGCTGATATTTATGCATCTATTTTCAGTAGATTATCCGATTGTGCTTCGACAAAACCAGTTTCTGTCATTGTCCTAGATTGACTACAAATATATATTCACAAGTAATCCCACTGGAATATAGTTTTAAACAATTTTTCTCACAAACACTACTAACACCGTATGAATATCGACGCCGATAAATGACATGACGTGACCAATGACGTCACATTCCGTTTCGACCAATGGTGACGCGTTTTGCAGGTTTGAATTTCGCTCCGTTATTTTTCACTTTTTATTTAATACTAGCTGTGCCCGCGACTTCGTCCGCATGGAATAGTAACTTTTATTGAAGTTGATAAAAAGTAGCCTATGTTAAACCTTATATAATTAGCTATCTATTAGTGGAAGTACCCTCAAAATCGGTTCAGCCATTCCGGAGATTAGCGGGAACAAACAGACAGACAGACAATTTTTTTTAAAATTGTGTGGTTGTTATTGGTACACGATATACATTCATACCCATTTAGTAAAAACTTGTTATTTTGACATTACAAACAGACACTTCAATTTTATTTATTTGTATAGATTTTCTGGGTTTAAATAATAACTAAGTTAAAAAAATACCTTTTAAGTATAATGTAAAGACAATAAAGAATCTAGAAAAAATATTTGAAACAAATTTAAATTTTATGCATATTCGCTATTAATATTCTTTACTCACGTATTAATAGTACAACAGGCTAGATGACAAAAAATTTTTTTTTGCTTTATTAAAAGCTCATTCGTATAATAAACAGAAAGAAAAAATCGGTTTTCGAATAACTATAAAACAACCAAGATATAAGGTATTAAAGATTTTTCTCCATCTCTTTCTAGCAAAACGGTAATTTACATGGAGTTTATATGGCCGTACTCAACAATGACGTCACGGTTAACGTCGGATCTCTCTGTCTAATCGCCATCAAATTAACAACTTAAAATGCTTGTATCTAATATATTTCTAAGCCGATTTTAATTCTAATTTCACAGGATTGCGTCTTTTTCCATGGTATTTTAATATTTAATGACGAGACATAAAAATTAGAATCCAGTCATCATTCCGATTACAGAATAATATAGATGTGTAAGCGCTCACCAGCAAATAACCAAGGCTCCTGGCTGGCGTATGAAACTGTGCCTCCGACGTGCACTGTCCCGGACACTAGGGGGAGCTCGCGCAACAAAACGTGGAGCAATGAGGATTTGCCAGCACCCACTGGACCAATCACCGCAATCAATCTATTGGCAAAATAAGCATTCTGCTTTATTTATTAAGCTAAGAACAATATAGAAGCTAGACATATAAAAATAACACAATAAACATTGTGGTAACTTGTCGAATACATTGTGCCATAGTCTGGACTCGTCATGCAATTGTTTTAGGAATAGTGTATATAATATTGTAGTATTGTCTGTAGTCTTTGTGTAGTTATTTTGTAGTGCATGATGTGGCTGCCTTCAATAAATTGTTGTGACATTTGCTACGTTAGGGATTTTTGTAAGTAAATATAACAATATTAAATTAATACATATTATTATGAATATTTGAAATACAAATTATTTTTATTTTACTACATGAATAATATGTTCAATTAATGTGACATTCATTCTTAAGGAGAGTGGATTACGATTGGCATTCAATTAACAAGTTACACAATCGCATCTCTGGCTTGAATTGGACATCGGATTGGTAAGATAGTAAGATTGGTTAGTGGGCGATAAAAAAATTGTTATCGGGTGCCTGTCTAATACCAATCTATTAGGCAATATTGTGCAGTCCGCGTATAGTGGCGATAATTAACGGTTGGATCGATCACTTTATCTGTTGTGCAGTGAGCACTTCGCCGATAACACACGTATCTATTAATATGTAGGAGTACGAAATATACACACAGGAGATAGGGACAGAACACTGGCTATACAACAACACAGGGTCAAATTAACATTGCTAATTTACAAAAACTAGAAACAATTATATATTGCCGCGCTCAGTAAACTTTTTATCGAATTTTATCTTTGACAAATGAAGATTTCTTATGCGAACTTATTATTTTAAAAAAAACCTACATATGCTACGGAAAGAGCCCAGTGTTTTAAGTTGAATAAATACGTTTAGCGGCTAAATGTGTTTAAGTCAACATTTGGTCTGTATCACTTGTTTACAAGTGATTAAGGCAGAATGAACTCTGAAATACGTGTCTGTACACTTTCATAGATGCGCGTAAGCCGGCAAGTATATTAGGCCCTTACGCCTTGCGTACGTCGGTTGGAGGGCTTAGTAACGTCTACATGCACAACGTTCAGAGTAGGACGTACGAAAGCCCTATATACGGAGCACCTTAATTTATGGGTGTACGAATACGGCCAGTACTTTGGATGTGAAGGATTCATAAAAAGTCCAAATAGGTAGGCCTTATGTAAAGGCTCGTTATTTGATAGTATCACGCGAGTGTTTACCAAGTTATGTGGAGTTATACTTTATTTACACTCATACATTCAAATAAAGCACAACATTCATTTCAATTCAGACAATTGGTCAAAACATCTTATATGCTTTTTTTCTAGCTGAGATCTTAATTCGTATATTAAAACATGGGTGTAGATAAAATTGTTTTAAGAATTTTATTTTACAAATATTTTATGGAATGTCACCGTTAGTCAGCCGTGTGCGATCTCGCTTAGTGTGTAATATCATGTGTAAAATATCATTTCATTTTCTTTCTTCTATTTTGTAATATACATAAGGCCTAGTTAAGAAAAGTAATAATCCAACTATTCCGTCAGTTGGATAATAAAAACATAAAAGAATTAAAGGGGCTCTCTATGTCACAAGTTAGTGCAAAATATACCTACGTATAGCGACTTTGATTACGTCGTTTACGTAATCAAAGTCGTTGATTATGTAAACGACGAAAAATACATGTGTAATATTTTATTTCGTAATCTGCCAGAGATTCCGTTCTAATGACAAAGCACTAATATGAATAATAAATTAATTTTCAAATCATTCTCCATAACTATACACATACACCTCGCAAAGGCCTTTAATCTTAAGGGCTTATACTTTTCATATTCAGCCACTATTTATCATTCGCCGCAAATTGGTTGCAGCAATAAATAGATGTCAATATTACTTACTTGCCCGGTTTGATGGTGATAGACAAGTCGGTGAGAGTGTTCTCAGGATGTGCAATGATCCATTTGGCAGTCGCGTGGTTCATCTTGACGCTGCGGGATTCTTCATCGGACTCGACCAAAGCGGCTTGATCATCGTCTTCACCAGGCTCTAGGGGCGCTAGAGTGGCATTGCCTGCAGACGAGAAAAAAATCCACCTTCAGATGATGAGTATATAATGGCCTGCGCGCTTGAATATTATCAATTCATGATGCAGAAATATTTCAAATAAGCAGTCACATTTAGTATCCAGTATAAAACCTTTACATTTGCTAAAATTGATATAATAAGCACAGAACTATCGATGTCCATATTACTTTTCCAAAAAAATGGATTCATATCTTTATCAGAAACCTCTCTAACACAAGTTTTTCGTATTCTGTTAAAATTTTCTATTTATTTCACATGCAATGCCATTTTCAGAAAGCACGCATCAGGCCACAAATATCAAAGTCGACCAGTTTTGTTTAGTTTGCAAAGGAGCATAACACATTCTCATAATTATGTGAAATGTCTGTACTTTTTTTAGTATACTTTAAAATAGCATGCTACAAAGTATGGAAAAAAGCTTATGAAAATCAGGCTTAAGGGGTTACACGCACACTCACCGTTTCCTTTCACATCTGCGCTGGCACTTGCCTCAGGAGAATCCACAATCTTCTCAACGATCGGCGTCGTGTCCGTGACTGGGCTGGATGCGGCGGCTACAGTCGCTGCCGCCGCTTTAGAGGACTTGCGAGGTAGTGTTGAAGTCTGTATTTCGGCCAGCCCCGGTACTGGTTTGCTCGTGTCCTCGTAAAGCATGAATTTTTGCAGACGCTTGATAGATATAATAGCCTCAGCTATTTGGGTTATACCTACAAGAAATCAGATAAGTGGTTAGTGCCTCAGAAATAGTTGTACATTAGTGTTGTTCTTATCATTTTCATACAACAATTGAGGATTAAAAGTATTGTGGTAATTATAAAATCAGAATCAATTACACAGACTTTCATTAATTTCATTTCTATTTGCAGTGTCTAGAAACGTCAAAACAGCAGTTGCATGTAGCAAGCTATCTACTGTCTGTCAACTCGTCTGTTACTGCTTCTATATCACAACATAATATCCTGATACTAAACAATGATGCAACAATGTTATCATTAATATCACTATTATCAGCAATGCAATGTTAATACGCTCATCTAACTCGAACAACAACACTCGAACAATTTGGACAAATATACGAACCTTGTGGAAAGAACACCGTCATGGTCTGCCTGAGTATGTTGTAGAAGCTGGTAAGGACGAACACTTGCTTGGCGCTGATGACGTTGTTGAACAACACGTACGCCAAAATTGAGCAGAACAAGCAAATACGTGTGATGAACATCATGAAGGAAGTCAGGGCACCCCGTATATACGATGTAGCGCGGATTTGCTTGATCTCATGTCTGTTAGGCAGATAAACATGTTTTTGTTTAAATAAAACAATCTTCCGGATTTAACTTGGCGAGTATTATGCAATTATTATGCCAGATGTTTCGAACGTTTGTTAGCTTTTTAGCAGATTTATGTAAAAAACAAAGTCCGTGTTGTCAAAATGTTATCAAATTGGTTGGCTCTTGTATTGCTATTTCAGTTTAAAGCAGTGTTGCCAAATGCTCATAAAAGTATTTTTTTGTGATGCGAAACGAACCGAACTGAACCGAAGTTCAGCCGTTGCGTTCAACCAATCAGAGCGTCATATTATCACGTCATCGAACAATCGTAAGTCAATATATGCGCTACGATTCGATTCGGCTTTAACTTCTTAATAGAATTAGACTTCTGATTTAGGAATATGACAAAAACTTCATTATACTTATAGGAGACTTACCATCGGGTGGGCAGTACGTTTGTATTCTAGCTTTATTTCAGTAAAAAAATATTAATAACATTCAAATGACGATGAGTATTTTCTCAATCCAAACAGTAAATCCCAACTACCCTCAATTTGAGTCTTTACGACTAAGCTTCTTGGTATTTTAGTGTGTTACTGCTATTTCACACTTAAAACCCTTTAATATAAACCGCTATAGTGATATAAACACCTAGTCTGGGTTCATTGAGGTTATTAAATTAACAACTCAGAACTGCGCACAGGAGGAAAATTTGTCTTAGGCTTTATCGTCAATTATTATCTTAGAGCATTTACCCTAAAAAGATAGCAAGGCTGGGCGAACCTCTGCTAAAGTACATTGGCCATATGACCATACACGTAATATAAATCTAGTTGACGCGCGGCCGCTGCCATTTGGTGTAGTTTCGTATCGCAAGTAAGAGCTCGTTAAAAATGGTTAAGGGGCCATAGTACCTACTACTAGTGCCGCCATTCGGTTTTTATTAATTATGATAAATTAAAGACGTTTCGAAATATCTGTATTGAGTAGTTGACTGATCTATCTTTTGTAGAAACGTCTTTAATTTATCACAGTTAATAAAACGAATGGCGGCGCTAGTAGTAAGTACTGTGCCCTCTTAATTGCGCAGTTTCCTCTTGAAAAGGCGATCCAATAACTTCAAGACTATGGCGTTTCTTATCACATGTAAGTATAAAATATACATTACCGTGTTTCATTTAAATACAATTCTGAAGTAATTTTCATGCCATCACGATAGAAAAATACAATGATACATTGGTAGCTCAAACACAGTACACGGGCATGATTTGCGAGCGATTGCGTAGATACACGTTAATTTGTCGATGTGTGTGTGTGTTTCTTTCATCATCAACAGCTCATATACGTCCCCACCGAGGGGCTCATGCCTACCCTAAACTAGGGCGATTAGGCCTTAGTCAACCACGCTGACCAAGTGCGGGTTGGTCGACTTCACTCACAGTCTGTAAAGAAATTTTTTCTTCACAGGTGTTGTCCAGGTTTCCTAACGATGTTTTCCTTAAAAGCATCGAATAAACGTACATATAAATTCTAAACTTGAAAACACATTGGTACGTGGCGGGGTTCGAACCGCTACCTCCCGATTGAAGGCGACGGCCTTACGCACTACGCCATCGACTGTTTCTTTATTGTAAGGTAATATTTTCATAGTGTGCGTATCTGTAATTGAATTCTAGATTTTCGTAGTGTGCCATGCGTGTTTACCTCGCCTCCCGCAAAATGTGGCAGAAAAATGTATACTGCAATTTGTTGCGTACCATCTCCAGGCTAAATGCTCTAAGATCTTTACGAAGTTAAGGAAAACACAAATTCGATTGAAGCACTTTGTACTAGTTTTGGTAAGAAACTGACACAAAACAATACTCACTTCCTAGCCTTGGCGACGAGGTCTGCGAAGGGTTTCTCCCAGGTGTACATTTTGATGACCTGTATACCCGAGAGGATCTCGTTCATAAGCCGTACTCTCTCGTCAGTCCTGAGGGCTGTCTTCAAGCGCAGCACAGACGTGCGCTTGCCCATATAGGCTAGTAAATATAGAAAAGTAATGTTTTCTTCAATTTGGGGATATACACTTACTTTAATAAAATAGCGCAGGCTTAGGCTATGACATACAATTTTTATTAGGTATCATATATATTTAGGTCTATCAGTACCTTTTCTTTTGTTTACCTGGTAAGAAAAGATTTTATAATCTACCCAAAAGATTGGGGCTATCTCTTGTGGTTATGTAGGCCTTCCTCGTTAATCGGGGGTACCCAACAAAAACCCATCCGGCATTTTTCATTCGTCACTCCAGTTATGGGATCTGAGTGACCATCTTTTGTGGCATCTTTTTGTTGCGCGTAGTTTAAATTTTATTTTAATATTCAATATTACGTTCACGAAAAGTAATATTTTACCCGATTTTACTTTAATGTGACCTTTAGATAATGCGGCCTTGTCGCGTAAGAACAAGTGTCTTTTATTTGCTTTCTATGATTGTTTTGAGACCAATTGATTTATTTACACACACACTTCAGAACAATTCGCTCGTTAATGAGAACTAACTACGAATTTAAAATTGGGAGCACCATCTGTTCAACATGTTACTACACATGCTGAATTTGACAAAATTGTATTTTAGGATATTGGTTATTATTTAAATTAGAAATATGCAAATATTTTCTATTTTATTCAATTTGGATTTCCATAAGAAACATGTCTCTCTTACATAAAACGACAACAAACATATATAAGACTAGCTGTGCCCGCTAACTACGTTTCGCAGCTTCTCAGCTTCCAAGGGAATCATGAAAAATCCTTCCCTAAGACGATATTAGACGGTTCATCAAAAGTGATTCATCTCTGCGATGAATAGTGAACGATGAACAGTGAATTGCGTTGTTTGTATAGACGGTTTACTCTTGATGAAAGCTATTATTTCATTCCTCGTGGGATTCCCGCAAGGACACGCTCGTGGCGACGCGGCAGTATGAGAAATGAACTGTGAATGAGCTGTCGCTGTTTAGACGTTTCACTTGTCGTTCATTGCCGATGAATGATGTGAAGAAGCTAATGAAAACAATCGGAAGCCGGACGCTTTCATCGCGAAGGCATATTCCGATGAATGTCAATTTAGACATTTCATTTCAGTCATTCATCGATGAAGCATCGAAAATTAAAGCCGTCTAATTTCGGCTTTAGTTGCCTACAAAACCAACAAACTCCCTGTACCGAATTTCATACTTCTAGCGCTAGTTTGGGACTCTACGCTGATACCTCAGTCAGTCATTCACCAAAGCTTTTGATAAATACATCTTTACACATGCATTTTTATAAATAGATCTTCTTTATACATAAATAGCATTCTAGTAAAAAAATTACGTTTAAGACCGTTTTCCAGTTGCTATACAGATTCGATTGTTAACAGTCTGTAATTTTTGTGAGCTCATAGTTCGAGCACAATCTATGCGAGGTAATCTAGCGATTATTTTAAAACGAGATCGCAGAGTTTTTTCTTGGTATTTAAATGTCTTGTTTTAATTTTTTCAGTGTTGGTAGGAATATACAATTGTTTAGATACTTGTTATATATCTGAAGTTTTAATGTGTTGTCGTGGTTGCAATATAGTATTTAACTACCTCGTGTTTTCATTTCTAAAGTTTTTGTTGATAATAAAACTTGTATGTTGATACAAGTTTAACATCTAAGATTGTACAAAGTAATGTTTAAAATATTATGAAGAAAAAAGTTATACTTATGATTGATTTTTACGTCTGTACGCATGTATTTGTGCGATGTAAAATAATGTTTTTTTTTTGCCTATACAGTGTCTTTAAATACCAATTTTTCTTTCATGTAGCTATATGAAAAAAATCTATTAACTTTTACGCGTCCTGCTTATTTATTATTTGACGTACTTGCAATGTACTACTCTTATAAAAAGCTAAGAATACAATACCTTGTAACGGTATAAAGGCCAGCATAAACGCAACGCCAACGACAGCAGCCCAGCTGATCTCCAGCCACATGAAGTAAGTTATGGCGACGGTGGCCAGCGGGCCGATCCACAGATAGTGCAGGAAGATGACGGCCACGTCGAAGCGGTTCACGTCGTTGGACAGCAAGTTCACCACTTGGCCGACTGTAGTTTCGCCGAGGGCGGTTTTCGAGAGCCTGAGGGACTAAAAACAAAACACTTTCAGGAACATTGTAACGAATGCGGCTGATATCATCACATCATCATTGAACAAAAGTACCCTGAAAAAACATTAAAACATTTTGTTCTTAAAAAATGCCTCTCAACAAACATTGATTATTATTAAAAGATTATTTATTAGGCACATACTGACAAATTCGTTTGATTTAGTTAATTTTATTTAACAGGTTGCTAAGCGGTTATCGTAAGTCTATAGGCGCACGCCACCAAAGGAGTCATTTGCGTACTGCCGAGCCGAAACTGCTCTAGCTGGTGCCAACTTTTACAAATTAGAATTTTCTATATTTTTAAAATACTTTTAATTTAATTAATTTTTTTTTAATTCTTAGTATTTTTTTAAATAAAAAAAATACTGAACTCTATTGTACGTTGAATCGTGAATATGGAAACTTAAAAGTGAAAAAACAATAAGTACCTAATATTTCGTTTACACAATCTACATTAGCGATACGAAAAGGCGAGTGATTATTTTTATTAATTAACGATAGTCTCCAATTTAAAGAGGTTATCGCTATTATATAATTTAACCAAACTGGAGATTGCAATAATACATACAGATTTCTAGATTGAAATTTAAAATGGAACACACATGCAAAATGAGTTGGCGAAGTATTTCAATAGTTTATAACACTTTTAATCATCCTCCCATTCAACATAGCCGCAATCGTATAGGTATATAATTTAAACTTCTTATGATAATAATTACGTCAGGAGTATAAGTATTCTTTTTAAATATTGAAAACAAAAAAAAGGCCAGTACAAAGATTCTCCATCAACAACGATTATAAATCATTCATTGACAGACTCGTACAATTGCAATTCCAATTATCAACGGCAGAATGTTCTATTAAATGAGTAAGCGCACAGATGTTGCGGAAACGCGTGATTATTTATTTAACCAAACTAAATTAATTATTGCTGGATACTCTAAAATGCAGAACATTATCATTATAGCATATTATTAAAAGGGTTATCTCGGTGAACATATTGATTCAATCGCATGCCAATAAAAATGGAGCATTACTCTGAAGATATTTCAGACTAGCTGTGCCCGCGACTCCGCGTGGAATAGTAACTTTTGGCAGCATTTTGATTTTTGTAGGCAATTTTTTTTTAAGATCTTTTTAAAAGGTAGCCTATATTATTTATATAAATAAAAATGGATCTTCGAAATGTAAGTACGCCTATAACTTTCGAACGAGTGCACCAAATTGGATAAATTCAAATTCAAAAATCTTTATTCAACTTAGGCCTTTACAGGCACTTATTGACGTCAAAACAAAGCAAAACATTCTAATTTAAAGGAAACATAAATTTAACCTTGTATGTGCATACATCCTGAATATACCTACTCAAGATGTCTGCAAATACAAGTAGTAATGAAAAAAAAAAAAAGTTGAATCTACACCATAATTCTTGGTTTTATGTATTCGTTATTGTTAGGACAAGGTTTGTGTAATATATAAATTACAATAATTTAAACAAACATTTCAGTAATTTAGTTAAAAAACATGGCGATACACAGTGCGCTGGGTCAGCTAGTACCTTATATAATTAGCTATCTATTAGTGAAAGTCCCGTCAAAATCGGTCCAGCCATTTCGGAGATTAGCGGGAACAAACAGACAGACAGACACAAAAAAAATGTGTTTTTGTTATTGGTAGGTACCCGATATACATTTATACCCATTTAGTAAAATCTTGTTATTTTGACATTACAAACAGACTTCAATATTATATATTTGTGTAGATGTGTAGATAACTCGACTCGACTAGAATGCGACTTTATTCGTAGCACTGACATAAAACTCAGTATCATCATCAAAGTCTCAATATTGTACTCACTATTGATTAAATAGTTGAATAATAGTTTTTGTAAAACTTTTTAACGACCTTCCCACGAGCTAGTAGCCATTCAAGCTCAAATGCACTGATATTTTACACAATTACGCATTGTGACGCTCGTCGTAAAGAATCACAATCCTTCAGAAGCACATAATTGCAGCGTATGCATTCATTGTCCATTAATGCATGGGGTAGGTATTCTGGAGCCTATTTTTTGAGATACCTAGAATAAATTTTTAGGTGCACCATGCTTAGATGAACCATTTAAACAGATGTATAGTGCTTCATTATAGTATGACATTTAGGTATCGTTTCTAACATAAAATAATGTATTTGGAAGTGATATTATTATTAAAAGAACATATCGCTTGATCATAAATAGACAGTTGGTGCTTTAATTGTACATTGTTCACCGAGGGAAGAAAGTCACCAATTACTAACGAGAACGAAAGAAAGTGCGATTCCCAAGTCGTGTGTAATGCACGCGATTTGGGAATCGCACTTTCTTCCGAGTGATAATAGTGCTTTATACTACACCAACAAGGAAAATAAAAATACTTCTTTATCACACCTATTCGAAAAGAGCTACTTGGTTCCTCGTAAACAGGGATCAAAATAGCTTTTTTTTTGTCTGGGACAAAAAGCGATTTGAATTTAGAATGTGGATATTGTCAATAAAGGTTCCAATCACCAGGGAGATTATTTGAGATTTTATTAACAACAACATGCAAAATTAAAATAAAACAGTACGTTTGGCTTATGTCAGCGTATTTTACAGAATGTATGTCACAATTTAAAAAATATCGAACAATCTCAACGTAGTTACAGTCACAATATTTATTTTATAAGCTGTTAAACCAACTCTAGTTCCTGTCCTCGCCATTACATTTTTATTTAAATAATTAAATACTTAGGTAGTTATTCCTTGTTGATGTTATTAAAACATATAAATCGCAAAAAAATATGTTAACAAGTA
Source organism: Schoenobius gigantellus (assembly GCA_963935595.1). Lineage (NCBI taxonomy): Eukaryota > Metazoa > Arthropoda > Insecta > Lepidoptera > Crambidae > Schoenobius > Schoenobius gigantellus. Next base: position 21,375,779 of record OZ012544.1, on the reverse strand, counting down.
TAATAGTTACGTGGAATTTAACAATGAAACTTCCTGTCAAACAGTGTTAACAATTTATTAGTTTTTCTTTTTTCTTTCTCTTATCTGAATGTCACTAAATGAATGTAAGAAATTGATAAACGTGTATTACTCGTAAGTTTCACTTATTTTCTCATAGAGGGTGATAAAAAGTGGAGTGCTCACCTCAGGAGCTACGCTATTTTTAGCTCGAGTGACATATTTTGAATCCCTCGCTGCGTTCAGGATTCTACTTTAAAATCCTTCGCTCCGGTGTGGTTTAAGAAAACTCTCTGGCCTTTTCAAATTGTTCTTTGCTCTCTTGGTAAACAATCTACTATTATTGCCCGCTGAGCACGTTAACAATGGATTTTCATTCACTATTTCTGCCCGCATACTGCGATAGTAATGGCGTACGTGATGCTTAATTTTTTAAAAAGTACTAAATTACTCTCCGAGCAAGCAATTTTATGACACAACTTATAATATGTTATTGCATGAAAACAACCAAAACAGTATGTAATAATTTCAATCAGCAACAATCTATTCGATGAGTTGTCAGTGCATCGCAGATGCGTTTTATTAGCAAGCAAGCACGTACCGATCATGTATGTAGCATTCCAATTTAATTGAAAAGCCACGAGATATCGTCGGTGCAAACGTAACTGGCGATATGTTTGGCTCTTAAACCAGTTAGGACTGGTTGATTTTTTCAATGTACAGCGATTATATTGATAATGTCAGCTGTGATTGTGTAACACTTGAATTAATTGAATACACTTACCGGCAGTGAGAATAATGTTCGCTATATCACATTAATCCATTATCTTGGAATCGATAGTTAACAAAATACGCTTCAATTAGTAGGCCAATACCTAATTTTGCGACAAGCTTTTATACCATCATAAAAATGTGTCATGTAATAAACTAATGGGTTTTATTTAATTTAAAGTTTATTTTCTTCCTTTAAGAGCATTTCAATATAAGCTTTTTTTAAATGCCTTTACTTTGAATTTATTTTATATTTTTTCATTTTAGTGACGGCGGATTTTTTTGATTTGAATTTTTTTCATTCAAATCAAGCCTTTTCATTTGGTACCCATAATTGTGGGGGTTTTACAAAGATGTAATCTGTCATCTTTGATACAAATTTGTTTTTCACGACAACGGCCATATTTGATACAAATTTGTTTTTCATAGTATACCTACCTACTATATTCTACAAGTCACGCTCTTTCATTTGATACACATATGGGAACGATTGTACAAAAATATGTTACTCGTATCTGTAATTTAGTTGCGGCGGCCACCTTAGATTTGATCTTTTTTTATTTTGATTTGATACCATTCTAAGGTTATCAACCGTGTTTCATAGCAAAAAAAAATAATATTTCGGTTGTGCAAAAATATGTTATCCACCATATTGCTGTAGCAGCCATTTTGGATTTACAACGATATTAATTATGATGCATAATTGCATTTTCATAAGAACTAAAGGTGTTTTTCAAAATTTCAGTTCAATTGGAAACTGGCAAGTGGGTCAAATTTAACTTGCAAGATGTGACCTGAACCAACATTATCTTACATAGCAAGTTAAATTAAAGCTTGTAAAAATGATGCGCGGTAGTCGTAAATCACATTTAGCGCGGACGCACACGACCGACTATCGGTGAGCGAATTTATGACAATGGAAAATGCATATGGAGTTCTACGTTGCAACACATACAAACCACAAAAGGTCGGATAAAAAAAATCGGTGAATCCCGGCCGACCCGATTATCAGTGAAAAATTGAACGTTCACAAATGTATACGTTAACGCACAAAAAAAGTACTTACCGATAATTGGTCGTGTGCGTTCGCACTTACACGCTGTGCCGACTCTTTATTGGAGTAAATCCTCAATTCATCTTTTAGTGTTACTAAAGTACACCGATATTTCAAGCAATCTTATTTCAATCGTCATAAATGAAGTAATAATAATAATAAAAAATATGTATGTATAAAATACCGCAGCAACTGATGATTTCAAAAACACTGAAAAGTTAAAAATGGGTGCGTTTCATTTCTAATAATTACAAATGATCTAATTTCAAAGGAAATAACGTTCATTGGATATAATTTTTACTTGGTCGCACGACACTTCGTATAACAACATTTCGAATATTATTCATTTGATATAATACTCATATTCTATAACAACATTTTGCATAATGCTACATTGCTATAATAATCATATTCTATATTGTCATTACATATAACTTTTACATTGTTAACCAAATAGTTTTCTATAATAATATCATTTTGACTATAAATTGATCTAAAATAATATTTAGCAATGTAATTCATGCTACTAGTGACAGAAACGAATCGCTGCAAAACCGACTCCACGTAGTCTTGTTTGTCCTACCCCTAGAGTGTAATTCAAACCCGCGTAGGCGCGGAGGGGCGAGGCGGCCAGCAAGCCGAGGCTGCGGTGGTGAGCGAATACCATCTGCGACGATGAGCTCGCGTGGGACCGCCGGAGCCCCGCAGCGCCGGAGCCGTGACAGAAAGCATGCACGCTGCATGTTTGCTTGCAAGGTGCATGCATGCTTGCTTGCATGGTGCATGCTTGCTTGCATACTGCTTGCTTGGATGTTGCATGCTTGCTTGCTTGCATGGTGTATGCTTGCCTGCATGCTGCACGTGTGCTTACATGGTGTTTGCTTGCTTGCATGCTACATGCTTGCCTGCATGCTGTATATTTGCTTGCATGGTGCTTGCTTGCACGTAAGCTACTAAATGTATTGCAAACGAACAGGCGTTATATCAAATGTTTTTTATATCATCTGGTATTATGTCAAAAAACTATTATATTCAATGTTCATTATAACACTTGAAATTAGAGAATCTAAAATTATATCAAATGTTTATTATATTAAGTCAGTCATTATATGAAATGTAATTATACGAAATATCATTATATTATTTGTATGTTAGATCACCAGTATTTATATTAAACATTACACACCCGTTAAAAATAATGTAAGAATAAGTACAGACAGCATCACACTTCTATATTGAAGTCGGTGCCAAATTTTAAGACTTTCTAGGAGATCATCGCTTGGCACCGACTTCAATATAGAAGTGTGATGTTGTCTGTTGATTAAAAATAATGTATGAATAAGTCATACATTATTTTTAATTTTTCAGTGTTTTCGAAGTCGGTTTTCTATCATTTTAGTGAATTTAATACCACTCCACCTTCCTGACTTGAACTTGGACCTGAATTTAATACCAAGTCGAAAGGTCAGGTCAAGTCCAAAAGTTAAAGATCCCTCCACCATCAGCTCGGTTCATGACTACTAAACGCAAATACGTGAATAACTTCCGGAAAAACATGAAACACGATCGACGTACCTATAAAATTTAAGGGTATCCCTCGATTTTCATGGGATCCCATCATTAGATCCTGACTTTGGTAACCTTGGGACCACTCCATGAGTATACTCTATCGAATACAAAAAGAATTTTGAAAATCGGTGCACAACTGGCGGAGTAATCGCGTTACATACATACACACAATAAAATACGCATCGAATTGAGAACCTCCTCCTTTTTTTAAAGTCGGTTAGAAAACAGAGCTAATAGTTATGAATTTAACACTTAGAAAGTGTTAGTTATATTATTGCGTAATTTCTTAAAAACTGTACAGCTTTATGGGCCAGAGTCCATACATTCTGGCACAACATCTTTGTGCTGCTAGGATCAAGAACTAACGAAACGCGATGATGCTAAAATTGTTGAAAATGCTCTTAGTTAATCTGCGCTTAGTTGGAACACGCCTTTTTTTTTCTCGGGGGGAAATGCGTAACCGCACCGTACCCGCCGTTGGCTAGGCAGCGAGCGTGTGTGGGGCTCTCCCGGCAGGGTGCCAGGCCTACCCACTAAAACCCCCCGGTGTTCTCCCTGCCCTTATGGGCGCGCTAGGTAAGGTCCACACTGCGACTCCACTACCCACGTGTCCGGACAAGCCCGACCTGCCGGTCGGGCTATCGCCATGGGGGGATTTCCCGAGAACACCAGGGCAATCCCCAGACGGAGGGCCTTACGGCGGCGTGCACGGGGCCAACTGTGCACGCAGGCCTCCACGGCAGGGTCATTAGACGGGCATCGCTTGTGCGAATGCCCGCCTTCGCCTGCCTATAGTTGGAACACGCCTAAGGCCTGTCACGTATAATTTGTCGTTGACATGCGTTGACATGAAACGGTAATGAGAAAAAAATTAAAGGAACTCAGCAACAGAAATATCAATAAGTTTATTAAACGATTAACATCAGCAGCTAGACAGATAATACTCCCTTAAACGTCGCTTGAAAGAACAGATGGTTTGGCAGATCCGTATGTTAGAGGGAAGCGAATTCCAAAGTCTAACTGCATGGGCCGTAAATGGAGAAGGAAGATTGACAGGGACATGAATTACAGGAAGGAATACCAAGAAGAGATTTAAAATGGTATCTATGGGCGAATTAGCGAAGGAAAAGCCTTTTCAGGTGTGAAGAGTGTATTTGATTGAATAAATAGGGCATCAAAGAGGAAGAGTATTTGAGTATTCATCATCATTATTTCAGCCAAGACACGCCCACTGTTGGACAAGGGCCTCCCCCAGGTATCTCCAAACCGATCAGTCCTGCGCCTCCCGCATCCAGCGGCTTCCCGCGACCTTCACCAGATCGTCGGTCCACCTTGTGGGGCCTACCAACGCTGCGTCTCCCAGTACGTGGCCGCCACTCTTCGCCTTTCCGCCCCAACGGCCGTCAGTCCTGCGAGCTATGTGTCCTGCCCACTGCCACTTAAGGTTTGCAATTCTTTGAGCTATGTCGGTGACTCTAGTTCTTCTACGGATCTCTTCATATCTGATGCGATCGCGTAGAGAAAACCCCGAGCTTAGCAAACGGCCACTTCTCAGTTCCGTACGTCATCACTCACGAATTGAAGACACTGCGGTAGATTGGCCGAGAATATGCTGCGTAGCTTCCCGAACGCTGCCCAGCCGAGTTGGATTTGTCGATTTACCTCTTTCTGGAAGTTGGACTTACCGAGCTGGACTATTTGCCCCAGGTAAACATATTCGTCAACAACTTCCAGTGTAGAGCCTCCAACCTTCACAGGAGTGGGTATTACATGGGAATTCACCATGATTTTGGTCTTGTCCATGTTTATTTTAAGACCCACTTGTTGCGAAATTCTACAGAGGTCTTCCAGCATTGTGCCTAAATCTTTCAGGGTCTCAGCCACGACTACGATATCATCGGCAAAACGAAGTTGAGTCATGTACTCGCCGTTTATGTTCATGCCGAGTCCTCCCCAGTCTAAAAGCCTAAATACATCGTCCAGCTCAGCTGTGAACAGCTTCGGCGATATAACGTCACCCTGTCTCACACCTCGCTGAAGTTGTATTGGTTTCGAGTTCTGGTCCTGAAGGCGGTGGCGGACTGACATAGTGGCGTACCGGTATGTACCGGTAGTCTATTTGGCACCCTATGCACGGCCCAGGTCTCGACAGAATCGAAGGCTTTCTCATAGTCCACAAACGCCAAGCATAGTGGCAGATTATACTCATCGGTCTTCTGTTTAACCTGCCGCAGCGTATGAATATGGTCTATGGTACTATAGCCTTAATGGAATCCGGCTTGTTCGGGAGGCTAGAAGTCGTCAAATCTGCGCGCAAGATTCGTGATGACTCTCGAGAGCAGCTTGTATACATGACTCAGGAGCGTCATGTATACAAGACAGACCCATTGTCTGTAGTTCTTCAACTGGGCCCTGTCGCCCTTTTTTATGAACAGTGCCACCACACCCCCGTGCCATGCTTTAGGCGTATTGCCCTCGAGTATGACGGAGTTAAATAGCCCTTGCAGCGCTTTCCGGATTGGTAGTCAACCCGCTTTCAACGGCTCAGCTGTAACTTCATCATCACCCGGTGCCTTGTTGTTTTTAAGACGTTTGAGAGCCACACTAATCTCATACAGGCTGACGTCCGGGATGTCTGTAGCCTGAATGAAAGGTGCCTGCGATGTTGTGTAAAACTGTCCATAGAAGCGTTGAATCTCAGCCATAAGCTCAGGTCGAGACGTAACGACTCTGCCGTGCTCTGTCTTCAGCTTCGTCAGCTATGATAAGCATTTGAGTACCTATTGCTATGGATAAAATCGGAGACGTAGTCGAATTTTTTCAAAGCGATAATGAAACAGATACGAAACGCTCAAGCTTGTTTAGCAATTCCTTTGTTGCATCTAAATAACAGATATCGGCATAACCTTTATACACGGTGTTTCATAATAACCAATAAATAATCAATTATTTATCGAAAACTAATTATTAAAATGTGTTTACACGTAATGTCATTCAACCAAAAATTTTCATTTTTTCATCATCATAATCATGTCTATGATTTACATGAAAATTTTGGGTTGAATGACATTACGTGTAAACACATTTTAATAATTAGTTTTCGATAAAGAATTAATTATTTATTGGTCATTATGAAACACCGTGTATATAAATAAGTTTATAAAAACTAGCTTTGTCCGTGAACTACGTTCCATTATAATTGTCAAAAAAATTATCTATAGGAATATAAAAAATAGCCAACGACCTATTCTCAATCCTACCAAATATACACAAAAAAATTCATAAAAATCGGTTTGAAGAAGTTTCGGAGGAGGTCGATAACAAACACTGTGACACGAGATTTTTAAATATTAGATGAATCGCCGATCGTTAGCCTCGCCAAAACTCAAAAACGACAACCGATTTGAATAAATATTTTTTCCCTTTGTTCGTCTTAATATAGGGGTGGTTTAATTAAAAAGAAAAATGAATGAGGGGATATCCGTAAGGCTAAAAAATAATATTTAGAGATAATGGTTATTTTGTATGGAAAATAACGGTACACCTCTGTCACCTGTCAAAGTGATACGAAGTTTGCCAGGACAGCTAGTTTGAAAAAAAAGATAATCTCTTAAAGCTGCTCTGCTGTAGATGACTAAAGAACACGGGTTGTAGGACTCTTCTTCGACCAGTGACTAGTCCAATGCGAGTTATTTACCCACTAAACGCCACTGTTTCACTTTCCCCTAAATGGGGGGCCTTTCGCAACCAGGATTTGCCCAAACAGTCCCTCCGAACACCACCACACGGTATCCAAATCAACCTTACATGGTCGAGTTACACGAGTGAAGAACGAGGCTCTGGCGATCATCACTAATCCGCACTGGACCAGCGCGGTGGAAGACGGCCCAACCAACTTTCATGTGACGGATTTATGTGTTTATACTTAGCAGGGTGTATTATGCTTGACTATTACTTATTTCTTTTCTTTCTCTCTTATTTTACTATAAACTATTACTTACCTTCCTATAGATAAGCGAGCAGCAGGCCACTCGGAACTTCATGCCCATGTGCAAGATGGCCATCATGTACGGGTGGACCACGAACACATTGAGCGCCGAGGCGAGTATCACGGCGCCAGCATAGTAATAGGCCTGAGTGGTGCTTATCGCGCCGTGGTTCTCCGGGCTGTAATACTCCACCAGCTTCCCGAGGAACACCGGCTGTGCGAGTCTGGAACAATGTTCCAGTATTGTAGGTAACACGTTCTTTTTATATATCACAGTGACGAAAAATAATATGGATAGCGTGGCAGACAAAAATGTTCGTCGCCTATGAACGCATATAATCTACTGTTTAATAAATACTGCATTATCACAGAACGTAAAAAATCGTGAAAGTGACATGAGGGCGTGCCGCATATGCCATGGGTTGAGTAGTTCCACATATACGAACTTGATTGATTTCTTCACCTGATTACTTAACCGCCTCCGTGGTCTGGTGTGGTTGAACCCACCCGAAATTGATTCGAAGGTCCAGGGTTCGATTCCCCTTGGGGACAGACATCTTTCTGCTTGATTTGGCTGATGGTAGGACTTCTAAGTTTTAACTAAGTTTGTCGCCTTTAAAATAATTCTAATAACATTGTTGCAATCGGCAATTAGAGGTAAAGACTGCCATTTCCTTAGTGGTTGAGGAGTTCAGGTGAGATATAGCCCAAGAGGTATCGTATTATGTGTAAAAAATCGATGTGTTCGATGGACACCCGCGGTAAGGTTAGTTTTTACTAACAATAAACACAAAAAATCGAGAATCGGACGAATTAATGTCTCCTTGTATTGAAATATTAAGATTTTTGTATGATAATTTGGCACAGGCGGTCCTGCCCCCCTAGACAAGACGCATTTCGATAATCGCTAACGCAATCGCTAGAAGGAAAATGTATGCGATTTGACATAAGCCCTCGCTTAGCTTTCGAGCGCAATTGTCAAATCTCATACATTGTCCATTTAGCGATTGCGTTAGCGATTATCGAAAGACATCTTGTCTAAGGGGGCTGATAGTGACACTATCGTGTCGCAACTCTATCAGTTTTTTTTTTGTTCTGTGTACTCAGCCCTAGCATTGAATAAACGAACGGTGTTTATTGCTAGCTAGCTATTAATGCTAGGTCTTAAAGGCACAAGTCATTATTGCGAGTACAAACAAATAGTAGTTTATGAAATAGTCACATAATAGGGGGTCTTAAAACACTAGTGTGTGTTTAAAATTCGAGGCTTGCCGAGAATTTTAATAGTAGGTACCACACGAGTGTTTTAAGACCTAATTATGTGCAATTTCATACACTACTTTATCTACACTCATGCAATCAGTGGTTACCTAAATTAAATAAAAGACACAAAATTAAAACAAAATCAAACTCATTTATTCTAATAATTATTTGCATTTTGAACAGTGCAATTGTGAAACTAATACAGAAATCTAAAACTACATACATTTATATTATTTATTATTTTAACCAATAACAGCGAAATAATGAATGAAAAATTCAGAGAAATGGCGCCAACACCAACATTCTACCGCGCATGCGCTGTTGCACGCGCCGCCATAGACAATGTACTGGCACAAAAGAAAATTGTGACAAAACCTCCTTGGTCGGGCTTCGTCAATCGAACTGTATTTTATTGGAATTCGAGTTACATTAAAGTACTGGTTTTGTATGGCGAACCTGTATTATAATGTAATTTGTAAAAGGCCAAGGGCTTTAAGTTATGCCTTTAAAATATTAGTGTTGAGTTCTTAATATTAGAATTAGAACATGAGTGCAGACAAATATTATTAAGCAACTAGCTAGTCGCGACTTGCGGTTTGGCCGACGGAAATTCCGAATATATCCAAAATGCTTGGTATAAATAAAAGTTGCCTATGGGTAAATTCGGTTACTGAGACATCTATATTATATCAAATTTTATTAAAATTGGTCCAGTTCTTGTGTGAACTAGGAAATAAAGGATCCTAACAATCTTTTGTTTTTATAATATCTACCATTCTCTACTCAGGTTAATTGTTAAATTAAACCCATTCATTGTTTGAATGGACTAGGAGAAATCACACGACCTTATTAAGTTATTGAACAAGTCACATCGAAATCCAAACTAACCTAAAGTGTAAAACTAATTTGTAGAAATGACAATTGTAGAAGTTTCAATTTTACATACATTACAGTAAAATTACATTAAATCTATTCTATACATATACATTAATATGTTAATATTATAAGCAGTCAGTTTGTTCCGTTGTAACAATTGATCACTTAAAACATCATTTAGATACATTTACGCAATATGTAGTACAAACAAACACTAACCTACCTAAACAAGTCTATCCTATCAAAACAAGACAAATGATGTAAATACAATAAACGTTACACTATAAAACAACAAAGCGAGCAAACTAAGATATTAAGAACTTGTAATCATCTAACTACTACTAGTTTAAACGAAATTAGTCATGATGAGCTCTTTCATAATCTTTACGTAACTACATCTGGGGCTTAATTCAGCTAATCTTAACGCCGTTGTCGCTTCGTGATAGCGTTTCAATAATACTGCTTTTGTGACTTTTATGCGCATTTTCCGGTGCAATTTATTTGTACTAAAAATTATTCATAAGTCAAGTGACAAATGTTTTAGTGAGTATTCGGTTAACCAACAATAACTGTCTCAAAAAGCGATGTCATTGAAGCGTTATTGACACGCCACAAATGCATTAACGCTAGCAGAATAAGGCCCCTGAACTCTGGATCTACAACATAATGTACCAAACATACAACGAGATAAACGTAATCCTTTAAGCGGTATCTTAGCTAACTTGTTAGCGGTGCCGTTTGATGAGCGCAAACGTGCAGTGACCACTTCGTCGCGCAGGCGCACGAGTTGATTGTGCGCAAGAAGATGGCCGGACTGCGAGAAGTAGCCGATGAAGATGCCGAGCAAGCGTGGTTGGTGAATCCTGGGTTCAGTAGAACAAAATGGAAAGGTTTTTCTTACGTACATGTTTCTTAAATATCGGGTAAAGTAGTAGGCATTGTGTACATATACGAACCGTTCATTTTAACATTTTTAACCTGTTTTTCTATTATTAACGAACTAACCATTTTCTTTTTACTGCAAATCTTGTTAAAGGAGATGTTTCAGTTTTATATGGAGCTCTGGACATGACCCTGTACAGTACTTTAAAATTATCCTGGAAAGCATAAAAGCAAAACCTACTATTTATTTTTGTTGTCTCTTCATTAGTTTTAATGTACAAACCGTTTTCCTAACAATCAACTAGCAACATATCTTTAAAAATGGCGTCCATTTCGGACCACAGCCCTTCTAAGTCAGAACGTCTTGAATGACATTTGGTAAGTATGATAGCAGAAGAAAAATCCAAAAACAAGCCGGGTCAATAAAAAATAATCAAGCGCATCGAAATCCAAACATCCAAACTACAAACAAACAAGCGAATGCTAAAGGCAAGGCACAGACGAGATATGTCCATTCAACTTATTTTGTTTAATGGTATGCTATAGAAACGGAACCAAGTCTTTTAGCTTAAAACCTACGATTTCCGACCTCGAAAATATTGCCATAGTAAATATTAATCCATGTATATTTATTAAGTTGTACATTATCTAACAGCTAGAAAATTCGAATTTGATATTTTTATTCAGTTTATATGATTTTTTCGCATTTTTTTATCAACTGTACAATGTCATGTCCAAAAATGAAACATCTCCTTTATTTATTTATCAAATATATCATTGAACCGTTTACTATTAATCTGTTCAATTAGTTTGTTTGGTGGCACGTTGACGCCACCGCGTTTTTGTTTTGTTATCATGAAAGTTACTAAACTATGTTTTGCCTTAAAAGTTCAAAAAAACTGTTTATTAACTTTCCCGCGGGAACTACTTATTTTTCCGGGATAATAGGTAGCCTACATGATAATCCCTGTCGTAATGCGTCTACCTACAAAATTTCATCCAAATCCATTCAGAAGTTTTTGCGTGAAAGAGTAGCAAACATCCATACATCTATCCATTCTCACTAACTTTCACGTTATAATATTAGTAAGGATAGTGCATTTACTCCTACTGATGTTAGAATGTTTTCTTGTTTAGCTGTGTTAATATAAATTTCGTGTAAGTATTATTAAGTCTAAATAAATACTACTTAGTTTTAATGTCAATAAAAACAGTTTCGTAAAATAGTAAGTTCGAAACCTGGAGAACTATGAAGTAAAATTTATATACAGGGCGTCTCAAGGCATAGCCTTCCCTCCATAGAAATAGAGGGAAGGTACCTTAAATATTGTAGATAAGATAATTGGCTGAAAGGAGTCTTTATTTTATTTTAATAGATTTTCTAAAAATTACTCTATTTACTTCGTCTGTGAATCGAATCGACTCAAATGTGAAAAAAATACCCCATATTTTTATGATGCCAATCGAAAGAATGGACTAAAAATAATAATTTCTCTTAAGTAATATAGTATTTTAAAGAAAGGAATAGCATAAAATGTTTCATTCAAATTTCAAGAAAATTATAATACATTTTATAAAATTAAATAATTAATGATAAATTGACTACGTTCGTACTTCTACAAAGAGCGATATTATCATTCCATAGATTGCTTTGATTATTCGCAAATAAGAGTAAGTTGATAAACGACTTTCTGGCACAGTTCTTATAAGTGCACGTGCAGATAAAATGATAAAAGGTGATAAATATAATAATTTAATTAATGATTTTACAAAAATACGCATTGAATTTGATAATAAAATTATATTTACGTTATTCCTATCTTCTAAGAAACATATAAATACGGAGCGTTTTTTTTTTCACATTTGAGTCGGTTCGATTCCCAGACGAAGTAAGTAATTTTTAGAAAATATTTTAATGCAGTATTCCGTACTATTCAACATAAAATAAAGTCTCCTTTTAGCCATATATCTAATCTACAATACTTAAGGTACTTTCCCTTCATGACGCATAGCCTTGGGACGCCCTGTATAGTTAACTACTCACTCACACAAACTTAGTCTTAGTTAAAACTAACGCCAAAGGGATATTTTAGTTGACATTAACTCACTTTGTACAAAGTGCCTTCCAATTTCTGTAATGCATAGATCAGCGGACTTAAAAGGCCGCATCGCAGAATCATAATACGAATCATATTATGTATGATTCATATTATGAATAGAGTGCAATTCATCATTTAAGCAAATTCTATTTGACAGCTTTGTTTACAAATTATATTCGTAAAATGGTCCCAATTGACACTTTAGCAATGGCTAATTTGTGGACCATTTTAAGAATATTCATACAAAGCTGTCAAATAGAATAATTGCTTATGATGAATTGCACTTCATTCATAATATGAATCATAATATGATTCGTGTTTTGTGTGTAGGTAGGTATGTTACGCCATTACTCCGCCAATTGTGGACCGATTTTCAAAATTCTTTTGTATTTGATAGAATATACTCCTGGGGTGGTCCCAAGGTCACCAAAGTCAGGATCTGATGATGGGATCCCATGAAAATCGAGGAAAACACTAATTTAATACCGAAGATGAGCTGGTAAAGGCTGGTATTAAATTAGGGTTTCTTTCACTAAAAAGTTAAAAATAAAAAATATTTTAACAATAATAAAAACCGACTTCAAAAACACTGAAAAATTAAAAATAATATAAGAATAGGTACAGACAACATCACACTTCTATATTGAAGTCGGTGACAAATTTTAACACTTTCTAGGAGATCATCGTATGGCGCAATTTTTCGGTGTTTTGAAGTCGGTTTTTATTTTTGTTATTTCGTGACCGTATTAAAAATGTCTAGTTCATTCTCGGCTTAAGGTATTTGTTGCTTAATATACAGATGACGAACCCTCGCTTGCGTTTCCTATAATTAATGTTTTAATATCACTCGCATATTTTGTTTAATAGTATCGCAAAACAACACAAGCGAATGATTTGCAAAAAAATATTTAATTTTCAATTTATTATTTTATTAGCAAATTTATTAGCAAAGTCCCCCGAAACAACTCTCGTGACAAACGCAAAATCGATTTCGAAACCGGTAAGCCCAATGCTATAGATATTACGACATCGAAACAATTCGTTTCCACGAATATCCGCAGACTATTCTGAACATCACAAAACGTTATAACAAGAAATGACCGGACTGCCCTTGGTTATAATTGATGGGTACTACCTACTGACTGTACCAGAGTGGGTATGTATGTACTGACATATAAGTGGCGTTAAATTGCGTTTAACTGAAATGAACTTTGTGCGAAATTATGTTTTTTTTTTATATATTTAGAATAGACTTACGCTTGACCGCAATCTCGCCTGATGTTAAGCGATGATGCGGTCTACGGTGGAACGCGCTTGTCTAGTAACAACCGATTCACTCTCGATTTGAAGACACCCAGGTTGTATTCATTGGGAAACACCCACTCAGGCAACATGTTCCATTGTTTAGCGGTTCGTACAATGAATGTGTTATCAAAACGCTTGGTTCTCGTGTTTGGAGTGTCTACCATATAGCGGTGGCGCCTTTTCGTGTTTCTGGTTGTCCGATGGAAAAAAGGGCTCGGTGGTATTAAATTGTGCAAATCAGTCGCGCACTCTCCGCAATGTACCCGGTAGAAGACCGACAAGCTGGCAACTTTGCGGCGATGTTCCAAACTTTGTAATCGGTCATTTAAATGAGGATCACTGCCAATAAGCCTTTTGGCACGTCTTTCAATTGAGTCCAACGCTTGGAGCTGATATTTGGCAGAACCATCCCAATAATGCGAACAGTATTCCATACAAGAGCGAACTTGTGTTTTATATAGAGTGAGCAGCTGTTCCGATGTAAAGTACCGTCGCACCTTCGAGAGGACACCCAGCTTTTTGGCTGCATTTTTTGCCCTGGACTCAATGAAAGACCCAAAGTTTAGAGTTGGTGTTAGAGTGACGCCCAAGAGCTCAAGATGGTCAGCTATAGGCACCGACACATCGCGGAAGGTAGGAGTTAGTACAAAAGGCCGCCTTTTTGCAGAGAATAGACAAGCCTGGGTCTTTGACTCGTTAAACTTGACCAGGTTGGCATCGCCCCAATCAGAGACTGTCTGAAGAGTCAAGTTTAGGCGCTCGATCATACTCTCTCTCAGGGATTGTTTGCGAACCACTGGCTTGTGCGCTAGATGTATAGGTCTCTACGACAGTGCTGTCATCTGCATACCCATAGATACCAGGCTTTAGCAGGTCATTTAAATGAAGCAAAAATAGGATCGCAGAGAGCACTGACCCTTGAGGAACTCCGGCGTTGATCGCCATTCGGTCAGACGAGCAGCCATCAACGACTACTCGTATGGACCGTTCACTCAAGAAGTCACTTATCCACGTAATGAGATCAGTGGTTAGGCCATACGAGGAGAGCTTGCCGATAAGACCGTCATGCCAAACCCTGTCAAAGGCCTTTGAGATATCCAAGGAAATGGCAAGTGATTCCCCGTGTCTCTCAATAGCTTCACTACAGATGTGAGTGACGTACGCTAGAAAATCCCCAGCAGATCGATTTGGGCGAAATCCGTATTGTAGATCACTTAGGTCATTTTGTTCTAAGTACGTCAAAAGCCTGTATTTTATCTTTATTTAAACTTGACCGCATATTTTATTCGCGCAAAATATTTATAACGCAATTTTTTGCACTACACCTAAATTATAAACAATAAACATTTCCCATTTTGATTAACTTATAAACAATTCCCAATATTGAAAATTTTTCGGTGGTTATTAAAAATTTCTATATTTAATTTGTACGGACAGAGTTGAGTGGTAGACGGAGTATTCACTCGTGATTCAAAATATAGTAACGAGAGAATACAGAAGTACCTAGAGACATACATATATTTTTAGAATTTGCTAATTACATTTTATTTCATTTTCCTTCTTTAGATTCCTCCTTCGCTAAGAGCGTACGAACACGTCTCGCATCACATAATAAACTCTACAATGCAAGGACAAGGTTTTTCCAGGAAATACGACAGTATGCGAAACAACTATGAAATGACTAACAAAGTCTTCTCTTAAATAAAAGCCTATCATCAAAACATCATTACCTACTTCTGTATTTGATAGCGAAAGCGATCGTATCTTTCACCTGATGACCTAAACTCATGGCAGCCGACTTATAGACACGATTATTATTATAATTTCAAAATGCACATAGATAATGCCCAAGTGACATACCTACAATAACAGGGCCGTTTAAATTTATATTTGCCATGTCAAACGTCGTCGCAAGACGTAGTTTAAAATGCACGAGTCAATACTGCGATGGTGAATTATGTGAAAGAGTCAGCACAAGAGACGGACAGCCGCAAAAATAGCACGCGTTCAATATACCAATTGTAACGGAATACCGAAATAATATTTAAGGTTGTTGATTAACAAAAAAAAATGTTTTATGGCTATTCTTTGTATTTTTATTATATGCCTACTTTCGATTAAATACGCTTAATTTTTTTGTTAATCAACAACCTTAAATATAATTTCGGTATTCCGTTACACCCGGTATATACACGGTGTTTCCTAATCTTCTTACTTATATATAAAAATGAAACGCTGTGTGTTAGTCTCGCAAAAACTCTG
This sequence comes from Schoenobius gigantellus, assembly GCA_963935595.1. Taxonomy (NCBI): domain Eukaryota; kingdom Metazoa; phylum Arthropoda; class Insecta; order Lepidoptera; family Crambidae; genus Schoenobius; species Schoenobius gigantellus. The sequence goes on along the minus strand of OZ012544.1, from coordinate 21,359,713 downwards.
AAACGGCTCGACCGATTCTTACGAAATTTTCCGTGTACGAGTATGTTTGAATAAGTCCAAGGAAGGTTTAAACGTAATTTATTTGGATGTGATCGGGCAGGGCAACGTCTGCCGGGCCCACTATTAACCAATAAATAATCAATGCGTTATTTAAAACTATAATTATTAAAACGTGTTTACACGTAATGTCATTCAACCCAAAATTTTCATGTATGTTGAAAATTTTGGGTTGAATGACATTACGCGTAAACACAATTTGATAATTAGTTTTAGATAACGCATTGATTATTTATTGGTTACTAGTGGGCCCGGCAGACGTTGTCCTGCCCGATCACAGCGCCACCTACTGGGTCCAAATAAATTACGTTTAAACCATCCTTGGACCTATTCAAACATCTTATCTTATCTTAATTAGCCTATATTATCCCACTGCTGGACAAAGACCTCCCCTTCCTTTTTCCATTCTTCACGGTCTTGGGCAAGCTCCCACCAGTTGTTTTGGAAACCTTTCAGGTCATCACTCCTCTCCTACGTTGTCCGTCCTGCGGTACCCATTGCGTGACAATCCGAGCCCAGCGGTCTGCACTCATTCGGCTCACGTGTCCTGCCCAGTCCCATTTAAGGCGTGCAGCTCTCCGTCCTACGTCGGCCACTTTTGTAAGAGAGCGTATGGTGGTATTTCTCACTCGATCTAACCGTTTAATACCCAATATACTACGCTCCATAGCTCTTTGGCAAACCTTGAGTTTGGACCTCTGACGTTCAGTGAGAGACCATGTTTGAGCACCGTAGGTTAAGATAGGCAGAATGCACATGTCGATGAGTTTGCGTTTTAGTGAGATAGGAAGTTCTCCTTTCACAAAAGTTTTTAGGGACCAGAAAGCCTTCCAGGCATTCTCAATTCGGCGATCTATCTCTTTTTCTTGCCTATTTTCAAAGGAGACTAACTGGCCCAAATAAATGTATTCATCGACATAGTGCATCGTTTGCCCATCAACCTCGACCCTACAACTACATCGATTCAAACATACACTGAAAATTTAGTAAGAATCGGTCGAGCCGTTTCAGAGTTTTTGCGAGACTAACACACAGCGTTTCATTTTTATATATAAGAAGAAGAAGACTAGTGGGCCCGGCAGACGTTGTCCTGCCCGATTACAGCGCCACTAACGAGTCCAACTTTACGTTTAAACCTTCCTTGGGCCTATCCGAACACACACAGAAAATTTCGTCAAAATGTGTCGAGCCGTTTCAGAACTTTTGCGAGACTAACACACAGCGTTTCATTTTTATATATAAGAAGAAGAAGATTATGAAACACCGTGTATACACGGTTATTTTTTTATCACCCTGGAAAATTTAAGGGACGCTTCACGGCATGGTATTAGAATAATTTAAATATAAATAAAAAAAATAACCCCCCTCCTTAATTTTATATTAATTTTTAAAAAAATACAAAAAATGCTGCACTAGTTGAGAGCAGCATTTTTAGAGATTTTTTTATGTTTTTTTATATTTTTTTTTATTTTTAATTTCATTTTTTTTTTTATATATAATATTGGATGTGTCCTGAGGCATCCCTAAAATTTTCCAGGGTGATAAAAAAATAACCGTGTATATACGAGTTTTTTGCAGTGGAAAGTTCTTTTCTTTTAAAACAACTACTGGTCAAGCACCTGGAACGAACGGAGCGACTGCGCAACAATATCATCATGACCTTAGGAATTTTAAAGTCAATGTTTACAAATTTTATCACCTAACACTGGCCGCAGCAGATTAACGAACTTCGCTGTCCTCGTGCCTTTCACTGTGTTACGTGTCATGCAGATAACGCCTAGCCCGAAGAGTCGTCGACCGAAATTGGTTTTTAAAGGTCAATGTTAAGTGGCAGAGTAAAATAGTTCCTACAAGAATCGCAATCGGCGAACGGATAACAGCGATGTGAGTGACTGACACGCAATCCATATTAGACGGCGATAAATAATGTGACATCCTAACTTTTCCACTCTACGCAAATACTGTCGACTTATTAATAATACATGGTAGTAAGATTTTATACCGCCCTGCGTGGGGTCTGCGGTTGACACCACCGTTCGGATCTGAATGTTTGATTAATGATTTTACCCATGGAGGCTGAAGTTTTAGGCTTGGTTTGCTTGGTAGGTAATAGGGCTTCTGAGCCCGCCTTGCTTGATAGCTACCACTGTCTTTTCTTTGTTTGACGCCACAATAAAATGTTTATGGTATTATTGTGCTCCGATAATTATAATTAGAGGTAAGATAGTCAGCTTTTACAGTTGTTAAGAAATTCAGCGCTTTATTCAGGTTATGCATCAGGTGAGATGAAAGTTAAGCCACCCTGTCGTATATAGTATAATTGTATAGGAAAACGCAATTAAATCATAGACACCTCAAAGTTGGTCGAAAGAATTACTAAATATTCAATATTATCGCTAATTTTGCTACAATCGTTTAAACAATATTGCGTTAAGTACCTATTAGTGTTATCTTAATGTGACAGAAATAATAAATCACTTCATAATATAAATAATATCGTTGATTGTATTAAATAATAGATTAATTTTTCGTGATATAAGTAATCGTATTACAAAATATTCTGATAATAAATATATTAGAGGAATGAATGATTTGTTTATGGTTACAAATTCAACTTTTTCTTTTTTTTTGTTGATAGATTGGCACACCTGTTTGCCGTTTTGGCGTGAGTTACACCTCTTATTTTGGGTTAAATGTGTATTGCGAATCTCATAATGGACAAAAACATCGAACGAAGAGTTTGTCTTAAATTTTGCATCGCCAATGGAATTTCGTGTTCTGAGTCAACGAAAACGTTACAGGAGGCTTACAGTGAATCGACTTCATCCAAAACAGGTGCCTTATGAGTGGTACAAAGCGTTCAAAAGCGATCGAGATGTGGTGGAAGATTTCCCTCGCTCTGATAGGCCACCAACGTCTTCTACTGAAGGTAACATCGCAGAAGTGAAGGAAATAGTGACTGAAAATCCTCATTCAAGAGAGAGAAATAGTCGCTGAATTTACTGTGTCCCACGGGTCGATCGGTACCATTTTAAATAATCACTTGGGAATGAAATATGTTGCCGCTCGGCGAGTCCCAAAAGACCTAAATTTTCTCCAATAACTCAAACGCATAAGAGTCTCAAAAACTCAACAAATGCCATCGAGCAACCACCTTATTCACCAGATATGGCTCTAGAGGACTTCTTTCTCCTAAACTCAAAGTACCACTTCGTGGCACCCGTTTTCATTCGGTAAAAGACAAAGAAGAATTCGCGGCGAGAACTGAACTCAATTTTGGAAAAAGCGTTTATTTTTTTTTATTGATTGGCGTAAGTGTATAGTTCTTTAAGGAGTGTACTTTTTGTATTATTGTTCTTTTATCTTGACTGAGTAGTATGAAAAAATTATATAACCATTTTCGTTCAGAGCATATTGATTATTATACTTACTGTGTGTAGATATCTTGCATAAAAATTAACATCAGACATGAATTTTGTAATTCTTCATTGCTTAATTGTTGCTTATTGGTCGTTTTAAATCTTACACTGCTAACACAATCATAATAAACTGTAACAAGTGATTTTTTTTTGTATCGCTCTATTTTAAATCATGCTATAAGTATATGTTTAGACATATAGTTTAGTCCATTATTTGTACAAGTTACAATTGCTCAAACGTTGATTGTATTCTGTTTTCTGTACCAAATAAATAAAATATAATTTCTGGTGTTTGTACCGCTCTATTTTAAATCATACTATACATATACACGGTTATTTTTATATCACCCTGGAAAATTTTAGGGACGCTTCAGGACATATCAATTATTATACTATAAAAATTAAAAAAATGAAATAAAAATTAAAAAAAATAATAAACAAATCTCTAAAAATGCTGCTCTCAACTACTGCAGCATTTTTTGGATTTTTTAGAAAATTTATATAAAATTAAGTAAGCGAGTTATTTTTTTTATTCATATTTAAATCATTCTAATACCATGTCGTGAAGCGTCCCTTAAATTTTCCAGGGTGATAAAAAAATAACCGTGTATAATAATATTAGCGGAGTAATTTGTCCAATTACACTCATTATATCACCCTATATGCTGACTACTTAGGTTTGAGCCTGTCAAGTCGCGTTGTGTTTACTGGTGCAGTGTTTGTCTCGAGAAGTGAACCGTAGTCTACCGAGCTACCGACAAATGACTACATCAGCACAATGTCCACGTAAACAATTGAACATCTTGTTTACATTTATAACATAGCTGAGAACATGGCCCAGAATAACGGAGGACAAATATCTCATTTTTTTAAAAAAAAAAACGTCGCCCCACACTAGGATTTTCTCCTGTGTCGTGGGTGCAGTTACAAACATAGAATATCGCCCAGACCGGAACAAATTTCTGTAGGCCATACAAAATATTTGGCTTATGTTTAACTGATCACCAAATATAGTAAAATATAACTTCGAAAAAAAGATTTTTACTACAGAAAATAGTAAACGATCACCAAAATTAAAACACCATTTTCATGTGAAATTATAGCCAATACTATAACATATTACTATCTAATTAAAGACAATGTCTCCAAACATATCATTGGTGATGGTGACCCAAAAATAGGTAATGAGTGCCAAAATGTAAACTCCTTTTTTTTTCAAAATTATAACCCAAATTATAACATCTTGCTTATCCTATTAAAACACATGACTCCAAACTAATCATTGTAAACCCAAAAATGTTATATGACCACCAGTATTTTAACCGGATTTTAATCTTAAATGTCAAGCAAATATTTAACATCTCATTATCCTAGTAAAGATAATTATGCTATGTAAATCGTTATTTCTCCCAAACACAGTAATAATCTCCTAAAATTTTATTCTTTACAAATATGTTGTAAGATGTTTACTAAACTGATATTTATATTCCCTAAATTAAATTACCACTGTCAAAAAACAGAAGCGTTTATTCAATCAAATGCCTATCAGATTAAAAACTAAAACTTCTGGAATACCAACAATTCTTTTATTAAATGAAAAAAAAACATAAAAGATGGTTACTTATAGATAGTAATTTAAATTTGAGCGGTAGGTGCTCCTAAATTTGGGATCATTTTACATAACTTGGTAATATGGAATTGGATGCATTTTATGGCAATCATAGTGGTTAATTTAGGTAGAAATGGTGTATTAATTTGCTCGCTAAAATTTGGTGATCATTTACTAAATTTCAGCTTAGAATACAATTTAATGTGTAGTAGTTACTAAAATTGCTAGTACTATTGTAATGGTAATTTTTTGTTTTTGTTGTTCAGTATCTTTTTTGATAAGAGAGCTTAGGGTATCGAAGTATTTTTTGGTGGTCATTATATTTAACCCCAAAATATTTGTCCCGTACGGGAATCGAACTCGATCGAATTAAAATCGAACGGGGATTGAGACTGGAGATTAAAAGATTTTAGTATATCAGTACCATTTTAACTACCGTCCAGGGGCCTAATTCCGCTAATCTTAACGTCGTTGTCGCATCGTGATAGCGTTTCAATAAAATTGCTTTCGTCGCTTTTATGCGCATTTTCTGCTACAATTTATTTGTACTACAATTTCTTGATAAGTCAATAGTGACAAATGTTTTAGTTAGTGTTCGGTTAACTAACAATAACTGTCTCAAAAGCGATGTCATTGAAGCGTTATTGACACGCCACAAATGCGTTAACGCTAGCAGAATAAAGCCCCAGTTTTAGAGCACATAAAAATCTGTCAACATTATTTTTCTAAGCAAGTGCCCAACTTCCATTTTTTTAAGTCAAACACAAATATTGATCTCAAAACATTACAACACGAACAAATAAAATATAAATTGAGCAGAGGCCCAATTCTACTCATAAGTTATATTACAGCCGAATCGAAACCGAACCGTTGCGGTCGACCAATCGGAGCGCGTATATTGCCATTCAACTGTTCGATGACGTGATAATGTGGCGTTCTGATTGGTCGATCGCAGCAGTTCAGTTTCGATTCGACTGTAACTTATTAGTATAGAATTGGGCCTCGGGTACTTTAAATAGAATCCTCTATTCAGTCCATCCTATTTCGCGAAACTATAGGGGCACGCAGGTAGAGGGCACTAGACTTCCCAAAACATGACAAAGAATTTGGTAGGTACCTGCGATGTTCATTGATTGTTGTCAAGACAAGGTAACATCACAATACCCGCATCGAATGTCTTCAGATGTTCAGTCCAAAGCAATTAGTAAGGTAATGCATTAAAGTAATCTCAAGTACTGAAAATAAACATAGTAGCACAGTACAAGGCAAATGACATGATGCACATTGTGTACTGACGAGAATTGACGATCCGTGTGGACTACAGCCCACTTTAAATCAACTGAGTCATAACGTACAATCACAGCCAATTGAGCAATGCTCCACCGGGCTGAATCTAATCGATTGTTGCTAAACAACTCATTGAAAGGCACGTTGTGAAGGCACAACAGCTTTATCTGCACGACTAGTCAACTCACAACGTGGGATTTTCTATTGATATAGAAAACTCCAATATTTTTTTTATTATTATTTATTGAAGGCATTTCTTAAATCACGATGTAATTATGGTAAGTACAAAGGTTGTCCTGCAAGATAGGTACAAAGTTTTTAATACTGTCTTACTACATACCTTAGCCAACGAGGAAAATTAATCAAAAAATCTAAAATATCTTTATTTTTCCACGGTATTGCAATAGTTACAGGGGTTGGGCTTCTCCTTTTAAGTTAAAAACCTGTGTTAGGAGGGGCCCCGCTCTTTCATTAGACATTACCATACGGAAAATAAGAGTATAATTTTTTACAAAACAAAAATGAACACACCCTTATGGAATACAACTAACTAATAAACGTGTGTTTACGTGTGTGCTTGTTTGTATGTGTGCGTGTAATGTGAGTGTGTGTGTGTGTGTAACAGCTGTTAAAGTGTTTACTAAATTTATATTATACTTAGTCAGTTCTAATATTTATAACAATGAATCCAGCTCACAGTAATAACCACGCAGGTTAAGCTATTATCATTAACAAGGATCCAGTGACTTAGACGTAGTAAGATAATGCAGACTGCGTTAACAAACGAGCTTTTATATTTACATCATACTCCATAACTTTTTTAACAATTTGAAACTACATTTCGTATACATTTTAAATAAATGATCCATATTCTTTATTTTCCAAACATTGCTACTCCGAAAAAGGGGTTTGAATTATATCTATCCTATCACATGTCAGACAGAAGTACCTATGGTTGGTTACGCAGAATTATCCGCGGCAGTAATATTCGACACACACATAACCTTACCAAGTAAAGCATCTATTTAACATGTTATTTATTAAATAAAAAAGAAATAATATCGATAACGATACTCTTAACTATAATCGTAAATAAATCAAATAAGAGCAAGACCATGTCATTGACCCTTTTACTGTTCATGCAATATGTACACAATCTACACAACGATATCCCAAGGGCAAAAATATCTGTCCGACGACGTAACTAGACGGACGTAACTGCTCATATCTTTAAATAGACTTACCTTATTCCGCACTCCATGAAGAAGAGTACAGCACCGTATACCATGCATCTCCAGGCGTACGCTCTGAGGATCACACGTAGGAGACTCGGAGTGCGCTGTTTGCCCGTCGCTCTGGCCACTTCCTCCTCCCAAAGGCGCGCGAACTTATCGCCCAGCGGTCCTAGACCATTGGAAATTTTACAAGACCTTTAATATTTTCGGTGCTTATAGTTATTTACAGTGACTTTAATTTGGACAGGACACGCCAACATTATACCTTTTTTGTTCAGATCAAGAGGTTCGAAATCGCATCTTATTGGGAAGCAGACAATTAACTATTTATTGATGGTTAAGCATTTTTTAAGAGAAATAAGATGTCAATCGTATCTAGTAAGGAAAAAGATTTGTCTAAAGGTTTGGGAAATGGCAAATACTGGCGATGTTTTAGGTATTGTCAATGAGAGAAGAGAACCAGTATACAAAGACCTTCAAGGAATTTTCCTTTAGTCTGCACTTTTGGACGAAGGGAGTAGTATAAAATTTTAGTTTATTAATTTATTTAGTAATTGACACTGCGAAAATGGTGTAGAGCACCTACATAATTTTTCTGACATTGCCTATTAAGTTCTATACAGTGTGCAACAAAAACCCTTGAAGTCCCCCATACGAATACTTGGGTCTATGAAGAAAAAAATGTATGATGTATTAGAAAATTAATTTTACAATTTCGGATTTTCAATGACGCCATATCTATTTAATAACGATTCTAAAAATGCTCCTAAAAGGGGTCACACGGTTTTTGTTACACACTGTATACTAATAAAATTGTAACGTTTTCATGTATTTATGGGCCTAGGTTGCGAGTACAGTAAGCTCCTTATCAAGCCATTATACTGATTGACCTTTAGACTGTTCTTATGTCGCTCGTAATAGTGGCGGTTTTTGTTGTGCAAATATAAAGCTTGAATGGGAGCTTACTGTACAAATAAATATAAAATTATTATTTTGCCTCAGGCTTATGCTTTGTACACATAGTGCAATTTGATTATTAACGGACTTCAAAACTGGAGGAGTTTCTGTGTAAGAGATGGGTAGAGTGTATCAGTTTTCTATCTATATTCGCTCACATTTTTTTGAAATCCCTTTATATTTTTTTTTATTAAACATAGTTTTTTTATGTGTGTGTGGGAAGGAAGATCGAAATAAAGTTAGAAACATAGAGACTGATCTTGGTATTCTAGAAAGAATTCGAAGCAACAGATTGATGAGTTGACAACATACCTAGTATATTTGGATTAGAAAAAAAACGTGGACATCCGAAATATTATCCATTTGGAACACATTACAAGGACATTAACATGGCCCCCAACTTTAAGATAAGATATGAAGACTGAATAGAAGTAGTTAAAAAGTAGGCAATTAAATCATAAATGTGGCAAGTTTCATTTTCATAAATAAAAATGCAAAAATCTATTAGAGAAAACTTCATAGAATATCCATCATCCATATGACGTTTAAGATGTTAAAGCATATTAATATAAGAACAGATAAATTATTTGATCTCGCACCCACTCATAACCAGAAACTCATAACTGGCATACAATGTGGCGACTCATCATAACTCTACCAAATAAGGGATACTAAACAATTGCAACTGCCATATAGCCGTACGTAGGTACTTATATGACACATGGTGATGGGTCATCTACATTCGCGACCTAGATACCACCAAGATAACTCAAGTCACTAATACGTCATATAGAATATCACGCGCCTTCGATCGATTACTAAGAAAATATTTTTTCCCATATAGTAGGTGTGGTGGGAAGCTGCTTCATTTAAATGTGTAGTCGCGCAAATGAAAGACAATATCATAGTGTATTGGTATCCATCTATTTTTGTTTGGAGCTTTAAATGGAACATAAGGCGACAGTCATTTTTTCCATCGATTTGTTTCTGTTTCCCGCTAATACTGATTTGTTAGTTGTACGAGCTCAGTCTGAGATGAAATTAAAAAGTTTATAAATTCGATAAATTCTTAAACTTATTAGTAAAAGTTCTTTATATTTAACCGACTTCGAAAAAGGAGGAGGTTTCTCAATTCGACCGTATGCTTTTTTATGTCTGTTCGCGGATAACTTCGTCGTTTATGAACCAATTTTGATGATTCTTTTTGTATTCGATAGAGGATACTCCAAGGGTGGTCCCATGGTCACCAAAGTTAGGATCTGATGATTGGATCCCATAAAAATCGAGGGAAACCTTAAATTTTTTGGTGGTTCCAACGTGTTTTGTGTGTATGCTGCGTGATTACTACGCCAATTGTGGACTCATTTTCAAAATTCCTTTTGTATTCGATAGAGTATACTCCTGCAGTGGCCCCAAAATCACTAGTCAGGATCTAATGATGGGATCCTATGAAAATCGAGGGAAAACTGATTCCTTTCACTAAAAATATTTCATTTACTAAAAAGTTAAAAATAAAAAATATTTTACAAAAAATAAAAGCCGACTTAAAACACTGAAAAGTTTAAAATAATATAAGAATAGGTACAGACAACATCACACTTCTATATTGAAGTCGGTGACAAATTTAAGACTTTCTAGGGGATCATCGTTTGGCACCGACTTCAATATAGAAGTGTGATGTTGTCTGTACCTATTCTTATATTATTTTAAACTTTCAGTGTTTTTGAAGTCGGTTTTTATTTTTTGTAAAATATTTTAGTTATGGTACTTCGCAGTTTGCCCTAAGCACTCACGCTACGCTATAGCAATGCCTAAAAATTTTTCAAAACGTATAATTTTGAAAAGTTGTTTTAATTCTAACCTTTTAATATAAAGATCACTTTCTCTTTCGCTGAAAACACTATCAGAATATTTTACGGAAGAAATATTTTTGGTTGGTAAGTGAGTTGTCAAGTGATATTTATAATAATAAACTGGCTTTCCGTTCGCAGCTTCGCTAGTATTTTCTTCGTTTTTCCCGTGGGAGTTCCATATTTTCCGGTAGAAAAATATTCTATAGCCTATGCTACTCAATAATATTGTAGCATACTGTTAGTGAAAGAATTTTTCAAATCGGTCCAGTAGTTTCGGAGCCTATTCAATACAAACATACAAAAATTACAAATCTTTCCTCTTTATAACATTAGTATAGATACTTATAGATAAGTGATGAAGTATGGAAAAGTGAGACGACCTAGAGCAGGCCATCTAACTGCATTTGCGTAATCGATAATAAGGGTTCATTGGAAAGCATCGGTTGATCGCATATACAAGTTTATTTTTTAGTTATGACAAAAATTTTGTGTGCTTGTTCAGACAAGCAAACTGAACAACTTTCACTATGGCACCAACTTCGAAATCGCAAAAAATTCAGCTGTTCCATACAAATGTACAACATTCACTGAACCTAAATGTATGAAACAGCAGATTTTTTTTTGCGATTTCGAAGTTGGTCCCATAGTGAAAGTTGTTCAGTTTGCTTGTCTATACAAGCACACAAAATTTTTGTCATAACTTAAAAATAGCGGTGTATACTGCAAGGGTTCAACGACAATATACAAACTTATTGTGTATAATTCAAATTTGTATTTTAAGATCATATAAAAGTATGAACTGACTCTTCGGCCGATATCTGTAGGTACAACTCAACAGTGTACACATTCAGTAGTCATGGTAGAATAGGGAATTTGAAATTTGATTTGAAATTCATATGTTGTCTTTGCTTAATAGTCACATATATTTTTTAATAAATCAATATCCACTGCTATATATTTATGACAGAATTTTACGAAAAAAAGCTGTTGTATATACTTCATCGCAGAATTCGACGAACTTGAACCTTGAACGCATTCGCGGTGGCCTTGAAGGACTCATTTAAATGTGACGATTCCATCATTATGTAAGGTAAAAAGTCGGCTGTTGCTACACAGACAGCAATGATTCATCTATCTTCAGTTTACGCGACCAACAAATAATTAATGCTTTGAACTAACCTTTTTTTTTACCTTATGGCCGATATCTCGATGTTAATTTACCTCAACGTTTTCGAATCCTAAAAATAGTTATACATTTTATATTACTTACATTGTCCCTAGTTTGCTAATAACGGAAATGGCTTATTTAGCACAACATTTCATTCGTTTCGGATGAAACGTTTAAACAATATTAAAATCAAAACGAAAAAAATACAACGCCTTCATAATTTCATAATTTCATTTATTATTTGCAGAATATGGTGTACACAAGTTGATAAGTATATAGATTTTTCCAGCACATTCTGTCGAATATTGTTCGTTCCGTTCCGTTCATTCATACCTACGTTGTTATTAACAGTGAACAAGGTCTACTTTGGCTAGAAAAATAGAGATCAATTCAGACGAAATTACAAAATTCTAACTCCAGTAAACAAGGATACTGAAACCGGCCGTTAGTGGTCCCATTCGCCCTTAAATTTTCATATATTTTGCTCGCCACAAACCAAGGTCGAAAATATTTATGAAGCACCCAATGTATACCCTTGTACTACACACACCGGCATAATTAGCGGAACACAAAAAAAATAAATTATTTTCATAATATTTCATAGAAGACTGGCCATTAACTTTTTATTTAGAACTTTAAATGGAATATAAGGCGACAGTCATTTTTTTCATCGATTTGTTTCTGTTTCCTGCTAATACTAATATTTTTAGTGGTTCGAGCTCAGTCTGAGAAGAAATCAAAAAATTATAAATTCAATAAATTCTCCATTTTATTAGTAAAAGTTATTTTTCTTCAATGGTAGGAGTAGTAGTGCGTTAATAGTTGGAACCTTAGTTGAAATTAAACTAAATATATCCGATTTAATACCACCAGAGATTATTAGGGCAAATGAGATGCAAAGAACTGGTCATACCTACAAATCTAGATCTAGACATCAGCATTCAATTTCACAATTTTGACCTCGCAGGAACACGCTGGTATCAGCTGTGCAGACTCGAAATGAGCTTGAAGTCGTGCGAGGAGTGCAAAGAGCAAGCGTACAGTTCGCAGAAGATTTGAAGAATATTAATGGGCATAGGTTCGTATATACTATCGAGGACACTGGGCACCTTTAAAAGTCGCTTGCACACTGCACGATGACAATCGCGTCAGATCACGCCCCGCTTCATTCATTCACCAATAGTAAAGCGTAAAGCAGACTGACACTAAGAGCGATTTCAATGAAACCAGACGTCTGTCTATGATTGGCCGTAGTAAAACGTAGTAAAAATACGTAGCCAATCAGGGATAGGTATGGGTCGTGTGGGCGTGTCCGATGCGATCCGCTTTCAAACGAATGTTTCTACAAAGTGGTAAGGCACGAGAGACCTCGATAGTACCTACCTACCGGCCAAAACTCCAAGTGTGCCGCCTGTGCCGGCGAACTACGTTTCGCCATAATAAAAAATAGTTTACGGCCTAATCTCAGACCTACTGAACATACACAAAAAATTTCATAAAGATCGGTCGAGCCGTTTCGGAGGAGTTCGGTAACAAACACTGTGACACGAGAATTTTATATATTAGATTAGAAGAAGATTAAATAAAAGAAGATATAAGTATACATATATTATTTTTAAACAATTCTTTATGTATTCTTTTTTTTATAACGGCACACTGCCATCTCAATATAAGTATATGTATACAAAGGTTGCCTGGAAGAGATTGCTGCCAGCAATAAAACTGCCTTTGCCCACATTAGTTTTAAGAGTTTTATGTGATTGTTTCTGTTTTGTTAGTGTTAAATAAAGTATTAATCTATCTATCACTAGTAATCAAAAAATAAAGTTTTTATTTGCTTGAATTTTTACAAAATTTATTAAAGGTAATGCGGCTTGTGCCGCTTTTGGCAAACCGATCTATAATTTTATCGACATCAACTGAGATATTTCTGTAGATGTGCAAGTCCGCAAAGCCGCTCTTCCTGCAGCAGCGTCTGCGTACGCAGCCCTGTTTTAAGCGGCGTCGAGTGGAGAATGACCATTCGTCTGTAGCTGTGTTTTAATCGTGAGGAACATGTGCCCATTGTTGCCTTGAGAACATCCAGCGCAGTGCTTGGTAGTGGTAGGGTGCCTGTCCTTTTGGTCGGTGCCACTTCTCCATCAATAAAAGATATTCTAGCTCCAGACTGACTCCATGAGTACTCAAAGCATTTGGGTAGCAGACTAGAATCGAATGAACCAGTCGTGTTTTCACGCCAGGCGAGGGCGGCGAGGGCGGCGCGGGTGGCGAGGCATTGCGGCGCGCGCCCCGGCTAGCACACTACACCGTTCTCTCGGTTTCTCTGACACTGTCCCGTCCACTTCATCTCACGTCATGGCTCATACTGCCACGCCGCGTGTTATATGCAGTGGCGTGCACAGAGATTTTAAGCAGGGTAGACAAAAATTCAAAAATTAAATTTTACATACCTATCTTATGTTATATGTGTTTTGTATAATGTATAGATACCGTGACACTGAAATTATGCAACTTCAAATATGTATAAAAAAATTTTTTTTATATATTTTTGTCTAAGAAAAAGCTGGAAAGATAAAAAAATTTATTATAATAATTATATGACAAGTATGACGATCAGCAGCTGAACCCTGTCAATGGCCTTTAGTAGCACGCAGGATAAATATTGGATTGTTGATAATAAAATGTTATCAAATAAATCCATTTTAATCCTCAACTTGTGCCATATTTACTTTATAACACCAAATTATTATTCCACTATGAAACAAATTATAGAAACATAGTTTTTTTTTAAATATGCGGTGTATTATAATATATAAAACTTCCAAATAGTTTCAACCGATTGGCAAAATTAAAAATTCAAAATTCAAAAATCTTTATTCAACATAGGCCTTTACAGGCACTTATTGACGTCAAAACAAAGCAAAACAATCTAATTTAAAGAAATCATATTAATCTTGTATGTGCATACATCCTGAATATATTCAAGATGTCTGCAAATACAAGTAGGAATGAAAAAAAAAAAGTTGACTTTACACCTGTTCGGAAATTGGGAGAGCCTTCTCGAGAAGAACAGGCAAGAAACTCGAAAGGTCTAAATTTTTTATCTCCTCTTTTAAATCGCCATTTACAATTTTGGTTTTGTTACAGAGTCGTCAATTGGAAGCTGACCTCAAAGCAAAAGTTTGAGCTCAACTTCCATTACAAGAAGAGGTGTTAATAGACTACATGACAAAAAATTTTTTTTTTGCTTTAATAGAAGCTCATTCATATAATAAACAGAAAGAAAAAATCGGTTTTCGAATAACTATAAAAACAACCAAGATATAAGGTATTAAAGATTTTTCTCCATCTCTTTCTAGCAAAACGGTAATTTACAAGGAGTTTATATGGCCGTACTCAACGATGACGTCACGGTTGATGTCGGATCTCTCTGTCTAATACTCTAATCGCCTTCAAATTAACAACTTAAAATGCTTGTATCTAATGTATTTCTAAGCCGATTTTAATTCTAATTTCACAGGACTGCATCTTTTTCCACGGTATTTTAATATTTAATGACGAGACGTAATAATTAGAATTCAGTCATCATCCCAATTCACATTATATAAGCTATCTCTGAGAGAAGTGCGTGAACTTAGCTTATAAATTGCTCTCACTGAATGTTTCTTTGAAAGAAAACGCAGCACATTGTTAAATATTAGAAATGAGAGTTCAAACCCAAGCTTTTTTGTCCGTCATGTTATCAGAAACTTTATAATATGCTTTTTTAATAAGTACATCTTTGATTGCAACTTTAAATTTGTTTAAGCTAAGTTCTTGTATACAACTTGGTATTTTATTGTAGAAACGTATACACAGGCCTCTAAAAGAATTATTGACTTTTTGGAGCCTGGTATTTGGTAAAGCTAACATGTTCCTTTGTCTAGTATTAATTGAATGAATATCACTATTTTTACAAAACAAATGAATATTTTTACGAACATATATTAGATTCTCATAAATATATTGCGACGCTACTGTCATAATACCAATTTCTTTAAACTTTTCTCGCAAATAATCTCTCATTTTAAGGTTATAGATAGCTCGAATAGCCCTTTTCTGCAGCACAAAAACGATCTGAATGTCGGCAGCATTTCCCCACAACAAAATGCCATATGACATCAAACTATGAAATTAAGAAAAATATACAAGTCTTGCTGTATAAACATCAGTCAACTGACGTATTTTCCATACAGCGTGAGCTGCAGAACTAAGTCTCTTTGACAATTTATCTATATGTGGGCCCCATTGCAGCTTAGAATCAAGTGTGATCCCAAGAAATACTGTGGTGTCCACAAGGTCAACACCTATATCCTTTATTTTTACAGTGGTGTGAACCTCTTTCACATTGGGTAAAAACAAATTTTATACATTTTGTTTTCCCTTCATTAAGTGACAGGTTGTTTACATTAAACCAATGAACAATTCTTGAGATAGAATTATTTACATCGTCATTCATTTGCAATCCTCTTTTAATTTTAAATAAAAGTGAAGTATCATCTGCAAATAATACTATCCCATGCCTGTCCTGTACAAAATCAGGGAGGTCATTGACATATATAAGAAAAAGAAAAGGACCAAGAATCGAACCCTGCGGTACTCCTATTTTAACTGCGGAACCTTGAGACCTTTTTCCATTGACGTCAACTTTTTGAATCCTTCCACTTAGATAAGAGAGTAGAAGATCACGAAACCCATAGTGGTGTTAGTTCGATGGCGCTAGTGAGCTCTCTAGACACTGTCTTTTTCCTCCTTGTGTGCGTAATTTTTGCCATGTATATGCATGCATTTCGCACGCACAGTATACACGCATACTATACTATAGCCCGCACAATATGTCGAGCACCGACTTCTATGGAGAAATAGAGCTTTTAGTTCATTGTCTATCCACAGGAAGCGCTAGTGTCCTTGCTTTACCTTGCTTTTTATTTGTTATCAATATCTAATAAACTTGCGGACGTCAAAAGATGCACTTTCAGAATAAAACAGTATTTCATCAATAAAAATAGTGTTCTTGTTAATGTTAGCTTGAACTATATTTTATAATTTTGGTAAAAAATTACGTAATTGGATTTTATAAAACAAAATGTATACAGGCTCAAGCTCAAGGTAGACAGTATCTTTTTATCTCTATGAAATGCAGGCCACTGTGCGCAGGCATGTATAATATTACAACTGTCTCAAATACCTTATAGTTTCCCAACTTTTCGGCCGAATTGCACCAGGCTGTGCTATGTAAAATTGCACCTCAACTGAATCGAAAAGTTGGGTTGAAATGATGGAATTCCTGGGTCTGTAGCAAGCACTTCAAAAAGCATTCATTCAGCAGTGAACATGTCTAGGTTGACGATGATAATAACAATGAACATTTTTTATTATTAAAAGGTATGCCCCTTTTCAAAACACAATTTACTTACAAATCTTGTGAAGAAAATATATTTTTCAACACACTTGCTCGTAAAGTGGATCTAATTTCAACGGTTTTAGATACATAAAGTACAGCTTATAAAACACGCGTGTAGCCAGTTTTCGATCTTAATTTTAAGATATTAATGGGTCCCAATTGCTATTTCTATTGAATCCCATGTTATAACAACATGTGTACCTTTCCGAAAAAAAGTGATTTACCTTTATCAAATATTAAAAAGCAAGCGTTCAGCCCACTGAGTATTGAATTATTGAATGAATGAAATAATAGAAACAAATTAATTCATACTTTATTTTCTCACAAAGACATGGGTCCATGTAGAAGTTTCATTTTTATTGTGTCGTTTCTTTGTATATTGATGAGCATCATTTAAAAGAAGATTACCAACTATTTTTTTTATCTATAAAATTCAAATATATTGATGAAGAAGTAGATGGGAGTTGATCACTCATAGTGCCTACTTTGTGATTTGATTAAGTTTTAAACAAAATAACTACAGTCACTGCAACTTATAACAATTTTATGCATTTTATGCAATGGTTTCGCGTATAAATAGATAGACGCAATGACAAAGAGGACAGCAATATCATAGTTGGTCAGTCAATATAAAATATATCCTCATTTTAAAATAAACAATTTTGTTGATAAAAGTACCCGCCTCCAAACTTTTAAAACATTTAGGATCCAACGGAAATAGTTTTTGGGATTCAACAACAATAAAAAGTAATTCTTTTGCATTTTTAAATGTGGGATCCAATGGAAATACATAATAATGTTTTGTGGGATCCAACGTCAAAAAAATAAAACTGGGATTCAAAAGTGGGCTCCAACAAAAATATATGACAATATGTATTATAGCCGAGGCACGCATCACAGAGTCCGGCAATGTGGCACTTGCCGGTCGCGGCAGTAATGTCCTATATTTTTAAAAGCTAGAGGTTATATAAAAGACATCAAGGAACTACATTGATTTTGGAAACTATTATTTTCATACCATTATTTAGTTTGGTCTACAAATTAACAATGATTTGTATTATTAATCCAAAAATTCACTTTATTAAGTATTTTTAACGATATATTTTTAACGAACGATATACATGCATGTATTGGTTATACACACTCGGCTGTATTACGCCCTCGCCTTCGGCTCGGAGTGAAATTCTGCCTCGTGAGTTATAACCACCATAGCGCACTTATATCTTCTTCTTCTTCTTATATATAAAAATAAAACGCTGTGTGTTAGTCTCGCAAAAACTCTGAAACGGCTCAACAGATTCTTACAAAATATTTTGTGTGTATTTGAATAGGTTCAAGGAAGGTTTAAACGTAAAGTTGGAGGTGGTGACGCTGTAATCAGGCAGGACAACGTCTGCAGGGACCACTGATTATATATATATTTGTAATGTACTATTGTTATATTTCTCAATTAAGATAGAAAAAGGCACCAATATTTTTAAAGAAATTTTAATATTTTAATAGGGCTACAATAAGTAACCCTTGCAGGTGATGAGACTTACCAGATGAATGTTCTTCTAAAGGTTCATATAATTCATGCTCTTCTAGTTCCTTCTTAATTCCACTCCAAAACATAGGTAGCGTCCAGCTGCATAAAAAACATTATACAATATAGATGTTATACTTATCTACGGTGTGTTTCTGCATAAAGTGCACATACGAGGCAGAGTGCAAAAGGGGGTCATTTTAGTGATAACAACATAGAAAAAATTGGGGTGACTTGTTTTTCATTTAACCCTTGGGGTGCCTGAAGTTACATTGTGTGCCTAGTGGGTTTGTAGGACCCAGAAACAAAGTCATCTTTTTTATGTTATTAATTACGTCTAAATATAAAAAAATAAGTTTATATTTATTTTAAATAACTATTATAAGAGATTTTTTTTTTTTAAAACGTCGCGCCACACTAGGATTTTCTCCTGTGTCGTGGGTGCAGATACAAACATAGAATATCACATGCACATACGCCCAGACCGGAACAAATTTCTGTAGGCCATACAAAACATTTGTCCCGTACGGGAATCGAACCCGCGACCTGTTGCACAGTAGGTGATCACTCGACCTCTGCGCTAAACGTGTCGTCAGATTAACCCCATGTTTCTGAAAGGCTGATCAAAACATTGTTCAACTAACATCCATGTCATCTTAACAGCAGTGTCAAATCAATTTGAGTTTCCGAAATGTTGGTTAGCAAAAATTTACTTATCTTTAATAATTTGATTTCTCGTGAGAGATATTTTTAGACACGGACACATTGCTTAAGTCATATATTTTGTTTTATTCATATGTATTTTGAAAACCCAAAATGGGTCTCTCCTTAATAATTTTGAAATAAATTTGACAGCTGTGTCAACTAACACAGTGATAAGTTGATTTAGCTTTTAGCAACTCAATTCATAGTTAGCATTAGATTTGACAGCTTGTTAGTTAATTTTATCGCTGAATAGCCTTTCAGAAACTGGGTGTAAATAAGAAAAAGTAAAATTAAATTAGTTTATTTAGTTTAATTAAATAAATGAAAAACCTTACTTTAGGTAACAAAAATCAACACTTATAATTAAATTAAAATTATTTGACTTTTTGATTAAGATAAAAATCAGACTTAACAGTTAATTTAAGGCATGTATGGATCAAATTACTAACCATTAGCTTTGCATAAGAAAAATATAACAAAAGGCTTATCATTTTATTATTATTTTTGAATATTTTAGAAAATTAATATAAAATTAAGGAGTTATTTTTTTTATTAATATTTAATTCATTCTACTACCATGTCATGAAGTGTCCCTTAAATTTTCCTGGGTGATAAAAAGTAACCCTGTATTGCAAAGCTACTCAGGAGCTGAATAAAGAATTGAAATAAGTAATTGTTGATTCCTTGAAGTAACGGGTCTGTCAGACCCAGCAGGCACCCCAAAGGCAGAATTCATAAGGTATTCATAAGTGTGTTAATGGTTTATTTATTGATAAACAGATATACTTCTAACTTCCTACCAATGTTTTAACTATTTAAATATGAGCATGCGTCTTTCCTGAATATATTTTTTGTATTTAGCAAGTAGTTCACTGATAAAATAATCTGAAAGTAATACACACTACAAGTTGCTATGAATACAATCCACAACAGATGTCAGTGATTTAAACCATAAGTCCATAGCTGGGGATTTTTATATTTCACATTATGAATAAATTATAAATACTGTTCTAAATGAGACACAGTATTTACAGTCCAGCACTTTAATTAAACATTACATTTGATTACTACGCAGCAATCAAAATAATTTCTTCAAAATCTTTGAAATAGTTTATTGACAAGTTTAGGCTTGTAGTGGTTGTAATGATTACCATTAAATTAAAATCATTATTCAAAATATACTTACGCAAACGTAAGAGCAGACAGTGGATTAGCCTTGGCCCTCGGATGTGGCGGGCGACCCTTCTTTTTAGATGAATCCATGATAAATACTACAAAAAGAAAATTTGAGCCATTTACTAATTTACGTTACAGCTATGCTATAGTAAGTACCCCTTAGAATTCGTTATTATTCTAAGAAGTACCCTCATGTAGGTCAAGAAAAATTTAATTGACATTGAGAATTTATATAATTATCGATGGTTTAAAAAAATGATTACAATGTTTTTAGAAACTCATCTACTTCTTACCTTTTATAATCAAAAAGAGTTTTCAAATCATAAATATAACATTTTACACAGGAACAACGGCAACTAACTCACACTGCTTCTAAATTAGATACGGCTGTTCAATTTACCCCCACAAAATAAATATGTATCGCACTTTCAAGTAAGCCACTTTACAAATTAATTTACTAATTACAAATGCAAAAGTTATTTAAAAAAACTACTCTATTTTACAATTACAAATGCCGATAATTCATTCAATTTGATAAAATATTGCTACACATCCGAAAGATTCCTTCTCCACGCACAGACTAGCGAAAATCCTCCACAGCGGTGTGACCATCTTAAAAACGGCAAATCTGCCCCACAAAATTATGCCAAAATCTGCTAAACGTGATACAAAAAAATTCAAAATATGCCGTCTTCTTATTACGTCAAAAGAGACGGAGTGGCAGAATTTTGCAGATTTCATGAATAGGAATTGTTATTATGGAAACTAAAAATATTTACTTAATTTTTATAGCTGCTTTGGTAATATTTGCTTTCTTTTGGGTGACCTTACCAGCAGGCCTATTCGCTAAGTTCGGTTGCTCACTTGAACTGTCATTTTTGAAAGAAAATTACCATCCATTGCTGCTATCATGAACGCCGCCGTAACATATAAGATCACTAAACTAGTAATGGATATAAAGTGTCTTTAAAAAATGACAGTTCTAGTTACCAACCGTATTTAGCGAATAGGCCTACTGATCCATCGAGGATCTTATTGGCCGCATTCACCAGAACACATCGCTAAGTCATCGATCACGTGACCGATTACCAGTTTCGATGCATTCTGCTGAACGCATATTTTTTTAATCTTTTTTAATTTTTTTAATCATGTCTTTATGTTGTTTTGGGTTTTTTTTAGGTTACATAATTTAATGTTTGTTTTGGTTTTTTAAATGAAAACCGAAAACTACCTGTGTCAACACAAGCACTGATCTGAGCATATTAATCACTGCCACTGCCAAAAAAGTACACAAAAATTTCTGTACAGCAGCACGATTAATCACTAATCTTACATCTTTTTTTGGAGGATGATTCGCCTATCTTTAATATCGTAGAAAATATTGTTCAAAATGTAAATTTCCATATTCCATTCATTTCCATATCTACAAATAATTTCTATTAAAAAAAACTATTAAAATTCAATTCAAATTTGACAAAGAACAGTAAAACTAATCACTAGTCGCTGATACTAATCGAAAATTAAATACGATGGAAAAAATGGCGTACGATTGGTGTCAATTGCTGTCAATCATCGCATTTTTGTGTGCATTCAGAAGAAAATTCGCAATCGATGACTCATCGATGTGTTCTGGTGAATGCGGCCAATGTGTATATAATTTGCGATTCTGATGTTACATTTTGAAAAGTAAGTATGCAGTTTAAAATTAATTATAATAGTTAAAACCCCCGACAAAAAACCTCCAAAAAGTAAAAAAAAATGTGTTGGTTGGCCCTTTAGTTGTCACGTCGGGGGACCGACGACTAACCAATACATTTTATTATTTTACTTTAAAATAACAAGTTAATTATTTTTTTACTTTTTGGTGGGTTTTTAAATTTTACTTTTATTTAATACTTTTTAAACGGCCTAACATATTATTTTATAGTGTGCACGTGATGCGCTTTCATTTGAGATCCCACTTGAATATATTTGCAGACATTCGGTTATTCTTCCCCACTTTCACCCCCACAACTTATAAACGGCTCAACCGATTTTCATCAAACATGTCTAAAAACACTCGCACATAAGTTACCTTTAATACAAAAAAAAACTAAATTGAAATCGCTTCATCCCTTCGGGAGCTATGATGCCACAGACAGACAGACGCACAGACAGACAGACACGTTAAACTTATAACACCCCTCTTTTTGCGTCAGGGGTTAATAATAGCATCTTCATTTAATAATTCTCTCAAAAATATAAAGCATATGTTTGGATAAAATGGCATATCATCGGTATGCACCTTAAATATTTCTATATTCTCGAAATTTTTAAATCATCCGCTTATTCGAAATCATTATTCGCTTATTCGCTTAGCAGAGGGAGACTCTGTACCAAGGTCGTGTGCATGGGTACCTCCGTCTTACCTATTTCTGCCGCAAAATAGCGGTGCTTGCATTGCTGTGTTCCGGTTTGAAGGGTAAGATATGGCACTGAAATTACTGGGTACCGTGACTTTACGTAAGTGACAAGTTGGCAACGTACACTGTGGTATATGTGGGGGTTGCAGTTTTGCTGTGAATCTCACAGGAACCACATGTATTATAGGTGACTGTTACCACTTAAACGCTTAACACATTGCCGCCGCATCCCGCTGCGGTGTACGGAGGGACGAAATCTGCATGCGGCTGCGGGGACACGGAACCGTGCCACCGTACGGTTTGCTCCGTATCTCCGTCCGGAGCTGCGATGCACGACGCACCGCATCACCGCATTATCTATGTCGAGATCTATTACGCGTATGCACGTCCTTTCTACGCAAAAATCCGTACGATACTGCGGCACAGTGTGGCATACCCCGCGGACCGCACCGCATCACCGTCCGGGAGTGCGGTGAAGTCGTACGCGCCGCACAACCGCACGGACATGCGGTGTGAGTGTGTTATATCCTGCGGTTTTTGTATACAAATTAAAATTCTTCAGTCAAAATTAAAAACCGCAGCACCGCACACCGGAGCGGTGTCCGGTGCAATGTGTTATGCGCCTAACCATCAGGTGGGCAGTTTGCTTGTTTGCCAACTTAATTGCAATAAAAAAAATAAAAAATTCTGCCTCAGTTAAAATTTACAAGCCAAATCTGCCAAAATGGCAGAAATCTGCAACAAATGGCCACACTGCTCCACAGTCCACTCCATCCAGTGTTGCCGTTTTAACCACTTTGTGGCTAGAAGAAGACATCTTGTATAAAAAACCGTAATTGAAATGTTTCTAGAAGTGGCTACCTTTTATAGCAGTTTTGGCTGTTGGCATACTTTAATAATTTTATTACTACACAGGAATGGTGATAAGTGGTTCTGGGTTTAATAAATATAGTATGATACATCAATTCCGTATTAAAAATACTACTTCACACAATATTTGAGATAATTTTCACAGCATACAAGTGAACGTTATGAAATCCCGCCAAAACCTATCACATTGAATATACCGCGGTGGTCTAATATAGTTGCCTTACTCCACTTTCTTAAAATCACAACTAAGAAATAAAAGTAGGCAACTAATACCTTATATAAAAAAATACCAGAAATAGATAGAAGTTGCTAACTTAATTTCGTTGGCTAAAACAGAATATTTTATGGCTGAGTAGTAATCAACCGTAGAAAATTCGCTAGATCTAGCCTAAGGAAGTTTTATATCTAATTGGAATGCTGACAAAACAATATAAACAAATTAAAATTGTAATTTATGTCTTAAGAAATAAGGTTCATATTTTATTGTTTTATAGCAAAAGTAAAAACACTCTGAGCAGGACAACGACAAAGGTGGAATTTATCCCTTTCTTGCAAATTTAAATGTGTTGCTAGTATTAATAAAAATAAATAGATGGTAGCTTGGATGTTAAATCAGCTTAAAATACTTGTAGTAATTAGTCTTAATTTTAAAATTCGCTTTTTTCAATACTTTTATGGATTATTTATCTTATAAAAAAGTGGTTTGCAAAATTGCAAGGAAGTTTATAAGCTTACTTGCAAAATGGACTACTATTTGGTAATAGCTTACAAATCACGATTGGCAACACTAATAAGCTTCCAAATATGGCCGATACTCTCTTGGCCGCCATATACGTTCAAGTAATTTGATCAAACAGGCTGGTTCAAGCAGTTTGATCAAATTGGCATGATCTTTCAAGCGACCACACACCTTCACGCCGGCTTGAAGCGGTGTCAGTTCAGTATCGAAGCGGGCAAAGAGTTGATGTGCTTCTTTAAAAATGTCTACAGACGACGCTTTAGCAATAGTTGGTTTAGTGTTTGCTTTGAAGGCCCACAAAAGGAAAAATTGTTCAAAAGCTGTTAATTTTTCTTGCTTGCATTCGGTTCTATTTCTTTAAGTTTTAACAGAGTTTAACAGAGATAAGCGAAATGCTGCTTTTTCGCTTATCTCTGTTTTGGTAATCTTTATTTTATATGTTCCATAAACAGGATTCATTTTGATATATTTTTATGATTCTTCTAATACATCTCGGTTCGACATTATGCAATGCAATACGTCCGTAAGAAAACACTTCAGCAGTAACAACTGAGCGCTTGCAACACACACGTACAATTTTTTTATCAAACAGTTTGATCAAATTGTTTGATCAAATAAAAATACGAAAATTCATATTTCTTCAAGCCATTTGATTCTTCATTAAAGATCAAAACCACAGACTTTCATGCCAATTTGATCAAACTGTTTGAACCAGCTTTGAACGTATATGGGGGCCATAGCGCGTTGAATCCGTATCTCTCCTTGTTACAGCAACAATAATAATCAAGCGTAGGCACGGGCGCACACGCAGTATCGCGGCCACAGATCACGACAACGGCCCGCTGGGTGTCACGGGCTTTATGACGTCACGCTCTCTTGCCGCTCGCTGCTCACTCAATTTTGGTCGTTTAAAAAACTAATTATACTAATGTTCAGGATTTTTTACAGACTATAATTCTACATTCAAAACTAAAAACCGCGTTGATCCTCATTATTGTACCTTCAATAATATGATATTATACAATGTAATTCCCATTTAAAAATTATCATAATTTTTTTTAATCTTAGTTTTTTTTTATTAAAACCTTAAATTCCATATAGGTTTATTTTTTATTTTGCTAAAATGCTCTCCCTTTTTAGGAAGAGTTTTTCAATGTTGGCAATACTTCTGAAAAGTCAGACATTTGTAATCTGCATAGATGTAATCTGTGAGGCAGCAGACAGAAAGAATGACTAATGACAGAATTTCGTCGAACTAAAAAAAAATCATATTATTTTATTTTCTTCAATTTTGGATTGTGAGTGTGGAAACTAAAACTGAAGTGACGATATAAACAGAAACAACGATATCTTTTTAATGAGTTGTAATAAACCTTTCCTAAACTAATGTAGAAATGTTTAATTTGCGAGCAAAATGGTTATTACATTTATTCGAAGAAAAAAAATAATGATTCTGGCTAGTATATTTTTCTTCTATATTGGCTGCGGTATAACATTAAGTTTCCTAAGGATAGAATGTGCTAATTTGTCCAAGAGTGAAGATAATAAGGTCTCAGTTCCAGAACATTATGAAAAAGTGGAATATGCTGTACTGGTATTGACAGGGCCTGGCAATGAAGGTAGACGAGATGCTATAAGAATGACATGGGCTAAGTTTGCCTCTAATATATTTGTAGAGAACGGCGAAAGACTTTACAAATGGAACCACACATGGGTAGAGAACAATAATGAGAATCAACACTTTATTAAAATCTATTTTGTAGTAGGCTCGCAAGGATTAAATTTAGAAACAACGCAACAATTAAAAAAAGAAGCTAGCAGAACCAATGACATGCTGCTTTTTGATTTTGTTGACAATTATAAAAACTTAGCACGAAAAGTGCTAATTGGTATGAAGTGGGCAAATGAAAATTTGAAGCAATTAAAATATGTTGTTAAGTGTGATGATGACTCTTTCGTAAGAATTGATTTAATTGTAAAAGATCTAGAGGCTTATGCACCAGAAATGAGAGCAAAAACTTTGACTGAATATATTACATTTAAAGTAAGTTTGTGATCTTATTTTTTGAGTTGAATTTTGTTAAAAAATGCTTAAAAATTAACAAATATATGAATCAATACAAGAAAAATTTCACCTGTGATTTCAACATTATTGTGTTTACATTTACCTTATTTATTTACTTCAGAGTGATCTTCCAACATACAAAGGACTGTACTGGGGATATTTTGATGGCAGAGCAAAGGCATTTTCAAGAGGAAAATGGCAAGAGAAGGATTGGTTTCTCTGTGATAATTATTTACCTTATGCTTTAGGAGGTGGCTATGTGGTGTCTCACAGTATAGTCAAGTTTCTAGCTGACAATGCTGATTTTTTAAGGTGGTCTTTTTATTTTATTTTCTGAATAATTGATATTTAGATGGATGTCACCTATTGTATTTTTTAATACAATAAAGTTGGCAAATAAATAAGACTGCCCATCTGATGGTAAGTACCCACCCCATACTACTTGGTTCCGTAATAGTCTGGTACACCCCATTCTTTCCTACTTTCAGTAAAATTGGTTCCTCCTTTAAAAAAAGAACTTTTAAATCATTTATGTTAATGGAATACAACTACTGTTTTCAGATTAACAAGTTGTTTTCTAAACAATTCTCACGAAAATTGTCCTGGCCTGAAAATAGGTGTCCTCTACACTCCAAGACTAATTTTAGACAATCAGATGAAATTATTTACCAAAATCATCTTTTTATTGGCATACTGAATAGATCAATTAATAATTTGATGTTACAAAGTACCCCCTAAAAGGACACAATAGTACATTGTTACCCCAGGGGTAAAAGTAACTTATTTAGTCCCGAGACGGTGTTTGGCGCCCAAGCGTAGCGAGGGCACCAATAGTTCGAGGGGCTAAATAAGTCTTTAACCCGAGGTAAACACTGTGCTTTTCATTACGAATACAAGAAAAGTAAAAGAATGAATTAAGTAGGTAGTTAAAGAAAAAACGTGTAAATTTCATTTTACATAAATCAACAACTTCTGCTTTAGCCCGTTTTCTCTTATAAATCAGGCGTTAACTCAATACCTGAATCAGATGAACTCATTGTGTTAATTATTAACACAATGTTATACAAATATAATTAACAGTTAATATAAATCTCTGCTATACGGAAGTATTGACAAAACACTACAAATGGAATAAACAAATGAAGATCGCATTGCCGCTTTCCCGCTTATTTTGTTTTTTTTTCTGTGGCCGGCCATTATTTTTCATTTTCATAATTCCGAATTTCAATTCAGCCATTATTTTTCATTTTCATAATTTAAAAAATGGTAAATATTTTGCCCAAATCGTTATTTTAAAGAAATAGTTGAAAATAAATATATTATTTTAATACATAACATTATGTTATTTCAATTTGACAGAGTGACTGTATAGAAATTCGGAACAGGGTTCAATAAAAATGTGAAAAAGAATTAGTTTTTTAAAATTTGACATCAGCTGTCAGTTGAGAGTGATTCTCCCTAGGGCTGAAAAGTATTACTTTCAACCCGCTCCGCAGGCAACTCCAGACCTACTTTCAGAGTATGAGTAATGAAAAATAATAAAATGATTGATTTCTTAAAATGGGATAATTTCACAAATTGTGTTTAGTAATTTTAATTTGTTTTTATTACTTAGGGTCCCTCCCTAAAAAGATTTTTAAACAAATTTTGGACTTTATTTTTCACTAGATTTTGCCTGAAAGCCCCCAGAAAGCTGAAATTTTGCATGGACGTTAGGGACACCATTGTGCATTGTAATGAAATCGTAAAAACCCCATGAATCCCATGTTTCAAGGTCAAAGTTCACAAGAATGGGTTTTTAGGATTTTTCAGCGACACAGTTACTTTAATGATAAAAATATCTCGGACAATGTAGATCACGCTATTATCTACAAAAATTGTCCTTAAACTTTTTTTCATAACATTAACCATTTCTGTGAACAAGCAATTACAAAATTTATTTTAGTGTTACTACGCTGACTATGTATACATCATTGGACTTATGTAAAACTGTTAGTCTGCAAGACAAATACATTAATATTGAAGGATAATTCTGAGAATATGATCTGAAAAGGAACGGAGTCCCTCATTTTATGTTGTTGTTGGTGAAGATATTGATCTATTGGTATTACTTACTGCTCGAACTCCAATTGAAAAAAATATTTATTTTTGTAACTCTGCAAACGTCAACAACCATCGGAAATATTTTCAAATATGAGTTTATTAGATTATCCTAAATGTAAAAATCATATTCTATTTTTACATGCTATGACTGGCTGTGATACAACATCAGCAATGTTCCGGGGAGGTAAAACAACAGTTTTAAAATTGTTTGAAAAACTAAATTTTATGACTTGTGCAGAAACTTTCGAAGATATACTCTACTCTAGAAACTCTTAATCACCAATGGAATTCGCTTTCTTCTTTCTGTATATGGAGCTCCAAAAAAAAAAAAATTACTTGCATAGACAAGTTACGTCACTTATCTTTTGCAAAATAAACACGTAATAAAGAATGTGTGCAATTAGCTTGTCTTCCTCCAACCGCGGCTTCTGCTCGCCAAAATTTTTATTGTGTATACAGTGTGTCCCCGTATAAAGTGCACAAACGAAAATGGGTGAAACTAGACTACAATTTATCGATAAAAAAAAGATATATTTTTTTAAATTAAATCTATTTAATATTGATTTTTTATTTTTTATTCTCTTTTTAAGACCTTTTGTGTTTGTAAAATTATAACATTGTAACTACTGCGTGGATTTTGTTGAAATAAAAACAATAATGATGCCAAAAGATTAACACTGTATGGTAAATAAAAAAAAAGTACTTACATAAAAGCAGTGAATAGGGAGAAAAGCATTTTTTTTTTCACTAATTTTGAACATGAAAGTGTTAAATTTTGAGTAAATGTTTATTTTTACTAAATAATGCCCCCTATAACAATTTCTTTTTATTACCTCTTATTAATCCAGATCTTATAACCTTTTCAACAAAAAAAAAAATCAACATTCTGTCTAATACATGCTTAGCTACGAGGCTTTAATTGAGGGGCCTGCTAACGCGCCGTCCCCTGGCGCCCGCGCCGCTGCCTTTTTGTCAACCGCTGAGGTAGCTTTTCTTAAATTGGAATTTAGTTAAACACATTTAAACTTAAGCTCAGCTTTTTCAGTGTAAATGAAATTGCTTAAAACAAGAAAAACAAATCATAATAAGTATTTATTACAAAAAATCTAAAAAAACACTTTTTATTATATTAATGCATTAAATGTTCAAAATGGCCACCACGCTGTTGCAAGCACATCATTGTACGTAAGGAAATCTGTTGCGTAGCCCTGCGGA
The DNA here is from genome assembly GCA_963935595.1 of Schoenobius gigantellus. Taxonomy (NCBI): domain Eukaryota; kingdom Metazoa; phylum Arthropoda; class Insecta; order Lepidoptera; family Crambidae; genus Schoenobius; species Schoenobius gigantellus. The sequence continues at coordinate 21,329,885 of OZ012544.1, read as the reverse complement.
CCATGTCGGGGTCATTTTTCCGTACATTTTCAATAAATGTGTGGGCGGCTTTAATTGACGTCACATTGAGTGGGCCGATTATTCTGCCAAGGACATTAAACGGCGAACGGTGTTTGTCGTTTGTCATGTTTGTCCAAATGGACGGATGCGATGCTCACTACGCCACGATTGTGCGAAATTTCCTCAACCAAACCTACCCCAATCGCTGGATAGGTCGAGGACCTGTGGGATGGCCAGCACGCTCACCTGACATGACACCACTGGATTACTTTTTATGGGGTGTGATGAAACAATGGGTGTACACTGTACAGCACTACCGTTAATACGGAGGCCGAACTTCACGATCGCATTGTCCAATGTGCGGAAAATATCAAAAATGACCCCGACATGGTCCTACGCAACAGCATTTCCTTACGTGCAATGATGTGCTTGCAACAGTGTGGTGGCCATTTTGATCATTTAATGCATTAATTTAATAAAAAGTGTTTTTTTTAAATATTTTTTGTAATAAATACTTATTGTGATTTGTTTTTCTTGTTTTAATCAATTTCATTTACACTGAAAAAGCTTAGCTTAAGTTTAAAAAAGCTTAAATATGTTTAACTAAATTCTAATTTAAGAAAAGCTACCTTAGCGGTTGACAAAAAGGCAGCGGCGCGGGCGCCCGGGGACGGCGCGTTAGCTGGCCCCTTAATTAAAGCCTTGTCGCTAAGCATGTATTAGAGACAGAATGTTGATTTTTTTTGTTGAAAAGGTTATAAGATCTGGAATAATAAGAGGTAATAAAAAGAAATTGTTATAGGGAGCATTATTTGGTAAAAATAAACATTTACTCAAAATTCAACACTTTTATGTTCAAAATTAGTGAAAAAAAAAATGTTTTTCTCCCTATTCACTGCTTTTATGTACTTTTTTTTATTTACCATACAGTGTCAATCTTTTGGCATCATTATTGTTTTTATTTGAACAAAATCCACGCAGTGGTTACAATGTTACAATTTTACAAACACAAAAGGTATTTAAAAGAGAATAAAAAAATAAAAAATCAATATTAAATACAATTTAATTAAAAAAATATATCTTTTTTTTATCGATAAATTGTAGTCTAGTTTCACCCATTTTCGTTTGTGCACCTTATCCGGGGACACACTGTATTACCAAGTTTAAGTGTGCCTTGGTAATCAACTGGACCCAGAAGAATGGGGTTGGAAGCTAGTTAATAATGTATTGGAACTAATCCACACGCTACTTCCACCTGCACCAGAAAACCTCCTTAATACTATTTTTAGCAACTGCAAAAAGGTGTAATTTGCAGACATCGGATTGATGGGGACTTTTCACAATTTCATTACAATGGTGTTCCTAACGTCATGTAAATTTTCAACTTTCTGGGAATTTATGCAAGGGTGAAAGTCTAAATTGACCGGGCTATTAGGTCTATTGTTTAAGGTTTTGAAGGTCTATTTCTTACTATGTTTAGCAAAAATTACATTAAAAGATGCAAATATTTTATTGTTAATACTGTATTGCTGTTACTTTATGTGTCATTTCAGCTTATACAACTCAGAAGATGTTTCAATGGGAGTTTGGACTGCAGCTCTCAATGGAATCAACAGAGTGCATGATATAAGATTTGATACTGAATGGAGGTCACGTGGTTGCAACATTTATATGCTTGTGAGGCACAAGCAAACACCCAATGACATGTTCCAAATGTACAAAGCTTTGGTCCTGTCTCATGGTGTAAAACTTTGCAAGACTGAACATATAGAAAGACAATATTATGCATACAATTGGAATGTACTACCCAGTAAATGTTGTCATTAAATTTATTTGAAATACTTATTTCTAGTCAAAAAAATATTTTATACTTTAAATAGTAAAAAAATCATTACTTACTGATATATTTGTTTTATTTATTTTAACAAAGTCAAAATTTCTCAAATCTTTATCTCACAATATGTAATTAAAACAGTAATAAAATCATCATTCAGTACTGTGCATACATAAATAATAAAAAAGGCAATAATAGAAAAACAATGATTTAAAAAAATTGGTAAACAGCTACTGATGAATAAAATAATATCACATCATTTCCAGGTTTATATTTTACCCTAATTGTGAGGCTTTATATTTACATCCATGTAGGTCTGATTATTGTAAAATGTTTTTCGTGATAATTCTTCTTTAAAGTAATCTATAGTCCTCTGCAGTCCATCTTTTAATGTCACCTGAAAGACAAACATTCTTTTAAATGTACTGACAAGTAGTAATAATGAAATTTTGCAATTTTTAAACTTATAAAAAATCATTGGTTATTTCATATATGTTGATATACCTATAGTTTCACTGAAATACCTAGTATGAAATCATTATCATTTTCTAGTGTATACAGGATTACAGGTTAAGTCGACCTAAGTCCATTAAGAGGTGGTAGTTTTCATCATTCCTGACTGATTTGACTATGGAACCCCATACCCCAAACTTAACCGTTCTTAAGTTATGGGACTTTGAAGATTTTTTATAAAAAATCCAGATTTTTTTGTCTATTGTCCCCTTTTTTTGTGTTTTCTACCTCTAATGTTTTTGTTTTTGTATTTTTTGTGTGGCAGATTAGTTGCTCCATTATTTTAAACACAAAAACTGCAGGTAACTGTACCAACTGAGTCGTATTAGATGACTAATTGTTAAAAAAAGAAATTAAATTATGAAAAGTTTTTTTTTTCTTTGTAAGATATTTAAAAAATAAGTCTATGACAGTTGTGCTGCAGATGTGCTTAAAAATATCTACGATTCTTCAGCTTTCCGATAAGGTATAATTTGCTAGGGTAATATCAGGATTCTCGGAAAAAACATCGATGAAAGACTCCCAGGTTATAACAAAAATAACGGTTTCGTAAAGTTGCTCGCAGCGCCTATTGTCCTGCAATGGGTAGCGCGTCGCGTGCGAGTGGGATATGATACAATGTAACCGGGTGCAAGAGAGACAAGTGATTTGAAACGCCATTTTGTTGTTATTGTGTTTGATTAGTCTGCTTACGCGATTCGTCCGTGGTAGATGCGATACTTGGTGCTCTTCGTTTTTTACTCGACTTGTTTTTCTGGACTGTTTCCTCCTATTCGTGACTGTGCTTGTTAACTGGACCTTGATTTGTGCTCGTCAAGAATACATAAGACGTTTTCCAGGCCGCCGAATTCCGGATATTAGTGTCTTCGACGGAGTTTACCGACGAATTAGAGACTGGCTCTGTTTCGAGGCGACGAACAGACCTGGGTAGACCACGTATTGATGATGATGAAGAGGAAGATAATGAGATTGTTCGACGATTTCGACTGGATCCGACTACGTCAACCAACGTTGTTGCCCGAGAGCTTGGAATCTCACAATGGAAAGTGTGGTTTACTGTGCATACTGCTGGTCTCTACCGCTACCACTACACGCCAGTTCATGTTATCGAAGAAGGAGATCCTGTGAGGAGGCTGGATTTCTGCAGGTTCATGTTGAATGCAGATTTGGAAGATCCTTCGTTTTTTCGAAGCATCTTGTGGACTGACGAGTCCAAATTTGATCAAGATGGGATAACCAATTATCATAACGCCCATCATTGGGCTCCGAAAGCAGGAAGAAATCCTAATAAGAAAAGGGTAAAGGGGTCACAGAGACGTTTCAGCCTTAACGTATGGATGGGAATAATTTCAAACCATGTGATTGGGCCTTACTTTCTACCTCCAAATTTGAACGGAGAGACCTATGAAATTTTTTTGAGACATGATTTACCCGATTTGCTCGACAACATACCATTAAACCTCATTTGAGACATGTGGTTTCAGCACGACGGGTGCCCCGCGCACTTTAGAAGGAGTGTCAGAGAGTGGCTAGACACTAATTATCCAAATAAGTGGATCGGGAGGTGGGCCTACACCGCGGCCAGCTAGAAGTCCAGGCCACCTATGGATTTTTATGTGTGGGGGCACATGAAAAGTTTGGTTTACAATGAACCTAACCCAATAACATCTGTTGATGTTTTGAGGCAGAAAATTATTGATGCTGCTAACGAAATAAGAAGAGGACTAACAACTGGGGTAGTGAAAAGTGGCTTAAGATTAAGACACAGAATGCGTGTATGTGTGCGAAATAGGGGCGGACATGTGGAACATGTACTGTAAAAGGATTAATAAACCGCATTTGTTACCTATTTGGATTGTTTTATTTTGTTATCTGACTAAAGATAAATTTGACGCTTAAGCATCGTTATTTTTTACTACTACCTGCACGCGTAGCACAAGGGTCGCGAGAGTATTTTCTCGGCCTGTTTCTCTACACCGAAATGTCACTATTGCCAGTAGCGAATGAGATAGCTATTGTTTGGTGTCGAGAAAGTGACAGTTAATGATGGACGTATTTATCTCGGGATCCTTGTGCTACGCGTGCTGGTAGCATATTATCAATGTTTTTGTTAAAAAAATCCAATAATACCCTATTGTATTATACCTTATCGGAAAGCTGAAGAACCGTAGATATTTTATAGCACATCTGCAGCACAACTGTCATAGACTTTAAAAAAAAATATCTTACAAAGAAAAAAAAAACTTCACAATTTTATTTCTTTTTTTAATAATTAGTCGACTAATACGACTCAGTTGGTACAGTACCTGCAGTTTTTGTGTTTAAAATAATGGAGCAACTAATCTGCCACACAAACAATACAAAAACAAAAACATTAGAGGTAGAAAACACAAAAAAAGGGGACAATAGACAAAAAAATCTGGATTTTTTATAAAAAATTTTCAAAGTCCCATAACTTGATAACGGTTAAGTTTGGGGTATGGGGTTTCATAGTCAAATCAGTCAGGTATGATGAAAACTACCACCTCTTAAAGGATTTAGGTCGACTTAACCTGTAATCCTGTATAAATAAAAATCAATGCATGTTTGTTTGTCCTCTATGCGTTCCGAAACCATTCATTAGATTGTAATGAAACTTTGGTAGGGTGTTCTGGGGACGCCCGTGAGGGTTCCTAGCAAAAAAAATGGCATTTACGTGGCATTGCAACGTTTACCGGATACAGCTAGTTAATTTGGGTAGACAGGTAGAAGTAGAAGTGCTGTTAATTGTGAGCCTACTGGAACTGCCAATCGAAATATGTTATTTTTTTTTTTTTTTTTTTATGGATGGCCCGGCAAATGACCTCCTCCCGCCTGATGTTAAGCGGTGAAAGAGGCCCAAATGAGTTGACAGATAGAGTAGGGACGACATCCACTCTCCTACCTGCCCGCCCCTTGCCGGCCCAAAAGATGCCTCTTCACGCCTCCCTTGAAGGAACCCATGTTGTAGGATGGAGGAAACACGTGCGCAGGTAGAGAATTCCAAGTGTGGGATGAACGACAGAAGAAGGAATCTTGGAATTTCTTGGTACGGTGTGAAAAGCAGGACACAGTGTACGGATGACTCCGAAGGCCCTTACGCGTGTTTCTGTTAAGGAATGGAGAGGGAGGGATAAGGTTAAAGAGCTCCTCAGAGCATTCCCCATGGAACATTCGGTAAAAGGCGCTAAGAGAGGCGATGTCACGACGAAGTTGTAGAGGCTCGAGGGTGTTAGTTGCCTCTACATCGCCAATTATGCGAATAGCGCGACGCTGCAATCTGTCCAGAGCATCGAGGAGGTACTGAGCGGAGCCGTCCCAAAGGTGCGAGCAATATTCCACGCAAGACCTAACCTGAGTTTTATACAACAAGCATAGTTGGTCCGGCGCAAAATACCTACGCACCTTGTTCAGGACACCGAGTTTCCGTGAGGCAGTAGTTATGACGGATTCGATGTAGTCTCTGGGGTTCAGATCGCAGCGAATGTTCATTCCGAGCAAGGTGATGTTGCTCTGTGTGTGAAGGGTTGTGCCCTGAAGAGAAGGAAGGGGGAGGAAAGGTGACCTTTTCGCCGAGAACACGCACACCTGTGTTTTCTTAGCATTGAACTCAACAAGATTGTTGGAGCCCCATTCGGAGACGAGGTCCAGCGTCCTGTTGAGCTCAATGATAAGATTCTGCCTTTCCCTACCAATATCACCACGAGCAGCCCCCGAGGCTCCGTGATATCCCCCATGCACTGTACTGTCGTCTGCATAGCAATGTATAGCTCCCAAGGAAAGCATATCATTGATATGCAGAAGAAACAATGTGGGGGATAGAACGGAGCCTTGCGGAACACCAGCGTTCACTGCCACGAACCGCGAAGCGCAGCCGTCAACGACAACGCGAATTCTACGCTCGTGGAGGAAGCTGGCAATCCACGTACAGAACTGCGCGGGTAATCCGTATGCCGGAAGCTTGGAAAGAAGAGCCTTGTGCCAGACTCTATCAAAAGCTTTGGCGATGTCGAGACTAATAGCCACCGATTCGCCGCGCTTATCGATAGATTCACCCCATTTGTGCAAAAGGAACGCTAGAAGGTCACCTGTTGACCGTTTAGGACGAAACCCATACTGTCGGTCATTAAGTAACGAGTGACCTTCCAGGTAACGGATCAGCTGTGTATTAAGGATCCTCTCCATGATTTTACACAAAATGGATGTGACGGCTATAGGACGATAGTTAGCCGGATCAGAACGATCTCCCTTTTTGAGAACCGGCTGGACATTGGCCTCTTTCCAAGATTTCGGCACACAACCAGCAGAGAACGACAGACGGTATAGACGCGTAAGGACCGGAGTCAACTCCGCTGCACACTTCTTAAGAACAATCGCAGGAATGCCGTCTGGTCCACTTGCTTTTCGAGTATCGATCGACTGGAGCTCCGCCCGCACATCACGCTGTCTGATACGAATATCGGGCATGGTGCTGCCACAATGGGACAGTTTCGGAGGTTGTGTACCACAGTCATCGACACGGGAATGAGCCGCAAAGAGTTTTGCCAGGAGGTCGGCTTTCTCCTGCGGCTGATGAGCAAGTGAGCCATCGGCAAGTCTCAGCGGTCGCAGCGAGGGTTGGCAGAAGTTTGATTGCACAGCTTTGGCCAGGCGCCAAAAAGAACGGCTACCCGTAGGGTGCGATAGCAGTTCCTGGCCCACTTGTGCAATGCGCTGAGCATCCGCTCTAATGTAAGCCCTCTTACATGACTTGGTGGCATTATTGTAGGCTGTTTTCAGTAGGCTTGTATTGGGATCCTTAGATGCTCGGCCTCTGATCCAAGCGCGGTAAGCCAGCTGTTTGTTTTCAACAGCAGAGGCGCACTCGCGATTGAACCAGAGGTTACGTCTGCCTCTACTGACGAGATTGGAATGCGGAATATAATATTCCATTCCTAGTATGATCTCGTCAGCAACAGAGGTAGCGCAGGAGTCCGGATCCATCCTATTGAAACAGCGCTGCCACCAAGGAACAGATGCGTAATAATCCCGCATACCGTCCCAATCTGCTGACGCATAGTGCCACAGACGGCGTGCTGCAACCACAGGCGACGGTCGTGACGCCTGAGGCACTGAGACGGATACCAGGCAGTGATCCGAAGATCCTAGTGGAGCTCGAACCACCACCTGATATCCGTCAGGGCGATTTGTCAACAGAAGGTCCAATAAAGAGGGCGCTTGACCGATAATATCTGGTACCCTGGTGTTCTGGGTGACCAATTGTGTCAGGTCGTGCGTGAGAGCGAATGCGTGGGCAGTCCTACCCGCATGGTCAGTTTTAGAGGAACTTAACCACAACTCGTGGTGAGCATTGAAGTCCCCTAAAAACACCAGCTCGGCGGAAGGAAATCGCTCCTGCGCGTCATCTGCCACCCGACTTAGATGTTCAAAAAGTCGAGTTGTCTCCAAGTCACCACGATGGGAACGGTAGACGCAGACGTAGACACGGCAATGAGTGCCAAAATCGACGTGTACCGCAAGGATGGAAAAGGAAGGTTCCTCCAAACAGCGCAGGCGACGACAGCAAACGTCCGCCCGGACGAACAAGCAAACACCAGCCTTCGCCTTGAAGGACTCCTCAAGAGCGTAGCCGGGGTAATTAAGGTGGCCTGTATCGGCCGGGCAGATAATTTGCGTCTCCGTCAAAAACAGCATTGCTGGACGGGCTGTCTCGAGATGGTGGTGGACAGCTAAGAGGTTAGAATGGAGCCCGCGGATGTTAGCGAGCCCCACCTCGAATAATGGTGTTTTGGTGGGATAATGCACCGCTGTACGACCAGTCTTAATATTTTGCGCTGCCATAATTATTGGAGTGAGAGGCGTGAAACTGAGGTGTCCTTGCTGCGCTTCGCATAGTTAATGTGTGTAGGCCTGTTTCGCCAGGGAACAGCCGACAGCTGATTTGCGCTGACCCTCCGCACGGAAGGGCCCCCGAACCCCCCCGGAAGTGGCCGCCGGGACCCACCGTCCGGTCACCAACCGGCACGACGGACCACCCCGAGATTATGCGTGGCATGGTGGGGCAGCCTCACGGACTGGTTAGGTCCCCTTGGGCCCCTGTACTATACCACGGGCGGCCAGCGGAACAGCCGTTTCTTCGGGTCTTCCTGGGCGGAGGGTCAACGCAGTCAACCTGGCACTGGGTCGACGGAAGCCCGCACAAACCATACGAATCGCAGCAACGACCCCTCAAGCTCTGGCTGTGCGCAGACTGATCCCGAAACGCGGACAAAAATGGCCACTTGACGGGTTTTACATCATGCGCACGGTGGTCGCTAGCCAGTCGGGTTTTTCAAGCCCTACCACCAGAAGTTGGTCACTCGATTAGCACCACCCGGGGATCACGTGTAGGGTCTCGAGGGTAAAACCTACGGACGTGAGCGACTCCAATCCCCAAACGGTTATGGTTCCAGTCTAGTCTAGTGGGGATGCGGGAAAAAATTACTGTGGTCCCGTCCCATCAGCAGGACAAAAGAGTAACCCATCCATGCTAAACTATCTTCATTAGTCTATGTGTCCTAAGTATTGGAGAATTCCATTGAGTATTTCCGGATGTTTAATTGGCCCTTAGCAGGGGTAACGCTACCCCAGCCGACCAACACGGATCTCGAAAACGAAAAGACTGCGAAAATCTGTTTACTGATATAGATAAGCGGCAGTTTGTCGAAGCTTGTCAGACAAGTTTCAGTTTTCATCGGCTCAACTGGGGTAATGTTATACCAGCTGAGCAACACTGATCTCGAAAATGAAACAACATCAGGGAGGTTTCATTCCGCAGTTTAGGTACGTTTGCCGGCGCACCGGCCGGGCCAGTGTATGGCTGAGGTATGCCGCGCAGCTCGCACGCTGGCCGCATCGCTCGTATAATAATTTAGATTTTTCTCGGTAATTTCTGTAACGAGTCACGGTGAGTGCGAACCCTGTGCTCTTATCGCTAAATCGGTATCGGGTCAGCGACGCGTAACGGAATTGGAACACTCCTAAATTTCAATTTCCCGTGCAGTTAGATGAAGGTCGTAAGAGTAGGTAAATTTTCGTACCTAAACTTGGCTTTTCTTCGAGAGTGATCCTTCTGTACTTTAGTACTATTGTTTATTCTCTGACAACATATCGGAAATCTGTTCGCTGATATAGATTGGCGGCAGTTTGTCAGAGATTGTCGGACAAGTTTCAGAAATTGTCGATTTACCGTTTCAGAGCTCACCTGCAGCAAAGCTGCTGCTATTGACCCAGCTGGATCCCGAAAACACAGCGACATAGCGAAAATCTGTTTGCTGGAATAGTAAAACGGTAGTTTGTCGAACAAGTTCCAGAGTTTGCCCCTAGCATATTTCGGGGATATGTATGGCTCAGGAGCGCGTTCAGAGCCTCGGAGTGTAGTTGTTCAGTTGTTTTTTAACTCGCTCAGAGGAGTTGAATGCATTGCAGCAACAAAATCTTTTATCTCCCTCTTTCACATGATTATTATTATTTTTCTCTCTTTCTAGCAGACGTCGTTATAGATTATGGCCCTCAATATCATACAATCACGTAATCAGTATTTCAGTTATAAACGTCAGAGCGTTTTACAACCATCAAATTCGATGGTTGTTCGGTTGTAACTCGCTCTGACACTAAGGTCTTGAACGGGCCGCTTGTTTCACCCGTGCGTCACGCTCGAAGGCACTGAACGCGCTCCAGCTGTAGAAACATAACCCCAGCTGAGCCACCTGGATCACGAAAACGAAAAGACGTAGTGAAAATCTATTTACTGATATAGATAGGTGGTTTGCCGATACTAAATTAAAAGATTCAGAGTTTGTCTCCCTCTGGATGTTCTGTCCCTGGTCAATTGGTTACCCTCTATTCTGCGAAAATGACCCACACAAGTTAGCAAATATATATATTTATATAATTGGTACATGGCAACAAGTGTGTCTGAGTGTCAATATACTAATTTGTGTCGACTTGCGTATCTTCGCGAAATGGGTATTTGAGAACCTGCGTTTTTGACGAAAGTGAGTATTAATCACTAAAAATAGGTATAGCTCCCTTTTCACTTTAGCATCACCATGTTTTCGCGCCAACATTGATAATAATAATAAATCGAGGCCGTCTGGTCTCCTCTGCCGAGGGGTATTCTCTCCTCCCTTGGTTTGTCGAGGGACCGGGAAGTAATAAAAAGTAAATTTCTGGATAATGATAATTTGAAGTTAACAGCTGATTGAGCCGATGCTAACGCCAAACGAGATGACGCTAAAAATGTGAATTAAGGCATTTCATAATGCATGTGCAATTGTGCATGCGAAAACAATATGTGATTTGAAGTCCATATGTATCATTTGTTGAAAATAGTTATCATGTGGGATTAAAAGTTCACCTTCGGTGACCAGTGCAATTGTGCTTCGGCGACAGCAATGTCTGGCCGCCGCCGCTGTGGGTCGTCTTCAACGGCCGCGCTGGTAGAGAGCGTGCTGCGGCATCCAGGAACTAGGTTCTTTATGATCATTGCGAATTCTGTAAGTAGAGTGGTGGTAGTTTTGGGTATAAGGTTAATAAAGTGCATACTATGTATTTATAAGGTTTTAATATGTCATAAATAATAGTACTTGACGGTATTTGGATAGGAAAATACGAAATTATATGAATAAATTAACCTCACGTCGCATAGAAATGTTTAATATGTTATATCCTTGTTATATTTTTCTGTTGATGTTATTCATATAAATAACGTAATCAACGATTTTCGCAAAGAACCGAATCAAAACTCGCTCGCGAATTGGACACTTTGATATCGTCCAATGCAGTATTTACAAATCATAATAAAAAATAAATTATGCAGTAGGTCCTTCATACATAGGGTTGCCACCCATGCTCTAAATTAGAGCATTGACCTCTATTTCATGTAATCTACGACACCAATAAAGTACGCTAAATATGCTCTATTTAAAGCTTAATTATAAAAAAATGGAAAAAAACATCCCACATTTTTTTTGTATTTTTAGGGGCCATTAATTTTTTTTACCCTCTGTTACGAACCTGACGTTCATAAACCGTTATAACTCTTGAATGAATAGACAAATATCAATGAAATAAACGCCAACGTGATCCTTAAAGATCAATAGTGCTGCCAAAATACAAATTTTGTCAATTATTATCACATACAATCAATGACAGATAGACTACAGGCCCGTGGCAAAAATTTATGGGTCATTTGAACCACCAGGAGACCTATTTAGAAAGATAGAAGGGCATTAAATAATAAGATTCAGCACTATACCGTCACTTGTAAGCTGTCCAACTGAGTGCAGGTGAGAATTCAAAAGTACAAAGTAGAGGGCGAAAAATAGTGCGCCACAAAGTCGGGATTTTTTTTATTTTCTGGCGATTTTCAGGGTAAATTTGGTCATTTGATTCTGTACGGCATCGGTTCCATACAGTTTCAATACCTCTTCTAATCCGCAACGCCGTACAAAAATCATGCGACAACGGGGAAAAATCGAGGGTTGCAACCCCCTCCCCTTCCGTGGTTCGGGGGGTGATTTTACACAACAAAATTTTTTTTAAAGTATTTTATGCATAGATAACATTTTTTCACATGCCGTACATTTTTGTTGGTCCAAAAGCTTGTAGTGGGGAAAAAAACTTCCGAAAAATCCATGTAACGAAATGTACATTAGAGTGATATTCAGTACGGTATTTTTTTGTACGGCATTTAGATAGTTCATTTGTATTAAAATATAAAAAGTCAATGTCGTATAAATCTGAAAGTTCAACTATACTAATATTATAAAGAGGAAAGATTTGATTGTTTGTTTGTATTGAATAGGCTTCGAAACTACTGAACCGATTTTGATGAAAGTTGGTATAGGCATAGTTCGAGACCAGGGGAAGGACATTGGGCAATTTTCCTAAGGGAAAAATATGAAGGGAAAAGGTTTCCTAGGGGAAAAGTTGGTTTAATGCAAAAAAAGTTGCATACGGTCAGCTAGTATTGATATAAAAGTAATAAAAATAATAAATACATATAATTATTAATTAAAATACTTTTGCTTTTCAATGTAAATGTTTACTGCGTACACATCCTCTCCCGTGCCAGTGTCCGACACTCGACCTCCCCCATTTGTGACTGAGGCCAAGACGTAGCCAGCAGCGTGCATTCCAGAATGAGAAATCAGGCAAAGGGGCTGATGTGATGACGTGATAGGTAAAAAAAATATAAATTTTCAATTTGTACGTAAGACTGATTATGAAAACACAATTTCATGATTCAGAAAATGATAGAGAAGAATTCGGACGTTGATGACGACGTTGATTCTGATACGACTCAGTGGCTGATTCAAATAATGAATATCAATTTCAAAGAGAAACCTTATTCTTTCAATTTTGTAAGGATCATTAAAAATACATAAAATTTTTCAATAAAGTTGTAGTACTTTTTATTTCCACAATTAAACAAATTATATTAATGTTTGAAGTAGGTATATTACATCAAAAAGTATACGAAACTGTTGATACTGAGATTGATAAGTATTTTTAATTTTTTGAATATAATATACACACTGTTTCAATTTAAATAGAGGCATAATGCTTTATATATATTATCAATTGTTCTCTTCAAAAATATGTTAATGCCGTATCATATGACCATTAAGTACTCCTGAAATGGTAGTGTCATTTTCATCAGCCAAAAAATATGGTCGGCATTAAAATGTACGGCATAATTTTTTCCCAATTTATTTACCTAAATACTATTTAAAACAACGATGATATGTAGAAAATTGCTATATTTCATTAAACTATGATTGTTGAAACTTTGACTATAATTTGAAAAATTGCATTTTTTCCTTTTCTCCATAATTTTTTTTAACGGTAATATTATATAACACTTGTATAAAGCAGTATCATGCTAAAAAAAAAGTTGCCGTACAGGATCAAATCACCTTACAGCTTTATAAATCAAAAATATACTATGAAATTAAGATAATTATTAATATACATTCAAATGAACAATATTTTTTGACGGCATTATTTTTAATAGTACTTATGAGTGCTACATAATGTTTTGGAACCGATGCCGTACTTTTCAAATCACCCCCCGGACCACGGAAGGAGAGGGGGTTGCAACCCTCGATTTTTCCCTCTTGTCGCATCATTTTTGTACGGCGTTGCGGAATAATGGATTAGAAGACGTATTGAAACTATATGGAACCGATGCCGTACAGAATCAAATGACCAAATTTACCCTGAAAATCGCCGGAAAATAAAAAGAAAATACGGGTAAACACAATTTAATAATTAGTTTTCGATAAAGAATTGATTATTTATTGGTTATTATGAAACACCGTGTATAGGTAAAAATTAAATATTTAAGTTTTTTTCACAGTTTTTCTTTTTATTCTACCTAAATGAGTTCTACCTTAAAGAGAAGACCTAAATGAGCAAACACTTTATTTGTCTCAAAAAAGGTGGCACAACCCTATTTAAATTACATTAACAGCAGTTGATCAATACCTTCTATTGTATGCTCGACGGGATTCCCGATATTCACAGGCAAAGTGTAACTCGACCGCATCAATGACAACAATCCATCAACAAGATCTGATACATAACAGAAAGAACGAGTCTGCTTTCCATTGCCATACACCTGTAAAAAGAAAAGGTCAGTTGTAAATGTCTATGTTTTTACCCTCCACAATTACTAGATAAAATTGGTTTATTATTAGATGAAATAGAAGTGGTTGCGAAAGAATATTTTATTCCGCAAACAAAAGAAGCTCAGTGTGAAGCTCGGAGCCAAGTGTGGACTAATGAGACAAAGTACAAACACAGATTCGCTTAATATACGTGAAATGTGAATACAAAACAAAAATGCTGTTATTAAAGCCCCAAAATTATGGAGACGTACGCTATTTTGAAGCCATTTCAGTGATTTGTTTTTGAAAGAATTCATACTTTATTTGTGGTTTATAAACAGTATTTAATTGTTAAGAAATATATTGTGAAATAGCATACTAACACATTTTTTAAATTTGTAATGCTATTAAAAGTTCCAAAGTCTTGTCATAGATATGAAATTAATTTTGGCTCTTGGATTGCATTAGAAAGGAATTCAGCATTTAACATTTTATTGGTGATGGGAACCTAAAGGTTTCATCACCAATTAGGATCATTATGCTAAAGTGAAGTAAATAAGTGAAATAAAAAATTGTAATACCTAGTTATACAATTTTTATTTCACTATTACCTACAATTTATCATACAATTTACATATAAGTAATATATATAAAGAAGAAAAGGTGCTAAGTATTGCTTGTAACAATTAAGTCAGCTCTTGTAATTTAACAATGTTTTCCTAGCCCATGTCAATTTTGATTTTAGTAAACTTAGAAATTATGTATTTAATTATTTATGACTTTCACATTTAGTTATATTTTAATAGACTTGTATCTATATATCTATTTTATCTATCTTATATCTCAGACATGATATTTTTATGAGTTACAGGAGCGCGTTCAGCCTTCGCGCGAAGTACAACTTTTCGCTCTAACTCCGTTCAATGCCTTCGAGCGTGATGCCCGTTCAAGACCTTAGGCCTCGTATACGGAGACGCGGGGCGTTGCGCGGCGCGGCCCGCTCAGAATTCAAACATATGGCGTTATATGAGTGCGTTTACGGAGAAGCGATTTTACACGCCTTTTGCTTGAAATGGCGCGTTTTTTACGGCCGAGCCCGCGGATGGCACCGCCGCGTCCGTCGGTGTTCCCGTCTCGCATCTCTATGAACAACATCGTATATTGCCATATGTTTGTGTTTACGCGTGCGATTATGAGTGCCGCTTCACGCGCCGCCCCACCGTAAACAGAAAAAACGTCTGACGGGCCGCGAGAGAGAGGCCTTAGAGTGTCGGCGCGAGTTACAACCGAACAACCGTCGAATTTAATGGTTGTAAATCGCTTTGACGTTTATAACTGAAAAAAAAATACTCCTACATGATTGGATGATATTGGGGGCCATATTTTAAAATGTCATCTTATAGAAAGAGAGAGAAATAAACATTCATGTGAAAGAGGGAGATAAAAGATTTGGTTGCTGCAATCCGTTCAACGCCTTTGAGCGAGTTAAAAAACAACCGGACAACTACACCCAGAGGCTCTGAACGCGCTCCAGTATTTTACATTGCACCGCAAGATCGCAAAACATGCAAGTCATAGAAATACTTCAAACTGAATTTTTCTAATATTGGGCAAATGCAGAAAATATTTCAAGTCATGAGGGTAGACTGCCTTACAGTACCTAGATTACTTCTATTTGTTAACATACTATTGATAATAATTTGTTATATGTGTTAATTAAATTACAGATTTTTTACTGGAGGGAGACTCTGTACCAGGGTCGTCTGCTTAGGTACCTCCGTCTTACCTATTTCTGCCGCAAAGCAGCAGTCCTTGCATTGCTGTGTTCCGGTTTGAAGGGTAAGATATGGCAGTGAAATTACTGGGTACTGTGACTTTACATCTTGTCACAAGTTGGCAACGTACACTGTGGTTCTTGTGGGGGTTGCAGTTGTGCTGCGAATCTCACAAGAGCCACATGTATTATAGGTGACTGTTACCACTTACCATCAGGTTGGCAGTTTGCTTGTTTGCCAACTTTCTGCAATAAAAAAAAAGAAAACCTGAATATAGTTTGTACATTATTAAGTGTAGGTATAATATAATAATAATATAATAATAGCCTTTATTTCGCTGACCATAGTTTTTCGTAATTAAAAACTTAAAAATAACTTATCCCTAATATCAGTCAGGTTGTCGATTGACATAGGCCTCCTCCAAATAACGCCACGCTCTCCTGTCGTGCCATACTTTCTTCGTAAGTGTAGGTATAGATTCCACTAATCTATACCTACACTTAATTATATTATAAATCTGAAGAGTTTGTTTGATTGAACGTGCTGCTAATCTCAGGAACTACTGATTCAAATTGAAAAATTATTTTTGTGTTGGATAGTCCATTTATCGAGGAAGGCTATATAACATCACACTACGACTAATAGGAGCTGAGCATCAGTGAAAAATGTTGGATAACTGGGAAAAAATGTATGTCATGTTGTTATATTCCAACATCCAAGTGAATGAAGTCACGGGTAGAGTTAGTAAAATCCAAAATTAAACATTCAACTATGCTGCTTTATAAATTTACTCAACTCTATCGTCTTTATCTTTCTTTGGCGGTGCGATGGCTAAGCGGCAACATTGTACTCGCAAGCGAGTGACCACTTTCAAATTTGCAAGAAATGTAACAAAACCGAAAAATGGACACAACTCCATAAATATTTTGTGAGAATTTAATTCATTAATTTATATAATTCTATTATAATAAAAATAAGTTGGTGGGTCTGCATTTTCGCATTATTTAATTAACACATTGTAAATTTACAGAATCTACTCACTGTGATTGTGAAATTTTGTAATGCCTGCATAATGAAATTTGAGACTACTCTTCCATCAGAGACATGCATTCTTGGACCATAAGTATTAAATATTCTTGCAACTCTTACAGACACCTTCTCTTGTTTAGCATAAGAATAAGCTAATGTTTCTGCCACCCTCTTTCCTTCATCATAACATGCTCTAGGACCTGCAAAAGAATAAACATTGCACAACATTATTAAAGAAAACTTTAGATCTTATTATGCTGCAGTTAATTTGATAAATATTGTTTGTCATAGTTAAAGAGATTTTCTTACCAATTGGATTGACATGTCCCCAGTAAGATTCTGGCTGAGGGTGAACCATAGGATCCCCATAGACCTCTGATGTGCTTGCTATAAGAATTTTAGCACCAACACGTCTTGCTAGGCCTAAACGAGAAACAAAATTCTTTACAGCAAGCATATTAGCAAAGGAAACTAATTCATAAATGGCATGCATATACAATAAAATAAATATCACTGTAAGGGATATTTTTATAACTGTGAACTATATCAAAGAAGCAAAAAGTACCTAAACAAGAATATCCATTAATTTTTTTATCAATAAGGGACATTCATTAAAGATCAAATAGAAATGAAATATACAAAGATACTTTTTTGGCATACAATACTGGCATACAAACAGCAGTTTTCTGTTGTTGAGTTGGAAATCTAATACTTATAAAATGTAAACAATTTAGATACAGAAAAAACTATAAATATTATACCTAACATGTTAATAGTTCCTAATGTGTTTGTTTTTATCGTTTTGACTGGATTTTGCATATAGTGAGGAGGGCTAGCAGGGCTAGCGAGGTGATATATTTCATCAGCCTGAAATAAAAAAATACAAGTATATACTCAAAAACAATTACAGTGATAACTATTAAATATTCTTTTTATATTTACCTCTACATATAGTGGATTAACAATATCATGGTGTATTATCTCAAAATTTCTATGGCCAAACCAGTGCTCAACATTTCTTTTGCGGCCTGTGAAAAAGTTGTCTACAACTATGACTTCATGTCCTTGTGTCATTAAAACATCAACTAGGTGGGATCCTACAAAACCAGCTCCACCTGTAACCTTTAGAATATACAAAATTTTACAAATTTTATAAAACACTGAATAGTGCTACCGTACTCTAAGATTAGTGTGATAATATTGATAGTATTTTAATATTTTTTAGTAAAATGCTTACCAAAATTCTTTTTCTTTCCTTATGCCCTAAGTACTTAACATCTGGGTATTTTTGTGGTATTCGACCCTCTAATATTGCAATTTTCTTTTCCAATTGCTCAATGCGGGATTTCGCTTCAAGTAATTCTTTTTTTGTACTATCATTGTTAGCTATATTATTGACGTCCGATTGCATTTTAACAATTTTGACATGGTTTTCTTCATACAATGGTGCAACAAATGTACGATCAGCTTGTTGGACTTTGATTTGATTATTTACAAGATTTTCATTGGCAAGACTTTTCTTCAATATTAGAAATACTAATAATACTGAAAGAAATATAATTATACATTTACAATAAAACATTATGTGGACTGTACTAGATAGTATGAAAACAAATAGTACAGAAAGGAGGAAATGGAAAGATAGACAATTATATAACTGTTTATATATTTGTAAAGTATTATTTAATGACTTTTGATTTGTGTTGATGATTATAAATAACAATTAATTATAAAACCTTGTGTAGTGTTGGTTAGAAGAGGTGTTAAAGAGATAAGCTTACGCTGCAAATACTTATAAGTATGTTTATTTCGTGCAATTACAAAATCAAATTGTATGTATGTACATTTAAGAGTACTAACCAAGAGATAAAACACAAACACCAGTAATTGTTTTTCTGAATTTTAATGATTGTCTTATCATTTCTAATCGTTACGAACCAGTTCACATTTTTAATTGTTTATATGATAATAAAATCGTTTTTTATTAGAGGAATGATGAACACTTCCATCCACAATAGAGATAATAACTAAATATCTTCCATCTTCAAACAATTCACATTTGTTTGATAATTTTATTTTGCGACAACACCACATTTTTTTTTTTTTAATTTTGTTTATCCCATTTGGGAAAGGCAAAGGCGTCAACCATACAGCCTAGGACAACACCACAAATTATGACAACGTCAACACGGCATATTTGACAGTGACATAAAACGGAACTAAGGCTGCGGTCCGAAATAGATAACAACGCTCAGAGTGCTAACGATTGCTTATCCTGCGTTCCGTAAAACGATAAAAGTGATAATATCGCGAATCCGACCAAAGTCACAACATAACCTACTGATTCAATAGCCCTTATATTTTGTGACGATTTAATTTGCTCGGATTCGCGATATTATCGCTTTTATCGCAATTCGGAACGCACCATTAGTTAGAGCATTAGCCCATAGCCCATAGACGTATTACGTCTGTGGTGTTTAGCCTAATCACACTATGAAAGAAAATATTATCTTACAAGAAAGAAACACACATTGAAAAATTAACATGTATCTACGCAATCACCCTCAAACATGGAATTAATAATCAAAACAGATATTAAAATTTGTCACTGACTTCAATATAGAAGTGTGATGTTGTCTGTACCTATTCTTATATTATTATAAACTTTCCAGTATTTTTGAAGTCGGTTTTTATTTTTGTAAAATATTTTTTTTATTTTTAACTTTTTAGTGAATGAAATCTTTTTAGTGAAAGGAACCCTAATTTAATACCAGCTCACGGAAAGTGAGGGTAAGTATTGCTATATTGTTAAAACATAATATTTTTAATCACGGAATCTAGTTTGCATGAAACGGAAAAGTTCGAGCTGTCGGGGGAACCTTCTTATCTTGAATAGACTATAGTACGAGAACCACGTAAATTGAATACAGAGCGGTGCACTGCACAGTAAACAAAGGAGCGGAGCGTACTGGCCCTGCGTTCCGTAAAACGATAAAAGTGATAATATCGCGAATCCCACCAAAGTCACAACATAACCTACTGATTCAATAGCCCTTATATTTTGTGACGATTTAATTTGGTCGGATTCGCGATATTATCGCTTTTATCGCAATTCGGAACGCCACCTGGAAATTGCTGTTCTCAGCAAGTCAGTACTACTGACTTGCTGAGAACAGCAATTTCTCTGCCTCCTCTACTGTTATTTATTCAACAACAATCTTCTAACTCTCTCTCTCTCTCTAGCGTATAACCTCTATCTATCTCTCTCTAACTTCTAAATTTTATTGACTGTGCACAAGTTCCATTCCAATTCCAAGAATTTGCAACAATTAACCTAATTTGTGCACATGTAAAAGCAGGTCCCCGTCACTCGCGCAATGCAGCGTTATAAATACCTACCGCTAAGTAGCGCGCCGGCGCGCTGACCGGCAGAGGGCCGCCACCACCCGCCGCGCCGCACGCGAGACTATTATCGAATTTTGTAATTTTTTTTTTATTATTTTTCTTTATTGTTTTTTCCTTTATTTTATTGCTTTTTTGATTATTATATTAATTTGGTTTTTAATTTCTTTTAGTTTTTTATCAATTATTTTTTTTATTTATAATTTTCTTTTCAGAACTAAAAACGGGATTTTAATACCTAAATCGAATAATTTTCCGAAAATTTTCAGTTAAATGTTGATGCCAAAAAAGTACACAATAATTACACACAATAATTTTAATTTAATAAACTTGATTAACAATACGGTGGTTAATTTATACTGTGAAGCTATTGGTGGATGTCGTTGTTAAAAGACAAATAAAAATTTTGATTTTTTTTTTCATAGTCGAAATTCGAAGTAGTTCGAACTAATTAGATAGTAATTCGTCGCCATAGTAACAATCTCAGTCTAGTTCCTCACTTGCTGAGGAGTTCAGGTTGAGCTTACTTTCATCTTAGACCTTTTCGTTACTTATCATCGGCTGAGATGAAAGCCAACAGCTTCTCTGTTGTTTGTATAAAAAAATAGGCAGCCTGCTTGATTGCCTACTTAGTTTTATAAAAAAAATAATAAAGTCTCGATCAACCGGTTATTTGATTTCTTACAAAAAAAATATTCCACCTTACTACTGTTTTTAAAAGATTGCTTATTTATCAGAATTATTCATACGATTCAGGATATTTTTCATAGTAAAATTGAATAACCGTGAGTTCAAACATGAAAAAAACAACGATCATGTATTTTTCATAAAAATTCGTATTTTTTTAATCGTTTGTAATTTGACAAATGAATAAAATCAATAAAGAAAAAATTTCGCCTTGGGTGGGATTGGTAATTTTTTAATAATTTTTATTTTTTATAATTTTTAAATGTATTAATGACGATAAAGTTATATTCTATTCTCTTATTTTTTAACATATACTATTTTAAATTTTTAAATATATGCACACTGCCAATTTAGAAGTAAATTATGAGGAATACCAATCATGTATTTTATCATATTCATGCAATATTAATTATTAAATACTCTGGGGCTTTCCTCGCAATCACTTTATTTAATTATAATCCTATGTATATCAATAAAATAATAACATTAAAGTTTTAGTTAGACTATTTTGTTTATGTTCTTTGTACAACCCTTAAGTTTTCGCTCGATGACGCAATCACGCGGTGTACGCGTAATCATGTATTTTATCATATTCATGCAATATTAATTATTAAATACTCTGGGGCTTTCCTCGCAATCACTTTATTTAATTATAATCCTATGTATATCAATAAAATAATAACATTAAAGTTTTAGTTAGACTATTTTGTTTATGTTCTTTGTACAACCCTTAAGTTTTCGCTCGATGACGCAATCACGCGGTGTACGCGGGAATCTCGACTCTCGGCGCGCGTTCATAGAGACCTTTTCTTCTTGCAGTGACTTTTGTCTGTCGGTTTTGGCTATTATTATTACAACGATTCGAGCGTTTCTATGGGAGTGATGTATCTGTTACGTAGTAAGTATTATCTAATCTGTGGTAAAAGTGATTACTGTCAACAACAATATTTTATGTTTGGTTCTTGTCTAAAATGCTTGCCATAGTAGTGTCCATACTTTTTTTTTACACCACGATGAGTAAAAGTGGACTGAAAATAAAAATCTTTCATAAGTTTTGGAAAAACAATGATTTTGATTGATTTGTGTGTAAAAATTACAGGCATTCATGGATTTTTAAGGCTTGTGGTGGATAGCCGTGCTGCTTAGGTTGCTGATACAAAAAAAATCAGAAATATTTGAAAAATTGTGGTCATGGTAGTTAAAAATATCTTAAGAGGTGTCAAATTTCAAAGGATTTAAATTTTTTTGTATATTCAAAAAAATGGAGAAATATTTTTTTTCTATTTTTTTCTCGAGGAGTCATAAGCAGGCCTACCTACTGGTGCCCGCTTATCGTTGAATTTTGGGACACACGTTGTATACGGTCGAATCATGGAATTATTACTCAAACAGGAAAGAGCAAACAGGAATGAGCTCTTGCTTAAAAAAGTGTGCCGAGCGAGAGATAAATAGCTGTACCGTTTGTCTCTTTCGTAAGTTTTTTCTTAAAAACAATAACATTCAAACTAAAATATGCTTTTTAAAATCATACTATCCTGAATAATCACGATTATAAAGCAAGAGATTGATTTTAGTGTTGAGGTCGCGCTTGGTGCAATGAAAAATGTTACTACAGTCTGATTTTTAGTTCGACGGAATTCTGACAGATGTCATCCATAGACAAATCATATAAATAACCTTTTCTGCTTAGAATTTTTATTAAATATTTAATAACAAAAAATATGAAACAGAATTAGATCAAGTAATGACATTTGTAAATAGTGTTTGTTTTGTGCACTCAATGCACACTAACTAAATTATAGTAAATTTTTAAGTGCTGAATGTAAAAAACGGCTCTCTATTTCTAGGCATAAAAATTATTGTCATAAAATCATATTCCATAATTTCGATTGAAATAATCATCAAGACGCATAATATTCAGGAAGCAGAATGGTTATAAGCATAATATTGTGTGGCAGAAAATCATTTGTCATAAGTATTAAAACCCATAAACTTGAAACCATGGAATTATTACACAAACAGGAATGAGCTCTTGCTTGAAAAAGTGTGCCGAGCGAGAGATAAATAACTGTACCATTTGTCTCTTTCGTAAGTTTGTGACCACAAATTCTATAAAATAGGGATTTTTTTCTTAAAAACAATAACATTCAACCTGAAAGATGCTTTTGAAAATCATAATATGGTTAATAATCACGATTGTTAAGGAAGAGATAGCTTTTAGCGACAGGGTCGCCCTTTGTACAATTAGTGTTAAGTGTATTATTTATACGTTGACTTTAAGCTGGTTGGTGTTGTACAACAAAGTAATATTATATTCTATTAATTATAATATTTCAAAATGGGTTGCGCAAAAGAATTTTATATCTGCTTTTCAATACAATATAGGTTTTATTAATATAATAATTATTTAAAAAATAATGAATGTCAATGATTGTCTTTCAATAGATGGGTCTTTCCAATCAGTATATTATGTTGAACCTACCGCCACATAACAGATAATCAAATATGTCAACTTATCAAAAATGAGTTAACACTAAAATCTCTCTGTGATATTTAAATACATACCTAGTAAAAGAATGAGTAATATTTTAGAAGAAAAGAATTAAAAACACATCAGTGTGAGTCGAACTGTTTTAAAAATATTTAAAACTTTTGTGGTTTCGCCAATATCTTGAACAGAATGTTAATGCCAATTCTTTTTTCTAATAACTTAACATCGCATCGTGTAAGTTAAACAATAAATAACTAATATAAATTACTTTTATTAAAAATGTTAAAAATTGCGATAATATTTAGGTTAGGTAGATACCATGTGGTCACCCTACTACAATGACAATGAAAATTACTGACATTGACAAAAATCGTTGTTGCAATATAACATTTTTTGAATACTACCACTAGAATATTTCCTGGACGTAAAATCATAGTGTCATAATTATTAATAGTAGGCTAACATGGTAATTTAATTTATTTTATGCTAAAATTATTACAAAAAAAAAACAATTTAAGTATGTTGGGCGTTAAAAGTAATTAAAATAAACAATAATAAAAAATCTTCATCTACCAATAGTTGTTTCATAACTACTAAATTATAAAATATACAACAGTAGCAACACTGTGGGAAAGGGATAAAAGGTACAGTTATTGCTATCTCTCTCGGCACACTTTTGCACTTTCAAGTGTTTAGTCTTTACTTACATAGAAATAAAGTCCAAATTTGAACAACAATATTTTGAAGAGCTCATTCCTGTTTGAGTAATAATTCCATGCTCGAAACACAGAACAACTTGACGCATAATTTTTCAAAGCATAATTAATGTTTAGCATATTAATCACAACGAACAATACGATTACGCAGAATTTCTCTAGGCATAAACTTGCGCGCAAGCATGCAGCAATGTAAGTAAACATGCAGTATGCATGCAAGCATGCAACATGCAAGCAAGCGTGCAACATGCAAGCAAGCATGTGCCACGCAAGCAAGCATGCACCTTGCAAGCAAGCATGCACATGCATGGTTTCTGTCACGGCTCCGACGCTGCGGGGCTCCGGCGGTCCCACGCGAGCTTATCGTCGCAGATGGTTTTCACCCGCCGCCGCGGCTGAGGATAGCCGGCGAAGCCGGCCAGCAATCCGAAGGGACAGAACCCACGACTCCAGATCTCCACCTCTCGGGCTAGTGCGAGAGGACCCCCAAGCGGTAGACCACGCATTGAAGTCCCCCGCAACTAGCACTGGTACCGGGGCCGTCCTACGGACGACCCTCTCTAGCGCAGCCAGAAAGACTGTGAAGTCCGTCAGGCTGCGATTGGGGGAGAAATATGTTGAAACAACCAAAATTCCCCCCCACATGGCGGCAACGTAGCCCCGCCACCAACCAATTTGACGATAGTGGCAGAGCGTAGTACGGCTCCGACACAATCGCCAAATCCACACCCTACTCCGCCGCGGTCTGACATAGAAGGTCCTGTGCCGTGGCGCAGTGGTTCAAATTAGCCTGGAGGAGCTTTATGGGACCACTAGACATTGGTGGTCTCCATTGGCTCCTCCTGGGCCGCAACTGCGGCCGATACTGGCTTTGGTGCCGGGGGTGCCGGTGGTGCCACGGTCCTCGGGGCCACGTCCAATTTTACCGGGGCCAAACGGTCCCTGACCTGCGGGGGGTTACAATTGATCCCCCCCCATGTGGTGGTTGGCCGGCCTCTTAGCGTCTGCACAGACGGCGCAATTTAGTGCCGCCGTACAGTCCACTGCTTTGTGCCCATCGGACCCGCAGCGGAAGCACCGCATGGGCTTTTGCTCCAAAAGTTGGATGGAGGCAGAACTCCATCCGACTTCGAGCCGACCAGCATCAGCCAACCGCCTTGCCGCCTCCACCGGCACAGAGGCGAAAGCCGCTCCGACACCACGCACCCCCGTGTGCACTCGACCCACCTTTATATGGTGGGCCGGGCAATCACCAGCCCGCGCCAGGATGGTCCCCAGCTCCTCGGCGGTCACCGAGTCGTCCAAACCGACGACCCGGATGTCCGCCATTTTTACGGGACGCATCACTTTAGCCGCGTCCCCCAAAGCCTCTCCCAGTTTTGCCGCCAGGGTGTCGGCCTGGGACGAGGACATCTCCCAAGGAAGCTCGATGATACGAGCTCCGGTCATCCCCAGTCCTAAATTTAGCTGGGCCAATGCCGAGGGCACCCAGTCTGACCGAGGCCTTGACCTTAGCTATGGCCTCACCATACGTGAGGCCCCTCGCTACCACCTCCGGTTTTAGGGCCACTACCACCGCCAATGAGCGCGGCACCTTTGACAACTTCGGTGCCTTCGGCGGTGCAGTAGCCCCGGAGCGTCCGGCTTTTTTGGGCGTCACTTCGTCCGCCACCGCAGGCTTCTTGCGGCCCTTTCTCACGACTACGGACCAAGCGTCCTCGGTCGGTGCCACGACCCCCGAAGAAGAGGGGACAGCCACAGGCACAGGCGCAGAGGGCGCAGCTAACTTCCTTTTCGCCACTCTTGCCTCTTTGGGCATGTTAGCCGGCGGGGCAAGAGTGGTGTTGCCCGTTGTGACCTTTACCGGCCGCTGCTGTTGTAGCTGTGGCTGTGGCTGCGGCTGAACCGCGCGGTCTGCTGCTAACGGTGGCCTTCTAACCTGGGACGGCATGAGTCGCCCATCCACTTCAAGGCCCTCCATGCGGGCCGATGACCATGAAGCCAACCTATAATTCCCGCTGGAGAAACTCCATGCTCTCCAGAAACTCTGCTCTGGAGAGTACCCCAGCGGGGGTGGCTTCCGCCGGTTGGGCCGTCGGGAGCTGCACCTCCGGCAACTCCTCTAGGTCATTGTCGGAGTCAACCGCCTCCGACTCGACGACCTCCGCAATTTCGGGAGGGGGGGTCGCTACAGCGCCACGGCGTTCCTTACCTCGTTCCGAGAAGTCCCGACGCAGGGCCTTCAGTTCCCCCATGATAACGTCCAATTGTCCACGGAAGCGTTTGTTGTCGGCTTTAAGCCGACGTACCTCCTCCGAGGTATTCCTGGACGCCAACGTCCGGACGATTTCAACCAGGGAGTCGGAGGCATCCTTGACCTCCTTGACGCAAGCCCCCTTCAAATTTCGAGACTTGCGTGCTACTCCCTGTAACACCTTCGCGTTCTCCTCCGCCTTGTCGCAGAGAAGTTCGACAGTGGGTTCAGGGGAGCGCTTCCCCATGCCCTTCCCGCCGCCGCCTACACCCAGCTCCACCTCAGACTCCGACTCCATGTCGCTGTCTTCCTCCGGCTGCTGCAGCTCCCGCCTGGCTTGCGAGAGCCCCACGCCATGCGACAGGCCTCCCCTGACCCTACGGGTTCGGGGAACCTTAGGCGCATACGGCGCCGTCACCTCTTCTGCCTCGGTATCAATCTCCGTGGCCAGTGGATCCTGAAAGAAGCGGCCCAATACTGACCGCTTCTTCGCCGCCTTCTTAGTTACTGGCGGGAGATCCGCCTCCGCCAGTTTCACCCTATTATCAATAGCCCGATAAACGGGGCGAGCAGCGTCACAGCTTCGATGGGGCGCACCCCCACCGACACTCTTTAATCAAAGAACCGGGGACACCACCCCAGTAACTCCCTCATCTGCACCACCAATCGGCGAGCAGCTCTTCGCCCTTGCGGGCTCGGTGAGAACCGCACCGTCCGTCTCGGACATAATGTTAATGACATATCCCAATTATGGGCCCAGCCCAGCAGGGAGCTTGTGGGTGAATTCAGCCTTAAAGCTGCTTTCGCCACAAACAACAAATAAAAACAATATAAAAATGAACAAAACCTACCCTAACCTACAAAATTGTACCTTGACGACCTCCTCCTTGCAAGAGCAACAAAAAGAGAGCACAGATTACGAAAAATTTTGAAAAACCTATCTAGAAATATACAACTTACGCTAACCTATACCTATATAAACACTTACTAACACCCAAAAAATAACCCTAGAAAAAATAAAAGCAACAAAAAACTAACTCTACGTGCGGATTTTTGGGCCCAAAAGTGTGCCACCTACATCACCGAGGTGAAATAGGGAAGCTCAATTTTCGGCCCAAAAATTCCCGAGTGCTTAATTTGACCCACTTGCAGAGCCACTAGGACGCTGCAAGTAGTATCAAAATATGTACACAAGGGAGACAAATAAGTTGCAAAAGACTTGAGAGTCCTACAACTTATAGATCCCGAGAAAAACGAGAAAATCAAAAATGAAAAAACAAAACACAAATTACGCACTTGCGCAAAACGGAAAAGTTAAAAAACGAAATTAAAAATATTAAACAAAAATTAGGACTAAAGCCAACTTAACTAAACAATAGACCTTACAAGCTAATATTTTTTAAAACAAAGAAAAACAAAATAAAGCAAATAGCAAAAAAGTTATTAAACAAAAACCTGGAAAACCGAAATATTGCTATTTCAGTTTTCAGGGA
This sequence comes from Schoenobius gigantellus, assembly GCA_963935595.1. Classification (NCBI taxonomy): domain Eukaryota; kingdom Metazoa; phylum Arthropoda; class Insecta; order Lepidoptera; family Crambidae; genus Schoenobius; species Schoenobius gigantellus. The sequence goes on along the minus strand of OZ012544.1, from coordinate 21,302,019 downwards.
CTGAAAAAAGCAACTAAAACCCTAACGAAAAATACCAAATAATTAACTAAAAATACAAAAGACGGACTAAAAATAGCACGAAACGAGCACTATTTTTTATAAAAACAACAAAAATGAACAACAGAAAACTGACAAAAATATGGAAAAAACAAACTAGAATTTTAGCGCAGATTGCTCTGGCGAAAATCAGGCGCACCATACTGGAGTGGACGCGGGTGTGCTCAGTCACCTCCGGAACCTCGTATTGTTCATTTTAGTTAGAGGAACATGTAATTGGATAGCTTGTTTATAAGCAGTAAGAAATATCTCAAAGTGTGTTTCTACACAGTTAAGGTCTTTTATGCTACCAGGTATTAAGATTTTATTAATTAAGGTTCCGTACGTCCGAATAAAAAACGGAACCATTATAGGATCACTCGTGTGTCTGTCTGTCTGTCGGTCACAGTCAATTATCTCCGAATCTATTAAACCGATTAAGTTGAAATTTGGTACACATTTCTGTAACCCAAACGTAGAGGTGTGACGTGAATAGATGAAATCTGTATATGGGAGGTCATTTTTGGGGGGAAGACGGAAAATAATTTTTTTTTTTTGAAAACTGCATCGTGTGATTTATCAAATGAAAGGTCTTGTTGTGAAGATCTTAAATGTATTTTTTTTAAATACATTTACAAAAAACATCCAGGGCCTCGTTCTTGCTGTGCAATTGTGCATCATCACTTTCAGCGGACGCGGTGCGGCACCTGCGTCAGATTTTGGTGTTCCGAGGCGGAATGTTTTTATTCCAGTGCAGTCAGCCTTGTTCGTAATCTCAGTTATGACTTTCGTACATTTTGCTAAGTATGTCATCAGCTTTCCGTTCTTCGGCTACGTCACTGGTGGATTCTGGCAAATCATACATTATGATGTTGGTAGATCTACTGGCCCTCAGCAGGCTCAGCAGGCTTATTCGCTAACTACGGTTGGTAACTAGAACTGTCATTTTTGAAAGACACTTTAGATCCATTACTGGTGGGTTATTGTCTAAGAAAAAATCTATCACGATCGCTTATAATTTGACAGCCATTGCGCCGTGAACATAAGACTCTGTGCCGAATTCCTTTTATAAAGGAGTAATGGATGGACTGCGAGCGTCAAATTGTAAGCGATCGCGATAGATTTTTTCTTAGACAATAACCCCCCTGCAGGCGTAGCACGGACCGTGGATAAAACGGGACAAGAGACTAATAACATGTTTCCTCTCACTCTCTCATATAACAATGACGCGAGACGGGACGAGGGTTAGTCACTTTCTCTCCTATAGTCCACGTGCCGTGCTAGGCCTACTGGTTTAGTGATCTTATGTGTTACGGCAGCGTTCATGATAGCAGTAATGGATGTTAAGTTCCTTTCAAAAATGACAGTTCTAGTTAGCAACCGAAGTTACAGAATAGGCCTGCTGATATCTCCTGTACGGCTAATTCGGTTGCGAGTCGGATGTTCTGGCGAATGCGTATAACTGCTTAACTTTCTCTGTTAAGTTGTTAAGTTTATGCAAAGAATTTTTTTCATTTATTTGAATCACAAACAGGCTTACAATTAATCATACATACACCTAAAATTTATATAAACAGTTATTGTAAGCCCAGCTTTGATGGTCACTTAATAATTTTCAAAAAGGTATACTATGAAACCTGTACAGCTTTGAAAAAATCTAAAAACATACATGTTGGTAGGTGCTTACATCTATCACTATATTTATTTTTTATATTATAGTTTTGTGGGAAGTTGGATCATTGTAGTTCTACAGTTCTACATTCAAGTACCCCTTTTTCAGTTCGTGATAACAAGAAGCTTTTACACAGGTCGCATGTTACAGACAGAGGCGCGTCCAGCGCCTCTGGGTGTAGTTGTCCGGTTGTTTTTTAACTCGCTCAAAGGCGTTGAATGGATTGCAGCAACCAAATCTTTTATCTCCTTCTTTCACATGATTTTTTATTTCTCTCTCTTTCTAGTAAATGACATTAAAAATTATGGCCGCCAATATCATCCAATCACGTAAGAGTATTTCAGTCATAAATGTCAGAGCGTTTTACAACCATCAAATTCGATGGTTGTTCGGTTGTAACTCGCGCCGACACTCGTAAGGTCTTGAACGGGCCGGTTGTTTCACCCGGTTGTCACGCTCGAAGGCATTGAACGGGATTAGAGTGAAAAGTTGTACTTCGCGCGAAGGCTCTGAACGCGCCTCAGTTTGTTTTTATCAGTTGTCTTCTCCACTGCGACTTAGGAACTGTTGCTTATTTTCCAGACATATTAATTTGGGATTATTATCTCTTAAATAATAAAATCGTAGGGGTACAAAAATCTGTAATTGCGAAATATTAAGAAAAAAAAATACACAGGTCGCCTTGATTATAAAAAAATTGTTTGTTTGTCTTTATTTGTTTGTGTCTTTATTTGTTTGTTTGTCTGTTTGTCCGGAAAGATCTCCGAAACTACTAGACAGAATTTGATATGGCATAAACCCCAATGCTTAGAATTTTCCGGAAGAACATTCAGGCATAATTTCATGAGTTTAAATTCACTTTTTATTTTTAGTGAAAAAATACCATATACAATTTTCGAACAATGAGAAAATCAACATGGCGCACGTGAAATTATTTTGACAAGTCTGTCAAAATTCACAGACCCTGCGTTCCAGATAAAGCACTGCTACTTTCTGAGGCTAACATCTGATGTTAGCCTCGTTTTGCGTTTCTTTTAAGAAATGTTGGCATTTTTAGCCGCGCTAATTGTTACAAATGAAACGCAAGGTACTGATTTTTCGTGCTGAATTTTGACACCTCACTTAATTAGTCCAGCCACTCAAATTTTTTTATAATATAAATCAGAATTGGCTAATACTATAAATATCTTTCAATAATTTTTTTAAATCTGCTGAAAATCCTTTTTGATTCATGAAAAAAAGATTCCAAATGTCAAATTTGAAAGCTGTCAAAAAGTGGTATCAGAGGACCCATCTATTAGCATGGGTATTTGATGCTAGCATTTCGTGTTAAAAATGCTTAAATGAAACGCATGACAACCAGCAAGAAAAATTAGCATCACCGGCTAATGAAACGCAGAGATGCTAAAAATGTTGGTATTTATGGCTAAAAATGCTTATCTGGAACGGGCCGATAGTGCAAAGAAAAATTTAATCTTTTCTGATAATGGCTGTGCCCATCTTGATTTCGCCAACCAAGAAGTTTTGAAGTTTCATTTTGAATTGCCTTTTTCTTATGGTAAGACCGTGGTGGTAAGGCAAAAGGATCAAGCCATACAACCAATGTATAAAGCATTTTTTTATGACAATATCACGTCACAAATATTATAAGTAGTTTTAATTCTTGACCAAATTTCACAAAATCAGAAACAGTGAGAGAGACAGATAGTAAAATAAATTAAATACACAAAAATTGTTTAACATAATTTATTTAAATGTCAAGATTTACAACAGGTGTTCAAACTGTCTTCCTTCAGCTCTAATGCAGGCTCGACATCTTCTTAAAAAAGATCGGGCTATCAAGCGGGCGAATCTTCCATTATTAACAAAATCATTTGCTTCTATTATTCTTTGCCGTAGGTCACTCACAGTTTCGATTGGCTTTGCGTAAACTTTTTCTTTCACCGCTCCCCAGTAAAAGAAATCTAATGGATTTAAATCTGGGGAACGGGTTGGCCACGAGATAGTACCAGATCGTCCTATCCATCTGCCTGGGTATTCCTCATCGAGATATTCTCATACTGAGCTGGCATAGTGAGCTGGGCAACCATCTTGTTGAAACCACATATCTCTTAGAATGTTAAGTGGCACATCTTCCAGTAGATTTGGTAAATCATTTTGTAAAAAATGTAAATAAACTTCACCAGTCAAGGCGTCTGGCAGCTCAAAAGGACCTATTATTTGTGCATTTAAAATTCCGGTCCACATATTCACTTTAAATCGATATTGTGATCTATCTTGCCTCATCAAATGAGGATTTTCGATATGCCACTCGTGTAAGTTGTGTAGGTTCATGTAACCATCTTTTTTATATGTCAACTCATCTGACCACAAATTTTTTTCGAAGAATCGCGAATATTCTCTGTGTTTTTGTAGCATTGTTTGACAAAAAGCAACACGGGGTCGATGGTCCCGGGGTAGTAGAGTTTGTACTCACTGTACGTGGTACGGGTGTAGCTGATTTCTTTGCAAAATCCGATGGGCTGTACTTTTGGGTACTCCTGTGCTCTTCTCTATTCCACGTACAGAAATACTCCGATCTTCTTCGACAATGTCTAGTACAACGTCCTCGTAAGGGGGACGAAATCTTCTTTCACTATGTACTTGGTTCGGCAGTCGGCCCTCTGAGAAGAGTAATCGGTGCACATTTGTAAAGACTCGATGATCCGGAAAACGAGCTGCATTTGGGTACCTCTCACAATAAAGTCTAGCTGCAGCGTTGGCATTGCATCTACATTCCCCATAAATTAAATGCATGTTGGCGTATTCTTGTGTCGTGAACGCAGACATGGTGGCACTACACAATTACACAATCAACGATAAGTAGTCCGGAGCAAAGCAAAGGTCGTCGGTAGAGAAATTAAACAGTCCGAATCCAAATCACAAGCAATCAAGTCCAATAAACGAAGCAGAAAGTGGTAAGCACGAAATCAACACGAACGAATACAAAAAGATGCGCAGTAAGCGAAGGAGCGAAACGTACTGATGTGTATTGTTTGTGCGTTAACGAATAATTGGCGTCAGTATCTGTCTCACTTCCACTTCGTAATGGCGGCTGTACACTCTCGCCGAGACACCCCGAGACAGGCCGAGTGCGAGAGTGTACATGGTAGCTCTCGCCTCGCCTCGCGATGTCTCGTGCTTACTCGCCCGCTCTCGCTCCCGTGTCGGTTTTTTGTGCCTGAGTCAAAGGGTCTCGGCATGTCTCGCGAGGAACGGCGAGAGCATTGATGTACACTCTCGCCAAGTGCAGTGCACAGCCAGCAACCGCTCTGAACACACGTCAATTGAGTCGTACTAATCATAATATTTCACATCGGAATAAGTATTTGCACGTCGAAAAATGACAAAATATGTTGGATTAGCTTCTTATAATCATCTCTGTAACCATATTTTTATCCGACTTCAAAAAAGGAGGAGGTTCTCAATTCGATGCGTATGTTTTTTTTTGTGTGTATGTTACGCGATTACGCCGCCAATTGTGGACCGATTTTCAAAATTCTTTTAGTATTCGATAGAGTAAACCCCAAGGGTGGTCACCAAAGTCAGGATCTGATCATGGGATCCCATGAAAATCGAGGGAAACGCTAATTTAATACCAGCTCACTGAAGGTGAGCTGGTATTAAATTCGGGTTTCTTTCACTAAAAAGATTGCATTCACTATAAAGTTAAAAATAAAAAATATTATATAAAAAATAAAAACCAACTTCAAAAACACTGAGAAGTTAAAAATAATATAAGAATAGGTACAGACAACATCTCACTTCTATATTGAAGTCGGTGCCAAACGATGATCTCCTAGAAAGTGTTAAAATTTGTCACCGACTTCAATATAGAAGCGTGATGTTGTCTGTACCTATTCTTATATTATTTTTAACTTTTCAGTGTTTTTGAAGTCGGTTTTTATTATTATTATTCTATGCATAGCGACCATCCACCATCTTCTTTGACGCCATTTGATTTTTTTTTGTATGATATTCGTGTACATACATATAATAATTAATAGTGCATAGCGAAACAGTGGAAGCGGATTCTAACGCGTCCATCCTCTCGGTGATCAAAACCGCAAGTGAATAGACGAGAGTGTACATGGTAAGCACTCGCTGACAGGTCTCTCGGGCGAGACCTCTCGGCGAGACTTGACGAGAGCACTCGTCGAGAGTGTACAGCCGCCAATAGTCATTTTACGAAGTGGATGTGAGACTCGCCGTCTCTGCCACGTTAGCGTCACTATCTGTCTCGCTCATACTTCGAATCTCTCCGTCTCTGTCACGTTAGCGTCACTATCTGTCTCTCTCACTCTTCGTAAAATGACTCTCCCGGTCTCACTCAAACTAGAATGTTAAAGTTACAGCCTTAAAGCAAACCATGGGTACATTAGAATAAATTTTAAGTACGTAAGAAAAATTTGTTCAAAACTGCCTGTTTTTGGAAAAAAAAATATTGTCTGCAATCGTAGAAATTATCTACCAAGTATCATACCATTTTGGAATCCTTATTGAATGCGCCAACTTTTGCAGTTACTTGCCAAACTCGCATAGTACATTTTTTTTCAGTACAGCTTGTTAAAGCTATGCGAAAAATTAATGTTGAATATTTAATTTAGATAAAAATGGCATATTCTTCTAATTTGGAGCAGCTGGCTTTAAATTTTAGATTAGAGTATACAGAAACATTATTCAGGATTACAAAACAAAAGAAAATGTTTAGAAAAGTCAAGATTTGTAGCAACAAGAGTGAATTTTTTTAAAAAAAAATATCGATTTTTTAAATGTTAGATTTTTTTAAAAATAGGTGACTTAGATTTTTTTATATTTTTCTGATAACATATATGAGTTAGTCTACCGCCTGCTTTCGGCTTGACGTCGGCTTCTGGGACACCCTGTATATTGCTGGGTTTGAAAACATACTTTTATCCTCTTTTTTGAGCGGCGGCCATGTTGTATTTAGGTCGATTTTCCTAGGAACCTAATGCTTTGTTCTTCGAGGCCTTTCATTTGATACCTATATTGCTGGGTTTGGAAACGAACTTTATTCCGTTTTTTTGAACGGCGGCCATGTTGAATTTATGTCAATGTTGCTAGATTCATAGTGCTGTACTCATCTAGGCCTTTCATTTGATACCCATATTGCTGGGTTTGGAAACGAACTTTCATCCGTTATTTTGAGCGGCGACTATGTTAAATTTGTATCAATGTTGCTAGGTTCATAGTGCTGTACTCATCAAGGCCATTCATTTGATACCCATAGTGCTGGGTTTGGAAACAAACTTTTATCCGTTTTTTTGAGCGGCGGCCATGTTGAATTTATATCAATGTTGCTAGGTTTATAGTGCTGTACTCGTCAAGACCTTTCATTTCATACCTATATTGCTGGGTTTGGAAACGAACTTATATCCATCTTTTTTGATCGGCAGCTATGTTTAGGTCCTTCGTTCGATATCCATGGTCCTTGGGTGGATCAAAAAAAATGTGATCCGTCATTTTAGACATTAGCATCAAGAGTCCCGTACTCCCTCTACGCGTAACCCGGAATCATTGCAGTCGGATATTTTTTTTATGATTTAGGCCTTGATGAGTAGAGCACTATGAACCTAGCAACACTGGCATAAATTCAACATAGCCGCTGCTCAAAAAAGGTGGATAAAAGTTCGTTTCCAATCCTAGAAATATGGGTATCAAATGAAAGGTCTTGAGGAGTAGAGCATTAGGTATCTAGGAAAATCGACCTAAATTCAACATGGCCGCCGCTCAAAAAATGGATAAAAGTTCGTTTTCAAACCCAGCAATATGGGTATCAAATAAAAGGCCTTGATGAGTAGAGCACTATGAATCTAGCAACATTGACATAAATTCAACATGGCCGCTGCTCAAAAAAGATGGATAAAAGTTCGTTTCCAAACCTAGCAATATGGGTATCAAATGAAAGGCCTTGAGGAGTAGAGCATGAGGTACCTAGAAAAATCGAACTAAATTCAACATGGCCGCCGCTCAAAAAAAAGGATAAAAGGTTTGTTTTCAAACCCAGCACTATGGGTGTCAAATGAAAGGCCTTAATGAATAGAGCACTATGAACCTAGCAACATTGACATAAATTTAACATAGCTGCTGCTTAAAAAAGGTGGATAAAAGTTCGTTTCCAAACCTAGCAATATGGGTATCAAATGAAAGGCCTCAAAGAGTAGAGCATTATGAACTAAGGAAAATTGCCATAAAGTCAACATGGCCCACGCTGAAAAAAATGGAAAAAGTTCTTTTCCAAACCCAGAAATATGGGTATCAAATGAAAGGCCTAGATGAGTAGAGCACTATTAACGTAGCAACACTGACATAAATTCAACATAGCCGCCGCTCAAAAACGGCGAATAAAAGTTTGTTTACTAACCCAGCAATATGGGTATCAAATGAAAGGCCTTGATGAGTAGAGTACTATGAACCTAGCAATATTGAAGTAAATTCGACATGGCCACCGCTCAAAAAATGTGGATTAAAGTTCGTTTCCAAACCGAGCAATATGGGTATTAAATAAAAGGCCCTGAAGAGTACCGAGAGCATTACGCACCTACGAAAATTGTCCTAATTTCGAAATGGCCGCTGCTTAAGAAAGGCAGAATAAAGTTGACACTATGAACGTAGGAAAATCGCACATAATTCAATATGGCCGCCGCTCAAAAAAAAACGGATAAAAGTTCGTTTCCAAACTCAGCAATATGGGTATCAAATGAAAGGCCTTGATCAGTAGAACACTATGAACGTAGCAACATTGACGTAAATTCAACATGGCCGCCGCTCAAAAAAGGCGGATAAAAGTTCCTTTTCAAACCGAGCAATATGGGTATTAAATAAAAGGCCCTGAAGAGTACCGAGAGCATTACGCATCTACGAAAATTGTCCTAATCTCGAAATGGCCGCTGCTTAAGAAAGGCAGAATAAAGTTGAATCATTATGGAATAAAATGGAGGAAAAAACTAAACACTCTGTTAAGCATTTTGATGGAACGTAGTTCGCGGGCACAGCTAGTTATTAATATTATTAGGTTTTGGATATTTTTATTTAATTGGATTAGCAACACTGGTTTAAATAAGAAGAAAAATACAGTTACTGTTTTGTTTATAAAGAGGTGGGTAGGTGATATAATTATTGGCCGAGAATTATCACAGCTCTATGATTATTAGTCTTTTTTTGTTCAAATTTCACAGTTTTATACTGAAATAACACTACTTATCATTAGTATTAACTGTTTGCTACATTTTTACACTGCTTTCACGTTATATCAACAAATTGCACAGTAAAATTATTATTAAATAGCAAGAGCGTAGTTTTGACGTGTTTTGTTGTGCCTTACTTTAATATAAGTGATAATTATTAATAATTTTCATTGTTGTTTTACTCTGTTTTTGCATTTAGCCATTAATTAAAATTACATTCTAGGTAGTGTACATTGTGACAGTGGTGCTGTGGACTGTCACTTGCCTTCCAATCGGGATATCCGGGGTTCGAGATCGCCATGTAAAAATATGTGTTTTTCGTTTTCGGATTTCATATGTACATTTGTCTGGTGTGCGTTCCCCCAGCAGGAAATTGTGTCCTAGGCCAAATTAAGTTTCATGAATAATTAGAGCGTAATTTGCTATAAATGTGCGCGAAATAAAAAATTTGTGCGCGTTTCCGTTTTGGAAAAAAATGAGAAAAACGAATCCTGCTGGGGTAACGTTTTTCCAGCAGGAAGATTTTAAACGAATAATCTGAGAGATAAATAATTTATATGAGCGGATAGCTTATATTTGTGCATAAATGTGCGCCAAAAATGAAATTTGTGGGCCATCGGGTTTTACAGATATTTCGTTTCCTGCTGGGGTAACGTTTTGCTGAAACTTGTTTCTCCAAAACCATCGAATGTGCGCCCATTGAATAAAGATACATGAGTAGCTTTTAATTTGTGCCTATTTGTGACATAATTTGATTTTCAAAAATATTTACAGTTTAGGAGTAATCGCGTATTGAAGAAAACTCGAAAAAAAATTATAGCGCTTAAATGAGAAAACATAGAAGCTCACTGAAAACGTTATTTGATTGGTCTTATTGTTTCGATCAAAAATAAAAAGTTTTATGAATCTGGGAATACGCGTTTTTAAATAATATAACTTTAACTTTAATTGGTTATCACGTCACTTTAAACTCAAAATGCACGAAACTGATTAATGCCAAGTTAAATGGGTATGAATCAAAAATTAGAGCATGTTCCAAAATTTATGTCATGAAAATTTCAGCTTCATACATTTATTAATAAAGTAGATATAAACAAAAAACCAAAATATGGGCTAAGTTTATGGTTATCCGACTAAATCCGAATGACCACCAAAAAGCGACGATTTCATACTTGTTGATGACATTCTATTCTTGACAGTATTAAACAACAGTTGTTGTCGATACAGTCGCGTTCATAACGGCAATTGAGTTTTTGAGTTTATTGTCATTAATGTATCATTCATAGCAATTTCAGTACAAAATAAACTGCCGTGCTTTTGTTAGATAAGTTATCCAACGGACCAAGTAAAGAGCTTTCCGGCACACTAGACATAGACTTTACTGGAGGGAGACTCTGTACTAGGGTCGTCTGCTTAGGTACCTCCGTCTTATATATTTCTGCCGCAAAGTAGCAGTGCTTGCATTGCTGTGTTCCGGTTTGAAGGGTAAGATATGGCAGTGAAATTACTGGGTACTGTGACTTTACATCTGGTGTCACAAGTTGGCAACGTACACTGCGGTTCTTGTGGGAGTTGCAGTTTTGCTGCGAATCTCACAGGAGCTACATGTATTATAGGCGACTGTTACCACTTACCATCAGGTGGGCAGTTTGCTTGTTTACCAACTTTCTGCAATTAAAAAAAATAAAGTCGGAGTCGTCACAGGAGAGATTTTCACCTACGACAACAGCATTTTTTTAGGGCGGTTCCTCCGCCCTAAAAAAAGGCTACGATTCCACTAGGGACTGATTACGAATTTAATGTAGGTAGGTATACATTTATCTGACACTCTTACGATGAAGGAAAACATCGTGAGGCAACCTGCATACATTTGTGAAAAAATTCAAAGGTCTACTCGTATGTAAAGTCGACCAATCCGCATTTCGCACTAGGCCAGCGTGGTTGACTAAGGCTTACTTAGTTGACTTCGACTTAGGGTAGGCTCGAGCCCATCGCTGGGGACGTATATGAGCCGTGATGATGATCAGGTACGCCTTGCCTTGTTATATTATAATGATATTAACAGTTTACTTATTATACTACTTAACAGTTTTCGATTGAGCTGAAATTTGATACACCCCTTTAGTTCTAATAACAATGCAATTGTGTAAGTATAATTAGTATATTTGTAAACCAAAATGGCTGCCACAGCAAAATTGCGAATTACATATTTATGTACAATTCCCCCAATATGTGTTCAAATTAAAAGACTTGACTTGTAAAATACTATTCACTATTTAAAAAAATTGAAATCCAAGATGGCCGCCGACACAAATGGCTGATAATATATTTTTGTACAATCCTCCCGAATATAAATATCAGATGAAAGAGTTTGACTGTCATTAAACAGCAAATTACATATTTACATATTAAAATGAGAAATATACAGAACACTGACAAAAAATATAAAATAAATTATTAGGATACCTTTTTTGAAAAAGCATTAAATACTCTAAAAAGATAATAACTTTAACTTTAAACAGAACTAATAAATTCTTGGTAATATTATAAATTGAATATTACTTCAATTTATTACATTCAATAACCGCTGAACCGATGTACTATAGGTAGGTCTAAAAAAAATAATATAGGTATGTTTTTAAAAAATAGATCAACACACGGCATTTATTAATTTAATGAGGTATTAATTTTTCATAAAAACATTGATAACTTTCATTTCAAATTAAAAACTATGCAATTAAAATACAAAATAAATATTTTACTCACACATGGTATTGCTACATTTGGGGATTGTTACATCACGTTAAATCCGAATGATCACCATTGGATACACTGTATGTGCAACAAAAAAGATCCGATCACCAAAGAGCGGAATAGATTAGGACTTAGGTTGGCTGGTAGATATATCTATGAGAAATAAGTCCGCCTTTATATATACTGTTAGTTTTAAATGTATTTTTTAATGTGTGTGTACAATAAAGAATTATATATATAGAATGCGACAGTTAATCGCCTCAGATAGGAATGACAAACACGCTTTCCACCCTATGCGAGTAATCTAGCTTTATAGCTACAAGTAAACAACTAGGTGCCACCATTACCTACTTCACCTAGCGCCATAAATTGATGTTTTGATTCTATTACATTAAAAAAGCAGTTTCTAAGCATTTAAATAATTTTGCTGTTGCAAATTTTATGTTCATAATATAAAAGGATACTTTATTGGTTTCCTATCTATTTCTATAACTTGACCATGTTTGTGTTTTGTTTGTTTGCCTACACTTAATAAATTTTCAATATGCCTAATATTTATTTGATATCTTTTTATTTCCACTAAAGGAGGTCTATCTCCGTAATTGTAATATTATATAATGCTATGATTTATATAATATTACATAATATATAATATATTTACATAATATATAATATTACATTATTAATTATCAATAGACGCACATTAAATAAGTAGGTATTTAAGTGGAAGTGTTTATTTTTAATAATATAGACAATAAACTCAAAAAAAGTAAATAAATTCATTTTTCCAAAACAGTTTTATAGCCGAGTGTACACAGACGTGACGTATTTAAACTTGTTAGTGGGTAAAATTAAGAATGTCATCAACAAGTATGAAACCGTCGCTTTTTGGTGGTCTTTCGAATTTAGTCGGATAACCAAAGAATTAGCCGATTTTTTGGTTTTTGTTTATATCTCCTTTAATACAAAATATATGATGCTGAAATTTTCATGATGAATAGTTCTGAATACGCTCTAATTTTTGGTCTATACTTATGTAATTTGGGTTTAGTCACTTTCTTGCATTGTGAGTTTACAGTGACGTTATCACCGATTAAAGTTAAAGTTTAATTATTCAAAAACGCGTACATGTAGATTCTTGAAACTTTTTATGTTTGTTAGTAATAATAAGACCATTCAAAAGTCGTTTTCAGTGAGCTTCTATGCTTTCTCATTTATGCGCTAGAATTTTTTTTCGAATTTCCTTCATTACGTGATTACTCCTAAACTGTAAATATTTTTGAAAATCAAATTATGTCACAAATAGGCACAAATTAAAAGCTACTCATGTATCTTTATTCAATGGGCGCACATTCGATGGTTTTGGAGAAACAAGTTTCAGCAAAACGTTACCCCAGCAGGAAACGAAATATCTGTAAAACCCGATGGCCCACAAATTTCATTTTTGGCGCACATTTATGCACAAATATAAGCTATCCGCTCATATAAATTATTTATCTCTCGGATTATTCGTTTAAAATCTTCCTGCTGGAAAAACGTTACCCCAGCAGGATTCGTTTTTCTCATTTTTTTCCAAAACGGAAACGCGCACAAATTTTTTATTTCGCGCACATTTATAGCAAATTACGCTCTAATTATTCATGAAACTTAATTTGGCCTAGGACACAATTTCCTGCTGGGGGAACGCACACATTTGTCTGACGCTCCTACGGTGAAGGAAAACGTAGTGAGGCAACCTGCATACATCTGCGAAGAAGTTCAAAGGGTGTACCTATGTGAAGTCGACCAATTTGCACTGGGCCAGCGTGGTTGACTGAGGCAAGCTGGGGGCTGAAACGGCTCGGCCGGATGACCACCGGCCGAGAGATACTTTTCACCCCTAGCTTGGCCGTCTGGGGGGGTCGAATTTCTCAAGATACTTGTCGACCCCCTCCGTAGAGGTAAGTCCTGGCGCGTGCGCCAGGCAACCCTCCAGGGGGCACAATCGGGGAATGGCCAACGCCGATCCCGATTGTGTCTCCACGGAGGTAGAAGTATCTAGAGAGTTTTTAGCCGGTAGTGGGTCTTCTACCCGAGTCCTGCATATCCTTGGGGTGGCCTAGTCAGCTCAATTCCCTTGTCGAATACCGTAAAGACTGTATTTTCTCTCTTGTAAAAAAAAAGGCCTTTTTTTAACGAGGTGGAATGTTGTCGCGCACCGTATCTGCCGATGGCTAATCAACAGGCGTGAGTGAGACTATCCGTGCAGGGCATACCCAACCTCGATGTCCATCTTGTCCACAGTCAGTGTGATCCGGGGTCTGGGTCACCCTAATTCTCCGAACCACCCCTGGATAGTCCGCTGGGCTAACGGGCTAACTTGGTGGGGCTCGAGCCTCTTGGTGGGGACGTATTTATATGAGCTGTTATGATGACGAAAAGAGGGGACTACGAAACATAAAGGTATTTTGTGTAGTTTTTATAGGTATTTTCGGTCCCAGCTGTATTTGTCTCTATCGCGCTCAGAACGATTGTTCGGGCACATAGCGCGACAGCAATACATTTTACAAATACGTTTTGCACAGATTACATAATACTAGTTTTTCCGAATTCTCTCGACCTGAGCAGAGACCTTAGTGTTTCCTCTTAAGAAGAAATCGTACAGGCAGTTTCTCCATACAAATGTAGTCCTCTGTCTCCTTCCTGCACGCGTAGCACGAGGATCGCGAGAGTATTTTCTCGGCCTATTTCTCTACACCGAAATGTCACTTTTGACAGTAGCGAATGAGATAGCTATTGTTTGGTGTCGAGAAAGTGACAGTTAATGATAGACATATTTATCTCGGGGTCCTTGTGCTACGCGTGCTGGATAATGGCACTAGTTGCTTCATTTTTAACCGACTTCAAAAAAGGAGGAGGTTCTCAATTCGATGCGTATGTTTTTTTTGTGTGATTACGCCGCCAATTGTGGATCGATTTTCAAAATTATTTTTGTATTCGATAGAGTATACTCCAAGGGTGGTCCCATGGTCACCAAAGTCAGGATCTGATGATGGGATTCCATGAAAGTCAAGGGAAACGCTAATTTAATAAAAATTGCTATTAAAGTGAGCTGGTTTCTTTCACTAAAAAGATTTCAGTCACTAAAAAATAAAAAATATTTTACAAAAAATAAAAACCGACTTCAAAAACACTGAAAAGTTAAAAATAATATAAGAATAGGTACAGACAACATCACACTTCTATATTGAAGTCGGTGACAAATTTTAAGACTTTCTAGGAGATCATCGTTTGGCACCGACTTCAATATAGAAGTGTGATGTTGTCTGTACCTATTCTTATATTATTTTTAACTTTTCAGTGTTTTTGAAGTCGGTTTTAATTTTTTGTAAAATATTTTTTCCAATAAAGTCAATTTCCTTTTTTTATTAAGTTAATTATTAAAAGAGATTTTAAACCTTCAAAAACCTAAAAAATCTACATAATTTTCTGCTGTATTCAAACGTCCAGCAAACAAATTAAACAAGATTATAAAAAAAGCAAAACAAAGAAAACAGAAAAGGCCTTGCTTTAATTTTAAACGCAAAAAGAAATTAAATCGGTCATTTTTTAGCGAAGAAAACAGGGGACTACGAAACGTATATTTGTGTACTTTTCATAGGTATTTTCGGTCCCAGCTGCAGGCAGTTATGTCACAAATAGTCACAATATAGAGAACGATACAGTAGCCCGACTTAGGGCTAATTTACACTTTGTTAAGTAGTAAGTGCGAGTGCGAAGTGACAACTTCACAGCGTAATTGATGTGACCGATAGGTTTGAAAATTACAATAAAACACACATTAAATAAGAGCTGTGGTTATGTACATGTCAATAGTTTTTGTTTCATTAAAATCGATGCTGTATTTCTAAAGTTATTAACGCCGAAAGTTACGATCGCTATTTTTAAATTTTCAAGTACGCGCGCTCTAAGTAGGTGACGTCACACATCGACAGCCGGCAGCCGCTCGCTCGCTAGTCGCAGACCGCAGTTGCTCTGCGTTTTGTGTCGTAAATATATCTACTGCGCTCCGTGTAACTTGACTTTTATTGTTTATTAGCCATTTAATTATAATAATGGACAAAGGATTTCAACAAGGTCAATCAGATAATTTACCAAAAGTAGACAGTTTTATGGTGGCTCAATATTTTTCCGAAAATAGTGATTATATTATAGCAGCGGAAATGCGGGGACTCAAACTGAAACAAAACATTTCCACAATATGTTCGTAGGTGATCGGATTCGGGATATCTTCATGGAGTATCTTGTGATTCAGTTCTTTTTGCCTACGTTTTTGCACTACAGATCGTTAATTTTTTTTAATGTCTTTTGCTGACAAGCTGACTTAAGAGGGCAAGCATCTTTTTTTTAGTAGATACTAGTCTTCCTCCAACCAATTTATATTTGACATAATTTTCCATGTCATTTTCAATCTGAAATAATAGTTACATGCATAGTTAAATATTTATTTTGTAGCTTCTACAAATGTATGTTTTACGACTCATACAGTCAAACAGTTTAGTGTACCTACCTACAATCAAGTGTATTTTCTGTGGTTGCCTTTTTTTTTGAGGCGGAATAATGCGATTATTGATACTGGCACAAAGAGTGACGAGCCCCGTGTACCCGTATGCCGGTCTCCGGTTCGCCGGTGGCTAATACACTAATTCAAAGCCTCCGCGGAATCTTTACGCCCCATATGGTAAAATAACTCGGGATCGGGAAGGCCACTTCTCCGAGCCATCAGACCGGGGACGATCCTGGCGGACTAGCCGCTAGGTTACGTCAAGGGGAGCCACCAGATTGCCAGTTGTGTTCTGTGGTATTGCCTAGGTTGCGGTTAGCAACTTTCATACAAAAAATGTCAAGGCCAAATATTTACCGATGCTTTCGACAAAAAATGGCCAATGGTTTGAAAGTTAACAAGTTTATGAAGTTACAATAAAAGCTAATCAACAGAATAGATACGTAGGTATCACCTATTTAGGATTAGGTAGGTAGGCAAACGGTGTCCAGGGCGCAATCACCGCCATGGACCATCGGTACCGTTTACCTAACGCTGGACCTCCGGAGACAGAGAGTACATCCAAGGGGTTTTTACCCGGGTAGGCCTTAAATTAGGCCGTAGGGCGGGCGTATCTTTGAAATTTATACCTAAAGCTGGACTGGGCGCTAGGGTTGAAATCGGTGAACGTATAGGTACACCGCGTACACGTTGGCGGCCGTGTAAACGACGTTTGTATGTGTGCGTGCGCCGATTCGTCCCTTTATATGGAGTCAAGCTACTGTATCGTTCTCTATATTGTGGTTGTTGTGCCTATCGCGCTCGGTTCGGATTCGGACACACAGCGCGACAGCAATACATTTTACAAATACCTATTTTGAATAGGTACCTAGATGCTTTAGAAAGTCTTCAAAATCTTTGGATCGCGTTGATAACATCGATGATCTTTTCATAGCTGAATAAGAACGTAGAGCCGTTAACAATAGTTCATAATATTTGATTTTTTATTTCTTAAATACTTAAATCATTTACATATTTATAACATAGCAAAAAATATAAAAAGACTTGAAAATAGTCAAATTATTTTTCAAAGTGTTTAAAACATTTTACAAATTTGGGCTGTTCAAACGGTTAAGGAAGATACAGTTAAATAACATAATAAAACGGAAATGAGAAAAATGTAATCTACTTTAAAGGAGTTGTTCCTCATAAGTACTTATATTATGAACAAATTTAATGACAAATAGTTATCTATAGGTTATGTTTTTAGTATTATTGTTGTTAGTATTATTTAAACATTAATGAATAAAAATATATATGTTATAGACTAAAATATACTTACCATGTACCATAATAATCACCTTGCAGTTTTCACTCTTTGATCTCTGCCCTTGTAAAATCGAGGTTTGATGTAAACTATGCTGACTGCATCTATTGCGATCATAAATGCATCTATTTTCAGTAGATTATCCGATTGTGCTTTGACAAACCCAGTTTCTGTCATCGTCCAAGATTGACTACAAATATATATTCACAAGTAATCACACAGGAATACAGTTTAATTTTTTTTTATCATAAACCCTACTAACGCAGTATGAGTATCGACGCCGATAAATCACATGATGTGACCATTGACATCACATTCCGTTTCGACCAATGGAATTTGAGTTTGAATTTTCCTCCGTTATATTTCAATTTTTATATAATATTTTCTGGGTTTAAATAATAACTAAATAGAAATAGTTTTTAAGTATAATGTAGAAATAATAAAGAATCTAGAAAAAATATTTGAGACAAATTTAAATTTTATGCATATTCCCCATTGACAAGCTCCTGTGAACGATTTTATCGATCGGTATTATAAAAATACGAGGTTTATTGCCCGACTGCAAGGAAAGTGTTATTCGCGCGTATCTTGTAAGTACGTTTAACTTTTGTTCAACAGAATAACAATCAGTCGGAGGCATAGAATTTAATAATAAGTCAAATTATTCATAATGTCATGCCTCCGACTAAGTACTTGTTATTGTGTTGAACAAAAGTTGTAAAAACTACCATCGATATGTTTTAAGTTTGCCTTTAATATTTGGTCTTGTTTCCATCTTTTCAGTTGACTTGTCTTGTTATGCAGGCGGATTTTTTTAGTTTTTAATATTTATATTTTTTTATTTAATTGGGTTCAATTGTCGTTTCAGACAGGCCAATATTATAGTTCGAATTGTTTTTAAAATCAAAATGAAGTTTCCTTTCAGTAAATGACCCGGGAATTCCATAATTTCGACTTAACTTTTAGCGGCACAAGGCGCTATAAACTTAATTTGCAGGAATTCAAACTAATTTGAAACAATTGATAATTTTTTTTCAAAACATTTTTTTTTGTTTACTTGCGATTTTAATTTTAGCTCCAAACCTTGTCAGACAGAATGGTCCCTCCCAAAATAAAATCCTGGATCAGCCCTTGGTTGTAAGCTACACAGTAATAAAGCTTGGCAAAAAAGAGTTTGGAGCGGTGACAGCTGGAACTAAAAAGCGATTCCCGGAGTAAATCTTATTTCACAATTAGATAGTGTATTAATGGGACTGTCGTTACTTAATTTTCCAAATTTTATTGAAAAATTACTTAACTTTTTGAAATTGTGTCTTTATTTTCGTGTTTCTTATGCGAATAGCAACTCCGCAATAAGACGACACAGCCCTATCGAGTTTGGGCTCGTTTGATTCGTATTGACGAGTACTAAAAGTAAAAGCTTGTACTTTTAAAAAAAAGTTTTTTTAAAATTATTGTAATATTTTTTATAATTATGTAAGTATAGTATTTTATATATGTAAGTATTTCATTGGTATAGTTGTTCAAGCTACGATAGGACTGACATGACCAGTGGGATAAAAGTTCAGGATAAAAGTCTTTAATAAATATAGAATAATAAAATATTGTTTGACCGGTAAAGATTAAAAATTATTAAAAAAATCTATTGATGGTTTGCTCTTTAAATTAAATTATGTAAAAAATTCAATATGAATTATACAAAAATGTTCGCATCGCTTGATATGTTGCTAATGGTTGCTTAGCGCAAAATTTGACAATGCGATTCGAGAAAAATTGTCCGGAAAAAGTCAAAAACGCATTTTTCCAAACTGTTCATGTGCCAAATCGTTATTGACGTTATATAACTTCTTGACTGGCGATGGTACCTAGTTATAAGATTGGCAGAACGTCTTATGAGACTTCGTCTGTTACGTATAAGTAAAATTAAATGATTGTAAACTAGACATTATTCTAAAGGAGACTATTTACGGTTCGATATATCTTTAGAATCTGTTGTTTCAGAATGATTGAAACGAGGGATCGATAGTCACATTGTTTTAACGATTTAATTGATCAAAGGCTATCTACACCATCATATACTTATTTTGTAACACGTATAAATCGACGGTGTATGCGGTTTATCGATGAAAGATTCAAATTTTTAATCGAGTGCATATTGAATTATTTAATATGAGTTTACAATATCACGATATTCTTCAGATCGTACCGTATGTGGGCTCTTTAGTTGTACAAATTATATTTCAGCTTCAGCCTCGTCTTTGAATTCAAAAATGTACTACCATGAAACATTAACGCTTAAGCGTAAACTAAAAATATTTCGATTACATTTTCAGTGTGGTCCATTGTATAAGCAGTTTTTTTTATTTACGATGTCAGATCTTTTTCAATTTCGTAGGTACAATAAAATCGTTAAATAATATTAGTAAACTTCCTTGGGTCCAAGTTTCTTAACTTTTATTATCTTTTCAAACAATGACTTTGACAAAATGTCATTTTTACTGACTATTTTTCTTGCTCACTGCAACGTTTATTTTAACCATTTTTCATCATCTCTATCTATTATAGAGTACATGGCTTACGTATACTAATTGGTATGTTTGGCTGATCAGAAAACAAGCCGTCTATTCCAACATCCAGGTATGCTTTTATTTCACTCCTGAGATCGCCGATGGCATCGTCTGAATTACCTTTTCGAAATTCGACAGGCAAGAAAGTGTTTTCAGCCCGAAACGTGTATGGGTGTACTTTCAAGCCCGCATTGTGAGCATCTTCCACGAAACTACTTGGTTTCCCGAGTCTGTTGTCGGAGTCACGAGGGATAATTGTGGTTTTATCGGGACCCACTGCGTAAGCATACTTAGCGACTTCTTTCAAACCTAACGGTGTAACCATATCGCCGTAACTATACCCAGTTCTAGCAACAACTTGATCGTAAGGCTGCGAAGACAAGTTACTTTCAAAAAGCTGCAGTAACCGTAACTCAGTCATTTCTTTGAGTTCCTTCAAGTTAGTGATTTCGAAAGATTGTATGTAAATAGGTGACTCATGTTTTCTGTATCCGTTCTTGTGCAGAGTATCCACAACAAGCTGTTCCATTGGTAAGCCTAGACGCTTAAAATGCGTGCTGTGCTTAATTTCTGGATAAATCCCAATGACACGTTTCTGGCTGATCTCTAAGCCTTTCACCAGGTCAATTATTTCTTGAAGGGTCACGACTTTAAAAGCTTCGTCTAATCGGGCATTGCCAGGTCTTATATCTGGTATGCGTTCTACCGCGTAAAGCGTTTTAATTTCCTCTAGTGTAAAGTCTTCAGAGAACCAGCCAGTAATTATTTTACCATCTACGGGTTGGGTGCGGCGCCGAGATGCAAAATGGGGATGTTTCGATACATCTGTAGTGAGTCCAAGTTCATTATCGTGGCGAGCTATTAAGTGTCCGTCTTTGGTCATGACGAGATCCGGTTCCACGTAATCAGCGCCCAGAGTTATTGCCAGAGCGTAGGAGCCCAGGGTGTGTTCGGGAACGTATCCACTAGCACCGCGATGCCCAATGACTAGCGGATTACACTCTACGATTTCTTTACTAGACTCATCTCTTGAGATCAACGTTGCCGGCGTAGCTGGTCTGAATACCAGGAACGCCAGTATTGTTATGCTTCGGAGTAGCATACTTCACTGCAATCAAAAAAGGTAATATTTTAACAAAGTCACTAAGTTATAACGACCAATGAAAAAATGGTAAGTGCAGCAAATATTAACTATTTTAGAGAAACAAAGACTCTTATATAAATGTGACAAGTGTGCCAAACTTGCGATTAGTAACGGTAAAACTTGCGAAAAGTACAAGAAAGAATAGAAATTCATAAAATTTGGTATACATACCGTTCTTATGTCGAAAAACACACTAACTGTGCGTAACGAAGAGATAAAATATTCACTAGACTATCGTCAAGCTGTCAAGATCAAAGTACAGTTATGAAGTAAATTGTGTTATTTTTATATTAAGTATTATTTTGTAAAGGTAAACTGCACACTGTAGTTATTGCTTTCAAAGAATAAATTTTAATGAGGAAAAACGCTGCGAAAACAAGATGTTGCCTTGCGGCCTCGTCGCCTTGGATTGGAGCTCTGCATATTTTATTTTATGGCAATGACGAATGCGTTCATTTGTAGGTATAGTTACCCATTATGAGATTAGTGATTGTTTGTTTCTTGAATACAAAAAGATTCGAGTATATCATATTCGTACTTATTATCAAACGTGTTCATTTTGTTTATGTAATTTTACTTAAATAAATAATCGGACTTTTGGGATCCATGATAGGCTAAGAGTGAAGTGAAAAGAATAACTTGAATGGTCAAGTTATTCTTTTTCTCTTGGAGGAGCTTATTATGGAAGAGCTTATAACACTGCTAGTCTGCTAGCGCGTAGATCTGTGCAATTCTTCCATCCTAATTGCATGTATCATACCCTTAGACCACTAGGTTAAATGCTCTACGATCTTACCTTACTAGTACGTAAAAATTGAGTTTATTTTCAATACTTACTATACAAAAATTGACTTTTTTTCAATTGCGCGGGCAACTGGAAACTCGTACTAGATGAGTGGCATTCCCGTCAGTCTTGTACATAACCACCCCTTTCCATGGGCGTATATAGAGGGGGGGCCGGGTGGGCCGTTAATTGGGTGATACCTACGTGTGTTTTAGAGAAAATAAGCAATATTTATCTATCTTTTTTTACACGCTGGGCCATATTCTAAAGATCACATGAAGAAAGAGGAATGGAAGGTGTCATTATGATAATAAGTGAGAAATTTAAGTAGGTGATTGAAGAAAGTATACATAAGTAAGTACTAGAATAAGCAGGGGAATTTGGTTATTAAAACAAAATGAGATTTGTTAGGGTTTTCTAATTCCTCTGTTGTCGTATGGGTAGACAGGACACAGACACACACATACACACGCACACAAAGCTTCACATTTTTGCCAAAAATAACTGAAGTTATATATGTCAGAATATAAATGACAAAATAACAAAATACTTGTATGCTACGAGTGTACCTATACATAATTTACGTGTATTGATAACCATTTGACGAGTAGGTACTTACATACGCCTTTGATAAGAGTGAAGTAAGCACTCGGCTCGGTATGTATACTACACTGAGGAATGAAAAATAGATAATATAATTTTTATTGCGAGAGCATTAACCAGAGTGTTTGGTTATTGAACTTATTACCTTTAGTTTTTGCTTGTGGAAGACCATGTTTGCAAGGAAATGACCATCGTAGGTTCAGGAAAGATGATTGGGAAACCAGATTTTATTTCTATATCTAGATTAAGTTAATTTTTTTACTCGACAATGATTCTTATTTTTGTCAGGTATTTTAAGGAGGTACCTATCGGTATTATTTTTATAAAAATTTAATAACACAAATAATTATATTATTGTCATTATTATATTATCTGTAACTAAACTAATGTCGAACTTAATAAATTCTTAAGCAGGCGAAAAACTACTTTTGACCGCAAGCTTACGATAATAGTACTTTTTAACTGATGTCACAAAAAGGAGGAGGTTCTCAATTCTGTTGTTTGTTTTTTTTTTAAGTTTGTTACCTCACAACTCTGTATTCGTACAGGTTCCATTGTCACCAAAGTCAACCCGAGGAAAGTCGAGGGGAACTCCCTTTTATAGGCACCTCTAACATGTTTCGTGTTTCTGAAGGAGGTATTTGCGTCTAGTAGTCATTAGCCGAGCTGATAATGGGAGGAACCTTAACTTTTAGGAGTAAGAGGTTAGTTTTTAAATGTGATAGGCACTGTTTGACTTTTCAAAATAAAAAAAAATATTTCAATGGAAATAAAAACCGACTTCAAAAAGTCAAAAAAGTTAAAAATTATGTAAGTAAAAATACACACAGCATCACTGACTTCAGCATAAATAAATACCGACCAAGCGCGAGTTGGACTCGGGTACAGATGCTTCCATACATGTTTGTATGGAACCATCCTAAACATCTAAGTTCCTAACTATGCGTAGGTATATTTATGATTTTCAGATTTTTTCCTTAACATGTGATATAAAATCTTATTTCTTGCCAAATTTCATGTTTCTAGCTTAACGGGAAGTAAAAGTACCTTCTAGGCTTTGATTCCCTTGTGAAGCAGCAAAATAGCGAAAATATACGACATAAACGGACATATTTTTTGATCGCGTTCACTTAGAAGATTGATTTTTTTACAGCCGAAAGAGACCGTAGGTCAGAATATTTGATATAAATTTCAGCTTGATATCTCTACGCGTTCCTGAGGAAAGGGTCTTGACAGACGGACGGACAGATGGACAACGAAATGATCCTATAAGGTTTCCGTTTTGTCTACGGAGTTACGGAACCATTATATCGTATAACTAATAGTATAACTAGTTGGACTAACCCTTTTCCTTCGAGGGGAATGCGTTATCGCACCGTACCCGGCGTTGGCTAGACGGCGAGCGTGTGTGCCGGGAACTCTCCCGGCAGAATGCATACCCACTAAACCCCCCCTGTGTTCTCCCTGCCCTTGTTGGGACGTGTGGTAGGGTCGCAGTGCGACGCCACTATCCACGTGCCCGGGCTATCCGCTATCCCGATCATGAGGTCGAGCTATTGCCAAAGGAAGGATTATTCGAGAGCACTAAGATGATTCCCCAGACGGAAAAGCCTTACGGCGGCTTGCACGGGGCTAACTAACCGTGCACCAGGCCTTCACCGTTTTTGAAGTCGGTTTTTATTTTTTGTTAAATATTTTTTTCATATGCTATAAATAGTTATAATCTAAACTTCATCATTCTTTACCTACTTTCAGAGTATGTGTAATGAAAAATTCTTTTCATAAGCACGTCCAACGTGTTTCATGTTTTTGCTGGAAATATTCAGGTACCTACCTACACGTTATGAATATTTTACTAGCCCTACTGTTCACAGCTGCGCTATAGGATTTGTTTGTTGATTTGTCACCTTAGTCACTATTTCAAGTCTACTATCATTATCCGGACTAATTTAAGACTTCGATTTGTCACTGAAAATTTCCTTCTTCCAATTTATGAACAGAGCTGTAGAGCAAACTTTTATTTTCCTCGTAGGTAAAACACAAAAATGTCAAAAATTATTTAAGAATAACAACATCACTTTTTAATAATGATGATCATAAGCTAAAATTTCGCACTGACTTCAAAATGAAAAATGTGATGTTGTTGGTATTACAGAACACAGTGTGGGTGGTATTCTTTACACTCTTTTTGACTTGACGACTAAACAGCCGCAAGTTTTGCCATTCGTATCTCAGCTTTCGTAGCGGAAGGTCGAACAGAATGGACTACGAAACCAGGCTCCGAATTTGCATTTGATTAATATTAACGGCAAGAAACGCTTTATATACTATTCTCTTTGTCCTAATTTCCCTCCATAGAGCTTATGCTGGCTATATACCTTCCTACTCAACACTATTCCTCTCTTACTCTTTTACTGTGGAGGCGTCCGATTATGGAATGCTTTGCCTGTCAACATACGGAGGGCGCGTACATTAATTAGACATTGGTGAAGAAGCACTATATGGCTCACTTACATATTTATATATTCTATATCCTTCGTTTCATTTATATATTCCTTATAAATTGTTTATTTTAATGTCTTTATCCTACTTCTATTACCATCATAAAAATGGGCACTATTCCATCTTTCTGCTGTTTTCTATCTTCTATTATCCCTTTTCTATGGTTGCCTGGAAGAGATTGCTGTGTGTGCAGCAATAAGGCTGCCTATTGCTTTTGTTTCTTTGTTATGTTTTTCTCTATGTTATGTAATTATGTGCTATGCAATAAAGTGTTGTGTATGTATGTAAACGCAAGCAGTATTGGGTTTATCCATCATCAATCGGGTTCATTAACAGTTTCTCCAATTGGCAACTCACTCCAGTTTTCTATAATCTTCTCGTAGTCGTGGTCCCACATCTTTGATTTTAAAACTCTATCTGCATTTCCTTCAGTATTTTTATCTTATCCCAAAGTATGAGTCGACTTTGTATTTCCACGATCAGTGCGTCAATATTTACATCGGGGACCGCTTGGGCCATCGCGTTGTCGGACGGAGCGCTCAGTGACAATATCCTCTCATGGCTGCTCGAGCACTAGTGCACTACTGACTGCGGCGCACCTCGGTTTTTCTGCCGCAGTGCGCGGGGTTTGACATTAGTTCATAGGATGCAAAAAAACCGTGCGACGCCGCACCGCAACAAATCTGTGGCAAATCACAGATTTTTTAGCCGCATGCGGTGGAATAACCGCAGTGCGCGCACCTCCAGTGTGGTTCATACATCACAGATTTTTGCGGGAGCAAACCGCAACTCGCCGCACCGCAATGCGCGCTAGCTCGTTGGACGTAGCCTATAATGTTTAAGGGTTTCTCTCGTTTTTCTTGGGATCCTATCATCGGATCCTGACTTTGGTGACAATGGGACCAATTGGGAAGTTATACCCTCTCAAACAAAAAAAAGGCAAAGCTATCTATATATATAAAAGAAGAAACTGACTGACTGACTGACTGACATATCAACGCACAGCCCAAACCACTGGGCCTAGAGATTCCAAATTTGGCACGTAGGTTCCTTATGAGGTGAAGGAGTACACTAAGAAAGGATTTTTTAAAATTCACCCTCTAAAGGGTTGAAAAAGGGCTCCAAAGTTTGTATGGGGAAACCAGATTACTTGCTCTATTTTAATCGAAACTTCACATGAGTACTCCAATCGATAAATAAGTTAACACATGTTTCAGGATTTTCCAAATTTCAACCCCTAACAGGGGGATGTGGGGTGTCAAATTGTGAAAATTGATAATATCAACGCACAGCCCAAACCACGGGGCCTAGAGATTCCAAATTTGGCACGTAAGTTCCTTATGAGGTGAAGGGGTGTACTAAGAAAGGATTGTTTAAAATTCACCCTCTAAAGGGTTGAAAAAGGGCTCCAAAGTTTGTATGGGGAAACCAGATTACTTGCTTTATTTTAATCGAAACTTCACATGAGTACTCCAATCGATAAATAAGTTAACACATGTTTCAGGATTTTTCAAATTTCAACCCCTAAAAGGGGGATATGGGGTGTCAAAGTGTGAAAATTGATAATATCAACGCACAGCCTAAACCACTGGGACTAGAGATTCCAAATTTGGCACGTAGGTTTCTTATGAGGTGAATGGGTGCACTAAGGAAGAATTTTTGGAAATTCCACCCCTGAAGGGGTAAAATAGGGATGAAAGTTTGTATGAAAGTCCGTCAGTTTTGAAGTTAGGATTTCCAAATTTTGGATTTGGGCTGGAGATTTATGCAAGTGCAAAAAGAATGGATTTTTCAAAAACTGTCCTCTATGGGGTTGAAACGGAGGTCTATAATTGGTACAAAATTAGACTATCTATATATAAACGACACACCAAAAAACCAAGGCAAACACCCTTACTTCTGTTCCAGTCGATTCTTTCAAAAAGCACCGGACCGCCAGTATCTAAATGGGGCCATCCCCGCGATATCACAGAAATCGGCTCACAATCAACGAAGTTCCACAGTAGCGAACATAACTGAATTGACAGCCCCCTCCTTTCCGAAATCGGTTAAAAATGCAATGCAGCCAGTGCCAGAAGGAAAAATATATGATTTTTTTTACCAAACTCACACTTCACCGTTTTTCATAAGTACATTAGATTCCTCCGACTTATCTCTTGGGTATCACAGGGATCCAAAATTTCGTTATTTTTTAAGCTCCGACGCATACGAGTACTTTGGAGATATTTGTAAAATCTCTGAATTTCTCTACATGATAGGGCTCGGGATGAAAAATGATTTATTAAATATAGGTCTCGGCTACATATTACTTATCTTCTATCTATATCTGTATATATAAAAGAAGAAACTGACTGACTGACATATCAACGCACAGCCTAAACCACCGGGTCTAGAGATTTAAAATTCGGCACGTGGTTCCTTATGAGATGTACTAAGAAAGCATTTTCCAAAATTCATGCCCTAAGGGGTTGAAATGGGGCTCCAAATTTTGTATGGCGGAACAAGATTAGTTGGACTATTTTATTCGAAGCTGCACAGGAGTACTCCTATCGATAAATGAGTCAACACTTGTTTTAGGTTTTTTTCAGAATTCACCCTTTTAAATACGATACCCCATATCCCCTATGGGGTGTCGAAGGCTGAAAATTAATATGGGTATCCTTTGTATGGTTTATCGGGTCGCTGGTTACAAAAACAATAATGATTTCTAAATCCAACCTGGCGGTCGTGAACTACCATCATCGTTTTCTATCTTCTTCTTAATATGGAAAAGAAGAAACTGACTCACATATCAACGTACAGTCCAAACCTTCGGGTCTAAAGATGCAAAATTTAACAAGTAGGTTTCTTATGAGGTCTAAGGGCTATGAGCACTAAGAATGGATTTTTCAAAAACCACCCTCTAAGGATTTGAAACGGAGGTCCAACATTTGTATGAGGATTTCACAGGAGTACTGTTATCAATAAATAAGTAAACACGTGTTTTAAGTTTTTACAGAATGCAACCCCTAAAAAAGGGAAATGGGATGAGAAAGTCTGAAAATCAACATGGGTATTCTTTTTGTGGTTTATCGAGTCGCTGATTACGAAAACAGCAACAATTTTAAAATCTAACGTGGCAGACGTGAAATATCATCACCCATATCAGGGTTCTATATATTTTTTCATTTTAGGTATGCCATTTCGATCGTCGTCAATCGGGTACCTAGGCGAGCGCGGGCGGCGGCGCGGCGAGACGAGAGGAGTAGTTATCAGGAATAATTATGCATCTATAATTAGTACAGTTCAAGGTGCTGCTGGAAGGTGGTTGCCTTACCCCGAATTTGCCGCGAGCGAAGCCGCCGGCAAAAGCTAGTCTATATTTATTCAATTCAAAATGCGGACGCACACTAAGAAGATATTTAAAAAAAAAATTACCCTAAAGGGATGAAATAGGGGTTGCAAGTTTGTATGGAAAAATCGATAAATTACCAACGATTTTGATAAAACTTGAGATTCATGCTCTTAAAAATATTTCATTGAACACGTATTTCATGGTTTATTGGAATTCACCTCCTTAGGGTGTAAAATAGGGGTTGAAAGTTTCTATGGAAAATATTTAAATTCTGCTCCAATTTCTACAAAATTTATTATCCGGGCTTAAATAGGCTACAAAATTATTTTTCCCACGGGAAAATATAAAATTCCCACGGGACAACAATAACACGGGCGAAGCCGCGAGCGGAAAGCTAGTCGGTTAATAAATGACAGAGTTATGAGGTAACAAACATTAATAAGGGTTTCGCTCGATTTTCCTGGTATATCCCGTGACCAGATCCTGACTTTGATAACAATGGGACCTATGTAGAAGTATAGCCTCCCAAATGAAAAAAGAATTTTCCAAATCGGTTAATAAATGACCGAGTTATGACCAATTTAAAAGCGGAGACAAACAAATTTTATTACAGGACCTTCCTAGTTTCTTGCCTGTTCTTCTTGAGAAGGCTCTCCCAATTTCCGAACATGTGGAGTCAACTTTTTTTACAAGCTTTTATTTACTTTCCTGTTCCGTGTCTGTAATAAAATCTTGCAAGCTAAATTTGACCCACTTCCAGGTTTCCGATTGAGCTGAAATTTTGCATGCATATGCATATCGCGTGACAATGCAATAATAAATCGATTCTTGGTCCTTTTCTATTTCTTATATATGTCAATGACCTCCCTGATTTTGTACAGGACAGGCACGAGATAGTGTTATTTGCAGATGATACTTCACTTTTATTTAAAATTAAAAGCGGATTGCAAATGAATGACGATGTATATAATCTCAAGAATTGTTCATTGGTTTAATGTAAACAACCTGTCACTTAATGAAGGGAAAACAAAATGTATAAAATTTGTTTTACCCAATGTAAAAGAGGTTCACACCACTGTAAAAATAAAGGATATAGGTGTTAACCTCGTGGACACCACAGTATTTCTTGGGATCACACTTGATTCTAAGCTGTAATGGGGCCCACATATACATAAATTGTCAAAGAGACTTAGTTCTGCAGCTCACGCTGTATGGAAAATTCAACGTCAGTTGACTGATGTTGATACAGCAAGACTTGTATATTTTTCTTACTTTCATAGTTTGATGTCATATGGTATTTTGTTGTGGGGAAATGCTGCTGACATTCAGATCGTTTTTGTGCTCCAGAAAAGGGCTATTCGAGCTATCTATAACCTTAAAATGAGAGATTCTTTGCGAGAAAAGTTTAAAGAAATTGGTATTATGACAGTAGCGTCGCAATATATTTATGAGAATCTAATATATGTTCGTAAAAATATTCATTTGTTTTGTAAAAATAGTGATATTCATTCAGTTAATACTAGACAAAGGAATATGTTAGCTTTACCAAATACCAGGCTCCAAAAAATCAATAACTTTTAGAGGCCTGTGTATACGTTTCTACAATAAAATCCCAAGTTGTATACAAGAACTCAGCTTAAACAAATTTAAAGTTGCAATCAAAGATGTACTTATTAAAAAAGCATATTATAAAGTGTCTGATTACATGACGGACAAAAAAGCTTGGGTTTGAATTCTCATTTCTAATATTTAACAATGTACTGCGTTTTGTTTCAAAGAAACATTCAGTGAGAGCAATTTATAAGTTCACGCACTTCTCTCAGAAATAGCTTATATAATGTGAATTAACACATCTCTTCTTGTAATGGAAGTTGAGCTCAAACTTTTGCTTTGAGGTCAGCATCCAATTGACGACCCTGTAACAAAATCAAAATTGTAAATGGCGATTTAAAAGAGGAGTAAAAAAAATTTTGACCTTTCGAGTTTCTTGCCTGTTCTTCTCGAGAAGGCTCTCCCAATTTCCGAACAGGTGTAGAGTCAACTTTTTTTTTTTTCATTCCTACTTGTATTTGCAGACATCTTGAGTATATTCAGGATGTATGCACATACAAGGTTAATATGATTTCATTAAATTAGATTGTTTTGCTTTGTTTTGACGTCAATAAGTGTCTGTAAAGGCCTATGTTGAATAAAGATTTTTGAATTTTGAATTTGAATAAAAGCTTGTTTAAAAATTGAATTTTTTTAAAGTTAATTCATTTAACTTGTATTTGCATCTTAGAGCATTCAGACAAAATGATCTAAGATTTGCATACAACTTAATTATGATTGGGGTGTACGAGTATATACAAGGTTTAAATCAAATAAATTTTTAATTAGATTTTTGGTTAATTAGATTTTTGTATTTTGTTTGACGTCAATAAATTCCTGTAAAGGTCTATATTGAATAAAGATATTTGAGTTTGAATATGAGGTAACAAACATAAAAAAAAACATACAATCAGATTGATAACTTTCTTTATTTTGTGAAGTCGATTAAACATGAAACACGTTGGACGTACCTATAAGTTTCCGTCCATTTTTCTGGGACACCATCATCAAATCCTGACTTTGGTGACATGAAACGTCCAACGTGTGGATGTTTCATGTCTTTTGTAAAGATATTCAGATATTTGCCTCTGGTAGTCATCATATCATGTTACTGAGCTGATGATGGAAAGTTTCTGGTAAATAAAAATGTGTCAATTCGGACACTTTGTCCGAATATATTTTGTCCGAATCGTCAGCAAGCCGAGGAATTACGGTATAGTGGTTTCAATATTACGGGAACATATTGACGTGTAGTTCTTTAAGTGATTTAGGTGAGCTGATAGTAGAAAGTATAATTCCTTAACAATAAGGTTGTAAATATTATGTTATAATCGGGAATAATTATTTTACTCCATACTATTTATAGCGAATGATGTTTTATTTTAGGTTATTCTGGAGTTAACCTTTGTGTTAACGCATGTATTAAATTTAAGAACAAGATTGAAATATTTTTTTTACAAAAAAATAAACCGACTTCAAAACACCAAAAAGTCATAAATAATATAAGAATAGATACAACATCACAGTTTTATATTAAAGCGGAGCGAATTAATTATAACCTGGCAAGTCTTATAAAATAGAGGAACAATTAATGTAGTTCATTTTTGGCACCAACAATACAAAAAGTGATGTTGTAGGAATTTTAATATTATTTTATTGATGACTTTTGGATGTTTTGAAGACAGTTTTATTTTTTTTGTAAAATCTTTTTATCTTTAAGGTCTTTACCTTTATTCAATAGAATCATACAGAGACGAATATTAGATGGTCACGTTTTTTTTACAATAAAGTTAGCAAACAAGCATACTGCCCACCTGATGGTAAGTGGTAATAGTCACCTATAAATACATGTGGCTCTTGTGAAATTCGCAGCAAGTCTGCAACCCACTAATGAACCGCGGTGTACGTTCCCAACTTGTGTCATAAGATGTAAAGTCACGGTACCCAGTAATTTCACTGCCATATCTTACCTTTCAAACTGGAACACAGCAATGCAAGCACTACTTTGCAGCAGAAATAGGTAAGACGGAGCGCTGGAGGTACCCAAGCAGGCGACCCTAGTACAGAGCCTCCCTCCGGTGAACGTTAAACTGAAGGGTTAATTTAATAGTTTTTTTATATTCTCACACCAAACAATACACTTAAACATAACACGTTAAACCAGAGAGCGGGTATTAAAGTATTGGAGCCTGATCTACATTGATTCGAACTGCGACACTGTCGTCTTATTCGCGCCAAAACGTCCGGTTGATCTGTAAACAGCCCGTCGATTCCTGTAGCTAAGAAATCCCTGATTTCTCCTTCCGCGTTACCGGTGTCGCTAGGATTTACGCTGCTTCTATATTCTCGAGGCAGAAAAGAGTTTTCTGATCTGAACGTCCATACATGCACTTTCAGTCCAGCCGCATGAGCAAATTCCACGAACCGTGTCGGGAAACCAAGAGTATCGTTTTGAGTTCGAGGTATGATGTATCTTTTCTCGGGTCCAACTGCATGCGCATATCTTGCGATCTCTCTGAGACCTTCTGGCGTCGCCATGGACAAGTAAGTAACGTTTGTGCCAATCAAAACCTGGTCATATGGCCGGTTCGCCCCAAACAGTTGCAGTAAGCGAAGGTCAGTCATATTTTTTAGGGCTCTCAAATTATTAACTTCAAACGATTGGATGTACACAGGAGCGTTGGGTCCACGATAACCATTTTTATGCAATGCGTCTACTAAAGGTTTCTCCATAGCTAAGCCTAGTCTTTGAAAATGACTTGAGTGTTTTATTTCCGGATAAATGCCTACTTCCCTACAGTAAATTGTTTGCATGCTTTTAGCCAAGTCGATGATTTCTTGGAACGTTGGTATTTCAAATGCTCTGTCCATCCGTTTATTGCCCGGTCTTAAGTTAGGGATGCGTTCGATAGCACGTAAAGTTTTTATCTCTTGCAAAGTGAAGTCTTCGGTGAACCATCCCCTTACAGCGACCCCATCAACTGTTTGGTTTCTTAAACGAGAGGTGAATTCGGGTTTCTGGGCTACGTCAGTAGTGAGACCGAGATGGTTATCATGCCTCGCGATCAGATGCCCATCTTTGGTCATAACAAGGTCAGGTTCGATGTAGTCGGCGCCCATAGTGATGGATAGTGCGTAGGCTCCGAGGGTATGCTCAGGGATGTATCCACTGGCCCCTCTGTGCGCTATGAGTAATGGGCTACAGGCATCGGCTGACATAAACTCAGCTGTCTTAGCATTTTGTATGAAGTATATGCAAATGCTAAGAAATATCCAATGTCTCATCTCGTCAAAAGATATCTGAAAGAGAAAAATAAGTAATATTTAGTTATTTTTACTTGAATCTATCGATGTCAGTAGACTCATTGAATGTATCTTGATTTGGCATGAATGACTATTTTTAAAAAGTCCTAGAAAAGATTCTCCGATTTTTTTTGTACGGTTTTATTCAGGTGCATAGAAATGTGATGCTTTAATAAGTATTAATAAATGTTGAAAGAAAATCTTTATTTAACATTTTTTAATACTTATTGATATTCAAAATAATAATAATAAATCTTTATTGTACCAAGAACAAATTACAATAATAAATGGTAGCCCTGACTCCTAAACTAGTATTAACTATTTCAGGAACCAGTTCCTTCCTAATAAAGTTCACAATATTATAATTCTGAAGTACAACAAGAGGATATTATTATTCTGAAGTAACAAGAGAGAAAATAAACGCAAAATTGTAATTAAACGACAAATCAATAATCAAAATATTTTAAACTTTTAAACCTTTATTGCAACATAAGCAACAAAGTTCGGAAATTAGGAATAATTTTACTACAAGAACAGAGTGTAAAAATTTTGAAGCTTCTTTGGCACTGTAGAAACATTTCTTGGTGATTTTCGTGTGATACTTAACTTTTACTCACTTTTTAGTTTAATCACAAATACCTCGATTTTGACAACTATTAAATCAATGGTAGAACACCACTAAAATCTTAAAGTATTAAGACTACGTTTGTATTTTCAAATATACAATTCGTTAACACGAAAAAAATTCAGACAGTAATACTCACATTGTTTTCTCAGTTAATGTTTCGCGAGCTATTGTTCTTCGAGTGTCGACTCTACTACATGTGAGCGTACAATAAAATGTAGGATTATGAATTATTTACGATGTACTGATACCGGCTATATTGTTTTAATACAATTCACGTACAAGACACGTATTATCGCCATTTGGCTGTTTATTATGTTTATTAGCCTTCTCATTGCGTACTCCTTTTGATCTGTTCGTCGAAATTTTGTCTGTCGACCATATTGGTATTAATAAATATTACAGAAAACAACAATGAAGTGTATGCACATCGCATGGAACATTTTTTCTACACACTTGTATCGCTGTGTTTGTACAGCTGAAAATGAATGCCTTCTAATTGTGTATATAGAGTATAGAGAAGAGACAACCCACCCGTCGCGCGTCGGTCGCGCTGTAGACTCGACACTTGCCTTCCAATCGGGAGGTCTGGGGTTCGAGACCGCCATGTACCAATGTATTTTACGTTTTCGAATTTCATATGTACATTTGTCTGACGCTCCTACGGTGAATGAAAACATCGTGAGGCAACCTGCATACATCAGCGAAGAAATTCAAAGGTGTATGTGAAGTCGACCAATCCGCACTGGGCCAGCGTGGTTGACTTGACTATAGCGTAAACATTCTAACTTAGGGTAGACTCGAGCCTCTCGGTGGGGACGTATATGAGCTGTAATGATAAACCCGCCCGCGGCTTCACGTGCGCGGATACTGTAGCTCAGGAGCGCGTTCAGTACCTACCTTGGAGTGTAGTTGCTCGGTTGTTTCTTAACTCACTCTGAGATGTGAACGCGTTGCAGCAATATCTTTTTCATTCCCCCATCTCGGAAAGAGTATTTTTACTATTCGATATCTGACAGCCAAAGCCGTTTTTATCCGCTTTAAGTTAAAGTAAATTTGAATTTAGAACATCGCGTGCACTAGGTATGTGATTTCATAACATCATTAAACCTATTTACTTCCATCTCCATGGTGCCGAATTTATCATACGACTTTTTTAAATTTGTTAAAAACTCAGACTCTGAACCTCCTTGGTGTACTTTTGTTTATTTCCTCGCTGAGGGGGGATGAAAAGTTTGAAAAAATATTATTTTAGCAGAGTACCTTTTTGGCTCGGTTACAATCACATCGGTAAATTTTAACTAAGACTTAACTAAAAATATCTAAGTGAACTTGGTAT
This sequence comes from Schoenobius gigantellus, assembly GCA_963935595.1. Taxonomy (NCBI): domain Eukaryota; kingdom Metazoa; phylum Arthropoda; class Insecta; order Lepidoptera; family Crambidae; genus Schoenobius; species Schoenobius gigantellus. The sequence goes on along the minus strand of OZ012544.1, from coordinate 21,266,670 downwards.
AAAGCAGACCTGTGTGTATTGCTAAATATTCTTGTCTAATAACAAATAAAACATTAATTATTAACAAATACCTTAATTGGTAAATTTTAACACTTTCAAACATGATCCAAAACTATTAAGTGATTTTGTCAACACTTAATAAGTATGCTGTTGTTTTTAAACAAGTTATTTCAATTGGTTGATTTTTACAAACATTTTTATTTAATAATAGATGAGTAGAACTTATTTGATTCCAATCTAATTGTTTATTGATTTTAATCGAGTAATTTTTGGTTGATTTTAAGACATCAACTGATCTATTGATATATAAGATGAATTCATTAATTCGAGTCACGTTACTTATTTCCTTTTAAATGAGTAAATATAATCGGTTAGTTATAGCAAACTACATTATTGCTAAACTATGTAACAACCGAGTTACCTAATTGGGAATAACCTTTAGAGAAATCAAAAAGAGGAATAACCGCTCTGCTCAGCTAAAATCGATCTCGCACCCACTCATAACCAGAAACTCACTCGCGCTAGTCACTAGTGTTTTGTGAAAGAAGATCTGTAAACATCAATATATCTGAGTCATCGCTGCATTACACGAAATTGGAACATCGTGCCGTCATAAAATTCCTCGTAAAAAAGGGGAAAACGGCAAAGGAGATTTTTGAAGAAAAGTCTGCAGCTTATCCAGAATCTGGACCATCGTCCTGCCACAGTCAAACATTGGACAAGTTGAAAGAACCCCCCCCCCCCCCGCAACGGCACCGCACCGCCGTCACAGACGAAAACATCGCCAAAGTGAAAAAAAATCGACTTGTGCAATGACAATTTGGACGAAATTTGTAACCGTATTGTCACCGTGGATGCAGGATGAAACGTGGATTCGACAATATGATCCAGAATCTAAACAAGGGAGAAAAGCCGCCAAAGAAGTTTAAGGTCGAAAAGTCGACTTCGAAACTCACGGCTACTATTTTTTGGGATTCGGAAGGAATTTTCTTCATTATCTATTTACCAAAAAAAAACTACAATGAACGCCGCGTATTATGCAGCACTTATAAAAAAAGTACGCAATCTTATTGTGGAAAAAAGAAGAGGGAAAATTAGCAAAGAAATTCTGTGTTTGCAAGACAATGCGCCAGTCCATACGGCGCGAATTGCGAGGCAAGCCCTTCGAGAAAATGCCTTTGATGAAGTGAATCACCCATCCTACAGTCCAGGCCTAACTCCCAGCGACTTTTTTCTCTTGAAAAATTTAAAAAAAGACCTTCAGGGAAGAAAATTTGGGGATGATGAAGAAATTAAAGCTGTCGTGAACGAGCATTTTGACTTCAATGATTCATCTTATTTTTTTAGTGGGATACAAGCAAATTGGCTGAGAAAACCGAGTAGCTTTTTAGCAGTTACCGAGTGAACTGGTTGTAGAAATCCAATAAATTGTTTGAGAAAACCGAGTAACTTTGCAGCAGTTACCTAGTGAACCGTTAGTAGGAACTCAATAAATTGGCTGAGAAAACCGAGTAACTATGCAGCAGTTACCGAGTGAACCGGTTGTAGCAACCCAATAAATTGTTTGAGAAAACCGAGTAACTTTGCAGCTGTTACCGAGTGAACCGGTTGTAGTAGCCTAATAAGTTGTTTGAGAAAACCGAGTAACTTTGCAGCTGTTACCGAGTGAACCGGTTGTAGTAGCCTAATAAGTTGTTTGAGAAAACCGAGTAACTTTGCAGCAGTTACCGAGTTAACCGGTTGTAGTAACCTAGTAAAATTGACTAAATGCAGTCGATTTTACTTTGTTGTTACTAATGAATGCTACTATGTTATCAATAAAGAAGTGTTATTAACAAATTGAAACGGTTAATACTTATCAAGTAATGATAACAAAGTTGACATATTTGATTTTAGCTACCAACTTTGCAGGCGTTATATTGACAAACATGCTGGGTTATTTTCAACAGTATTTTATTTATTTTTAACCCTTACGATTTTTCCGTGTACGTGTTGCACTCGAGTGCAAAGATTTTTCACCTTGTGCTCTTTTTGAATCACTCGCTGAGCTGGTGATTCAATTTTAGAATCCTTCGCTTGCTCGGTCATCAAAGTTGAGCACGCGGTTAAAAAGCAACTTTGCACTCATGTATAACAAATAACTATTATCTTCCTTTCAAGTGATTTTGTTTATTTATTTTACTTTCTAGCAGATCAAGTAGTAGATGAAAGCCCCATTATCATCCAATCAGTAAAGAGTTTTTCAGTGATAAACGTCGAGCGTTTTGCAACTTTCAAATTCAGTTTAAGGTCTTGAACGGGTCGGTCGGCGTGACACAAACGTCACGCTCGAAGGTATTGAACAGGGTTAGAGCGAAAAGTTGTACTTCGCACGAAGGTTCGGAACGCGCTTCAGTTATAGGATCAATATTATATCAAACTTCCTAATGTAACACACGAAACACTCAAGACACTCGGTTATGTAGTAAACATAAACACATTATGATGTGGCATTATTTTTATCCTTTATTCTTAACAATTTTTAAATACCTATACTATACATTTTTTACAACAAATATAAATATATAAAAAACCTACATTTAGCGGGTCCATCGGCCCTCGTCTGCAATTGCACAAGAAAACTCCTCGGTTTCTCCAAAGAGGTCCCTAAAGCGTATAGCCAGTTTACTGACGCCAGCTGGTCCACATCAGACCCAGTAAGGGAACGATAGAACCGGCCGTGCAACTCCTTGCTCTTCCATACGTCCTTTCGGTCATCAGTGTTTGGCACCGATGGTTTGCGCCAGTTCTCGTTCGCCATGGAGAGAGGGGTGAGGCCTTTATCAACTCCTACTACCTCTCGTTGTTACGGAAATACTCCCTGAGAGTATACACCTCGCGGTTATGGAGATTCTTGGCTTTTAGAAAGCCACGACCCCCCAGCTTCCGCGGGATGTACAGTCTTATGACAGACGAACGTGGATGAAATATGCGATGAGATGTTAGCAGTTGATGAACCTTTCTGTCCAGAGCGTCTAACTCAGTTTGAGTCCATCTCAGTAGGTATGCCAAAGGAGAATATCAGTAGAGGCATCACCCATTCGTTGAAGGCACGCGTTTTATTGCCTCCTGACAAAAGGCTGTTAAGAACTTTTGTCAGACGCCAATAAAAGCGCTCCTTCAGAGACTTCTTGATATCAACTTCTGATATATCCAAAGACTGTGACATATAAAGATACTTAGGTGGGTCGGACGGGTATTGCAGGTCTCGATCTCGGAGAGGGGTCTGAGCGTAATTGTCTCTGAGAGTTGTAAATTTTCAGAATTTACAACTTTCCCTCGCTGTTCATGCATGACCGCACATTTATCCACACCTAACTCCATTTTGATAGCATTGCTAAAAATCTCTGTTGTTTTTAGCAGTCCAATTAGATCCTGGCGATTATGTGCAAATAACTTAAGGTCACCCATATAAAGTAGGTGAGATATGATCTCACCACCTCTAGGCCTTTTTGTAGTCAATCCAAGCAGTGCAGAGGGCCCCTCTCCTCCGCCGGACTTGTCGGCTAATGGTCATGTCAATGAGGAGGAGCTCCTTAGTACCACGGGACGTGTTATTATTATTATGAGTTGTGTTGATAAATTATTTCGCCGTAATTTTTTTGAAACTTATGGAACTCACAATTAATTACAAACCATTTAATTCGCAATAATAAAATAATCGAGATAAAGTTGGACCAAATTACATGCAGTAAGCAAAATTTCATCAATATTGGTTTAATAGTTTCGAAGTTTATCCCGGACAAACATCGTGACACGAGATTTATATATATATCCTCAAAGAAAATCATGTGCACCTTCCTTCCTTCTTATTCAAAAAGTTCTTTCTTATTTAGCGTATTGCAAGGCCCTATAATACTCATCATCTCCGTTGCCTCTCGAAGTGATACTCCATAGGTCGAATTTCTATATAATTCATTCAGGGTCACCGCAATTTTAGACTGTGGTACAAGCTGCCTTTTAGCATAAAACTCTCCAATAATAAACTCACCTTAAAAAAAAGGATCGCTCAAGTCATTGAGGCTAAATTCCTGATTTTCCATCAAAGCATATTATATACGTAATCATCATCCAATAATTAATTTATGATCATCTATTGGATTGTATGTATGAATACGTATATATATATATATGTATATTTATGTTGATATATTAATTTTCGTAACTTTAATATATATATTTATATAAGTTTGTGTTACAGAAATATATATTTAGATACCTATTTCATTTTAGTTATTCAGTTACGTTATAACGGAGAGCACCGCCATTATTTCTCCGTTAACCCAATGGTTGACTGGTAGAAAATGCTATATGGCATTAAGGCTGCCAGTTGTACATATGTGTACAGTGTGTGGTTTTGTGAAATCACAATGCAAGTGAAACTTTTTTCGGGTCGTAGGCATTTATCTGAAATTTTTCGGAAACTTATTCGACTAAGGGTATTAATATCGCCTTTTTAGTCCTAACTCAAATCTTTTTCTTCTGAAAAGAAAGTTTTAAAAAACCTACCAAATAAAAAACAAATTAAGATAAACAAAAAAGCTATAAAAAAAGGAAAATAATAAAAAATATGAAAAAATAACGCTCTATTCAGGATCGAACCACTGCCACACAGATTTAAAGTTGTAAGTGTAACGCATAGACCAATCTTGACCTATATGAATTAGTGAAATTAAAGATCTCATGTTTTTAATGCTACATGCGATAGATGAACGAATAAATTTGGGGCGATGAAAATAAAGCTTCACTTTAATTATATATTATATAACATTTTGCATATAGTCTTGCATAGTTTACAAGATCTAAGAGAAGACGGCCAGACGGTGGGAAGCGACTTTGTTTTATAGTATGTAGAGATGTAAAACATAATAATTAAAACCAGCATAATTGAGGTTTATATAAAAAAAATTTACTTACTGTCAAGAAAACCGAAACATGCATGCATGCCACCTATAATGCATTGTATAAGTATTTGTAGCAAACATTGCGTGAAATCGCGGAATGTAGCTAGGTACGAGTAACACTGCGAGTGCGACACAAAGGAGTTGGCATTCGATGATAGCGTCACCATCATTCTATATAGCTTATAACTTTAAAATTAAATATAATTTGAGTACCACCATGCATGCGTGACTTTATACTTAATTTTTTACACATAATAGGGAAGTTCTTCACCTTTTGCTCACGCTTATTTTTTCCCAGTCGTTCCGCAGAAAAAATGTATGGAAATTACATCAGCAGCGGAAAAAAATGCGTGAGGTTGTCACAGGCTAAAGTCATATCCATACATTCTTTTTCTGCTGAACGACTGCGAAAAAATAAGCGTATGGCTTTTACTAAGGGGACTGAAGGTAAAACTACAGAGCCGCAGATGGTAGCGAGCTTCACTTGGACTCCACAGGAACTACCTACCAAAAAGTTGGAACATAACAATAATTGTTATTAACATTATTATGGTGCAAATTTAGGTAAGACGGTGTTTACTTGCTAGCCAGGTGTCAGAAGTCGTACCACCAACCAAACCAAGCAGAAAGGGCTTCTGCCCCCATTTGGAATCGAACCCTGGACCTCAGGTCGATACCAGGTGGTCTAAATCATTAGACCACTAATTCGGTGATTAATATTCATAATATAATAATTAGAACTATTAAAACTACTGAAAGTCCCATATTCAGCAATAAATAAAGAATGACCACAGAGTATAAATTAATAGCTGCCATTACTTGTGTGTTGTTAATATTTAATTCCCAAATATCTCGTTTTCTTCTCTTTCATGTCGCACGATATTTACTTCATCATCTTAGTCAGGGTGTTAAGGCCTTAGTCAACCACGCTGGTCCAGTGCGGATTGGTCGACTTCACATACACCATTGAATTTCTTCGCACATGCATGCAGGTTGCCTCACGATGTTTTTCTTCGCCGTAGGAGCGTCGGCCAAATATACATAATATGAAATTCTAAAAACTAAAAACACATTGGTATATGGTAGTATCAAACCCCGGAGCTCCCAATTAGAAGGCTAGTACCGAGTCCACAGCGCCACCGACACGCCATGAAAAACGCATACATGGCAGGATCGAACCCCGGACCTCCCAGACGGTAGGTATTTACTTACGGCATAGGTAATAATATAATATAATACTACAGTACTTACTGTACATAGTAAAGAAGACGGAATTTAATTAATGCTCTGCTCGAATATTGCCTCACCCATAGATGCAATATTAAACGTATTATCACAGTTTTATTAAAAACAAACGCATCCCTCGAGGCGCGAGGTGCAGTTCCCTTATATTGACATAGAGATTTACAAGATAGGGTTGGCAACGTCTTTTCTTATTGTAAAGATTTAAAGTCGAATTTGACAGCAGGCTATAATGAACAATAGGATGTATATTTATATTACAATTTCTCATATATAGGTGTGATAAAATTGTACTTTTCCATTCAGCAGGCCTATTACCAATCTCATGGTTTTCGAATGATATCATGAAGAAATCATAGTGCAAAACGAAAAATAAGATTTTCGGTCAGAACTTTTGATCATTCGTCCATTATACTCGTATCATGATGACACCATTGAAATTATGCCATAGTGATGATAACATTGGGGATCAGTAATACCAAATGAAGCATTTCATTACTTCCTTATCTCAAAATTTATACCATGTCATACGATGAGAGATCCATAATAGGCCTCCAGATCTATGTATGTGGCTGATGTAGTTGCCAATTTCTCCTCGTTGAAAGAGTTTGGACACTTCATCATTTCAATACATATACATCTCGTACTTTTATGTATTGAAATGATGAAGTGCTCAAAACATAATTAAACAATGATAAGCAAATAGGAACCTGCTTACGCATAAAACGTATATACGAAACACCAACTCACGGTTTTGTTGTTGTGACAACCCTGACATAGGCCGCTAACATTGCTCCCAGAGGATCCGATCCGTCAGTTGAACTTCGTTAGTTTTTTCGCCCCCTCCGCCCGCGGCGGGGCTATTCTAATCCTAGTAAGCCGAATTAATAAAGTCACTCGTTTATCATTATCGTAAGCTGCGAATACGAAATTAGACATTGATTTAACAAGGGTGAACCGAACGGCTAAGTCTGTTTTATTACGTGTAAAGAATCGCTGTGAAATAAAGACCTTTATTATTTTTTAAACGGATTTAGGGATTAACTAGGTGTGTAAATTAAGTTTGATGTGGATACTAAATTGTTCGGGTTTTTCATTATATACAGTCTTGGTTACATTATATTTAGTAATTGACGTCAATCGATGAAAACAATTAAAAAAACTAATAATAGTTCGTTGATTATCGTGAATATTAACAAGAGTTCCTTCCTAGAGTTATTATCACATTGATTTGTCCTTTAAAAAAACAATAGAACTATTTCACTGTCTCCAATAATCCTATTTTAGCAGTTTTTCATTCTATATTTTACCCATAATTTTATTGATTGCAAGGTAACACTTGATTTGAATATCTTATCTTTCAAATTGTAACTAACATTAATATCTAATAAACATACCAAACTTTGTATGGAAACAAAAAAGTCATAAAGATTAAACTAAAAAAAGGTTTATTTAGAGCGGCTTGCGTATCTCTCATTTAATACGATTATTGCTTAATGTGTTTAAAGCATAATTCAGCCAATATCAATCAAATAACGAAGACAAAATATCAAGTCAAAAACGTTTGACACTGTGTTCTTTTATTGTCAAAATCAATAAGTAGTACTAGGCAGAGATTTAAATCGTACGATTTAAATCGCCCTTAGTACACTGGACACGTGAGTGTACTACGACACATAAGTCTTTTAGAATGACCAACTTTTCAAATTAGCATTATACGGACTTAAAAATCATGAAAAGTTAAAAAACACGTGCCCCTATTTTCTATATCTTATTTTAAAAATCTAATCAAATTATACGACAATATTATTATGAAATGTGACAGCATTGTAAGCGCAAAGTACTTACTTTTTTAAATTCTATTAAATATTTTCTCTTCAAGTTAATATTGTATTGCCATTTTATTTCTTTGTTCTCTGGTCCCTGTGGTTCCCACAATCACTGTGGTTTTAGGGACCGCTTTAGTTCCTTCGGTTTAGCATTCCCCTGGGGCACCTAACATCGTTACGGCCGTAATGTTGTTACGACATTCGCACACTACTTCGCTGTAGAGACAATTAAATAAACTCTTCTAATGTATAACTGTGGACTGTGATACTTGTTTAATAGAATCGTGTTAAATACTTAATTAATCCATTTATATTAATTACTTATACATTTATAAATTAAAAAAATAGCTTGTAAAAAATAAAAAATATAATATAATTATTTATAGCACAGTTCTTGCTTTCTACTTTCTAACTAAATAAGGTTATTACGCAATTTATTAGTTAATTTATTTTCATGCAAAAAGTACTTAAAGACAATAAAAATTTGCCTTTATTTTTTTTTTTTAAATCTCGATCTAGTTTGAGTTTTATTAATTTAATTTTAAGTAAAATAAGCACTACGGTGGGATACATCAGATATTTGAGAACAAAGTGACCAGTTCGGCAAAAATTAAATTTTAATAAAACTACACTTGAGATTTACTCGAGTTTATTTTTTGTCATCCCATGACTACGAATGGTAAAGTGTAAAGTGTTCGAAACATCGCGTCTCGGGCTAAATAATTAAAATGTTTTAAAACTAAATATACACGAGTAAATCCAAAAAGTTCAGTTTTATTTAAATGTGTAGTACTTGTGCAAACATAAGTCAGTAAGTACTTTTAATGAGTCAGATTTAGATTAAGCATTTAATAGGTATCTTCCTTGAACTATGTTATTTTTAAATTGTGTTTTCCAATTGTGAACAAGAAGATTTATTAATTTGGCTGCACATTGACATGTACAGAGGTGGGATCATCTCTAAAAGATACTTGAAAGTCTCAATGTAAACATCGCCTAGTCAGTTTTCGGAGTAAGCATTGGCGCCAATAACTGACTCAAACATTTCGAGACGTTAAAGTTTGAGACGGCATAATTTGATGCTCGAGAAATATTTGGACACGTCATAAATAAAGCATTAAGTGAGCGCAGACACCACTCGAATGTCCGGGACAAGCAGTTCCAGAAGTGATACAGATAAGTGGTTAATAACCGGGTAAGCTAACCAGGGCGGGGCTGCTCCGCCCCTACTCTGCCATCCTTGACAGGGCAGCAATAAAAAATATGACCAGTCCGAGTATAAGAAATCCAAAAATTAAACTAAACACCTGAAATTCCTAAAAGATAACTTGGAACATAAGCGTCTCTTGAATAAGTGAATCTGTAAACGATACTTATTTGTAATAATTTGTTTTATTCATAATAATTCATTATGCATCAATTATGAATTGATAAAACGCATTGTGTACGAATTGATTTTTAGACGAGTTGATACAGTCACCAATTACGTTTGCGATCATTCGATACTAACCCAATAGGTAGGATATACAAACAAGTCTACCTTTTTAACCCGGACAAACTTTTGCTATAAGTATATTCATATTCTTCTATAAATATAAATTGTTTTAACTCTTTGCTCGAATTATTATCAAGCAGTGAATTTTCGTCCTGCTTGTAATTCTTTTATACCTCCAAAATACACGCAATTTCCCTACCCCATCTGCCCTTTCCTTTGCTGTCCACGAAAGTATCTCATAATTTAAAATAAGAAATATAGGTTTGTAGGTAGGTTTTAAAAATAAATGGATACGATATTATTTACGTCAATTTATTCAATTAACCGAGAAGTGATTTGTCAATTTTTTTCTGAAAATTTCTTATTTCCTAGTGTTGATTTGTATGTATATTACTCTCATAGACGCTGAATCAAAAATACTCGGCTTGAGTGACAGTCTTTGTTATCAAAGGCGTACTTAAAGTCAAATTAAATCAATTACAACATTTCAACTGTGTCAAGCCAAAGGTCACGGCCCCATTAAAAGTTCTGGAGCGATACTATCGCATAGACGGACGGATCTCAGCGCGAGTATCGCGGTACAATAAAATTGAACAATCCTCGAGTTTGTATCGGACAATCGGCACTCGGCGATCGACACAACAACAAAGCTATTGATGAAATCCTATAAACAGCAAAGGAACTGTAAACTTGGGGTCTGGTACGAGTGCATAAACGTCAGCGGATCGCGGCAATGTGGCACGACTACTTTGGTTGATTTATAAGTGTTACTTAATACTTTTTATTTGTTAATCCTGTACAACTAGCTGTTGCCTGCAACTTGGTCTGCGTGGAATTTACTTATATCGCCTGTTCGATTAATTATCACGCGTTCCTTAGGAAAATTCGGGATAAGTATAGCCTATGTCCTTCTTCAGGGCTTGAACTGTCTCTATACCAAATTTCATTAATATTGGATAAGTGGTTTAGGCGTTAAAGCGTTTTATACAGTCATAGTTATTTTTGCATTTATAATATTAGGTGCAATGTATCTATGTAATATGTATTATGTTTGTATGTATCATGGTCAAATCTTGCAAGTTAAATTTGACTTACTTGTCAGTGTCAGATTGAGCGGAAATTAAGAATAGGTACACCCTTTAGTTCTCATGATGCATTATTAGTATCGCCATAAATTGAAAATAGCCGCTGTAACAAAATGGCGGATTACCTACATATTTTTGTACAATATGGGTAGGTGGGTAATAATATGAGTAATATAGCCCCAATCTGAGTATCGAATGACAGGGCTTGACTTGTAAAATACAGAAAACTTAAAAAATACAGTAACTACACTAGAATACATGAAAATAATAATAATCTATGATGGCATCCGTTACGTAATAAGTAGCGGATTATATATTTTTGTACAATGCTCCCCAATATGGATATCAAAAGAAAGAGCTTGACTTGTAAAATACAGGACGTTATAAAAAAATCTTTGATGGTCATCATCACAAAATGGCGTAAGTATTACATATTTTTGTACAGCTCCTACTATAAGTTAATACTAATATATAATTAATACTAATATAAGTTAAAGTGAAAGAGCTTTTTAACCGACTTCAAAAACACTGAAAAGTTAAAAATAATATAAGAATAGGTACAGACAACATCACACTTCTATATTGAACTCGGTGCCAAACGATGATCTCCTAGAAAGTTTTAAAATTTGGCACCGACTTCAATATAGAAGTGTGATGTTGTCTGTACCTATTCTTATATTATTTTTAACTTTTAAGTGTTTTTGAAGTCGGTTTTATTTTTTGTAAAATATTTTTTATTTTTAACTTTTTAGTGAATGAAATCTTTTTTGTGTAAGAAACCCTAATTAAATACAAGTTCACCTTCGGTGAGCTGGTATTAGATTAGCGTTTCCCTCGATTTTCATAGGATCCCATGCTCAGATCTTGACTTTGGTGGCCTTGGCACCACCCCAAGAGAATACTCTATCGAATACAAAAAAAAATTGAAAATCGATCCACTATTGGCGATGTAATCGCGTAACATACATACAAAACACGTTGGACACACCTTAAAATTTAAGGGTTTTCCTCGATTTTCATGGGATCCCATTATTAGATCCTAATTTTGGTGACCATGGGACCACCCTTGGAGTTCACTCTATCGAGTTCAAAAACAATTTTGATAATCGGTCCACAATTGGCGGCGTAATCGAGTAACATACACACAAAAAAAAACATACGCATCGAATTGAGAACCTCCTCCTTTTTTGAAGTCGGTTAAAAACTTTTATACAGTGTTACTTTTCAAGCAAGAGCCAGATTTTATGTGCTTGTTCAAACAAGCAAGTTGAACAACTTTTACTATGAAGCCAATTTTGAAATCACAAAAAAATCTGCTGTTCAATACTTTTAGGTGCAGTGGATGTTGAAAATTTGTATGGAACAGCTGATTTTCTTTTACCCTGTAGGTATATTTTTTCTTAGAATTACTAATAACATGATCAAGTTAAACAGGTATTTGTATGACTATTTATCTACATAGGTAAATCTCGCTTAAGTTAAGATAAATCAGAAAAGGTAATCGGGTGGTGAGGCCGATATAACCTCGCGTTTCAACAATATGAGGTAACTGCGGATTTTTCTACTATTGAACGGATTTTGAAGAAACTCAGTTTGTAGATCTAGATTCACACAAGGCTTTCTGTTCCGAAATTTCCACAGGAACAAAGAGCGCAGGTAATATGAGATAAGAGAACCAATTTCTACACAAGTGTCTGAACCTTTGGCGTGCGGGAACGGATTCAGAATACATGTACGAGTATCACCGCTACCTTTCTTCCTGTGGATGTCGTAGATGCGTTCCAAACCCGACAGCAACCTGTCTGGGCAGCGTGATGTAGTATATGCCAATTCTTCCTCATCTAAGTAGAAAAATCTGTCGAAACCTGCCACGCGTGGACGACATGATCAACTGATCAAACATGAACCATATATCGCTATCTTTGCAGCCGCGGCCGCACCCACTAGCGTGTCGAACATCCTGTGTATCAGACTAAATTAAAATAACATTAAACGGCATTATAACCGTGAATTATTAATTTGTGGCCTATTGTCCTCCTCTGTGCTTTGTGCCGATAAAGACGATTAGAGTATCGCTATTTCACTATGAGCATTTATATTGACTAGGCATCACTAGGGCTGCCATATGAGAGCATAATTTTAATTTTATTTGCATATTATTATTTTTTTGTGTATTTTTTTTAATTATTTATTAATTTAGGTGAAGTTCACATTAGTATCATTATCATCACTTTAACCCATATACTTTCACTGCACTTATTTTTACCAAAATCACGCTATGACCAATAAGAGAGGAGAATCAAAGAGAAATGGTGCTAAAACGGGAAAAATATAGAGGATACAAAACTAAGAACGCGTTGAAGCCTTTAAGGGCGGAACGTAGTTCGCGGACACAGCTAGTAATTTTGGGAGAAGGTATGTTTTGAAAACTTCATTAAAATAATTTAAATTTAAATTATGAAAAATCAACATAAGTGGTGATTGATGCTTTTGATGTCTATTTTACATAAAATAAAATGTTACTTTTTATAAAATGCAACGTTGTTAATTCACCACAAATTAAAAGTTAAGTATTTTGATAACCCTAATACTCTTCAATGATGCTTAAGTACCTTTACTTTTTAATAGCTAATTTCCTATTGTAATTTAATAAATGTTGACGAATGCCGTTAAATCGGTATGTTTCTCTTAAAGTGAGAAGTCGTTGTAAATGATTAGTGTTATTGTGCTATGTAGGTACTTATGTTTAGAAGTTTTTTTTTATTTGGAATTAGCACTAAACTTTTTGCTTATAATGGTTACCAAATTATTTACAAAATTACATTCGAACGAGGAAAAAAATAAGACACAATTACAATAAAAGAGAGTGTTAGCTTGCTCTCATTGCTGGCGCCTGGGGCTATAAGTCATTAATCCGTAGTTAATTCTTTGTCATTTGATGTTATCTCATTTCAGTTAATAATTTAATTATGATTTTTTACAGTTTTTCAACATTGATTAGTTATATTTTAAATGCAACGAAACTTCTCAGCATTATATGGAGTAGATAGATAGATAGATAAAACGTTTATTTACAAACTTACGAGTAATAAAATACCTAATTTACTCAGTAAATTTATCTATCGACCATAATCATGAAGATTATGTGTTTTTATTCATTATCTGCTATGTTTGCTGGAAAGCCAAAAATATCTCTGTTTTATAATTGTTTACCACGTTCCAACTGTTATTGTTACGAAATTATTCGACATGAAATCTGTCATAGTCTTTGTTTTGTCTTTAATACGAATAATTCGTATTTCTTAAAAAGGTAGGTACATTAATTTAAAACTAAACGATCCGAGCGCGGATAAAAAACGAAAAGACGCAGAGCATCCAGAACACTTCATTATCTTTGACAATCAGCTATCAATCATGTAAAGCTCGCAAAACAATAATCACATTATCATTCTCCAATAATAACAAATGTAGACCCCAAATGCATAAAGAACCCGCTTTGTAACTTTTTTTGTAACAAAATGAAGAGAATTTCAAAGAAATATATCTGTGGCGCTGGCTCGCTCGAAATCGAACAATGTAAACTTATGAGAGAACGTATTATTTATTGAAAATAAGAAAAAGTCTCGTATGAGACCGCTTGACATATTGTTAAGGGCCCTTATAAAATTATTTGCTATCACGCCAAGGGATATTGCGGCGAGGTGCAATCTTTAACAGCAAGACGAGTATGACAGCAATAATATTTGCTTCTGCGCAGCGATTTTATTGATCTACAATTTCAAAATGCAATTAAATAAAATCTAGGCTTCGTTATCAGAGCATACTATTGTATATGATTTTCTTTGAGTTTATCTTAACAAAATGATTGCTTATTGGGCATTTTTATGTTTTTTAGAGGTTTAAGTCGGTCTCAATATAGTCACAAAATGCTCCCGCAATATAGTTTATTCAAATTAGATTATTACATAATCACTTTTGCACGTCAAAGAAGCCACGCTATATGATTTACAAGTCTACTCCTATATAAAAATCTCGTGTCATAGCGTTTGTAATCGAACTTCGAAATGGCTAGACCGATTTTTATGAAGTTTTTTTCATAAAAATCGGTTTTTATTTGGTAGGTCTGAGAATAGGTCGTAGGCTATTATTTATAAAAAAGGTGATAAGGGTGGCCCGCTCCAGTTAGTTAACGTTTAACGTAGTTCGCGGGCGCAGCTACCTAGTTTGATACAAATTTTAATTTAATATCTCTACGCGTTCCGGAGAAAACGGGTTTTGTCAGACAGAAGGACAGCGACGTGATTCTATAAGGATTCTGTTTTCTTTTGGAGATACGGAGCCCTAAAGAGAAAAAATCCTATAGCAAATATCGCTTGGTACTCCGTTTGCCTGTGAAGATGTAAGAGAATACCTACTTACAAAAGCCTAGAGAACTATTGGTTGACCTAGAATATTTATACTTGAAACCTAACTTAGAGTGATACTTGTCGGGTTTTTTCTTACTTTAAGACATATATCAGGTTCATTAGTGAACTTTTGTCTACTATAAGTGAAAGGGAAAGTCCGTAAACCCATTGGCGTATCTAGAGTTTTTTTGGGGTGGCCCTGATCCTTGATTTTTGTCTAAAGTTATCACTGCTTTGCATCCATCATAGAATTTTGAAACGGTAACCTAACATCCTGAGGTGGGCACGGCCCACCCCAGAATGGTCTACTCTATATACGCCTATGCGTAAACCGGAAGTCATGAATGAGGACGTACGTCTTATAGTGACATCGCATTTTTTGCGATTTCAATAGAAGTAAATTGACAAATGCTTCGATAACAGTAACATCTTCCTTGAGATCCTGTGACGTTCGCGAGTTAGGGTTACTGAACCTGTTGAGTAATTATGTGAAATATTTAACGTATGTGCCGGATTGAAATGACCATGTCTCGTCCCAATCGTTGGCCGGACCACGTCTAAGAATAAGTAATGGTTGTCTTCTCATTATAATAATATGGAACCCACTTCAAGGGCGCTATTAATAATGCTTTGAATGGATTTTTCGAATTCCCAAATGTCATCCAGCTTATTAACCGGCTTCATTTTTTGTTTGCACTCTTGTTTGTTTTGGAGCGAGCGTTTTGGTTTTGGCGCGGTCGTTTCGACCTTTCGTTTTTTGTCTTGCGCCATGCAATCCGGCCGGATGAAATATTGTTTGAAGTTAATTACTTATGCTCCGATAGAGAACTTTTTCTATGAACCCTTGTGTTTGTATTAGTAATTAGTGAGTTTGAGTCCTTTTGATTTACTGTATGAGGCTACTGGGATTGTCGATCTGAGTTCAATTAAAAGCTTTCTTGTAAATATAAAGCAATAACTTCATATTATATTTCTATCACCCAAAAAAGTACAAATGAATTAATTCTAAAATTTAACTGAAACAAAACACTAAGTTTTATATTCAGTAATTAATAAATGTATTCAATATCCAATGCATGCCTTTGCAAAGGAACACTATCAACTTACTCACTGTATGTTACTCCTAAGATGAATGTGCGCGGATAAATTATTTTCACTAATGGTTACAAGTGTACGTAATTAAGATGCGAGTGTTACAAAACAGAGCATATTTTATCAGTTGGAAATAAATAATTAGCTATTACTACTGAGGTAGCAAAGATCACGATCATATTTACTCTCCCAGTAGCGTTAATGCTCACCATCCGACCGGGAAGATAGCTAATTAAAAATGGTGATTGCTTCCAATCTTATAATACTAAAATTCATAACATTAATACGATCGATTTATCAAGAGTCCGTACGTCAAACAACGTCTGCAAAAAGATGCCACTAAATGAATAAATTTAGATTCCGATGCTCATGATCGATAGACCCGTAGATCCGATCTATAGATCATATCGGGCCCGAAAATGGAATGCGTGAGTAAGACAAAATATAATTAATGATCGTCCTTCGAAATTCGAATCGGTCTGGTGTAGACATGTTGGCGTCGACGCCATAAACAAAAGGCGAAAAGTTTTGCTTCGTTCTTTGTACATTTTTTTTAATTTACATGTAAAACGTTAGACGATGCGTTCGATTAATCATTCGTGGGTGTATTGTTGCATCTGTCCTGGGCTCATGGGCCTATAAACGCCATTGTTGCCGGACCACTGCTTTAGTAACGCCAAAAAAGAAACATATTCAACACCTGTGCCTCAAAATAACGGTACAATTTTCTATTCAGTAGGACTAAATATAAAATAGATTAGGGCCTATTTTATTTCGAAATTAACTCGACACAATTCGATCCTCCAAGCCATCCGAAACTCAATTTAAAATATCGATTTCGTCATCTTGATCTTCTGTGTGATCTTGTGATGATTTCGATGGATAATGTGGTGTGATAATAAAAATTAAAATTTGTCGTATTTTTTGAATAAAGTCGTTAAGTACTCGTACTTGCACAAGTGCCCGGTCTTTTATTGCTATGTCGATATGTATGTATTGCAATAGATAAAATTTATTATTAAATAGGATAAATATGAAATTATGATATTGACCAAAAAATATAAACCGACTTCAAAATATAGGGGGAGTGTTTTTGACTGAAGTCGGTGGCACCTAAAATACCTAAAATTGTAAAATTGTAGTTAAAATGTTGCATCGACTTCAAAATTAAATGTGATGTTGTGTGTATTTCAATGTATTTTTTTATATATTAGTGATTTTGAAGTCGATTTTTATTTTTTGTAAAATATTTTTATTTTATTCTTTATACTTAGTAAATTTAATACCACTTCGCTGAAACAACTCTAAAGAGTATAACTAAGCTCGCTCTTTTTTGACGCACAACAGGGAAGCTTTTGATTTTAACCGACTTCAAAAAAGGAGGAGGTTCTCAATTCGATGCGTATGTTTTTCATCTTATCAGATGGTAGCGATAGAGCCGAAGTTGGAAGAGGTTCACTGTGGTTTTAATACTGTTTTAATCGATCATGGTATAAGGGAGCTGGTCCTCAGGATATCTCCTATTTGAGTCAATTTTTCCCCAAAAATTACTCGACCTTTATCTTTTTAACAGACTATACAGAAATAGGAGGAGGTTCTCAATTCGATGCGTATGTTTTTTTATGTATGTTACGCGATTACGCCGCCAATTGTAGACCAATTTTCAAAATTATTTTTGTATTCTATAGAGTATACTTTAAGGGTGGTCCCATGGTCACCAAAGTTAGGATCTGATGATGGGATCCCATAAAAGTCGAGGGGAAACCCCTTAAATTGTTAGGTGTGTCCAAAGTGTTTTGTGTGTACCTATGTTACGCGATTACTCCGCCAATTGTGGACCGATTTTCAAAATTCTTTTTGTATTCGATAGAGTATACTCCTAAATTTAGGGTCTGATGATGGGATCCCATTAAAATCGAGGGAAACCCTAATTTAATACCAGCTAGGAGGAGATCATTGTTTGTCACCGACTTCAATATAAAAGTGTGATGTTGTCTGTACCTATTCTTACATTATTTTTTACTTTTCAGTGTTTTTTAAGTCGTTTTTTTTGTAAAATATTTTTTAATAATTTTGTTCCTATTCATTATTATCTGTTCACTTTGAGACATTTCCGAATAAAAGCGTGTTATTCACGGATTTTTATTTATTCGGAAATGTAATTAAACCACGTAGCTTGTAGGTATATGTAGGTATCGACAAGTTTACCTGCTATTGATCTTTAAATACCAATCGTTTTTAGTGATCAATTGGCTCCGATCATGACGGATAACGCGTCCTGTCGTAAGGCAATCTGTCACGGCGGCGATGCGCGGGCGCAACCGCCCGCCCGTCTAAAGGCCGTGGGAAAACCGCACTGTCGGGGTTCAAGAAATTGCTTTACACTCATATCCACGCAGCAAAATAAAGACACTTTGTTGATATACCAGAGAGCCAATTTCACTAATAAACCACAGCCGAATTGAAAATGAACTGTTGCATTCGACCGTCGTCGATAATCAAGTCACATTGTCACATCGTCGAACATTTCAAATATAATCTGTGTTACGATTGGTTGAAAACAATATAGTAGAATTAGCCGCCTGATTGTCTTATTTTGTCAAATGGATACCAGCGGACCTAAAAAGGCCTGTGGCGACCATCCCGCATTGGCAGAATCATCATATGATTTGTAGAATTATGAATTGAGTGCAATTCATCAAAAGCAAATTCTATTTGACTGCTCTATAAGAATATTCATAAAATGGTCCCAATTGACGCCTAATTTGTAAACCATTTCACGAATATTCATACAAAGCTGTCAAATAGAATAATTACTTATGATGAATTGCACTCAATTCATAATACAAGTCATGTTATAATTCTGCCGATGCGGCCTTAGGTCTGCAGGTGTACTGGATCGTTATTTATTTTCTTATTGCATGGTATACATAATATGAAAATTTAACTACGTGGTTTGTAACAGAGGATGTTTTTGGGTCAATGTAGTCGGATAGTTAGGAGAACGATTATAGAGGGGATGCGTTCGGTGATATGGCCTTCGGATCTCGAAAGTGCATCCATCAGGGGAGGTTTCGGACGGTGGTTTAGCCGGGAGTGGGGACCGAGTCTTATGGCCGGTATACACTTTGTTTAGTGTTTAGTAGACTGTTTAGTGTTAAGTGATTAGTAGGTGCTGTCCCT
This sequence comes from Schoenobius gigantellus, assembly GCA_963935595.1. Classification (NCBI taxonomy): domain Eukaryota; kingdom Metazoa; phylum Arthropoda; class Insecta; order Lepidoptera; family Crambidae; genus Schoenobius; species Schoenobius gigantellus. Next base: position 21,247,395 of record OZ012544.1, on the reverse strand, counting down.
ACACTGTTTAGTAAACAGTGTTTAGTTTATTTGTTTATTATATGGACTTAACACTAAACAGATCTGTCCAGACGTGTTTAGTGAGTGTTTAGTGTTAAGTGAGGGGTGAAGGCGGGAGAGCGGGAGGGGCGACTCGCAGAAAAAATAGAACGCGTTCCTATTCGCTATACACTAAACACTTAACACTAAACACTAAACACTTAACACTAAACAGAAGCTGTCCGAACGTGTTTTTTACTAAACACTTAACACTAAACAAGCCACTCGCACTAAACACTAAACAAAGTGTGTACCGGCCATTAGTCTGGCACACCCATGTCGGTAGTTTAGTCAACTTACCCCTTCCCCTTGTCTTGTATCCGAGACGTTGATACGACTTTAAATTAACTTGTGTACACCTCATTACTTCCGAAGCCTGTAGTCATGAAAATCAAACAAAAATTATAGTCTTGTTTGTATTGTACCAAAAAATACATTGTATTACTTAGATATCAAGTTACTTTTAATCTTTTCAAATTACTACTATTAACAAATATCGGCCGTTTCATCATTTATTGCCGTATTATCGTCTCCAACTTGTATTTTGCGAATCGTATTATAGATTTTAATCATTATACATATTTTGTGCTCTTTACGGCTAGTGTTTCCGATTATATCCACTCAGTACACATTTATGAAATGATTCATGACATTGATCACCAAGACTTTTTGTGTAATACAAGCGACGCAGGATTAAATTACTTGTTGCCAAATATGAAAATTACTTAGTAAAGCATTAAAAAAAGCAGCGCAAAGGGCAAAAGGGAGAGCGCTTTGCAATATAAAAATCCAAAAAAAAATTTCAAATGTTCGTTTTTTAATTCATTTTACACGACTATATTTACTTGTATATTGTTTATGTTTTATTCAATTGATGTAAAGAATGATTTGTATCTCAATAAATCTCTTATGCCTTCTTATTAGTAATAAATTAAATGTCCGCACGACACAACACGAGTGACCTCAAAAATTCGATGCGTACGGGTTCGGAAAATTTGTCAGACAAAATGTTATTATGATTTCGATGATTAAAAAGTCATATTGATGCAGTATTTTCAAAATAAATAAATATAACATAAAAAAATCATATGGCATCAATTGTATTGTTTTAAAAATGAATTAAAACTAAAAGTATAAATTTGAATACAGTGGCGTATCTAGGGTTTTTTTCAGGGAGGCTCGGGGCTTGGCCCATAATTTTTGTGTGAAGTTATCAGTATGTTGACGGCTATCATAGAATTTTGAATCGGTAGCTTTACATCCTGGGGTGGGCATTAGATCATACTGGGGTGAGCACGGCCTACTCATCCCGCCCTCTCTAAACGCCTATCTAAAATACAAGCTAAAGTATAGTCAAACAATTTAAATATTTAGCAGGTTGACGATTATTTATACTAGTCGTAATAATACCTACCAATACATGAACTAACAATATTTTGAAAGTTTGTTGTGTTCCATTGCAAAGTATGATATAACAAAATTAAATATCTAATGTCATACTGAGCAATGAAACCATAAGGCTGGCCGCACAAATACCTACGTTTCCGCATTCTTTTTCCGTATTCGTTTTTCGAATGCGGGCCTCCGAATGCATCAAATCTATACAAAATACATTGACTGCCACACACGTTCGTTTTTATTCCGAATGGAACACATTCCGTACATACGTTTAGGTAGAATGGTAGAAATCCAGAATGAGAAAAAACGTACGTCTGCGCTAAGTTCACGGAGTTCCGTGTCTGTATTCCGTGTTCGTAATCGAATACGGTAAACGTTTTTGTACGGCCAGTATGATAGAACACAATAAACTGTCAAACTGTTGGTAGTTCGTGTATTGGTACTAGGTATATACTCGTACAGTAAGCTACTCATCAAGCTATACTGATTGCCCTTTGGACCATTCTTATGTCGCTCGTAACAGCGGCGGTTTTCGTGGTGTACATGTAAAGCTTGAATGGGAGCCTACTGTATTTACGACTTAATACAAATAATCGTGAACCTGCTAAATATTTTAATTCTTTGACTATACTTTAGCTTACGTATTTTAGATATCATAACATAATGTGAGATAAAAGAAAAGAGATCCTTAATTGTGTGTTGTGTGACATAATTATTATAAACTCTAGCTTATATCTACAAAAGATAAAAGTAATTAAGTATCATTTAAGCTCGTCAATGGATTTTTTAATTGCCGTGCTTAACTATTTAATATTATATTCCAAACAAATCTATAACATATTTCATAAGCGAACGCCAACCTAAGTTTATTACATTTGCTCGAAATAATGCTATAATTGAATATATTTATCATAATTAAGCGGCAGTAGGTACAGGATTCACGAACGTTTTGAGATATGATGGTACTTCTAAGAACATTATCCCATCTTTCTATTCCGAGCCACTAAACTAAATCGGGTTAACATTTGAAAAAAAAGAAACAAACGAATGTGCGACCGCCTTTTTTTCACCTGACAACACCCAACGCTAGTTTTTATGTGCCATTTTGAAAATTAAATTATAGGTTATAATTTTAATATGATAGGTGTGTAATATATTACTTCAAAAATGCTTTTAGATCCATATCTTTTTGTGTTTATTTTATACATATGCTGTTCCGTCTATTTTTTCGAAGATTTTATCTTTGGTGTGTAATAGGCATTTTCAATATTCATAGGGAGCTAGTTTAGATATAAGTCAGAACATCAGTTACTTCACATTTAAGTACTGGGTTTATTTTTAGAGAAGGTAATTTTAACATTTAATAATATATTAAATTTTGACTGCTTTTCAAGTGCTTTTCTTGAGTGTATATTTACGTGATAGTGTACGGTCAACATAGGGTTTCAATCACTCGGAAATAAAAAAATCTAATTAGTAAGTATAGAAAAAATTATGGTAACACTACTTACTAAAATGTAACAAGTGTAGATTTTATAAAGAAAACACATTAAGCTAAAAATAAAGCGGATAGTAGGTATAATAATTTGTGCAGTTTTCACAAAGTAAAACCGATAAAACTAGCCTCGTCTCGGCCGATATAACATAAAAAAAACAATCGGTGGAACACAGAACTCCTTATCAAAAATTTACAAGCAATAAAGATAGTATCTACAAAGAATCCGCTGAGTTTTCGGGGCGGACTATTCGCAATGACGGCCGTATACGACATTTTTTACGCAGCATTAATGATATTGTTTTTTGGTCTCGAAAAGAGCCGACCGGGACAAAAGACGATCGGGAAGATCTTGAGAAGATACCACAACGATAAATAACACGTAGCTAGTTCGGCGTCTCTAATCTTTACGGTTGACATACCTAAGTATGTAGATATAATTTGTTTTTTAGATCTTTGAAATGTAAAAAAAGAAGAATTCATCTTAAAGGTGAAATAAAAACCGACTTCAATAATTAACACCAATAATCAAAAATAATACTATAAGAATACATAACTACATACAAACCAAGCCGGTGCCATGCAATTATCACCTGGAAAGTCTTAAAAAATATAAGAACTTTACTTATGTATTTTGTTAAAATTAAGCACCGACTTCAAAATAAAAATGTGATGTTGTTTGTTAATTTTATACTAGTTCACCGAAGCAATTTTAAATAATTTGTGCACGGGACGATACGTGATTGATCACAATATAAAAAGATCTATCCCCTCTAGCTCCTAATCCTAAAGGCACCTTTCATCGTCAACTCAGCATTCATTAGATGAAGACTACCAGATGCAAATACCTGCTATGAATAGCTTTAGTATTCATATATTATTTTTCAATTTTAAGTGTTTTTGAAGTCGGTTTTAATTTTTTGTAAAAAACCCCCTAGCAATCCTTTGACAACTGTTAAATTTCAAGAAGAGGCTTATATCAGTTTACCTTGTACTCAGTGGAGTATTTTGTATTGTCGCCGGTGAGGTCACAACAAAACATGATCACAAGACGCTGAGCTGGGCGGGCGGGAAACGCGGCTCGGTTGCTAGGCAACGCGCCACGGGTGGGCGGGGCAATCGATACAATCCGACAGTGCTTACAAGACGACAGTAGGATACTTTGTTATTTCTGGTGACCCTGCTGCTAGAGCAAAACTGTTTCTTACTTGAAACAGGGAAGCTCTTAAGTAGCCTTCATCTCACCTGCAGGCCTATTCCGTAACTTCGGTTGCTAACTAGAACTGTCATTTTTGAAAGAAACTTAACATTCATTACTGCTATCATGAACGCCGTAGTAACACATAGGATCACTCAACTAGTAATGGATATAAAGTTTCTTTCAATAATGACAGTTCAAGTTACCAATCGTAATTAGAGAATAGGCCTGCTGAGGGTAAGTGACGATGAAGCCGAAGACGCAAGCAAGCTTCACCTGGATTCCTCAACAACTGAAAAATGGGCTATCTAAAATCTAATTGTTGGAGCACAACAATGTTATTAAACGGTTATTCTAACATTCAGGCTTCAAAAAACTAGAGGTTCGTTTATGGGGAAATGAATAACCTTTTATAATAAGCTTCCACAAAGTGTTACCGACTTGCCTTTTCATAAGTTTAAAGCGCATGTAAAAAAGACTCTTATGAGTAAAGGATATTATAAAGTCAACGATTATTTGAATGATGCCAATGCCTGGTGTTAATTTTTCAGATAATGAATCGTGTTGTTATGTATAACCATTTGTATAAACAAATATTATTATTTTTGGTAATAAGTAGTAAGAAGAGAACTGACACATCTAATCTTGTAATGGAAGTTGAGCTCAAACTTCTGCTGTGAGGTCAGCTTCCAATTGACGACTCTGTAACAATACAGGGAGAAAAAAATAGCCCTTGCTGGTTTTCTTGCTGGTTCTTTCCAGTACAAGGTCTCCCGCCGTAGACTTGTGAACCAATGGCGTAGCTGCTTTGACGTTCAAAAGAGATTGTAACAATCCAATTTGAATAAAAGATATTGAATTTGAATTTGAATTTGGTTATTATTGTGACACTTAGGTAAGATGGTGGTAGGCAGTCAGGCGGGCTCAGAAGTCCTACCACCAACCAAGCAGAAAAACTTGTGCCCCTATGGGTAAGGTAAGTCGAATCCCGGACCTGCAGAATTGCAGATTAATACCGGGTGTTGTTAACCACTAGACCACGGAGGCGGTTTAAAAGATTTTTCATCATCACATCACTGTGCATATACGTCCCGAGGGGCTCGAGCTTACCCTAAGTTAGGGTGTTTAGGCCTAAGTCAACCACGCTGGTTCAGTGCGGATTAGTCGACTTCACATACACCTTTGAATTTCTTTGCAGAAATTGTCCAGTAGTTTTTTTAAAGTAATTTTGTGAAAAGATTACGCAAACTGGTACGATTAGCCATGACTTAAAAAAATGTTTTTCAACGATTGCTCTTTCGATAGACATCATATTGAATTGTGATTTTGATCTTCAAATAAAATGATTCGTCAACAGATATATCGCTACTACCCGGTTCAGATCTGGAGGTAGATCTGGGATTTGATTCCCAATGGCTACGTAAGTCTGTCTCTAGCAATTTTAGCATACTCTAGCCACTGTGCTTGAGGTATCCTGGTTAAGTTTATTTCTTTGGCGTTATTTTCATCACCAACTTACCTTACCTTTACCTTTTCAATCCTATCGAGGCGCAGGGAAAATGCGTAAAAAACTGTGTAAATTATGAGTAGGAATTTCATAATACATATCACTTATATGTTTCTGATTATTAGTCTGCTTACTCGAAAAAAAATTGATTTATAGATTTAAGTTTTTGGTGTATTTATTAATATTAGTAGTAACGCTCTTTTACGATTTCACGATCAACTGCAGAATTGAAGAAATTTGGGCCTGTTACACCTATTCCTACCATTGTATCCCTACTGGTAGGGAAAAGTGGAAAAAATAAACTCTCAAGTTCACTTATCCCTACTTTAAAAAAGAAGGAGGTGTTATGCGAATATGCCGCCAATTGTGGACCGATTTTCAACACATTCTTTTTGTATTGGATCTGTAATGAGATCCTATGAAAATCGAGAGAAACCCTTAAATTTTATAGTAACGTCCAACGCGTTTCACTTTTTTTTTCCGAAGCTATTCACGTTTTTGCGTCTGGTAATCGTGAACCGAGCTGATCATGGAAGTCGAACTTTTGGGAGCTAGAGGTTAGTTTTGTGAATACTAAGGCACGTATTATCAAGTGAATTTACATTAACTAAAAATATTTCATTCAATCGAAACACAAACATAAATACAAAAAATAAAAATATAAGAATACAGACAACATTACATTTCTATATTGAAATCGGTGCCCAACGATGATCTCCTTGAAAGTCTTAAAATTTGTCACCGACTGCAATATAGAAATGTAACGTTGTCTGTACCTTTTAAAATTTCAGTGTTTAAAAGTCGGTTTTTTTTATTTATTTTATCGTGTTTGTTTGTCCTGATGATGAAGAGACCATTCAATGTCTACTGGACAATTTCAGTTTGACCATTGAATACCGTTAATGTTAACTTACATCGTCAATGCAATTAGCTGGATTTTCTTATGTGCACCCTTACTAAAATCCAGCTACATGTGGTGACCTATGGGGTTTTCTTCGGCGGATTATGCCTTAAGCATACGCTTTTTTCAACTTAAACTCTCAAGTATTATAATTATAGGTTAGTTATAATACTTGAGAGCCCAGTTTTACTTATTTTTGGAAACGAAGAAGTCTTTGTTTTAAGTTAAATTAATGATAATGGTACTTGAGAGTCCAGTTTTACTTATTTTTGGATATGAAGGAGTCTTTGTTTTAATTTAAATTAATGGAATTTAAATACTTTAGGTAGTGACTTTCCCTTCGATGTCGTCTTTATTGCCAGCCTATGTACTGAGATCAAACTGAGATAAGTACATTGGATGTTGAGAAATGATATACTTACCAATTATTTTGACGTGAAAATAAAGGTTGAAAAGGTATTTCAAGTTCATTTCTCATACTCGGAAAGCGCATGTTTGACCTATGTATTGGGTGGAAAACGCTACTTCCTTCCCTAGGGCGGAAATAAATTTAAAAAATTTAACTGAATTTATGTACAATCTGTGGCACAATGCAAAAAAAATCTATTCGGCAGGATATGGTCAGCTGCGGTAACGCAGTGTGTTCCAAATTTAAAAACTCTTTATACATACTTGCTCTCTCTAATTTGAGAACAATACGAATTTCGCGGGGTAATAATAACTTTGTACACTGTACTAAAATTGACGAGTTCAAACGATTCTGAAATTTCGACCCCAGATTCGGTTATAGTCGAAGCAAATACAATAATCAAAGATCTTTTGCCGAAAATTTTCCGAATGTGTACTCGTATTTCTCACATACTTACCTACTTTAATGGACTTAAGTATCTCGCAAAATTATAGTCTTCTACGCTATGAAGCAGATATTCAACACTCAAGAGTATTCTATGTAACATTGTTTTTAAGAGACAGTCTCGGTGGTTCAAGTGCAAAATATCTAAGGTTTTACCTCTTATGCTCGGGCTCCACCTCATCATCACAGCTCATATACGTCCCCACCGAGGGGTTCGAGCCTACCCTATGTTAGGGTGATTAGGCCTTAGTCAACCACGCTGGCCCAGTGCGGATTGGTCGACTTCACATACATCATTGAATCTCTTCGCAGATGTATGCAGGTTGCCTCACGATGTTTTCCTTCACCGTAGGAGCGTCGGACAAATGTACATATGAAATTCGAAACGAAAAACTCCACCTGCGTAAATGTTATTATTAACGCCTGCGTCGTAAAACGCCATAATGATTGCGTTAAAAATAACGGCTAAACACGGTGGCCACATCTGCGTAGTCTGATACAAAAGCTATTAACGACTAACGCCACTAACAATTTCGCATAGGAATTAACGCGTTACGCTGTTGGCCACATCTGTATAGTGTCAAAATACATATATACGTGCAAGGACTGGAGAATTTTTTCAAATAAAGTTCCTGACGAGATATATTTGGCAGTGAAGGTAACACTTAAACGTTTATCTTGGTAGGAAGAGGCCTTTTACTTATAACAATAAAAACCCAATCCAAAAACATTGAAAAGTTAAAAATAATATAAGAATAGGTAACAGACAACATCACATTTCTATATTGAAATCGGTGCCAAATTTTAAGACTTCCTAGGAGATCATCGTCTGGCACCGACTTCAATATAGAAATGTGATGTTGTCTGTACATATTTATGTATATTATTTTTAACTTTTCAGTGTTTTTGAGGTTGGTTTTATTTGTTGTGAAAAAAAAGTCTATTTTTTTAGTGAATGAAATCTTTTTAGTGAAACCAAAGTCAGGTTTTTTTAAGAGAAACCAAAGTCAACTCAAAGTCAAGATCTGATGATGGGATCCCATGTAAATCGAGGGAACCTTAAATTTTATAGGTGCGTCCAACGTGTTTCATGCTTTTTCCGAAGCTATTCAGGTATTTGCGTCTGGTAGTCATAAACCTGGCTGATGATGGAAGAATCCTTAACTTTTAGGAGTTAGAGATTAGTTTCAAATACAGTAGGTACGTATCGACCCTTTATCGTAGTCTTTTAGTGAATTTAATACCTATGGTATTAGCATTAATAATTGGTTATTTAAATATTACAAGTTGGTACTGTGTACGTTACACACACTGTGACTGTGATGGGGTAGACGGTAAGACTACTGGGAACAGCCCCTCGTATTTGTCATAATGGGCAGTCTGTTTGTTTGCTAACTTTGCTTTGTTAAAAAGAAATAAAATAGTTTGATCTTATTTTTTTAACCGACTTCCAGAAAAGGAGGAGGTTTCTCAATTCGACCGTATACAGGGTCATTTTTAATGAACCAACAACCTCCCAGGGGTTGATTATAGTGCTCAGATGCAACAACTTTTTGTATGGGACCAACATCGATATCTCAAAAAAAAAAACACTTCTCCATACAAACTAGGTTAGCTGATTGAGACTTTAGTATGGGAAAGTGGATTTTTTTTGCGATTTCGATGTTGGTCCCATACAAAAAGTTGTTGCATCTGAGCACTAGAATCAGCCTCTGGGAGGTTGTTGGTCCATTAAAAATGACCCTGTATATGCTTTTTTTATGTGTGTTCGCGGATAACTTCGTCGTTTATATGAACCGATTTTGATGATTCTTTTTGTATTCGATAGAGGATACTCCAAGGGTAGTCCCAAAGTTAGGATCTGATGATTGGATCCCATAAAAATCGAGGGAAACCCCTCAAAGTCTTAGGTTTGTCCAACGTGTTTTGTGTGTATTTTACGCGATTACTCCGCCAATTGTGGACCGATTTTCAAAATTCCTTTTGTATTCGATAGAGTATACTCCTGGGGTGGTCCCAAGATCACTAAAGTCAGGATTTGATGATGGGATCTCATGAAAATCGAGGGAAACCCTAATTTAATACCAGAATAAATTAGGGTTCCTTTCACTAAAAAGTTAAAAATAAAAAATATTTTACAAAAAATAAAAACCGACTCCAAAAACACTGAAAAGTTTAAAATGATATAAGAATAAGTGCAGACAACATCACACTGCTATATTGAAGTCGGTGACAAATTTTAAGACTTTCTAGGGGATCATCGTTTGGCACCGACTTCAATATAGAAGTGTGATGTTGTCTGTACCTATTCTTATATTATTTTAAACTTTTCAGTATTTTTGAAGTCGGTTTTTATTATGTTTTCTGAAGGAATCTGATGTATATCTGCCTCTATCTAATTTTCACTGTGCCCTTCGCGCCGTCACGTGGCCGTCCTTTTCCTTTCAATGCACGTTGTCCTAAGAACTTTTCTCGAGGAAGTAGGTAGTAAAAAAGTGAATTATGGATTTCCGCTGTTTTATATCAAAAATTAATCGTGGATATAGTGTGTGCGTTGCGTTGGTACCGAAATATTAGTTACAGGTTTATTTAAGTTTAACATTTTGTTCAGTTTATTCTTAATTCAGTTTAAAATTTTATTAGGATAAATGTTCATTTATTATATGTAGACTTTAAAAACTACATTACTACAGGATTTATTATGATTAATTTTTAAAATCAACGTAGTTTTTTAGATCTAAATCTTTCACATGGAAAGATCATAACTGCATACATATATAATTTTATTCTTAATATTATCAGAAGCAATGTATTTTTTTAGAATTTTTTGCGGTCTTCATAAAATATAGTACTTTTAACCATTAAAATTATTTCTTTATATCTTTAGGTGGGTTGTACGGCCTGCATCTATTTATTCATCATTTTAAGGAGCAAACAGCGATGAAATTCAAAAACCCATTGGTACATGGCAGAATCGAACCACGGACCTCCCGTTTAGAAGGCCAGTGCCGAATCCACAGCGCCACCGACGATCCTCTCTTTTCATCATTCTTCCTATCATTATTTTAATTTATACATCATCATCACAGCTCATATACGTCCCCACCGAGGGGCTCGAGCCTACCCTATGTTAGGGTGATTAGGCCTTAGTCAACCACGCTGGCCCAGTGCGGTTTACCAATCCGCACTGGGCCAGCATGGTTGACTAAGGCCTAATCACCCTAACATAGGGTCAAGGAAACTATACATAAAGTAAGTATAATATATACTTCAAAACAAACATCATACTAGTTAAAACTTCAAAATCGATACCATCGATTCATGTTAATATCGCTGTCAAAAACGAAATTGCGTCCCTTCTCAATTTTTGTGGGGCCCGTCCCGCACAGGTCGTGTCGACACACTGTACTATTATCACACAAAGGTCGCCTGTCACGAGCATCCAGGGTGAGGGGCGAGTTATGAGCTGTCGTCAGCAGCGAACGTATACCTGCTTCTAATTTAGATGTTTCTGCTGGTAATCAGCGATTAAATTACAGTACAAAGACACTTGTCGAACACTGCGGCAATGGTTCTGTTCATCTTTAGTGAATATTTCTCCAGTGTGTGGTGAGCACGTACTTAAAATTTATTTTATTATTTCCCAAAAATCTTAATGGGTAACATTGTTAGTCGACGGAGTGACTCTTCGTAGGGAACAAACGAATATCTCGTTTGTTCCCTACGAAGAGTCACTCCGTCGACTATCCGTCGATTTTATGTTTCGTTATGTTTCAGTCCATAGCTAGGACTAAGAACTTGAGCGTCTTATTTTAATTAAATTCTGGTAAGTGTATCATCTGAAAAATAAAAAATATCATAGCTTTACGAGGATTACAAAGCGGTAAAATGGTCTTCGAAAGCTACTATTAAGAAATTAGTAAAAGATGACCTCAGTCTAATTACGCACAAGTTCTATGCTAATCCGATCCCGGCTTCGATTTTCTGATTAGGGAATTCTTCAGGAGCACTTTGGAGTCTTAAATTAATTAGTACCCGGAAAGTAGCAATAGGCTCGCCCGCTATGCACTTAAAAAATTGACGAAGCTTGGGTATTTAGTACACATCTGCCTAAGCTTTCCGGGAGAACAGGCATAATGAATATATATGCATAAACTGTTGAAAATATTTAAGAGAAAAAATGTTTGGAGACAAGTTATCGTGTCTTTAATATAGTACCTTGGTCAAAAATATTCCTATTTGTAAAATTTCAAGATCAAGATCTGAAATACTGTCTGATGCAGATATTATACACATATTATCAAAATTGAAAAGCTACAGGTAGCCACTTTCTATTCAATGTTTTAACAGGCGTTTTAATAAGCAAACAAAGTCAGTCGAGATTTGTTTTTATAGGTCGCTGGAGCCGTCCTTCATAATTAATACAAATAGGTCCCCGGGTCATCCCGAACCGAGGTTTGACGTCCGTCCATCTCAAATATATGGTCCATAAAACCACGATTACGTTTTATAAACACTACATTTATAACTACTTTATGATTGTGTTATTTATTTTACGTAATATATTATGTTGTGGAGATTTTGTTTTTTTTTTCTAAGCTGGTGCTTTCAAATATTTAAAATTCTCTGGCACAGTACACTCCATTAATTTATAGTATTCGGGAACGTAGCTACGTAAGGATGGAAGGTGTTTCCTCTCGAAATGTTGTAATTATCGCTAAGTATTTCACATTTTTTTCTTTTTTAACAGCAAGGCAGGTAAATATTTAAGTATAATGCCCGTACTATTGAAATTAAAAATCTAATAATGTATATTTATATTATTAAGAACATATTTTATTTATATAGATACCGTAATTTTGTGAGATTGGTGTTATTATGGTATATAAGACATTGAATTATAGAATTTTAAAGAAAAATTTTAAATACATTACAAACTAGGTAAGCAATTAAAGCATGTTTAAAGACGTGCATATTTAAGATTACTAATAGATTTTTTCATTTTAGATATTTATAAATGTTTATTTTTTTTGTCTACATTATACCTCGACAGTTTTCAAAAACTAAAACCCTCAACTAGATGGGTAGAGTAAATTGAAATGAGGTGTGATGTATGACAGACGATTTTGAACATGATGTTGACGAAGACCTATTAACACCAAGGAAATTTCACAATACCAAAAAATAAAATATCAATAAATAAGTTGTTAGCTCCGATCAAAATGTGGCAAATAATAATATTACAACATAAACAGAATCATTCTCCATGTATTGCTAGCGTTCCGACCGTGAGCGGCCGGCCAGCGCGACGTCGGGACTCGCCCGCACTAAATTTAAATATTTTAATCCTTAATTTAAATTTTTGACATTTTTATTTTATGTTAGTATTCGTGTAGTTTCATTTTTAATGTTATTTGTCATATTCAAGGGACGGTGTAACTGCGCTGGCGCCTGGATACATCTTTTATTGAGTCCGATGCTGAGAGGCGACATGTTCATGCGACATTTATGCATAGAACTCGTATAATACGCGGGCTGAAAGGTATAATGGTAATAGGTTTTATCATATTGGTTGTCTAAATGTAAGTACGACTACCTATATATTAAGTAGATAGATAAATTCTTTATTGTACATTACAAATTAAAGTTAACAAAACTACATATTCTCACAGTACAATTAATAGGCGACCTCATCGCAATGAGCGATTAGTAATATACGTATTATATTACTAGCTGTGTCAGCGAATTACGTTTCGCCATTATAATTGTAAAAAAATCTGGAGAAAAATACAATTTTTTGTACCCCTAATTAATTGGGGTGGCCCTTAACAATCAGGAGTATAAAAAATAGCCTACGAAATATTCTCAGATCTACCAAATATACACAAGAAAATTCATAAAAATCGGCCAAACCATTTCAGAGGAGTTCGATAACAAACACTATATGATACAAGATTTTTATGTATTAGATTTTGTCATTCACATTTCATTGGTGATCAATATAGGTACAGGTAGGTTACGCAGGCTGTAAGATAAATATTTGTGCTTATTATACTTGTCATTTTTAATACTTTACAAAAAAGTTTCAATGAAGAGTCAAATACAGCTTAGTAAGATAAATACGTTTAGTTATACGCTCTAACCGACTAATATAAAATGACTAGCTGTGCCCGCGTACTCGTTTCGCCATAATAATTGTCCAAAAAAGCCCTTATCATTTAGGGGTATAAAAATAGTTTACGAGCTATTCTCAGACCTACCGAATATACACAAAATATTTCATAAAAATCGGTCAAGCCAAGAGTTTGGTTACAAACAATGTAACACGAGAATTTATAAAATTTGTAAAGATTTGTAAAAGCAATCAAATGTGAATAACAAAAGATTAGCGTTGCACGGCGTCCTTATTCCTTATTCCATTTTCAAATGGCTGATACTTCACCCACAAACAATTGTAAAGATAATTGCAATTTTCATATCTAAATAGTTCTTAGTGGATCGCTCAGTACCTTTTTTAGGGTTCCGTACCTCGAAAGGAAAAAACGTAACCCTTATAGGATCACTTTGTTGTCCGTCCAACCGTCTGTCCGTTTTTCTCAGGAACGGGTGAAGATATCAAGCTGAAATTTATATCTAATACTCAAGTCTACTGTCCCTTGGAGCTGTGAAAAAATCAAACTTCTAAGTCAACGCAATCAAAAGATACAGCCGTTTATGCCGCAAATTTTCGACACTCGCAAGGGAATCAAAACCTACAGGGTACTTCCCGTGAACTAAGAATATTGAAATTTGGTACGAAGTAACGTCTTATAGCACAGCTAAAGGAAACATTGCGAAAACCGTAAATTTTTAGTTACATCATATAATAAAAATATTTTTAATAATTTTGTACGGAACTCTCGGTGCGCGAGTCCGACTCGCACTTGGCCGTTTTTTTACTAATAAAAAAATAATTAAAAAATCGTGTTGTCATTTAAGGCTGTATACAGACGGACTGCATTCCGACTGCAAAATTGTAGTTCAGATGCAGTTTGAATGCAGTTGGTACAACTGCAACGAAACTGCAAACAAACCGTGCAGTTCATTTACAGTCGGTGTGCAGTTCCAATAACTGCACACCGATTGCAAATGGACTGCAATGGTCGAATTGCGGTCCTCTGCATTTGACCCAACTGCTTGGGGGTAGGTACCTACATCCTCTGCGAACACTGATTTCTTTGCTTGCAGTTCTCTTGCAGTCCGAATGCGTCGGTGTGTAGTTGATGGAACTGCACACCGACTGCAATTGGTCTCCACGGTTGGTTTGCAGTTTCGTTGCAGTTGTACTAACTGCATTCAAACTGCATCTGAACTACAATTTTGCAGTCGGAATGGAGTCCGTCTGTATACAGCCTTAAATGACAACACGATTTTTAAATTAGCCCAGAATAACTTTTCGACCCGATTTAGTCACCTTTGAAATATGTCGAGAAACTGAAATTTTGTGATATACTTTATATTCGGATCCTCGTGCTTTTCATACTGGCTGGAATCTGGTTGCTTGAGGTACGAGTACGATTAGAGTTGACGTTTTTCCGCTTCTTGATTCGGTTGGCAGCTGGGCTCCTGAGTCCATCTAGCTACGGTGTTAGTTAAGTTTAGCGCCATAATAGGACATCTAGCTAACAACTACCGTACTAGTTAAGGTGCCGCCTTAACAATATAAACAGGACGGTTAATTTTTTAATAACATTAATACACAATTAACAAGTAAAGTGAGGCTCCAAGGTCCAATCAATTAGGCAGTTTCCTCGTAGTCCTACTAATTTGTCCTCTTAGTAGAACCACCAGGAAGACTTGTATGATGTAAAATTAAATAAGACATATTGGCCAGTGCTCATCAAACGAGGTATTATTCAAATTACCGTATAAATCTCTTTGGAGGATCCAAGTCCACCTTTGAGTGGCTTTGGAATTGATTGGTACGATGGACTCAAGTAGAACAAAAAGTGTACTAGGATCCATCAATGGATCGAACCAATGGATCCAAGTGGACAAAAGGCAGAGCGCTGAGCTCGCGTGGGTCGCTCGGCCCGGCCCGTTCCGCCCCGACGTGAGACAGTACGGGCTTCCCTCTCTGCCAGAGGCATGGGAGCAGCTAGTGTCCCATAGATGCCCCCACCATCGCAGAGCTCGAGTGCAATGCGGGCAACACGGTACCCACCGCGTCGCCCGCCGACCCCAACTAGGACGGCGGAATCCGAACTTATCGCGCTGGACTTTTGTCCCAGGCAAACATATTCGTCAACAACCAGTGTAGAGCCTCACAACTTCACAGGAGTGGTGGGGTACATGCGAAATCGAAATGATTTTAGCCTGGTCCATGCTTATTTTAAACCAATATTACAGACTATTGGCAAATTTTACAAAGGTCTTCGAGCATTGTGCCTAGATCTTTCACGGTATCAGCCATGACTACCATAACATCGGCAAAACGAACTCGCCGTTTATGTTGATGCCTAGTCCTCACCAGTCCAAAAGCTTAAATACATCCACCAACGCAGCTGTGAACAATTTCTGCGATATTAGTTAGCCCTCTGTCTCACACGTCGCTGAAGTCATATTGTTTGGAGTTTTGATCCTGAAGGCGGACTGACATAGTGGCGTTTTCGTACAATGACTGCAACACTTAGATGTACCGGAAGTTTATTTGACCTAAGCATGGCCCAGGTCTAGACAGAATCAAAGGCTATTTCATAGTCCACAAACGCCAAGCAGAGTGGCAGATTATGCTCCTCGGTCTTCTGTATAACCTGCCGCAGCACATGAATGTGGTGTATGTATGGTATCTTTGCGGAACCCGGCATGTTCGGGAGGCTGAAAGTCGACAGACCTGCATGCTCTCTTTGCCTCACTTAATAACACTTACAAGGCCACAAGCATGAATCGAGTAGCGAACAAATGACACTCGCTCTTATCAATAAACTTTTTTAAGTCCGGGCTTAGTTTATCTATGCTTCGTCTCATTAAAATTTATTTAACATTAATTCTATTTGAAAAAGGACAAAACGCAGATTAACTAATCTAAGCTTAAAAAATTATTAATCCAGGCCGGGCCAATAAAGGTGCATGAGAACCTGGAAGACGGAAAGGAGAGAGCGAGGGTGAGGTGGGATCTATTTACATAAAACACTCTGCGTTCAGATTCGAGTAGAAACCGACTCGATCGTTGTTTCTTCCTCTACTTGCAGGTTGGCTAAAATTTTCTTATTTATCGAAAATCGATATTTATCGACTTTTCCCTCGATAATTATCGTTTTTAAAAATGAACCGATAACTGATAAAAAATCGATTATCGGATTGCATACCCTACTATACCCTGATGCCTTAAAAGTATAAGTTGTTATTTTTCGGATTTTAGCCGGTTTGATTCCCAGGTGTGGCAAGCGTATTTTGAAATCTCTGAATGCAGTTTTGCTTCACTTTAAAAATATAGGAATGTTTCCTTTGAGTGAAATTCCGTAAAAAATGCGTTTAAAAATTCCTCTTTGTGTGATACAGCGACGAAACCTTACACATTCACCTACATAATTATTACTCATTTTTCCATTCCACATTCTGGGAGATGGAGCGAGAATGTAATAAATCGCTTTCGTACTCCCTCTCAATTTACTTCTACGACCTTAGATTTCACCCAATCCATGAAAACAACAAAAACATAAAAAAAAACAAATCTACTTGAATAAAAATGTTTTGGTCAAAAAGTACTATTTATTTGTTTAGACCGCTAAAAATTTAACGCTTGGTCAAAATCTGATTTTACTCATAAAATTATACTATGTCAAGAGAGTACCAGGAAAAGATCGCCTTTAAAGTACTATGCTCCTTCAGAAACGATACACTTACGCTAACGAAGAATAATCTAATCATCAATTTTTTTTAACGCTTCTCTCAGGCAGGATTGAGTTCAGTTCTCGCCGCGAATCCTTCTTTATGTCGAAAACGGGTGCCACGAAGTGGTAATTTGAATTCAAGAATGAGAAAGAAGTCCGCTGGAGCAATATCTGGTGAATAAGGTGGTTGTTCGATGGTATTTGTTGAGTTTTTGGTCAAAAATTTTTTCCGAATTTGGTCTCTTAAAATCTGCATAATGCTCAAATAATATTCTTTATTTTACGATTGAGCTTCTGGCAAGAAATTCGAGTGCACAACACCGCGATAATCAAAGAAAATAGTCGACAGGACTTTGACTTTTGATCGAATTTGGCGTTGACTTTTGATAAACTTTGACGGCCTTACAAATAAAAAACTTATTCCTAGGAATAACCTCGGAATAGTTATTCCGTGTTTTGTCTTATTTTGACATATTACATCTGACATGTGCTAAAACAAGACAAAACACAGAATAAATTATTCCGAGGATTATCCTCGGTATAAGTTTTTATTTGTAAGGCCGTGAGACTCTGGCCATGGCGTAGTTTTTTCGGTTTCGGTTCATTGACTAGTTTGCATGTCAAACTCGTAAACCCACGTCTCGTCACCAGTGACAATGCGTTTCATGAATGTTGAGTCGGCATTGACTCGTTCTAGCATGTCCTCAGTTACTTACTCTGATGCGTTTGAGTTTTTGTAGAAAATTTAGGACTAGCCATAGCCAGGCGATAACATTTTTATAACCAAGTGATTATTTAAAATATTAGGGATCGAATCGTGAGACAGAAAATTCAGCGGCTATCTCTCTCAAACTTGAATGAGGATTTTCAGTCACTATTTCATTCACTTTTTCGATGTTAACTTTTGTTGCAGACGTTGATAGCCTTCCAAAGCGAGACAAATCTTCCATCACATCTCGACCGCTTTTGAACGCTTTTTGCACCTGTCATAATCACGTGTTTTTGACTAAATCGATTCACTTTAACCACTTGTATATTTTCAGTGACTCCGAACACGAAATTCCATTGGCGATGCATTTAAGACGAACTCTTTGTTCGATGATTTTTACTGTATTATTTTTATCTAAATAACAGATGCAACTCAAAATAATGGAAAGCAGTTGTGCCAATCTGACAATGAAAAAAATACAAAAAATTGAATTTGGTACCACAAACAAATTATTCATTTCCGATACTTTTTTGACAGATTATATATGTTGGAATTCAAAAAACTAGCTAAATTCCCGCTCAAACTCAAAAATATTTATTCCATATCGTCGGCGGGCTGTGAAAAGCTCGTAAGTCGCAAATTTAGTGATAAATTCTTTTCGTTAAAAAACCTCGAAATACATGTCTACGTAAAACAAAACTCGGATTCAGTAAAATGAAAATTCACCGAATGTTTAACTTGGCTTCCTACAAAAATTTTCATTGTACGGTTTTAGGTAGGTATAAAGGTATTGGGGTGCGATGTCAGAACACCTCCTCGTGGTGCACCCTGGGCAACCCGGCAGATTTTCTGCCGCGGGCTAAGAGTCTGACAGCTGCCCCGTGGAGGGGGCGTGGTGTGGCCGGGTTTAACCCGGCGGGCCACTTCACGTGGCCATGTGGGGCGTCACCTCCCCTTCTTTTTGAAGATGGGGTTGTGTGTTGCCCGGGGACCTGCTCGCGGGTCATGGCGCGTTGCGCCTTGTGCCGTTGCCCCTTTGATCGGGTTGGTGCGGGTCCTTGTTGAGCTTCGGCATGTCGTTGTTCCGAGGCTCGGAGACTCGTAGAGCTCCGGCGTGTCGTTGTTCCAAGGACTGAGGCTGACCCGATCAACGTGTGGCTTCGGCACACTTGTGCGGCCCCCATGAGGGGGGCGTGGGATGGCCGAGTGCTACTCGGCGGGCCACCTCGTGTGGCCACCGTGGCCGCTTGTTGCGGTGGGTCGGCGCTTTGGCGCCGCTGAGCTTCGGCTCGTGTGCGCGGCGATGGATCCAGTGGGGTCTGCCGTCGGGCAAGCCCGTTACCCCGCACTGAGCGGGGCCGGGGGCCTGGCGCACTGAGCGTCGGGCCGCGTGGAAGAAAACCACAGTAAAAAATTACCACCCGGAGTATGCCCCGGGAACTCCTCTCCATCTCCATCTTGGAGAGGGCGTGAGGGGCCCGCCATTGGTGGGCAGATGCCGCGGACGGGGTTATGGTCGGTCTGTAAGGGTTCCCACGACCTCGTTCGGCAGCGGCGCATCCTTTGGACGTGGCTGCGCTAGGCGCCAAAGAGGGCATATCGAGGGGTTTAGTGGGTAGTCGCTCGCTGCGGAGTCCCACACACCCTTGCCCCTGCGGGGGCTTGGACGGTGCGCAAACGCATTCCCCTCGTAAAAAAAAAAAAAAGGTCTAAAGGTGTTATTCCAAAAAACATATTTGCGTTCGATGACATTGGCTTTCCTGCTTTTTTTTCGCGTACAATATTTAAGCGCTATAATGCCATGGCATAAGTATTTTTGACTGTAAAATCAGTTTCTAATATAATTCTTCCATAAATTTGAAAAAGAAATTAGATATCTTAGGCATCTTTGATAAGTTCAGAAGTTTTCATTTATTTATTAATAGGTATCGATCTGTGGCTGTTAGTATATGTTTTTGTCATTACCCAAAATAGGAAGTTTTCCTTTTTATATAGGTAGATGTGGCTGTATTATGGACTTAAATTAATACTTTATCTTTGGCCGTGAATGACAAAATCTGACAAATTGTGATATTCTTTTTTGAATTTTTATACCTTTTATACAACCAAATTCACTTGTTTTTCCGTATCTCATCAGTTTTTTTATGATTGAAATAAGGTTTATATTTTTTATGATTAAATAATCCACGCGTTCTTGTTTGATCGGCCGCGCAGTGTAGAAAAAATATTTTTTTTAACGGAGATCGAAAATCGTGGGTTCCGAATAGTAGGTACCAATACAGAATTGCTTCTGTTTATTTGAGTCCTACCCTACATTGCAATGTAAGCAAGAAGGTATATCAATACAAAAGTTTTGGTAGGACTAGAGGCACTAAAATAGATAATAGTATTATATACGTTGTATAGAGGCTCGGAGTATAAAAACACCACTCTGTAAAAGCATATTAACATCACACATTATGGGCAAGTGTAACGTATTTCGTAAGTACCTACATGTGTGAGACTGACATTATCAATGACTTAAATAATCAATCTTCTAGGTGTGCATTTATGGTAAGAAGACCTCGACGCTTTCTGTCCGTGACAAAAACTATGCCTAGTATGGACACCGAGACTAGAGGCCATGATATCGAGAATCGAGATCCACCGAATAAAAAGCTTAATAAGTAATAATAACTGATAAAACGCTTATAATAACTATAAATAAAAAATAAATATTAAGCATCAAAACTACATTGCCTTGTTTATAATCAGCAAAGTAAACGAACGATAAATAACCAGTTTATATTAGCGTAGTAAGCATTTATGAACTCTTTATCATTTATCAGCAAGCACATAAGTATTATTATTTGTATTAACATTTCTCAGTATGTGAAAGGCGGATGTTCAATTTGCTAATGCCACGTAATTTCAAAACCTCTTTCACATGACGAGGTGGCCGAGTGGTTAAGGCGTTGGACTGCTAATCCAATGTGCTCTGCACGCGTGGGTTCGAATCCCATCCTCGTCGAAAACCTTTTGTCATTTTATATATGTTTTTTTCTGTTGTTAAATTTATTTCTTTAGTATCATGGTACAATTTTATTTTAAAATTTATTATTACAGGAACGAAAAAATATCGATAGTAAATTTTATGTTTTTGGTGTTAATTATTTAAATATAACTAGTACTGAAATATGTAGTGAGTGAAAATGTGATATAAAATGTAAATGTGAGAAAAGGTAGAAAATAAAAACGACGAAAAATAAAGGGATATGTTTGATAAAAAAAGCACTTGTTTCTAAATTATTTTTCTTTTGGATTAAATTTTATTTATCTGAAATTTCAGTTTCTCTCATTACTAATGATTTTATGAATACCTACTCATGAGTGAGTGAACGGCTGAAATGGAAAACTCATATTAAATTTTTTTTAAATTCGATTTATGTTAAAAGAAAACAAAATTATCGTATGAAAATATCTTTTATAGTATCTTAAATATCTTTTATAGTTTATATTTTAAAGACAGTACATAGGAAATCGGCTTAAGAGTCTGCACTGCACTACTTCACATAGTGTCAATAATTTTTTTAGGGTTCCGTACCTCGCAAGGGAATCAAAACCTACAGGGCACTTCCCGTGAACTCAGAATTTTAAAATTTGGTACGAAGTAACGTCTTATAGCACAGATAAAGGAAAAATTGCGAAAATCGTAAATTTTTAATTACATCATACAATAAATTTTTTTTTAAATAATTTTAAACTTATTACCCCTTTTCTCATGAACGCGTAGAGGTATTTAATTGAAATTCATGTCAAATACTCAGGTCTATACTACAACGCAATAAAAAGAAACAGCAATTTAAGCCGCCTATTTTCAAACTCGCAACTACTCGCAAGGGAATCAAAACCTAAAGAGTACTTCCAGTCGATCTAGAATCTTGAAATTTGGCATGAAGCAATAGCACATATAAAGGAAAAATTCCGAAAACCTTAAATTTTTTGTTACATCACATATTTTTTAAATAATTATAAACTTGTAATAGGTTTCCTCATGAACGCGTAGAGATATCAAGTTGAAACTCATATCAAATACTAAGTTTTAAATGACTCGATTGTCGTGATGGGTGAACTTTTACTTATATACCAACAGGTTTGTACGAAACCCTCGCTGCGCGCGTCTGACTCGCACTTGGCCGGTTTTTTTCAACTGGATTCACAAAAGGAGGACCTTCTCAATTCGACTGTAACTTAGTAGTTGAACCACAGGTCGTTATTGGTTTCTTTATGTTTGGTGGTCGATTATTCCACCAATTATGAACCGATTTTCAATAGTACATTGTTACCCCAGGGGTGAAAGTAACTTATTCTCTTTAACCCTAAAAGTCTTTAACCCGAGGTAAACACTGTGCTTTTCATTACGAATACAAGGAAAGTAAAAATTAAACAATGAATAAGCTAAAGAAAAAAACGTGTAAATTTTATTTACATAAATCAACAACCTCTGCTTTAGCCCGCTTTCTCTTATAAAATCAGGCGTTAACTCCATACCTGAATCAGATGAACTCATTGTGTTAATTATTAACACAATGTTATACAAATATAATTAATGGTTAATACAAATCTCTGCTATACGGAAGTATTAACAAAACTCTACAAATGGAAAAAACAAATGAAGATCGCATTGCCGCTTTCTCGCTTATTTTGTTTTTTTTTTCTGTGGCCGGCCAGCTATTCAGCCATTATTTTTCATTTTCATAATTTAAAAAATGTTAAATATATTGCACAAAGCTATGCTATTTTAAAGAAATAGTTATATTTTATTTAAATACTTAACATTATGTTATTTCAATTTTTCTCCGCGCTGTATTTGAGTGGTTGTATAGAAAGTCGGAACATGGTTCAATAAAAATGTGAGAAAAGAACTAGTTTCTATTTTAAAACTTGACAGTAGCTGTCAGTTGAAAGTGATTCTCCCTAGGGCTGAAAAGTATTACTTTCAACCCGCTCCTCGGGCAACTTCAGACCTACTTTCAGAGTATGAGTAATGAAAAATACTTTTTGTATTCGATAGAGTATACTCTAAAGGTATTTCCATTTTCACCAAGTCAGGTTATGGTGATGGGATCTCAGGAAAATTGAGAGAAACCCTATAAATAATTTCATAACGTGTATCGTGTTTTTTCTTATGGTATTTGCGTCTGGTAGTCATCATTTCAAGGATTGTTTGTTCCACCACGCCGAGTTGATGATGAATGGAGATGAAGGATCCTTGACCCTTGGAGGAAGAAGTTCGTTTTTTTTATATTATAGGCACGTTAATACTTGCATCGTTGTATTCTTTTTGCTTTTAATTCACTTAAAAGATTAAAGTACTTATATAACAAAAATGAAATCCTACTTCAAAAACACTAAAAAGTAAACACATCACATTTTTATTTTTAATTGGCGTGTTTTGACGTCAAAAAGTGCCTACTAAGGTCTATATTGAATAAGGATTTTGGAGTTTGAGTAGGTAAGTATTTCGTTATTTTTTCGAATTCCAGCATAATTATTATGTTTTATGAGTAAAGTTAGATTATGACCAAGCGTTAAAGTTTTAGTGGTGTAAGGAATTAATAATACAATTTGACAAAATATTTTTTTTTATGTGAACTCGGTTTTTTAAGTTTTTGCGAAATAGGTGAAGTGTAAAAGTAAAAAATAATATACGAATGCACATGCACACATCACATTTTATTTTAAGTCGGTGCCAAATTTTTACTAACTAGGTTGATTTTTATACTTTTAAGACTATCGAGAAGATCATTACTTGTTAGGTACGAACTTAATTATAAAAATGTGATTTTGTGTGTATTTTTATCGCTTACAGTGGTTTTGTTGCCGCCAAACCTAATAACGGATTTTTAGTATTTGGGTACCCGGATTAAAATGGCATAAGTACTTATTTTTTAATGCTACTTATAGTTTTTGAGATATAAAATACGTCTAAAAAAACAAAATTCGCTTATTGTAGGTGTTCGCTAGTCGTTAAGGTGTTTCTTTTTCTGGATTTTTTTTTGATGTCATTAAAATCGGTTCGGCACCTTATGTACAGTGAGCTCCAATTCAAGCTTTACATTGACACTACGAAAACCGCCACTATTACGAGCGACATAAGAACGGTCCAAAGGTCAAACAGTATAGCTTGATAAGGAGCTTACTGTACCTAATAGAAGCTTTGGCGATACTAAAATTGGTATTAAAATTAGGCTATTTGACGCAAGATGCTTACGGAAGTTGCAAAAAGCATAAAAGTTTTTATGTCGAGAGGAATTCAAGTAGGTAACTTATCCAGATAGCAATGCAAGTCTGGCAAGTTTGAATCAAATTTTCTAGTTTCCCGTCAACAAGTTTGCATGATGTTTGTTTTTTCAGGCTGTATACAATGTTGCATACAACATTGTCCCAACAAACTTGTCACTTTTTTGTTAAAAAGCGCTAAGCTTGTTGGGGCGAAAAACAAACAAACATCATGCAAGCATAAACCAAACATCATGCAAGTTTGTTGATGGGTAACTTCAAGTTTGATTCAAACTTGCCTCAAGTGTGTAGACTTGCATTGCTATCTGGGATACTTATATTAAACATTTGGATATGTTGTTAATCGTACATCCGCGCCAAAGTCACGAATCGAATTGGCCAACGAATAGAACTCCAGTGTATATGTAACAGAACAAGACACAACCAGGCCATGTATCTATGTCATTTTCATACATTGCTCCTCTTTCGCGTGAATTGTAATTCTTTAGCAATGTCGAAGATAATATGTCATAAAAAAAAGTTTGAATAAATGATTGCTTCGCGACACCACTTGATTTTGGCGGGTGGTGCCCAGCGCCTGCGAATAATTAGATGTGGCGTGGCCAGCCGCGCACGCGCCGGCGCGTGGCGCATCATGCGCGCTATGATTCCCGTTATTTATGAATATTGTTTCGGCGGCCGCTGACGGAGCCGGGCCACGTGTCACCAATGCACAACATGCTCTTAAAACACTTTAGGGCCCCGGATGTAGCAGCGCCGGCTTAGAGGGCTCAGGGCCGCGGAGTCGGTTACGCGTAATTAAATTGTGACAATCTTGTTTACTGTTGGGGTTTATCGGCTTATTGAGGATCCCGAGTGCATCCAAGAATTGTCTTTTTGGAATTTGCTGGGACACGTATTCATTAGAGTTGTGCGACATAAGTGGACTACTTACTAACTCTAATGATATTGTTTTGACAGTGTTCACGATAAACTTCTTCATACCATGTTTTGCATTTCCCAGCCAGTGCGAGGTGGTTCCACTGAGGGTTCCATACCAACTTATATATAATTACTATACTTATCTAATTATATAATTTTCTCAAAACACATATACGGGTGTCAGATTATTCCTATACGTGTGTCGAAAGAGATCGTAGACCCAAGTGTTAGATTTAAATTTCAGTTTGATGTCTCTATCTCTTTGCATTCCCCAGAAAAAAGATCTTGACAGACAATCGGACAACGGAGTGATCCTATATGGGTTCCGTTTTTTCACAAGGACACAATACGAACCCTAAAAAACAGATGTAAAAATGTTCTACTCATAAACCAGTTTCTATAATTCATTAGCATTGTGTTCGGTTACCTACCATGATGTAAAAAATATCAGTAAGATATTTCAATATTTGAACACTGGATCACCTCTCTGCGAAGAGATGGAAAACTCAAACAAAACCCTACAGCTACCGCTTGGCCAGCATGGCGTAGTAGACCAAGGGATTCTTATCCAACTGTGGGGCTTATGAGTAAAAGTCAACGCAGAATTAAAAACATACTTTCCGTTAATGTGTTAAGTTAAGTTTAAACTACAAAATTCAAGCAGAAAACTCTTTTCGTTGGTAACGGACTTTTTAATTTTGAATAGACCTAGCTGTATCAACCAAGCATCCTTTGCCTTCCGCACGAGAAAATTACATAGAATATATACCTACCTACGCACTTGCTTACATAAATTATAAAACAGTGTAGTTCAGCAGAGGAGCTCAATCCGATTGGTATCGGAAGCGGGCGGGCCGGGCGCGAGGACTTCCGCTCCAGCCTGCTGCCTCCGTAACTCATCATCAGCGCGCCGTGGGGGGCCTTCCCCGCGCAAGGAACTATAAAGATTTGTATGAGCATCCCCAAAAGCAAAGGGGACTGTAAAAAACATCCCTTTGTTTGCAACATGTAGCTGAGGTTTGGACGTATTAATGGCGAACGTAGACAGATTTAATTTTATTTAACGCCATTTGTTTTAATAAATGCAATTGTGTCGATCTACCGAAAGGGGTGCAAAAATACCGGTTTTATCAAGAATTCCGAGCGAGCTTATAAATAATGTAATTCAGTGGAAGAAAACAATTTTGATTTGAAAAACAATTCGTATTGCAATCATATATTTGAAAAAAAAATGCAATCATATATTTTTAATAACTATCCCCCTGTCTCTAAACCGGGAATCGTGTCGCCAAAAGCATAGAAAATGCTATAGGTACTTTGGTTGGAACACTTGTTCAAGTATATCTACTAAGTTTTCACAATTTAGACATTTACTTAGTCATTTTCAAAGTTATGACGGAACTAGCGACTCGTCCCGGCTTCACACCGGTTGTGGAGCATTATATGCCTACATTTTTACATTTATTTTGATTTAAATGTGTCATACTAACGTACTACTTAAAGAGACTTTAATGTATTTCTTTTTTTTTTTTACTTTGCGTATTAAAGTTAAAGAAATGGTTACTGCGAGATACTTTAGAACGTTAAGGATTTTGGAACAACTTACTTACAATTCTCTAACATCATAACATGACAATTGACAATCCCTTAGGTTTGGGTTGCATTTCATTAATTTTTTTTATGGTTTATTTATGAACCAAAACAACAATGTTGGATATTTTTATTCGACATTTTTACGACACGGTGCGCAACGGGTCGCGGGTTCGATTCCCGTACGGGACAAATATTTTGTATGGCCTACAGAAATTTGTTCCGGTCTGGGCGTATGTGCATGTGATATTTGTAACTGCACCCACAACACAGGAGAAAATCCTAGTGTGGGGCGACGTTTTTAAAAAAAAAAACAAAAAATTTGTTTTATACGAAATTGAATGTAACATTTTGTTGATTAATTGCCACCAAACGAATTAGTAAAATTATATAAAATATATTAGATACTGTGACTACGCGGTGGCGCCGTGGACTCGGCACTTGCCTTCCATTCCATGTACCAATGTGTTTTTCATTTCAAATTTCATATGTACATTTGTCTGACGCTCCTACGGTGAAGGAACATCGTGAGGCAATCTGCATACATCCGTGAAGAGATTCAATGGTTTATGTGAAGTCGACCAATTCGCACTGTGTCAGCGTGGTTGACTAAGGCCTAATCAGTAATCACCCTAACATAGGGTAGGCTCGAACCCCTCGGTGGGAACGTATATGAGCTGTGATGATGATGATGATGATGACTGTAACTTCACAACTTATGTCGTAGTTAGTTAGTAACGTAGTAGGTATACAGTCGGCACCAAAAGTCGATGACCAGATCCAGATTTCCAAAACCTCTATACAGCATAACACACATAAATCGTTAAACAAGACTTGTGTCGAAATTTGATGAACATCCGTAAAGGTCAAAATTGGCTAAACATCGGTCCTTAAAAAGTAGATATACACTGTTAATTTCGAAACACCTAAACATCATAATTTACAAAAATAGCTGAACTGACACCAAAACTCCTATACACGGCAACACACATAAGTCGCTGAACGAGATCAACGCCAGAGCTAAATGAACATCGTAAGTTCAAAATTAGCGGAACACTTGGTTTATAAACATATTTTCAGAAGTTCGTACCTAGATTATACTCTTTATGCAAAAATAGCTTAACACCCCTTTCACAAGCTTTAGTTAAATTTTACCCATATTTCCAGTGTCCGATTTAGCTGAAATTTGGCACATTTTAGCTCAATTGGATCGGCTCAATTTATTTGTTACCCGAGACATTGCACGATTACCCAACATCCGCCATTATTACAAGTTTTTATTTAACTTGCAATGTAAGTAAGTATGTAAATATGTAAGTATGTATGTTCGCGTGAAATCTTGTAACTCAATTTTGAAGCAGATATCTTTAACCGATTGAGCTGAAATTTTGTATACACATTCAGTTTGGATGACAATGCATGGTTGACTATGTGACGTCATTATAAATCCAAAATGGCGGCATACCCATGATGGCGGACCAATAATTTTTAATGCACCCTTACAATATGGGTATCAAATAAAAGGTATTGCTAAGAGTAACTCGAAAAATAATGTGACGTCACTATTAATACAATATGGCGGACTTCTAAAGCTTGAAAATCAATTTTGAAGTAGATATCATTAACTGATTGAGCTGAAATTTTGTATACACGTTCAGTTTGGATGACAATCTTATCTTATCTTATCTTCGGGTGGGGGCGGCCCAATTAAATTTGAGCCTTCGCACTTCGACCCACCATGGATCTTTTGTGCTTCCCCAAGTTTTAGTCCGTATAGCCATCGCCACCTACGGTCCAGTCTATTGTGCCCATGAGCTCAACGATGTCCTTCGGTGGTATGGCCCTGTAGTCTTCCGGTTTTGGGTATCCAATTCCCGTCAGCCTTAATCTCCTGCAGGTTAGGGCATCGCAGTGGCACAGCAGGTGTTCCATGCTTTCCTCTACCTCCTTGCAGGCCCTACAGATTTTGGAACTGGTGTGTCCCATCCTGGTTAGCATGATCCTAGTGCCGAAGTGTCCGGTTAGAGCACCTAACAGTAGGCGAGTCTGGGATCTGCTTGAGCTCAGTGTAAACTTGAGCCAATTATCCATACCCATGAAGAGCTTGGCGTGAATCATTCCTTTCTGGTTGGCCCATTCTTTTTGATGCCTCATTTGCAGTTGAGTTCTTAGACCTGTACTGACTGTTTTTGGAGTGATCCCGACAAATGGTTCCGGTCCTATCAATTGTGTTTCCGATCCCTTTCTTGCCAGGTAGTCAGCCTTCTCGTTTCCGGCGAAACCCTTGTGACCTGGTATCCAAACTAGACGTACCGTATTGGTTTTACCCAATTTATTCAGTATTTCAATTGTATTAAACACTAGTTTGGATTCCACTTTGTATGACAGGAGCGCTTTGAGAGTCGCTTGACTGTCACTGAGAATGTAGATGTTTAGGCCTTTGCGACCTTTGTCTAGATTCTCCTGTGCACAAGCTAGGATAGCATATGTTTCAGCTTGAAACACAGTTGCTAGCTCACCCATGCTGATCGATATATCAGTATTGTTGCAGTGTATTCCTGCCCCTGTACCAGATTTTATTTTCGATCCATCTGTGTACCAGATCATGCTGTTTCCCCGAGGGGATGCCAGCCCCTTATCCCATTCCTCCCTTGTTGGAATGTGTACCTCAAAGAGTCGTCTAAATACATATTTAGGTAACATTCTGTCGCTGGTCATGCTCAGCAGCGGATTGTCCCCTTCAGACGCGAATGCCGTGTGTTTTGTGAGTGGCCGGTACCCAACATCCGCCATTATTACAAGCTTTTATTTAACTTGCAATGTAAGTAAGTATGTAAATATGTAAGTATGTATGTTCGCGTGAAATCTTGTAACTCAATTTTGAAGCAGATATCTTTAACCGATTGAGCTGAAATTTTGTATACACATTCAGTTTGGATGACAATGCATGGTTGACTGTGTGATGTCATTTTAAATCCAAGATGGCGGCATACCCAAGATGGCGGACCAATTATTCTTAATGCACTCCTACAATATGGGTATCAAATAAAAGGTCTTGCTAAGAATAACTTGAAAAAATAAAGTGATGTCACTATTAATCCAATATGGCGTACTTCTAAAGCTAAAAATAATTTTGAAGTAGATATCTTTAACCGATTGAGCTGAAATTCTGTAAAGATGTTCCGGCAAACTACCTGGCAACAATGATGCGTTGAATGAGATGAACAGACTGAGAAACGTGTCCATTGATAACTAAAAAGTAAAAAATAAATTAAATGTAAAAAAACCTTTTTAAAAACAAGCCTTTATTTAAATGCGCTAAAAAGAAAAAATAAACTTTACACTAAAACTTTTACTTATAACGTCATTTCACATTTGACACAATAGCTTGTCGCGAGATTTACTTTGCTAGAGCGGGCGCGAGAGGTAGACCCTCTCGCCGCACCGCTCCGGCGCAGGTGGTTAGGTAGGAGGAGGCGCGCGTTCCTGGACGCGCGCCACCAACTCCCTTAAGCAAGCTGGGGATGAAATGGTCCGGCCGGCCGAAAACCGGTTCGGAGACACTTTTCTACCCCTGGCCTGCCCGTCTGGGGGGTCGAATTATGGCACTTGTCGATCCCCCCGTAGAGGTAAGACCTGGCGCTTGGGTCAGTTATGTTGGCTCACCGTCGGGCCTACCCTCCAGGGGGCGCACTCGGGGAATGGCTAACGCCGATCCCGATTGTTTCTACGGAGGTAGAAATTGCTGGAGGGTTTAGACAGGTATGGGGTTTATACCCGAGTCCAACACTTTTTTAAATACAAGCTTTTAGTACTCGTCAATACGAATCAAACGAGTCCAAACTCGATGGGATTGTGTTATTTAACTACTGAGTTCCTATTGGCCACCTTCCGGTTCCATCATCAGATTAGCTCCATGTCATAATAATTTTGCATTGTCATCCGAATTACACATGCATGCGAAATTTCAGGTCAATCGGTAACCGGAAAGTGGATCAAATTTAACTTGCGAGATTTGATGACCAACACCGTGACAGATGAAACTAAATAAAAGCTCGTAATAAAATAAAAGCAATGACTAAGACAGGTTACATCGCGCCAATAAAGCATCGATGGAATAAAACAGCGGATTAAGGAATCATCGACATTACGTGATCGATACAATAAAAATCAAACTAACAATGTTTGAACTCAGTAGGCAATCCTATAGATATCGATAAGAGTTCATTGCATTTTTTAATTTTAACAATATTTTATCTACAAATACGACTGTGTTAATATTCAGTTATAATTATAAATGTTTAATTTAATTATTTATTACGTGATTATTTATCATCCAAGAAAATTTAAAAAGCGTTTGAGACCATCAACCCGATTTGCTTTCGCGACTTCGAAATTGCTCCCATAGAAAAAAATATCTGTTTTGAGCGTCACAATACACTTCTTAAAATTTCTTGTATGATATAAAATCACGGTGTATAGGCACAAAGTATTAGCTAATGCCATGGCTACGGAACAAGAGCTCAGGACCTTTGGTATTGTAGTGTAAAACTGTGATCATTTATATTACAAAACTTTAACTTACAGCAACTCCCATTTCTCTGGCAATGTCAGCTATAGAAAGTCCATCTTCTTTTAATGACACGATTTTATGGCGTTCGTGTTCGTTAATGTGTGCATTGAATGACATTATCGTTCTATCTGTCACTTGACACTAATATAAATAAAGGATATCAATAATCACAAACGCAAATTTTTTTTCGAAATCTGCTGCAAATCGATTTTTATTAGAGACAAAAAGAAAAAAACAAACGAATACATTTTCACTGTTCATTTGTTTTTCATTTCAATTGACGCGAAAAAGAAAAATGCACAAATTAAAAACTCTTTTACAGTAGCGCTATAGTGATTCCCCAATGAGTTTTTAGTTACCTGTATTTATGAAATAGGTATTGCAAGGAGGTTTTATTTTAGATACAATCATATTATCAAATACATAAACGTCGAAATAGTAGATACACTTGTTTAACGGACTTCAAAAAAGGAGGAGGTTCTCTATTCGACTGTATGTTGCTTTTCTTTAATTTTTTTTTGTATGTTTGTATATCTAAAACCGGCTATTATGTTCACTTGTATGTATGCGGTGGAAGTAGGCGCCAGAGGTATTCCGGCAAAATCCCTATACACATTGCTGCTGGATCGTAAGCCCCAGACACCGCTCTTGACTCTTTTTTCTGCAACGCGATGGACCGGGCACCCGCACGGGGAATCTTTTCGGTTTTAGATACGATTACTTAGCATTCCATATGCTAAGTAATCGTATCTAAAACCGAAAAGTTGCCTAAAATGTAATCAAATTTGGCACCGACTTTAGTAAAAAAAATGTAATGTTGTTTGTTATCTTATATTATTTTCAACTTTTAAGTGGTTTCGAAGTCGGTATTCATAATTTTTTGGAAAAATATTTTACTACCTATGCGTACTTTGCAGCGTTATTCTATTTTAGAATGTGATTGATTAGTAATGAATAGTAATTGATATCAATAGTAGTGATAATAATGCAATACGATTTTTTAATTTTATAAAATATTTTAATGTTTTAACATAAATATACACAATTTATTTTAGGTGGTTCCTCCACCGAAACTAGCGCCGCAGTAGATATAAATTAATATTTCCTATTTATACCAAACATTTTAAGCTATACTAATATTATAAAGAGGAAAGATTTGATTGTTTGTTTGTTTGTTTGTATTGAATAGGCTTCGAAACTACTAAACCGATTTTGATGAAAGTTGCTATAGGGATAGTTTGAGACCAGGGGAAGGACATAGGGTAATTTTCCTACGGGAAAAAAATCCCACGGGAAAACAAAAATAACGCGGGCGAAGTCGCGAGAGGAAAGCTAGTAGGTATATACTAAATGTGAAATTTGTAAAGATATAGTTTCGGTAATCATTCTAAGAAGAAGGGTCCTATGCGACAGCCGTATGCCCATTAAAACTAAAGGGAAGGTCTATAAAACTGCAGTAAGACCAGCTATTCTATATGGTTCTGAATGCTGGGCCATAAAGAAATGTCACGAACAATCACTGCATGTAAATGAGATGAAGATGCTGCGCTGGGCCGGTGGTGTTACTAGATTGGACCGGATAAGGAACGAACATGTTCGCGGAAGTTTTAAAGTCACTCCTATACAAGAAAAGCTTCGTGAATCTCGGCTACGGTGGTTCGGGCACACTCAGAGAAGAGGAAAAGACCATGTCGTCAATATAGCACTCAAACTTCCTGAACATCCAAAAGGAAGAGGTAGACCGAAACCCACATGGTGGTCCAATATAAGAAACGACCTAAAGAACCTTAACATCACTGCAGAGACAACCCAGAATCGCCCGCTCTGGCGCAAACTAACAAGGAGACCCGACCCCACGTAGGTGGGACAAGGGAAGGAAGAAGAAGAAGAAGAAGAAGAAATTTTAAAAGAAAGTAAGAAAGAGAAATTCAGCAGAAATTTTTTCACGGATATTCTAGTTTTCTTTTTATGTTTTAGGAGTTCTTAATAATAATATTAATAGGTAAAACAAATATTTTACAAAAAATAAAAACCGATTTCAAAAACACTGAAAAGTTAAAAATAAAATAAGAATAGGTACCTACAGACAACATCACACTTCTATATTGAAGTTAGTGCCAAACGATGATCTCCTAGAAAGTCTTAAAATTTGTAAAATATTTTTACCTTTTTAGTGACTGATATCTTTTTAGTGAAAGAAACCCTAATTAAATACAATACGATACGATTTTCATGGGATCCCATCATCAGATCCTGACTTTGGTGACCTTGGGACCACCCTAGGAGTACTCTATCGAATACAAAAAGAATTTTGAAAATCGGTTCACAGTTGGCGGCGTATTCGCGTAACATACACACAAAAAAAAACATACGCATCGAATTGAGAACCTCCTCCTTTTTTGAAGTCGGTTAAATATTACATTAATTCCACCGCGGCGCAAGTTTCGGTAGGGGAATGGCGAATCTCCTACCGAAATATTTAATAAAACTCTTTTAATATATATTTTTATACTCTTTTTAATATATTTAATAAAACTCTTTTAATTTCGTTTAGATAATTTTGACCATACGGTATTCACCTAACATTGGCGTTGATCTTGTTCAGCGACTTATGTGTGTTACGGTGTTTAGGAGTTTTGGTGTCTGTTCAGCTATTTTTGTAAATTATGATGTTCACGTGTTTCGAAATTATCAGTGTTTATCTACTTTTTAAGGATCGATGTTTAGCCAATTTTGACCTTTACGGATGTTCATCAAATTATGACATATATCTTGTTTAACGATTTAAATGTGTTATGCTGTATAGGGGTTTTGGAAATCTGGATGTGGTCATCGACTTTTGGTGCCGACTGTACAAGTTTATTTTTTAATTATCTCAAAAAAATTGTGTGCTTGTTCAGACAAGCAAACTGAAATATTTTCACTATGGGACCAACTTTAAAATCGCAAAAAAAAATCGGCTGTTCCATACAAATGTTCAACATTCACTGAACCTAGATGTATCGAACAGCAGTATTTTTTGCGATTTCAAAGTTGGTCCTATAGTGAAAGTTGTTCAGTTTGCTTGTCTGAACAAGCACACAATTTTTTTGTATAAATTAAAAAATAACCTTGTGTAATGTGGTCGTGTGCAGGTGTTACAGATTTGCAAAATTTATAAGAACCACATGTAGTATAATTGTTTGCCCCGTGATAATTGTTTTGGTTTAAATATTTAATTAGCTTCTATATCGTGTATCGTCTTTTTTATCGTTTCGTTTGAAATGTCGCCATAGTGGTGCTTTCTTTTTCATGTAAGCTCTTTGGTGGATTTGTGGTGAGCTGTATAACTAAAAGAGGACATTGATAATTCCAAATTTAAAACGGAGTTCGTTTTCCGTGTTGTAAACAAATGTCTATTCAAGCGTGTACTTGTGGCAAAGAAACGTAGGTATGTCTGACACGATCTCACGCGGAGCGCGCCCGAAAACCTTTCCGATGCTCTGGTATTTGCATATCGCCGAATCCATCGATTGAGACATCGCCTTTTAAATGTCACTTAATGCGAGTCTTCCTTCTGTGGTTGTCGAGCTTATCGGTGCATTGCGAGTTTATCAAGGCCCCCTATCGCTTTTACATTGTTTTTTGTAATGGAATGATAACAGGGGTAAATAAAACAGTTAAGCATGCGTGCACATGGACATATTTGTGTAAAGTGAAAATCTGTTAATTAATAGAGATATTACAATAGAGAATTACCATGGAGAATGAAAAATCGCTTCTGTCATATAATAGCTGGTAGGTATATATAGCTAGATAAAAATTACAGTAAGAAAGAAGTTGTTGGAAACTAAACTAAATGTTTAGCGTATTGAAATGTTACATTTTTTTGGGCTTAGCGTGCGTTTGTCAGAGGACGCAATTTTATTGTTTAGATATCAAGGGCGTTAGTGTAAAGTTAAATCCAAGTTTGTGGGGTTGCAACCCTTGTCCCACGGCCGCCATTTAGGAAAGAGGTGTGCAAAATATGGTTTATAGGTTTATCTGACAAACTATAGGTGTCACAGAAAAAAGTATTAAAACATTTTTTGTTGCAAATAAAATTGTCTACAACTTTAGTAAAGTACTTTTAGATGTAGAACCAAAAATAACAAAGTTATAAGCGAAAATCGATGAAAATATTTAAGTGAGTGTAGCTGCCATTTTGAAAATGTGACACACATTATTTGTGATCAACCTATCAATATCTACAATTTGATATTCCAACCAAAACATTATCGTATTACCACTTTTTTGCCCGGTTTTTTACTACTAGGTATAATGAAACCTGAGCAAATGATGAAAAACAGGTAATTAAACGAACTTCTCAAGTGAAGTTCAATCACGATTATATGATTCGCTTTATTCGACGGTACACACTTTATTGAAGGAGTAAAGGGGGGGGGGGGCATTTTGTAAAATATGTAAATCCGGCCCTGTTTGTATGGAATGTCTCATTTTAGAGCTTCTTTTTCCATAAAAATGATTAAATCTGAATTAAAAGATAATTAATGAATTTCTTGCCTGTAATTAAAGCTGCAAAAATAAAAAAATAGCATTCTATATGTTACTGTAAAAGTCCGTAAATTGGTAAATCTTAGTTTTGCCGGTAAATCTTAGGTTGTGCTGGGTAAATCTTAGGTTTTGCCGGTAAATCTTAGGTTTTGCCGGTAAATCTTAGGATTTACCAGCATGAGTTGGTAAATATAAGGATTATAATAGAGAATAGACGATATATCGGGCTTTTACCATTAGAGTTTGGTATATGCTAGGATTTACCAATGACGGTTGGTAAATGTTATTTTTGGGAATTTCTTAACAGTTTCATGTTCTACTCGCTTCGCTCGCTCCGCTGTCTGTGGTCACCGCTGTGGGTGGTGTCTAACCTAACCTAACCTACAGGTTTAATTTAATCCTATACGTTGTTTTTCGATTCACTGCTATCGGGTCCGAATAGCAATCGACGGCTATAGGGACTCGGGTCCGAATAGCCACTCCGCGATAGAGACAATTGCAGCTCGGACTCGGACCGAGGATACATTATAAAAAGTACACAAAATAGACGTTTCGTAGTCCCCTTATTTCTTCTCTAAAACTAGATAAGTAGATTTAATTACTTTTCCATTAAACATTAAAGAAAGTCTTGGCCAATGTTACTGTTTTTTTTTTCATATAATCTCGTCAAATTTGTTTGCTTGATGTTTGTACGCCGTGGAAAATCTCTTAATTTTTTTAGGATTTTCAAGAATTAAATCTCCTTAATTAATGCCAAATAATTATAACTTAATAAAAAAGGAAAACATAAGAACATACTAAGCCCATAGATTTTTTTTTAAAATGAGCAATTATTGCCATTTTTCCGGAAGAAAACAGGGGACTAAGGTTTGTATGGAAAGCGGCCCGTATGATTACCATATTTTCAACATATACCGCGTCTTGGTGGTAAAATCTAAGATTTACCGAGTATATGATGGTAAAACTCCGAAATGGACAATGATCACACAATTCGGACTTTTACGATTAACAGATGTTAAATCTTCAGTTTAACTCATTTACCGTAGTTCGGGCTTTTACAGTAACATATACATTCATGTACAAATCGATAGGGCTGGTTTGTTTTTTGTAAGGTATATTTACTCAATTCAAAAATTCAATTACCAACCTCTACTTATACGTAACTGTAATATGATGACTGCCAGAGCTCTTCAAACTAAAGTGTACAGCCACATTCATAATGCACTTCTTAATAATAAATTAAGTGAATAAGTAGTCGTGAGAAAAAAATCGGCTCTGCTTTGCCGAGGCAATGTGGCGTCTAACTGTCCTCTTAGCTTTTTATCGGTTGTCAATAATAATACAGTAGAGGCAGATATAAACGCGAGTTTTATAATTTGCCGATTCTAATAAATAAAGATTTTAGTCGTTACAGATCGCTCGATCTAAAAAAGACCGCCCGGGCTGAATGTATTAGAA
Source organism: Schoenobius gigantellus (assembly GCA_963935595.1). Classification (NCBI taxonomy): domain Eukaryota; kingdom Metazoa; phylum Arthropoda; class Insecta; order Lepidoptera; family Crambidae; genus Schoenobius; species Schoenobius gigantellus. Next base: position 21,210,066 of record OZ012544.1, on the reverse strand, counting down.
TTCGGACTCTATTGTGCTTACCATAAATTCTTTTTTGCACCTCGCTGGAATATATTTGCAATTATCATGGTGAGCCTTTTTTGCGTTACTTGACTGATTGGTGTTTCTATCGTGAATCATTGGAAATGGTCATTTATTCGTTGTTTTTGTTAGAAATTAAAATAATGTAATTAAGCTACTTGGAAGTGATATTTCAGCTATTATATTTACTGCCAATTAATATATGTAGTATAAGATATTTTATAAAATATCTTATCTTCGTAAAAATTTATTTTTTTAAAGAAAAATGATAAGTTTCGCTCTCAAAAATCCAAAGCTATGATCAGAAGTGGTAGGTATATTTTTAAAATAAAAATCGAATCGGAATTATGTTATAACTAGCTGTGTCCGCGAACTACGTTTCGCCATATATTTTTTCCGATTTTGCAACATTTTTTATACCAAACGATTATCTCCTAGAAAGTCTTAAAATTTGGCACCGACTTCAATATAGAAGTGTGATGTTGTTTGTACCTATTCTTATATTATTTTTAACTTTTCTGTGAAGTCGGTTTTTATTTTTGTAAAATATCTTTTATTTTTAACTTTTTAGTGAATGAAATCTTTTTAGTGAAATAAACCCTAATTTAAATTTACGTATTAAATTTGCGTTTTTCTCGATTTTCATGGGATCCCATCATCAGATCCTGACTTTGGACCAGGAGTATACTCTATCAAATACAAAAAGAATATTGAAAATCGGTCCACAATTAGCGGAGTAATCGCCTAACGTACACACAAAACACGTTGGACACACCGATTTTCCTCGATTTTCATGGGATCCCATCATCAGATTTTTGAAAATCGGTCCACAATTGGCGGCGTAATCGCGTACCATACACACAAAAAAAACATACGCATCGAATTGAGAACCTCTTCATTTTTTGAAGTCGGTTAATAAAAAGAATGGGCGCAAGAAACACATCAGCTTTATCAGAAGTAAAAACATTTACAATTAATAGTATCGTTACCATACACCACAGCAATATTTGTTTCGTATATTGTTATACACAACAACGTTTCTTTACATTATAACGAGTGACGTATACAAATTAACACCATTGGAATTGGCAATCTTTAAAATAATTGTTGACTTTATACTTTACTAATTTAAGAGTCTTTAAATGCGCTTTAACTTATGAAAATGCAAACATTTCCCCATAAACGAGCCTCTAGTTTTTTAAGCCTGTACGTTGGAACGGCAGCTTTATTTTTATTTCTTGTGTTTAATGATGAATTTGGAAATTGGGGTCAAAAGTATTACCAAATTAATAATAAACCAAATACCAAAAATATAAAGAAATAACTCAAATTGTCTTCAATGTATTGTCCTACTAATGTATCTCTTGCTTGTAAATCATAAATAATGCGAAACGCTCTAAGTAATACAAAAATACTTTCCCACTAGCAGCCGATCCCCACAATAGTATTCTATATGACATGACACTGTGAAAATAACTAAAGTTAATCAATTTGCTGATTTAATATTCAGTAAGTTGTCTTATTTTTAATCGACTTCAAAAAAAATTTTTTACAAAAAAATAAAACCGACTTCAAAAACACCAAAAAGTCATCAATAATATAAGAATACATATATTATAGATACAACATCACAGTTTTATATTGTAGTCGGTGCAAAATTTTAAGTTACTACATTAATTGTTCTTATATTTTTTAAGACTTTCAAGGTGATCATGACTTGGCACCGACTTCAATATAAAACCGTGATGATGTATGTATTCTTATATTATTTAAGACTTTTAGCTTTTTTTGTAAAAAAAAAAATTTACATTCTTTTTAGTTATTACATAAGTATTATAATTTGAGCCAAGGCAAGAATAAGTTAAAATAAAACGTCTTTCGCTCTAAACAATTTCAAAAGAATTATTCCCGAACTCCTAATCTACCAGAAACCTTCCATCATCAGCTCAGTAACATGACATGATGACCACCAGACGCAAATACCTGAATATCTTAAGAAGAAACATAAAACACGTTGGACGTGCCTTTTTTTTTTACCTGCCGATGGCTAGTCGACAGGCGTGTGTGGGACTCGCCCAGCTGATTGCGGGGCATACCCACTAAACCAACCTCGATGTTCTTCTTGTCCATAGTTGGGTGATCCGGGGTCTGGGTAACTCCAATTCTCCAAACCGCCCCGGGACAGCCCAGCCAGCTACGGGCCGGGTCTTTACGCCTGTGGGGTTATTACCCCGAACATGGGGGTAATACCCTGACGGGGGGGCCTATAATCACGCGCATCAGGAGCCACCCTAGCGCGCAGGCCACACCAAGGGCGGTCATGGGAGGTGGGCTGCGAAAGCCCGCCTTCTATCGCCCAATCGTCTGCGACGTTGGACGTGCCTATGAAATTCAAGGGTTTCCCTCGATTTTCACGGGATCCCATCATCAGACCGTAACATGGTGACAATGGGACCACCTCGGGAGTATATACTCTTTCGATTGCAAAAAGAAATTTGAAAATCAGTCCACAAATGGCGGAGTAATCGGAGAACATACATAAAAAATAGATACAGCCGAACCTCCTCCTTTTTCGAAAACGGTGAAAAAGGATTCTCTCAATTCGATGCGTATGTTTTTTTGTGTGTATATTTCTCGATTACGCCGCCAATTGTGGATCGATTTTCAAAATTCTTTTTGTATTCGATAGAATATACTCCTAGGGTGGGTGGACGGATCCTTAACTTTTGGAGTTGGACCTGAATTTAATATCAAATTTTAAGACTTTCTAGAAGATCATCGTTTGGCACCGACTTCAATATAGAAGTGATGTTGACTGTACCTATTCTTACATAATTTTTTACTTTTCAGTGTTTTTGAAGTCCGTTTTCTATTTTTTGTAAAATATTTTTTTACAACATATTTCACAAAACCAAATCTGTTTGCCAAGGACTTCATAATATATGTAGACACCACTGCCACTGCAACCTCGAATCTATAGTGCAATACACAAAACAATAGTAACATCGATAAATTCAACAATTTGATTTTTCATTTACGCAATAGATTCCACATTCCTTACGTTTCACAATGAAAACTTAATACATTCAGTTTTATTGATATTTAGTATTATTCATTTTGATACTCTACTAAACTACTTTGGGCAAAATACCCCTTTTTCAAAATCTCAGACTCTCACAGCCAAATTACTTTAAAAATCTCTAGTTTTTTTTCCTATAGATATAAAATACTTACCAATTTAAAAAAAAAAAATTTCGCTTATGTCGACTCCTGGGGGTTGATATCGACCACTTTGGGAATCCCTGCTTTAGAGAGAATACTACAGTAGAGTGTAGGTACCTAAAGTATTTACAACGTCAATATTTTCGTTTCCTCTGTCAATCCTGACTAATATTATAAATGCGAAAGTTTGTAAGATGGATGGATGTATGGATGTTTGTTACTCTTTTTTGGATTTAGATTAAAATTTGGAGGTAGACGGATTACGACAGGGATTAACATATAGGCTACTTATTATCCCGGAAAAGTAAGTAGTTTCTGCGGGAATGTAGATTTACAGTTTTTTCTTTGAACTTTTAAGGCGAAAGATAGTTCGTGGGCACAGCTACAATATTTTAGACGTAAATTAGGAAAAGCAAAGGTTCAAATATCGATCCTTGAGGCACTCACATAATTATTGTTGCACTAGCAGACTCAGTTTTGTTAATAACAACTTTCTGGACTCTATTAGACAAATATTATGACTCAATGAGTTTAATTGCTTCTTCAGAGACACCATAATGCTCGAGTTTATTTACAAGAGTCTGGTGACCAACGCAGTTGAAAGCCTTAGACAGGTCACAAAAAAATACCAATTATATCTTGTTTATGCCCCCGTGTTGGAGAAGTGCAACTCCAGCATCATGTAGTGCAACAAACTTTGGTAAAACCAAATTTGTTCATATGTATCTATTTTCGATAAGATATACTTTTTTCGAATATTTTACAAAGTGCGTCTATATTTTATGACAAAACGACATTCTATAATATGGTGTAATCAAGTAATCAATATTGACAAATTGTAACCCTCCTTTTTGTTGTAATGAATATTATTAAAATTAAAAACAATATGTGACAAAAAATTTACAACCTGCTTGTATTAAATTCACTAAAAAGATAACAATAAAAATATGGGGGATTACTCTCTGTCACACCATTTTGTTACACCAGTGTGACACAGGAGAATTTTTTTCCTGACAGTCACACTACCTGGCTTAGCCTGGTGTGACAGGCAGTAACTAATAGAATTATTAAGACTAAGAGTCACACTATTTACTTGTATGGTTAAACAAAAATAATAGTACAAACAAATCATTATATATTACTCTCTTAAACAAAACGGAAAATATTATTAAGTCTTAACGTAAGTATACTATTTAACGTAGTCCAGACGAGTTCGTTCCCTCAGACACTCCAACTTATTTTTATTATAAAAGAATGTAAATAATTATTATTAAATTTTCGCCGATTTTATTTATGAAGATTTTTCCATATTTTTAACTGACTTGAAAAAAGGAGGAGGTTAACAATTTGATGCGTATGTTTATTATTTTGTGTGTATGCTACGCGATTACGCCGCCAATTCTGTATTCGATAGAGTATACTCCTGGGGTGGTGTCATTGTCACCAAAGTCAGGATCTGATGATAGGATCTTAGGAAAATCAAGGGAAACCCATAAATTTTATAGGTATGTCCAGCTTGTTTCATGTTTCTTCCCAGACTATTCAAGTATTTACGTCTGAACCGCGCTGATGATGGAAGGATCCTTAACTTTAAGGAGTTAGAGGGTTTTTTAAATACAACAGGCACGTATTGACACTTTGTCTAATACTTCAACCATCGATACGATACGATGATCTCCTAGAAAGTCAAAATTTGGCACTGACTTCAATATAGAAATGTGATATTGTCTGTACCTATTTTGAGAGACGATAACTTAGCATTCCATGGATTCACCGTGCGGGTGAAGGGTCCATTATTTTTAACTTTTCAGTGTTTTTGAAGTCACTTTTTACTTTTGTTTTGTTGCATTGCTTGCAAGTGGCGCGTCCGCGTTAAGAGCGTCGGTGGCGCAGTGGACTCGGCACTTGCCTTCCAATCGGGGGGTCGGGGTTCGAGACCCGCCATGTACCAATGTGTTTTTCGTTTCGAATTTCATATGTACATTTGTCTGACGCGCGACGCGACGGTGAAGGAAAACATCGTGAGGCAACCTGCATACATCTGCGAAGAAATTCAGTGATGTATGTGAAGTCGACCAATCCGCACTGGGCCAGTGAGGTTGACTAAGGCCTAATCACCCTAATATAGGGTAGGCTCGAGCCCCTCGGTGGGGACGTATATGGGCTGTGATGATGATGATTGCTTGCAAATTTGAAACTCTAGCTAGTCGTTCGCCTGCAAGTATGATATTGCCGCTTCCCGAAAAAATCTTCATAAAAACTGTAGCTGTAGTTGTATAAAAGACGCATTTCCTTATTCATTTCTAAATGTTTTCTTGGGGTTGATAATTCTCCCAGAAATGTAAAGTGCTCCCGTAATACCATAAGATGTTTTGCAAGGTAAAGTTAAAACCTTCTGATGATTTCTCTCGTAAAAGCATTTGCTTGAAATGATCGTGTATGGAAATCCGGAATATCTTGGAACCATCGAATTTGAGAAACTACCTTTGAGTAGGAGCGGCTGAGTTTCACTTTCTGTTGAGTTACTAAGCAGGATACCCACCTAATGGTAAGTGGCTATACCTAGTGGTTCCTGAAAGACTTGCATATCTATTACCCCTACAAGTAGGTACATGACGACTCTGGTACTGATTCTCCCTCTGTGTGTCATTATCACACAATTTTTATAGAATTTTTAACGGGGTCCACCTAAGTGAAGGGTCCAGAGACGTGAACGTTTAAAGAAGGTGGACATTCCGGTTAGTGGACGCTTAGGGAAACCCACGTGTTGAACTGACTGGAACTAACGATAATAGGATCTAACGGGTCCAAAGGGGTTGAATAAGTTAACAATACTTGTCCTTGTCGTCAAAATATAATAGTGTAACTGTGAGGAATAAAATTCTTCTCTGTCACACTGGTGTGACTGTCAGGACAAAAATTCTTCTGTGTCACACTGGTGTGACAGAATGGTGTGACAGAGAGTAATCCCCCAAAAATATTTCCACCGGAACCGCCTTCAAAAACACTTAAAAGTTTAAAATAATATAAGAATACGCACAACATCACAATTAGAAAATATTTTTTTTATTATCTTTTTAGTTAATTTGATACCTGAGGGGCAATCGTACTATTTCTAACGTTTCAACCAAATCAGAAACGTTACCGTTCCCATACATTTTGACAACACCTTGACAGCAGTCAGATGTCAAAACATATGGGAACGGTGACGTTTTGGTTTTGGTTCAAACGTTGGTAAATAGTGCGATTGCCCCTCTGTTAACCGAAATAATTTGAAACTTTGAAAGAATACAACTAAGGGTCAAAACTTGCCTATTGTATTAAAAAAAACTAACATATAACTTCTAAAGCTCAAGAATCCTTCCATCAGCTCCGCCCATGACTATTAGACGCAAATACCTGAATACTTTCGGAAAAAACATGAAACACGTGGACATGCATGTGAATCATAGCAAAATCGACGGAAAGGGTTTCCGTCGATTTTGCTATGATTCCACCATCAGATCTTAACTTTGGTGACAATGGGACCACCTCAGAGACCCACTCTTTCGAATACAAAAAGAATTTTGAAAATCGGTTCAAAACTATAGCGGAGTTATCGCGTAACATACTCGTACCTACTCACAAAAAAATATTGATCGGAGAACCTCTTCCTTTTTGAAGTCGTATAAAAAATATTACGTTTCTGTTGAAAATTGAAAAACATTTCGTTGAAAGTTGCCCGCGACTTCGACTGCATGGAGTTCAGTTATATAGTACGTTATGACGCATTTTCTAAGGAAGTAATAAAAATAGCCTAATGAAATCTTTCTTAGGGCTTAAAGCTGTCTCAACACAAAAAACATTATAATTGGTTCAACGCTTTAGGCATTAAAGCGTAACAGACGTTATCTAAGTGTAAATGTAAAAATGTTAATAATTCCAAGAAAAATTTCCTTTATTTACAATTCCCCAACATCATGAGCAATATGAGCGAAAAATCTTTAACTACTTAACTTCATTTGAATATTGAGGTTAGGCATGTAACATACAATATTTAGAATGATAAGCTACGCAAGAAAATATTCAATGCGGTCCCTATTTACGTTCGCCGATGTATCATCGAGTGTCCCTACCGAGGGCCGCTGAAGGCGTGGCCAGGTGTCACTCGCAGCAGATCTTATCAGGGCTGCAGGCGCCGAAGGGAGAGCCGATGTCAACTTTGTGATTATGTGTCATTATATTAGAACTATGCTCAACTTTATGGTGGCATTTAAGCTTACAGACAAGTTTACTTTATTGTCTACAAAAAGTATGTTAAGTGCATACAGAATTTATACCGTCGCTGTTGTTGTACAATTAATTTGGACTTCAGAAAATTCCGGGAGAGTAACGCTTCATAACGCCCGGATTTGATTGGACCTTTGCTAAAATTTATAATATGCATCGATTGCTTGATAACATTCGGACCACACATTTGGTAAATATTGCGATTGCCGTAGCGGTTAACATGCTAATGACTCATAGACGCAAACGCCTATAGCGTTTTTTTATTTAACCTATGTTGTTGGTCACTGATACCTTTATAGCGTTACTTTGACTAATTAAAAAAGAAGGCTAGAACTTTGATGACCTTGCTGGCAAACCGATCCTGCCAAATTTCTAGCGAACAAGCATCACTTCAAAGGTGTCCCACTGTCCGAAGAGAGTCATCAGTACGTTCAAACCGGACGGTCATCGACGCAATTATAGCGCTCCTCTGAACGCTCGAACGTTTAGGTTCGTCATAATGGGGAGCGGTGAGAATCAACAATGCATGTCTGTACCTGGTATACAGCACAGTACAGGTCTTCCTTCGCACACATGTTTTACGAGTGGGGTGTGTGGGACTAATGCGTGGGTGTGCAGTGTTCGATGTCCGATTGGAAGGCGGAGGAAGCCTCAGTCGCTTGCAACTGGTGTCACTTACGCGTTACCAAACTAAAAATTACTTCTGTCAAGACGAGCAATAGAGTCCCATTGATCGAGCACTGGCTGGCTGGTACTGACGGTCCCACGCACAGTTATTGAGTTAAATTAGATAACAGTTTATTCGCTCTAAAACACACAATATCTCTCACATACATTCATCTCGTAATTGGTCTCTATGCATCATGTTCCTTTCTAGAAATGTCTTTTCATAAAAGTCCCTTTCACAAAATTGCTTTTTTTAGAATGTGCTTTTACCATAACCATGGGTGATATCACCCAGGTGATCAAATTCCACATTTTTGTTGCCTTGTGTGTGTTGAGGTCATTACTTAGCGAAACCCCCAATTGTTAGCTCTCCACATAATCGCAGTTCTGCATTCAACGTAGTATCCTGCCTTGAGACATAGATAGATGTGGAGCTTCGCTGCAGTTAAGTGGGTATTTCTGGTAAGCTGTGAGCTGAGTGAGTCATACACACCAATGCTTTTTACCCTGAAAGGCACGGATGGTGTGTAACGTAAACGCATATTCTGTAGAGAAAAAGATGGTCCTAGGATATGCTATACTACTGTCTAAATAGCAAAAGCTATATAGGTATAATACGACGAAAGTATTATTAATACTAAAAGCGTAACTTTATTGCGAACACGCGATCCGAGCGAGGCATTCTCAGTAAACGACAATAATGTACGCGTCGTAATCAATTAATTGTGTGGTACGATGCGAACAGCGCACACGCAGCGAAGCAAGGGTATCGTGCTGCGGCGCACTAACTTAGTCAGCCAATTACCCCCAGTGTTCTACGTCCGACCGGCCGATGCAATATGTTAACATATTTTTTAATTTCCCCACCAGACAGCCAAAGACGCAATCGTGAGCTCATGCGCAGGAGTGAGATTTATAATAAGAAAACGCTCCTACCGCGCATGCAGCAAGGATCTATAAATCTTTTAAGTACTCGATCGGCCAATCCCTGTTGAGAAACGATAAATCATCCCCGCGGACAGTAAAGTCGAATCGAATACGATCGTCCGTCCCGCTCTCACGCACGGACCCTCAGATACTTTAGATCATTTATCATTTCTGCATCTCGCTCCTTCCCAATGATAAATTCAATTCTCTTTTGGAATATGATTGTTCTTCGTTTTGTTATTGTGGTGTTTTATTGTGGGCATCGTCGCGGAGTAGGTTTTTTGATCGGAGTCTGATCGAAATGATCGCGAGAATTGGATTTCCATTTTAGATTTGCTGCAGCGGACGATCAATCTTGCGGCACTCGCTTCTCAGCTGTCTTGTTTATGACTATCAAGAAAAAATATGCATTGTTGTGCGATTTCGAATCATCGGCCCTTCCGTCCCTAATAAAAGCGTTTTGTTCATTAGATTTTAAGTTTTTCCCTTTCCTTAATGTTCACTTTTAAAAAGTAATTTATTTAGGGTTTAATTAACTATAACGAGTACGGGGTACACTTGACAAAACACAAATATTAGGGATTATGTTTACACAGCTGTATAAGGTGTGCCATAAAGTTCTGATGATAATTAATGAGGGTTTTCAGTCCATGAAACTGAACAACTTTCATTATGAGATTAACGCAAAAATCGCAAAAAAACCGTTATCTACTCCATACCTCTTTCGATTAAGTAATTAAACAGCTCGAGTTTTGTATCAAACTGTTGATTTTTCCGCGATTTAAGAATGCGTCTCATGGTGGTAATAATGGTTCAGTTTGACGGCTTTTAAACAATTTCTTCAAATATATTCGTAACTTTTTGAAGTACCTTATGAAAATTGGACGGTTATGTGCACTTCACATTAATGACATCGCTAAAGGTTTTTGCGATGGCTCCAATACACATTTTTTGTAAACAAAATTGATGTCACCAGGCATTGGGTACATTTTGTAAGTTAATACAAAACTTCTGTCAGCCTGCAGCTTCACCCACATTATTTTCGTTTTTCCCGTGGGAATTCTATATTTTGTCGTGATAAAAACAATTCAAACTAATAAGCAGAAGCTTTTAAAAAACGCCCTGTTGAAATACGTTGAGCAGTTGTTAGTGTGATACTCAACTTAAATTAAAAAAAATTAACCCCTAATTTACATTTCTAAGTAGAGAATTCAAAAACGCTTAAACACCGTCTCATTCATTTCTAGTTATCAGCCTCAGTATTAAAAATTTCATGCTTCTAGCTTCAAAAATGGCGGACTTCTATACAGACGTTCAACTTTTATACCCCCTTGAAGGTTGAATTTCATGAAATCCGTTCATAGCTGGCATGTCCTAACCATAACTTCCTGCGAAAGTGCGAACTAACCATACCTTCCCGACAATTTTCATGTTCATATAGGTGAAATAGTTTTCGATTTCTTGATGAATGAGTGAGTGAGTAACTTCTCGCTTTTATTTTATATGTATATATTATATAGATAGATAAGATAGGTACGAAAAAAACGGAAGTTTTCAAATCGAAATATGTTTTGCATTCTTTATTTCTTGCTATATACAGGGCTGTAGAAAAGACAACATTTCTTACTTATTATAACTTAAAATAGATCGTGCTTTTCAGTCAGTTATATACAACAATACATATAGGCTCATGCCATTTCTTTACCTAAAACTGTTATCCGTGAAAAAATAGTATAACACTATGAACATACATAATAATATCAATATTTTAATATAACTGTAGAATATTAAAATTCAGAATTATTTAGCACAATAGTAATAGCAACTACACAAGTAATTTACAATAAAATCAATCACTTATTTCTACTATCACTGGGCGTTTATAATTTATTTTTACACGACCTAACATACCTTACAATAATTACTTTACAGTTTTACAACCTATAAATCGTAGTTTTATTAGACTTCGGTGCTTTGGCCATGCTGATAAATATAATAAGGCTTTATTCGAACGTTTCTCTGTCTAGAGAAGAAATTGCGCTATCTCGTTTAGCATTGCAAACACAAATATTCATTTTTGGAAATTCTATTAGACAATAATAGGATTGTTTGTACATCAGTGCTTATACTAAATAAAGGCTGCAATAAATCACTGTCAACGAGTCTGTTGACAAAAATCATCTCTTTACATTGTAATGTCTCGAGACGTCACAAAAGCTCCCAGAATCTCGAGGACAATAATGCCCGTTTGCAGCCGTTCGCCAAATTAAAGGGCATTCCTGCTAGACCTTGTTTATAAAAATATACAGTACACTTCCAATAATACTTGCCGTCAGTGACGATGCCTGCGCGATTTACTATACAGAGGAGCGTGGTTTGAAGTATAAATAGCCATTGTTAAAATATACATTCTATTCTCACAGCTAACTCCCTTGTCGCTCAATAGGACCTATTACTTAAAACTTTAGGACGGCTATTCTGAATCATCAGGATGGTCGGTTTCATGTACGGACTATTTAGTATGCGTTAATAAGCGTAACGTTTTTCAAAAGCACAAATAAGACCAGACGCGCTTTAGCGAACTTTTTATTCCACGCGTTGAAGCTTCACCCATTGGCGTAGGTATGGGGGGGGGGGCTTGGGGTCCGGACACCCCCCATTGAAAATCAACATACACTAGATAGTTACCTACGCCTATGGCTTCACCAATCCCTAGCCTGTTAAAAAGTTGCATCAGCGGTGAGCGTCACACCGCCGTCGAATAAAGAGTTCGCTAAGCGCGGTGTGGTCAGTAGGCGGCGGCGGCGCCCGAGTGGTGCATCAAATGGTGGTGGTGATAGGACTCCTGCGTCGGGCACCACCACTCGGGCACGCCGTGTGGGACCGCGGGCGCAGGCTGCTGGAACTGGGTCCAGTGCCCGCCGAACCCTAATTTGTTGTCCATGACGCCGTTCCCGCCGATGTTAGTCAGGTGGGGTTGGTGCTGGTGGGGTGGCGGGTGTCGTTCGTAAGGTTTCTGCTCGTGCGGGTTGAGGTATTTCTCGTTGAGGCTCTCCAATTTGTCCGTTATCGTAGGGTGGTGATGGGGGTTGTGGGGCGGGACTGGGGGCGGCGGCACGGGCAGCGGCGCGGCGGGGCTGGCGGCGCCGGCGGTGACGCTGACGCTGCCCGCGGACGATGAGTCATCGCCGTCGCTGTCGTACCGCGGCGACGCGTCGCCGGCGGCGCCGTGCACCTTCATGTGCTTGCGCAGCGAGGACGGGTGGGTGTACGACTTGTCGCAGCCGTGCACCCGGCAGTTGTACGGCTTGTCGGACGTGTGGACGTGCGAATGTTTCTTCCTGTCGGACGAATTCGCGAAGCGCCGGTCGCAGCCCGCGTACTCACACTTGAATGGCTTTTCACCTGTAAAGATAGAAAAGGGAAATGATTACGGATCATTTTCATCAACTTGTTCCACTTGTATAAGAAAAGATAACGGAAGAATGTTTTATAAAAGCATTACATTCACACAAATGTAAGTACTTTTTAACTTCTTGATGGGTGATTTTTTATGCTTTATTTGTATTATAAATCAACAGAATCAATAAATTAAACTGGATCAGTTTCCATTTCACTTATCAATAAAATAAAAATAAAAACTAAGTACCTAAAACTACTACGTTGCCTACTGTTAATATGAACGCCAAGGTTTGAAAACATACTAATTGAACACAATTAAAATGTTACTCATTTATCCAGTCGCTTGTGTAAAATCATTTTAAAAACAGTAGAAACCTTAATATTATATATCAAAAGAACATAAAAGTCACAGAACACAGAAAGAGGTTCTGTGTTCCGTGATAAAAGTCATTCGACCTAAATGCCTGTGTCTCTTCCCAACCTAAAAACAAAACTACAGGACTCCAAAAGCGAATGTCCAATCACGCCATAAATAACCAGATTTGCTCGTTGTTTATAGTTTACGAGTGCAAATAAATATTCACAACAATTGCACGGGGTACTTAACACGACCATAAATCATATTCGTAAGAAGACTTTGTCACATTGCCCTAACAAAGCCGTTGGAGGGCAAGCCACAATGGGCCTTATACTGCAGACATTACTTCCCAATTTGCCATTGAGTTTGAGTTACAGAGAATCCTGATATTACACCAAAAGCTCCCATCCGCTTTTCGGAATATCTATAGGATCAAGGCGAGCAGTCAAGTTAATCCTTTAAGTAAAGTGTTAACTATGCCGTTCCAAACGATCTTTAACAGACACAGTTTTTTTCATTGAAATTTGGTTGTACAATTTTGAATAAGATATCTAAGTTAGAGCAGTTAAAATGTAGTGATAGAAATTGCGGGAATTTATGGATATAATTTTATAGTCAACCAACCAATAGGTACATCTTTTACCAATACAACGGGTGTTAAATGCCTACGATTTGAAAAAATCTTTGTTTATTCTTTTCTACTTACATGTACTTTTGTCTTTTTGAAAATCTGTCCATATTAGGATCTATCCATTTGAGAATCTGTCCTATTGAGAATCTGTCTTTTTGAGAATCTGTCCTTATGCGAACAAAGGGTTTATTTGTAACACCACAGAGAAAAGTCAAAGTCAAGAATAATGTCCGTTGACAGAAAATTAACACACACTTTTAAATATTGTTTTTAACTTATTCATTATGCAACGAAACACGTATTAAAATATAAATCTTATAATGATCATAACAATATTAAATCATAATGTATATGCAGTGCTGCTTAGCAGCTGACTATAGCTAATTAGTTTTGTTAAAGTTTCATGTTTTCTTTAATAGGTAGACAAAAAATATATATGGAATATGGATCTTTTAATAGGTTAACTAGTTTTATACATGACCTTATTATCTGAGTACTTTTATTTATATATTTTTTATATATTTATTTGCAGTGTTTCCTAATCAGAGGACTGACACAAAGTGCTTTTCTATTGAGAGACCCACAATGAAAATCGTAAATTATTAATGGGACTGACACTTGCAATATCATGTGCAATATATGTATATCAATTTTAAGATGTCATTCTGATCTTTGCAGTCGCAACTCAGCAGTAACGTCCGACGCGACACATCAGTGGCGCATTACTCCATATTATGCATTTGTATAAGAGTCTCTTCAGGATTTGTGAATTATTCGTGTGGTGTTGAGTGCTTATCGAGCTTAGTCTGTTTTCGATTTTTAATAAAATTTTTCGACGAAAATAAAATGATATTGATTTTCGCCCTCAATAGGATTATGACGAGTTCAAAAATCAATAGAACATTATGATGAAAGTCAATATTATTTTAATTTTCGTCGAAAACAAAACGAAAATCAGTAGAATTCGAACACAAAAGTCGCTCGACGAGCGCTCGATCCCAGAAGCTCGACTTTCGGCATGCGTGCTCATCAGTGTTCAATTTCTACTTATTTTCGTTTTGTTTTCGACGAAAATCAAAACAATATTGATCTTCGTCGTAATGTTCTGTTGATTTTCATCGCAAGAGAAACGAAAATCAATAGGAATCGAGCACAGATGACGCTTGAAAAGCGTTCGATGCCGGACGAATGATTCAAAAATAGAGCCCCTGGGCGGTTTCGCGTAACGAAATGCCGCTCCGCAGCACGACTCAGCCACTTTGATTATGATATCATGCCTTCCATTCAAATGCATACAGAGCGGTGCGCCTACCGGGATGCCGTGCTTCTGCTTCTGCTTCGTGGCTGACGAGCAACGACTGCCAGTATCGGAATCACGCGTTCACCAATTATTCCAAGCATTATAAAAACCTCAATAGATAGACACTTTGTTTAAGTAGGCAGGCATCAACGTAATATAAAATCTCTTTGTTAAAATCACGAGAAATAAAAAAAATGTATTTACGTAAATCCTAGTGTTCGAATACCTAATTTTCAAAATTAAGTTGAGTCTTGGTCAGGTTAGCCTGAAGTGAAGCAGATGTGCCTTACGTCAGCGGTCTCCACCTTCTTTAAGTGGTCAGCTCAGTCGGACCGACTATCAACTGGGACACATAAACTCTGACCTAGTCGCCCATCTGGGGATCACATACGAGTTTTAACATGGTGATCCCTCTTAAGACGAAGCTCAAGCTACGAGTATGTGTACTGGGCCTGTCTCAGGAGGTTCGACGAATGGGTCTGGGAAAACAGGTGGCAGAGAGGTACCGGAGTAAGGTTTAGTTAAGTGTGCGGGACTCGCACTGTTTAGCTACGGTGTTGTAATATATTATTTCGCCTTAAAAATAGGTCAACTAATAAGGAAAGCTATGCGTGCTGTGCTCCAAACAATTTTGAGATTTTGTAAAGCTCTAGCTTACGGAGAAATGAGTGATTCTAAATTTTTCAGTGATAAAGCGAATGCTTTAATAAATAAAATACAAAACATTCTTCAAACACAGAATAGTTTGTATACATCAGTACAATCAAAGGCCATAATAACGCATCGACTATGAGAAACTGACATTTTTTTCTATAACAATAGGTGTGTACCTCATTCGAAGTGCCCAATTTTTTGCGATGTTTTTTTTTCAGCATGTCTCACCGGGCATTGATAGATGCTTCACGAGTTCACCGAATCGTGCGACTATAATGTTAAATAAAATACATTACAAGTAGTTTCGGCCAGTGCGACCGCACACAATACTTTTTACTCCCGTGTTTACAAATAAACCTCTCAGTAATCCGGCGCATTGTTGGGCTCGAGGACGGGCACAGATGCTAATCTCAAGTGTGTGTTAAAGTGCTTATAATACGGGCTTTTTACGCGATCCCTCGCCGCAAGAATTGTTAGCACATACTCAATGAAATCACACATCGTCGGATCATATTCACTGGTGTTCTACTTCCTTTGCTGTCGGCGCATTGTGGCTTTGCTGTCAGATTAGCGAGGCGTCGTTACATTTCAATCGCTTCATTGGCCTCAAGAATGGACGTGGAGATTTTGTACACCACGAATATTATAATTTGAATACGATACGTGGGATAGAAATACAATGTGCTCCTTTTCATGAGTAAACAGTATTGTCAGTTACGTTCAATGGATGGACACATTTGGGTGTACACAAAAATGCTGTTTTAAAAGTTCAATACTTTTATGCTACTCCCTAAGAAACAGACACAGCCTCGCCTGAATGAGTGAAACAAATAAAATGCATCAGCGTTCGTCGGACAGATCGAATAAAAACACCCCGATCCGGATTCCTAATGAGCCCGCCAGATAACAAGCCCGAAACATGTGTCGCCCGCCTAATTACTAATCGGGCGATCTCAGAATCGTCACAAAAAGCGTCCACGAGACGGAATACTTCAGCGATACCTTATCGTGCGCACGCGCCGCTTGATCAGTTTTTTGGGACACAATTTGTAAAACAGTTCAGATGTTTTTGTAGATAAGTCAACTAGACAACAATTACGGCAGTAAACAATGATGTCTCTATCTCAATTAATACTATACGAAGACAGTTATTATATTATGAAGCGATAGTTTTCTTAACATATGAATGAAACAAAATAATACTCCTATCAGGTATCGTCTTAAGGTAAGATTTTCAAATTCTAAAGTTTTCGTAACTTTAGAATTTAAAAGTCTTACCTTAAATAATTCATTCAGTGATTGTGCTGCTTTTCAAATGGATTCTGCTTCATTTATTAATGACCATAAGATTTTTTAAAAATTTTCAATGCAATTAAGACTAAGCTTATCGAATTGGTATCAAAATTGGTATCTTTGTGAATATAAAACTGTATTTTAACGTGTTTAGTGGAACAAAGTAAAAGGACTAACACAAGTTTAGAATGCACATCGTGAATTCGTCGCATGCCGCCCGGGACACGGATAGGGTCAGATGCTTATCTTAAACGGCTGTATCACCCACGGGAGACACTTTTTTGTGTTAAAATCGACGTGAAACTTTATCTGCAGCTCGTTCTCTCAAAACGTATTTGACGGCTTAAGCCTTTTAAGGGATTTGAAAAGGTCGCTTCCATCAGTAGCTTAGCAGCACAGTAGCTGGGCTTTGACGGATCGCACTGTATGTTTAATTAAAAACCGTTCTTTTAAATATACAGCTTATTAAATTTATTTGCGTGATCCTCTTACTCGTAAATACTACAAATTAAATAAGCTTTCACAAATATGAAATATGCGCGAGTCAAATCAGGAAACTTTGCTTTTTATATTAAAACACATTTCCACGCAATATAAACATACGATTATTCAATTTCGTTAATCTGTGCAGAAGAATACGTTGCTACACTGTTTTTTATTACAGTAAGCTTTGGAGAATAGGTCTAAATTTTCACAAAAGCTTACTTAAGGCATAAGATTTTATCAGTGTCATTGCCAGTGATATTCTGATAGAGGATAAAGAATTATAATATTCAGCAATAGGTAAGTTAATTAGTCAGCTATAGAAATTAAGCCAAGCCGAACGCACAGTTGAAAAATCCACAATAGTAAAATTAATATTAATTAAGCAATAATAAATTTATAAGATTACAGCAAACACACGAGCAGTTGGCACACAGCCTAGCCCAAATTGCTCAAAAGCGTCAAGTTACAAAGCGCTACTTAAGAGCGCTCCCTTGAGAAAACAAGCTTTTTAGAAATAGCACAAGTTGATGAAATCCGATGCCGCGGCCTTTGCACCCAAATTGTGGTAAATGGCTTGGGTGAGTTTTGACTATAAACAACCGAGCTTCAGGTATCAGGTTGCGTGACGTTGCGGGACGTATCTACAGATATTAATTATGGCTTTTTAATGGCAATCAAGATTATAAGCGTTTCTCGGCTTCTGCGATTCATGTCAGCACCTCGAGTAATAACTGGACGATACTTAATATTCCTGCCCCAGCTGTTCTGCAGATAATATATTTATACTCATATGTATGTTACGTCATAATCTAATAATTTCAAGATATAAATGTCAGTTAAAGAAGGACGTTGGTCTGTTAATCCCGTCTGCAATCATACATTATCAATTACACATACCCATTTTTCATAAACTTACTAAGTTTGTTGTATTGTGCTTATGTCTTGAGATAGTGTCAATGTTGGCGTTTGTAGTATGAATGTCAGAAGAATTGCGGTGCTCATGAACTTTTATCAATTACATAATTGAAGTTAGCCGGCTAGTTTGGGTACATTGTTTCGATTTATCAACCACCACAGAACAACGCATATCAAAGTTAATTCAATCTCCAGCAGACAGCCGGCTAATGAGCGGCCGATGACTGGCCTTTTATTGACACGACACCGATCAACGAGCTGGCTCGCTCCGAGCTGACCCAATACAATCACAGCATTCATTGACTATTCGTTCTCCATAAAACAGTATTTGTTCTTGCTCTATTTAGGACTTTTAACCCATGAACGGCTGGTCCTTGTCATTGGCAATAAAACCAGACACACTCAGGAGCCTCCCCAACATACAACAATGGCTGATTGACGACACTTCTTCGAAAACAGATTTCCCTAGCGTATTTGTATTTAGAAGGAGTCTCATACAGCGATATAATGATTTATGGTCTACCTTTTATTCGAAACGTATTTCGAATTAGAGAGATATATTAATATCTTCATTTTTTCCACTTCTCAGAGAATACGGCCCTTGTCCGGGGAGCACAAAAAGAATATGCGGGGTCGGGCGAGCGTATTGGGCGCCCAACGACCGTGTGACAAGGTGCTTTATGCGGACGATTATGAGCGAACCGAATAATGTTCCGATACCCGATAAATATCTGCCAACTCATACAAAAGCGTCCCAATAAAAATATAATAGTAAATGTAGCAACAGCACAGGCCACAAACTGCACAGTCATATCTCGCTGATAAATATAAATTAAAATGAAAACATGTTGCTCGCGGGCTACGGCCCGCAGGTCGGAAGGAAATTCAGCTTTATGTACGAGTAAGTCGACAATGAAACTAATTTTTGTATTATTTGCAAATTGCCTCGTCGATGCTGTGACTAAAGTGGCTTTTCGTTAGGCGAGCGCGTGGGTCAGGTTTGTTTCCTAGCAGCGTTCAACGGTTCCAAATCTTTTCAGATTTCACTCTTTTATAAAAATGAAATGTGTGTAAATCAATGGCCATACGTATTTTAACCATTATTATTAAAGAAACAACAGCTTATGTGATTATGTGGTTGAAATAACTCTGGTTCGTTAGAGATTTCTGGTACCTATATAAATTCCAACGGGGGAAGAAATTATTCAGTTCATTCATGAGTGGTTGAGATTTCTGTCAATTTTTCCTCAGTCTGTAGCCATAATAATGATGTTGATCTTGCCTTTAAGTAAGTTAAGAAAAAGAAAGAAGGGGGTTTTCAAATGTGAACGCTTTCGTTTTTTACTGTGTATACACGCCAATGAACCCACTTGGAAGAAATGGAAGATTATGAAAAAGTTAGTATGCAAACATCGTGACTTTTAGCCAGATTCAATACCTATGTTGATTTCTCCAGTTATTTCTAGCTCTTTACACCACCCCCAGTCAATTCTGTTAATGTAGACACAATAAGAGAGACAAGTTAAATGATAATTAAAAAAGAAAAAGACTTGTTAACCCTTTTTTTGACTACGCCCCGCACGTACTTAATAAGCTTGCAGATTGTTTTTGAATTGATTTATACATGTTACCTTAAAAATGCAATTTTTTCTAAGTTATTACGCAATTTATTCAAAACAAAGCAATGCTAATCACATGTTGATTATGTAAATGAGAAGCAATGAACGTATAATGAATTCTCAGATCCAAAATAAATAGCACTGAGGCTTACCAATTCAAGAGTTTCTCTCCGTGAATTATTTTATGTTTCGCCTTAATAACCTTATAACTGATCCAATCTTTGTATTACACAAAGATTGGATCAGTTACCGGAATGAGAAAATAAATTGTTCTTTTTGAGGCAGTAGTATCGTTGACTGGAATAATAAGGTGTGTAACGGGCTCCGGATTACACCTGACGGTACTTACGCCATCCTCACGTCACGTGTAATGGACGTGTAATCCTCACGTGTAACTTCTCCTCCTAGGTGGAGGCTAGAAGGAGAATTAAGAAAGAGATAAAGAAGAACTCCTCCAAAATAATATGTTAATCTATACATACAAATATATAAAATTGAAGTGTCTGTTTTTAATGTCAAAATAACAAGTTTTTACTAAATGGGTATGAATGTATATCGGGTACCAATAACAAAAACACAATTAAAAAATTTTTTGTCTGTCTGTCTGTTTGTTCCCGCTAATCACCGGAACGGCTGGACCGATTTTGACGGGACTTTCATAAATAGATAGCTAATTATATAAGGTATATAATAACATAGGCTATCAAGATCTTTAAAAAAATATTTGCTGCAAAAAGTTACTATTCCACGCGGATGAAGACGCGGGCACAGCTAGTTGTTAGATAAATAAAGAAATCTCCGCAATATATAAATTCTGGTTAAGAAATAAAAATACACAAACATGCATCCCAATTTTAAACATCGAAATACCTATATGAATCATTGTAATGTGAGTAAATTGCATTTAAAGCATATCCTGAGAATGTTTGATAACACTCTGCATTTTCTTCAAAAATGTAAAATAAATTAAAAGGTTAATAAATAGTTTTGTGTACATACAACAAAAACTTAAATTAAATCATGCGTCTTCTGCGTTATTATGGATTTTTAATTTTTTTTTAAATTAATTAATTAGCTTATTTTAAATTAGCTTATGGATTTATTAAATAATATAATATTTGTAGAGTTTGTAAGTTTGTTTTACTCCTACAATATAATTTACACGAAATCTGTAAAAATTAGATGTTGATACGTACCTATCTGCACTATTTACAATCCTGAGAATGTTTGGTAACACTCTGCATTTCCTTCAAAAATGTAAAATAAATTAAAAAGTTAATAAATAGTTTTGTGTACATACAACAAAAACTTAAATTAAATCATGCGTCTTCTGTGTTAATATGGATTTTTAAATTTTTTTAAAATTAATTAATTAGCTTATTTTAAATTAGCTTATGGATTTTTTAAATAATATAATATTTGTAGAGTTTGTAAGTTTGTTTTACTCCTACAATATAATTTACACGAAATCTGAAAAAATTAGATGTTGATACGTACCTATCTGCACTATTTACAATGTCTAATTTGACTTAATAAAGGAAAAATAGTTGGACTGTTTATAAAAATGCTGCTGTAACTAAAATTTTTTAACCGACAATAAATATCCATTAACACTGCAAATGGAAAGTAAGTGCTCAATATAAATTAAAGCGTAAGTATTTAAACTTAACCTTATATACTCTGTGGGAGAATTAATACAGTGTCCCGTCTTTTGTTCCGGATGAAACTCCGTATACACAATCTGTCTTCCCCGATAACTATCAGCTGGGAATGCTAGAAAGGGACAATTTTCTCAGATATATTTCTGTCAAAGAAGAAAAATATATTTTCCGTGTCTGCTGTACAGCTTTTTTAAGGAGAAAGCAATAAATTTATACTTGTATATAAAATAAATAAATTTCATTCAGACTATAATTTTGTTGCACAATTCCCAATTTATGGAAGTAGAATTTTCATACGAAAATTCAAAAAAAGTTACAAAGATTTTGAAAAGAGATATGGTTTTCGCTAACGTTTTAATTTTTTCCTATAATGAGTGATTTTCAAGAAAAAAAATTGAGAGCCGTAGAAGGACGCCTGGCAGATATGAAATATCAAAATTATTCAGCCTTCGCCACTGCTGCACTGGTACATACATAACTAGACCCGTCGCTATAGATGTTCCACACCAAAATCCCTTTTTCAGTTGCCTAATTTGATGTTTATAGTCTAATAGCTGTGTCTGCGAACCACTTTTTTTATATAAACTAACAGTCACCTCTAGGTATAATAATAGTACATGCAGATTAGTTCGTGTGAAATTCGCAGGAAATTTGAAAGAACCACAGTGTACGTTGCCAACTTGTACCATAAGATGTAAACTCACGATACCCAGTTATTTCACAGCGATGCAAGCACTGCTGTTTTGCGGCAGACATAGGTAAGACGGAGGCACCCAAGCAGTCGACCCTGGTAAGAGTCTCTCCGGAGAAACAACGTGACGCGAGATTTTTCATCTTCTTTCATTTTATTAGCTATACCGGAAGTGAGATTAGAAACCTATGGTTATTTAAATTGAGAAAAGTTATTGTTGGTATCCTATTAGTCTATATATCAACACTAATGAATGTGACAAGCTCTATATTTTTAACCCACAAAAAGGAAGCTCTTGCAGCTTTGATTTCACCTCATGTGACAAGACCGATGATGGAATCGAGCTTTATCAGGACTGCCCAAGAACTAAGGAAGTAGCTATACAACAATATTATTAACATTGTCATAAGGTAAGCCGGTGGCAGAGCCACGGCTATAGAAGAGAAACGAAGTATAAATCGTAGGAATGGCTAAGTTATATAGTAGAAATGTTAAGGTTTTTCCGAATACATTGTAATGTTTTCGTATCATTGAAGGCATGACTCGCGAGAAAGATTGAAAGCGACGATATAAGTCTGCCGTTTGTCTTGCGACGGGCCCCATGTTTCTTGGCGCCTTTGCCCCGCACTGAATGACAACCAACGGTTAGCACTTCGCACGTATTGTTCGGCTAAAGACACTGTCACTTGATTATTACAAAGCACCTACTTTTACAATTGATCTTGTATTGAACCTACTAATACTAATAATGTAGTATTAGGATTCAACAAACTATGGGGTGGCTCATTTTGATGGCATAAAAAGCATGTAAGTACCTATACTGGAAAATTCTATGGTTTATACCGGCGTTGCAACAAATGACTATTATGTTTTACAGCGTTCACATTTAGGTGTTTTGTTTTCGCTGAGTCGACATCAAAATAACGCGAACTTCAGTTTGTTAAAGAAAAACGGAACATTTCGCCCGGAACGAAACGAGACACGAACAAAGAACTAGCGCCCAGAAGAGTATTGTATTTTTACTATTTCCAGGATTTAAATATAATATAATAATTTTCAATCTGTTTATTGTAATTAGACTATCAAAACTGAGGTTATATTTTAGGTAATTTTGTACTTTAGTGCTTTACCAACTTTAGCCAGCAAGGCTACGTATAGTTTCAAAATCCTTTTTTTCTATATTTTTTATTGGTAAGTCTATTGACTTCAGTCACCTTTTTTGTAATTCCTGCAAGCACGACAATGTCATGATGGCAACGTACACTACGTTGCCATCTTGACATTTAAGACATATTCAAGCCGGAAAACAGCGACGCAAGGTTAGGTACTACTTCTTTGCGGCAAATACAAGATAGAGAGGTACCCACGCAGACGACTTCTCAGATACAAAGTCTCCCGCAAGTTAAAAAACCAGCAAAGCTCTCTTTCCCATGCTCCAATACCTGAGCGCGAGATTCTTGACATTTTCCAAATTCAAAAACACATTTTCGTTTATTTTTTCTCGTCTGCGCTGACGCCGGTTAGGCCTGTCAAATGTCTGACGCACAGATTGACGAGCGTAGCCGTCTTTTTGTACTTATTACGAGCGGGCAGGTGTCTTGTACAATATTGTTTATCTGTGGCGTGTATGCCTGGGAAGGTTCGAGAAGGCAAGTCGTCTAGCGCACTAGCAGACTTGATGGATGACGTGAGTTCCAGATTGTTTTTTTTTTAATATAATTAGGAACATAGGTACAGTTCGTATAAGTATGTATGGTCATTTTTAGATTATTTGTTCACTGATGTTGTCAATTACTGGACCATACGGCTATGTATTATGCCATAATACATAGAATGATCCAGTAATTGACAACATCACATTTTATACAACGTATACAACGTATATCATACATATAAACACTTCGCAAAAATCACTAGGCATAATCTTCCCAAAGCATAAAAACAATGTCTCAAAATATATTATTCAAATAATTTTTTATGAGGTATAATTATCCAAAGGCATGAAATAATTAAGCATAATTATTGAAATCCCTAATTTCTCCTCTTGATATAATATTGGTAGCCCTAAAATGCTTTACAATAATTTTATGTGGCATAATTAATGAAATCCCTTATATCTTTTGGCATAAAAATCTGAAGTACGAGTTTATTATACTTTTAATTTTGTACAGAGGCTTCAGTGACAATAACGAATTGTTGAAAAACCGACACCACGTAGGCTTGTTTGCTCTACCCATACGGCCTTATTATTAAAAATTTTACTACTTTGATCATCCTCGGATTAGTTATTCCGTGTTTTTTTTTTGTTTCCGCACATGTCGGCTGTCATATGTCAAAATAAAATAAAACATGGAATAACTAATCCGATGATGATCCAAACAGTAACATTTTTATTAATAGAGCCGCTAGAGTATAAATCTGTGCCGCAGTGGCGCGCAGGAGTGAAGGTGTTGTGTCGTGGCGCTAATGTGTTTCTAGCCATATAAAATGTATGAAACCGATACGCTTCTGACGCGTCACAACACAACACGACACAATAGTTTGTTTCAAGCGTGAGTGAGATAAATATGCGTGGAACCACAGGAGCTTAGCAGCGCGGGAGTCGTGACAAATGTCATGCATGCCTGCTTGCTGGCATGCTAACTTGCATGCTGACTTGCATGCTTGCTTGCATGCTTACTTGCATGTTTAAGTCTCTTTTAATATTTAACCTAATAAAAAAGGAAACATAAGAACATGCTAATAGTGGCCATTGATTTTTTGATAAAATAAAATACAGCAACTATTGTCAGTAGCCAGGAAGGAAACTACGTTTGTATAGAAAAATAGCCCGTATAATTTCCTGTTACCAGAACGGTAACAGTGTTCGGGAACAGTCCATAGGCCAAATGTTCTTCAGGTGAAAAGTTATTGGTCAAAACATTCTGTTGGTTAAAACCAAATATTCACCGACGTAAAGTCGTTGGTAAAACGTTCGTGGATGAAAAGTTAATGATTAAAGATAATGTTGAACAACGGTTCATGGATCAATCGACTGTTGGTAAATCGTTTCAGTTTCAGAAAAGGTTGACTTTTAAATAAATAGCATTGCGTCACGAACTTTAATTGTTGCTAAAATAATAATATTTTTAGGTAATAACTTTTTCGGTGTGCAATCAGTATTTTTGATTAGCATTGGGTTTTTTTATGATACAAAAAGAATATTAAATACGACTCTCATGATATTACTACAAAGAGCCAAAGAGTTTTAATTTTACAAAAAATATAGCAATATTGATGCTCATGGCAAATATATAAATTATTAGTATTGGGTGGACTACTCAATGTCAACAAGCTAAATATCAACAGTAAAAATATCAAAAACTTTCAATCAGCAATTTAATATTTCAATGAATCAAATATATCAAATACCATTGGTATACAACATAAAAGGTTCAAAATATCAACAACTTAAATTATCAACGAATCACATAATAAAAGTTCAACAACCAAATTTTTTTTAATATATCAACATCCAAACGTCCAACAATCAATAAATACATATTTTTAATGATATTTACTGCAATTGTAGGTATGTGATTTTTTTCAAAAACGTTACAAACAAATTTTTTAACTTTAACCTTTAACGTCTTTAAGTTTAACCGACTTAAAGGAAGAGGTTCTATGTTCGAGTGTCTCTTTTTGTTGCATGTTCACTGATTACTCCGCCATTTGTGGATCGATTTTATACTCCAGAAGTGGTAGAGAGAGACCTTTAAATTTCAGAGGCACGTCCATGAAACAAAGCGAAACACCTTGTTTCATGTTTTTTCTTAAGATGTTCAGGTATGTGCATCTGGTATAGTCATCAGTCAGTCTGGTAGTCTAGTGGTTCCTATGCTGGCCATTTTTGTACCATTTACTTTTTTATATCTTTTACTTTAGGGAGTAATGCTGAAAAAAATGCTGTTTCATAATAATCAAACCCCCGAATGATTTCACAATTTTCATAGGTACCATATTTTTTTATAAAATTCAATATTATGCATAAATTGCAAGGCACATTCGTTTTTGCAAATTGCAAATTTTTATAAATTTACACTAAATTTTAAATATCCGTTACGAGTATTAAACTGCAGAAACTACTGAAATTACAACAATTATAAAACAAATAATATGTCATTCCTCTCAAAAATTGTTTGTTAAGAAAGAAAAGTATGAAAAAATAAAACAAAACTTTAGCAAAAACTTTGTTAAGCCACAAACATTAATAAATGAAATCTAATGACAAAATGAAGATGCCCTGATTCACCGGCCAATATTAATAGCACCAGCTATAGGTAGGTATTAAGTTTCTCAGTATTAGGGACGAATATCAAACGTCTTTGTTGTTTTTGTGATTGTTTAGTATGGATAAGACATAAAGTAATTAAAATTCAAATATAAATGATTGATTCGTGCAATTTCGGATTAACAATGCCAATGATATTAATATCTACATTACGAGTATATATATTCTGTCAAAATTTGCATTAGTACTGTGCAAATATTTAAATATACTTTTCTGATTTAATTCAGTACAAGATTAAAATCTGTTACTTGAATTTCTTCGTTTTTCTTGAATTTTATTAATTAACATTAATAACTACTACTACTAATATAATTTACGTCGTCGGTCATTGAAGTTTACTACATATAAGTTAAAGTTTAAGAGGAATGTGAAGTGCCAATTCATAGCTCGAGTATGCACTTTCAAAAATGCAGTTTATTGCAAACCGCTTACAGTTGAAAGTCCGAGGCAAGTGCCTACATTTCTTATTGTAATATTGTTTCGGGCGATAACTGTTTTACCCCCCTAAACCTTTACGAAATTAGACATTGTTAGTCTCATTAGATTCAGTATACCTTAATCTATGTTTGTACGTTTTGCTTTTGCAATTCAGAATAATTTAGTCAAAAAGGATAAAAATGCTAAAGGTAGTTTTTAAGTCTAAAATAAGGATATTTAGATGCTAATAATTTTTATTCTGAGCAATATTACTTCAAAATCAAAACTTATAAACCTAGATCTTCATTATATCTACAACATTTCCAAAAATTATGAAAATTGGACTATGTAAAGAGGGTGAAAAGCATTATCGCTTTTTGTATGAAAATTTACAGCTTCACAATCCTCTTAAGTGCAAACTTAAATTCGAGTTCTTTGGATAATCTATTGATAATATAATTACCGGAATATTGCCTTTAGCATTCAATACCGGATATTCCTGATGAGACTGTGAAGGGTAGTGAAGATTTCTAGTACATAGACATATAATCTAAAGCAGAAAAGATTAACCCTGGCAAACATAAACAAGCACTCGTTGACAATATACACAAATAAAAATTTACTAGTTGTTTATATAGTCAGTTCTACGATGGAAAAATAACATAATTACTGCTAGTATTAAACATCTTTGCAAAACTCATATTCACGAGGGCTGAATATGACATCTAGCAATACAATATCGAGTCTAAAGCAATTAATTCAGATCAAAAAATTTATGAATAAGTGTGCAAAGAAAAAATAACAAAAAAAAGGTTAGCATCACAAATTAGAAATCACATAATTTGCCGCATTGACGCACCCAAGTGTCCAATAAATTGGTTCGGTAATGTATTTGCGCCCGAGGCTTGTCCACTCAACACCCACGCGGCCGCGCCAGCAGCCCCCGGGCGCGTTTTTGGGACAAACTAATATTTCTAACGAATATTAATAGCCGTTTTTTTAATATTTGTTTCCTTGAGACGTTGCTGGTGCGTACCTTGAATACTTCGCATTTTTGTATCCGGAATTTACGAGTAAAACGATCTTCGAAATAGGAACACTTCGGATTAATGTGTCAATTGACATTTTCTTAGTTCAAACTGGTTTTTAGGATTTCGGTGACGGTGAAGTACCCAAGTACAACGTTTGAGCGACGAAATCTTGGATTGTGATGACTTTGTCCAGTCAGTGAGCTTTTTAGAGCAAGTAGAAGTTTAAATCTGATACAAAAAGAATAGACAAGACGAAATAATATACTGAGCACATGAGGTTTGTGCTCCGAGACACAAGACTAGGCTGGGTTACTAAAGAATTGTATATCCAAACTATATCTATAGTAAGATATTATCATACGCTAGCATATTGTAGGATAGCTGAAGTTGAATGAAATGGCGACAGCCTCAGGAACTATATTTGTAATCGACGACCGCACCTAACGTTGAAAGAAAAAATCTATAAATCGATCATCAGACCTGTCATTATTGTATGGATAATAAAGAAGACGAATGAAAAAGAGTTCAAGTGGCAGAGATGAGAGTTAGATGGATGTGTGGTGTGACTAGAATTGAAAGAATTAGGAACAGGGGCGTAGCTACCGCCGTATATATCAACAGTATCAATTATACAGGGGCCCGTACTTTAAGCTTTAAGTTAGAAACTTAGGCTCGTATTAATAAACGCGTCTCAAAGTTGATATCGAGCTTAAGCTGCAGTTTTGACGTTTAATGTATGGAACGGGTGTCAAAAACAGTATCTTAAGATAGATCTCATACTTGAGATGTTTGTGCGGAAACCTCAGTGCGCGAGTTTAACTCGCACTTGGCCGGTTTTATTTTTCATATCGAAATAAAAATGGTCAGAGTTCCGTATTTTGGGGTCAGCAATTTTGAAGCTGGTCATATTTTACAGTGTTTTGATTTTTTACTAGCTACCCGGACATACTTCATTCTGTCAAAAGTTATTTACTGTGTGATTTGTATGATAAAAAAAGTGTTGATTTTACTATTTTCCATGCAATTTTTATGTTTTTTTTTCCCCATATAAACCTTCCTTGTATCTTAAAGAAAATATGAAAAAAAAATTGTCGAATTGGTTGACCCGCGCTCGAGTTTTGCGCTTAGCAACACATTTGGCGATCCATTTTTAGGGTTCCGTAGTAAACAAGGAACCCTTATAGTTTCGCCATGTCTGTCTGTCTGTCCGCGGTTTTACCCAGAGACTATTAGTACCAGAAAGGTGAAATTTGGTATGGGTATGTATATTAATAATGCCAAAAAAAGTGGTAGGAAAAATGTTGAAAAAAAAGAGTTGTGAGTGTGAACTCAAAGTTGGCATTTGCAACTACGGAACCTTACACTGCGCGTGGCCCGACACGCACTTCGCCGGTTTTTTATTTATACCAGCTGAAGGCAAGGTAATTTCACCTAATAAACAATAGACTATACCGGGTGTAACGGAATATCAAAATAATATTAAGGGTTGTTGATTAACAAAAAAATGTTTTATGACTATTCTTTGTATTTTTTATTATATGCCTACATTCGATTTAATACGCATAACTGTTAAGCGTAATAAATCGAAAGTAGGCATATAATAAAAATACAAAAAATAGTCATAAAACATTTTTTTGTTAATCAACAACCTTAAATATTATTTCGGTATTCCGTTACACCCGGTATAGTCTATTGTTTATTAGGTGAAATTACCTTGCCTTCAGCTGGTAAAGAAACAATTGAAAAACTAAAAAAATAATAATAAGTGAAATTTAAAACTTGCTGCTGCCTGAAATCATTTTATTATCTAGAAAAAGTAAAGATTGAATTTTGCAAGTTTTCATATTTTTATCCAAAACGGAGTTGGATATAAAGGACCCAGAAAAATATTTGATACAGGGCCCCGACAGGACTAGCTACGCCACTGATTAAGAATTAATATATAAGAGAAAGTTTGAAAGTAGCACTAGTGACAGAGAAGATAAGGAATAATAGGTTAGCGTGGTAGCTTATTATCATCACCATCTCCTAAGTTTTTTTTTATTGCAGACAGTTGGCAAACATGCAAACTGCCCACCTGATGGTAAGTGGTAACAGTCACCTATAATACATGTGGCTCTTGTGAGATTCGCAGCAAAACTGTAACCCCCACAAGAACCACAGTGTACGTTGCCAATAGTGTTGCCCAAATTCAGTCTTGGTCTTGCAGTCTTGGTCTTGTTCTTGCGTTTTTGCAAGACCAAGACCAAGAACAAGACCGCGTATTTTTAGCAAGACCAAGACCAAGACTGACCGTGCAAGACTTGAGCAAGAACAAGACATAGCCTGCAAGACTCTTGCGTCTTGCAGCTAGGACTTAGCGCTATTTCACTGAGTAGTTAGGTGTAACAGTTCGGTGTATAGGTAGGTACGCTTAGGAATTCTATGAGACGCAAAAAACTGTATCAAAGAATATGAAAAACTGGACCTATGCGCATTACGACTAATACCATAAACATAGCGAATAAAAAAATATCTATTAAAATCAAACTGAGTGCATGCATAGTTATGTTTTAACCATCGGCACTTTGATAATGCGGCATCAAAGGTTTTGTACTTACTTCTCAAAGAAATTTGCCGCTTTTCGGAAGTACATGGTTATGATACACGCGCCGGCGGCTTCTTTTGAAATCTAAAACAATCGTTGCCGCCACGCCGAAATCATAACATTTGACACTATTTGCGTACTATAAATAAAGGAATTATTTTAATTCCAGTCATTTCCAATTGAGCTGTGCTTCGAGTCTAACTTAATAATTGTTTTTACTAATTCTCGTTGTTTTCTAAAAACGTATCACGTGTACAATTTAATATGAGTGACGAAGATTCAAATTATTCTAGTCCGAGTAACGAGAGTTTGAGTCACAGATCTAAAAGACCCAAAAGCAAATTTGAGGAGTTTTTCGAAATAATTCATGCATCCCAAACTGCCTTCTGTAAATTGTGCCAACATAAAAAGATTGAAATAAAAATGAAGAACAGAAACACTTCAGGCTTAAGGAAACATCTAATATCTTTCCACAAAAAGGAATCAGAAATATTTCTTCCTGTTAAACCAAAATTAAGTGGAGATATCACAAGCTTTTTAGTAACCGCTGGAAGAAGTGGACAGGTAAGAATATTTTTTTAACAGTTAAAAGAATTTTAACTCCGCGTAGCTATTCATGCGATACTTTCAAAAACGCCATTAACTTACGTAAGTATTTTTGAGTTAGTGGTGTTTTCATCTAGGGGTGCGACATATTAAGTATGTAATTATCGTCTTAAATATTTTTTATAAACACCCATATTTTCATTTAATCGGCCAGTAACAACTAAGTACTTTATTTTGGTAAATTACAGTACAGTGCAACCTTAATATAACAAATATCAATTTAACGATTTTCTCGATTTAACAACAACAAACCTCCTCCTCTTATACGCTCAAACCTAGTATGTTTTAAATAATAACACAAGATTTATTGTTTTGCT
Source organism: Schoenobius gigantellus (assembly GCA_963935595.1). Lineage (NCBI taxonomy): Eukaryota > Metazoa > Arthropoda > Insecta > Lepidoptera > Crambidae > Schoenobius > Schoenobius gigantellus. Next base: position 21,178,663 of record OZ012544.1, on the reverse strand, counting down.
TCAGTCGGAAAACAGCAGTGACAACATCACGACAGCTACAGTTGATTGGGTGGTGAAAAAATATCTTCCCTTCTCATTTTTCGATGACGAAGCTACACAAGTATATTTTCGACGTATTTGCCCTAATATGGTGTTTCCTAAAAGGTCTACACTTAGAAGGAAAGTCAAAGAGCGATTTGAAGAGCTCCAATTGAATCTCAAGGAACGACTTCAACAATTATCATCTAAAATGTCTTTTACCATTGATGGGTGGACGTCAATTGCTGGTAGGAGTTACTACGGGGTTACTATTCATTATATAGACAACGCATGGAAGTATCAATCTGTAGTTCTTGATTTTATACCATCACGCGGTCGACATACTGGGGAAGATATTGCAACGATTTTCCATGAATGTTTATTGGAATATGGCATAATTGATAAATTACAAGGTATCACGGTCGACAACGCAACTGCAAATACCAAATTTATGTATGAACTGGGCAAACAGCTGCCGCCACACTTTGATTCAGACAATCAACATTTCCGGTGCTTTGCTCACATTTTAAGCCTTGGTGTACAAGATTTATTAAAGACCTTAGCATTACACTGTGAGTCTGACACTAACGCGCAAGATCAGCAGTACGAAGACTATGCAGACGAAACTGAGGATGAGGAAGATGAAGAATCTGCACCAAATATTGCTGACTCGCGTACATCTGTAACAAAGTTACGCAGTATTTCCAGTAAAATAAAAAGAAGTGAGATAGTGAAGAAGAAGTTTCAGTCTGCTTGTGAAGCAGCTGGCGTGCCATCAAATCTAAATGCCATTCTTGACTGTCCAACGAGATGGAATTCCACACATGATATGATTGGATTTGGTTTAAAAGTGAGAGCGGGCATTGACATATTGTGCAGTTCTGTCACCGAATTAAATGATTTTCAAATCACAGCTAATGAATGGCAGGTACTCGAAAAATTACATAAATTTCTAATAAACTTTAAACTTTTAAGTACAAAACTTGGTGGAGACAAATATGTTACATTACCGCTAGTCATTGTATCATTCAATCTCTTGCTAGATAAAATTGAATCCATGGTAAAACAGTTAGATGAGAAACCTAATCGATCTGAAGTGGATGAAAGGCTCATTCTAGCTTTCCAAGCAGCTCGAGACAAAATGCTTAAACATTACAAGAAGAGCAACTGGATTTATTGTACTTCTTTAATTTTAGACCCAAGGCATAAGGCTCAGACTTTTGACCTGACAATGTGGGGGAAGCAACTTAAAACAGAAAGTCTGCGCAAGTTCAATGAACTTTATGAAGAATATAAAAGTCTACACTCACTGAACAAATCTCTGGAATTACCAGAAAAAGAAAATAAAGTATGTGATGAAGATGAAGACGTAATAGACTTTGATAAACTCTATGAATGTCCCTCGACGTCATCTGGATCTTGTCTTCAAGGCTTAGTGATAGACGAGTTGGAGGAGTACCTGAGAAAACCAAGAACTGCCAGCTCGGAAGACATTTTAGATTGGTGGAGGACGCATGAGACAGAGTATCCAATTTTATCGAAAATGGCCCGTGATTTTCTCTCAATACCTGCAACTTCAGTACCTGCTGAGAGGTTATTTTCAAAAGCATCATTAGTAATTAGAAAACATAGAAATAGGTTAAGTGATGAGTCAGCCAGATGGTTACTTTGTATTAATTCTTGGTCAAAAGAATTGATATAAAGTATCATAACCTAATGATAAAGCTGTTGATTTGTGTTGTATTTTATTTTTTATTCAAATAAATGATAAATCGTAAAACTCTTTTATTAAATTTCTTATAAGTTGAGGGTTCAATCTCTTTGTAGACAGATAAGTATTGTTCTTTAAAATACAGTCAAGTTATTGTAATTAATTTGTTTTTTTACATGTTTTAGCAAATGTAAGCTTATAAATCATAAATGTTTATTAAGAAACAGTTACTTCCATGGAAAACGACATATAGGTCAGTTGATTTTTCGAATTTCTTATCAAATCTTCAGTTATTTATTAATCTGCTTGATCTTTACTATGGCTATGTTAATTCAAGCTCACAATGTTCCAATTCTAATACGTTTTTCTAAGATTTAAAGTAAACTTTAATAAATAGTAATAGACTAATAGGTAATTGCAAGACTTGCAAGACTCTTGCTGCAAGACCAAGACCAAGACCAAGACTGGGAGCGCAAGACCAAGACCAAGACCAAGACCAGGTGTATTGGCGCAAGACCAAGACCAAGACTGGCTAAGTCTCGTCTTGTTCTTGCATTTGGGCAACACTAGTTGCCAACTTGTGACACAAGATGTAAAGTCACAGTACCCAGTAATTTCACTGCCATATCTTACCCTTCAAACCGGAACACAGAAATGCAAGCACTGCTGCTTTGCGGCAGAAATAGGTAAGACGGAGGTACCTAAGCAGACGACCCTGGTACAGTCTCCCACCAGTTAGGGCGTTTAGACCTTAGTCAACCACACTGGCCCAGTGCGGATAGGTCGACTTAACATTTACCATTGTATTTGCTGGTTGCTTCAAGTTTTCCTTCACCGTAGGAGCGCCGGATTAATGTACACATGAAATTCCAAAACGAAAAACACATTGGTACATGGTGGGATCGAACCCCGGATCTCCCGCTTCTTATATTTAAAAACGAGGTACTTATACTTATTTCGGTTTACATTAGCGTAGTGGGTGGAGGGGTAATCGTGAATTAGCCTTCCACCTTTTCGTCTCGGGCGGGGATCGAACCCGTGTCTTCAATATACCGTGTTGACGCCTAGACCTCTCCTACACCCAGCTCCAGCGAAACTCTTTTGAACTTAAGCCAAAAAAAAAAGACTTTATTCACTGCCAATAACTACGTTTCAACAAATGTTAATTATATTTATTTCTCTGTTGATTTATTCATTTTTCAATTTAGGTATTTAGCATTTTTAAAGAAAATGCCATGTTCTATAAATAAAAAAGAGATACAGATTTTACATACATACTGTAGTATTATATTATCTGTGCATACGCATTGCGTCATTGTTTGCGTGTTGCAGCAAGCAAATCATCGAGACTCAGCGATGTTTATGTCACAGGACATAGCGCTAATTTTCAGCCAACAGCCAATAGGATCGGGCGGCGATTGGTTATTTTTTTAGTTTAAAATGAATCGCAATTATTATTTTTTTAATCTTTTTAAAAAGTTGTTTTTTTATACACAATGGGGAAACTTTTGGCCTTCATCTAACTAAGCTGATCTAAATAAGCGAGCTTCACCCTTCAACAACTAAGGAATTGGCTATCTTACCTTTAATTGGCTAGATGACTAAGAAATTTTTTTTGCTTTAATAGAAGCTCATTCATATAATAAACAGAAAGAAAAAACTCGGTTTTCGAATAACTATAAAAACAACCGAGATATAAGGTATTAAAGATTTTTCTCCATCTCTTTCTAGCAAAACGGCAATTTACAAGGAGTCAATATGGCCGTACTCAACAATGACGTCACAGTTGATGTCGGATCTCTCTGTCTAATCGCCTTCAAATTAACAACTTAAAATGCTTGTATCTAAGGCATTTCTAAGCCGATTTTAATTCTAATTTCACAGGACTGCGTCTTTTTCTACGGTATTTTAATATTTAATGACGAGACGTAAAAATTTAAATTCAGTCATCATCCCAATTGTCGGAACACATCAAATGTTATTATGGTGATAAACTAGGTAAGGCGGGTAACTAGCCAGGAGCCCTACCTCCAAACAAACCAAGCAAAAAAATTTGTCCTATGTGGAATTGAACCCCAAACTTTCAGCATTTTTTTATTGCTACTAAGTTGGCGAACAAGCAAACTGCCCACCTGATGGTGGAGGTAACAGTCACCCATAATACAGGTAGCTCTTATGAGATTCGCAGCAAATCTGCAATAAGAACCACATTGTAGGTACGTTGCCTTGCCAACTTATGTGACATCAGATGTAGAGTGCGTTTCATCAAATAGTACCTTTGCCGTTATGTTGGCAGCAATGTTTTCCAGTGTTGTTCTCCATTCAAATGAAAGTTCATAAAATCTGCAGAAGCATCTTCGCGTGTTGATTGGTGTTGATTGTGTAAACAGACAAGGGAGCCAACATTACGGCAAAGGAACTATTTGATGAAACGCACTTTAAAGTCACGGTACCGAGTAATTTTACTGCCATATCTTACCCTTCAAACCGGAACACAGCAATGCAAGAACTCTGCTTTGCGGCAGAAATAGGTAAGACGGAGGTACCCATGCAGGCGACCTTGGTACAGAATTTAACTCCGGTAAAGCATACCTGGTGGTTATTTGTTTGTACCACTAGAAGCACATTTGTTTTTTAGGTTATTACATTACTTGATCAAACAATATTTGTTTTACAGTTAATACTAGTTTAGGAGTCAGGGCTACCATTTATTTTGTGACTTGTTCTTAGTACAATAAAGATTTATTATTATTATTATTATTATTTGGTTAACGTTTAAATAACAGAGAAGGCCTGCATTTTAATAATACGTTTAAGGACAAACATAGGCTTTTTAAGAACCAATTGACACCAAAAAGGATGTTTCGCTCATAAAATTCACACAAAAAAGATTCCGTTCAATTAACGCTCCGTTCCGTTTCTTCAATATTTTTACATGAACATATAGAGAGAATTTACACGGCCCATTAAGTGTGTAGCCAATAAGGCTCGTCATAATGACCCGAGCTTGTGCCCCGGCGGCTGTATCACACACACCCATACATATTGATAGCGACAAGGTGTCAGCGAAAAAACGCATGAATCATGCAGTGAGACCTGCCACCCGCCCCACACAACTCAAGAATTTCGCACGGTTAGACACAAAGCGCGCACTTTTTCTTAGCGCATTGAAAACAGCTGATAGCTCATTTAATTTAATGAGCATCGACTATTTGAGCCCGAAACAAATTAAACTACATTCACACTTTCTTGAACTTAAATATTTCGTGTTTACTTCTGTGAAACCCATATAAATAGGTACATAACATATCTGGCAATACTCTCTTCTCGAACCAAAATTATATAGCAATATTTATTGTTACTATAGCTTTTCTATTGCTAGCCATACAGTCTATATGAAACTTGAAATATATCACAACCATAGTATGTAAAGCTGTTGTCTTAATAAAATACACGCGGAGTACTAAAGTGTCATAGAGCATGATTGTAATAAGATAGGAAAAGCTCTGGGCGTAGGAGGTAACCGCTTCAGGACATTCCGCAGCTTTCAAAGTATTGTTACCAATAACTTTATGTGGTCCTGGCAACAGTGCGAGCACCGTTTCATTTAATTAAAAAAACTATCAAATTTGCGCATACAAGTTGTTTGGCGCATACCCTATTAAGCCGAAACCTACCCATGTTAACATCTATATCTATACAAATAAATAAAATTGAAGTGTCTGTTTATAATGTCAAAATAACAAGTTTTTACTAAATGGGTATGGATGTATATCGGGTACCAATAACGAAAACACAATTTAATTTTTATTTGTCTGTCTGTCTGTCTGTCTGTTTGTTCCCGCTAATCTCCGAAACGGCTGGACCGATTTTGACGGGACTTTCACTAATAGATAGCTAATTTTAAAAGGTATAACATAGGCTACTTTTTATCAACTTCAATAAAAGTTACTTTTCCACGCGGACGAAGTCGCGGGCACAGCTAGTAGTCATATAAAATTAATGGCGTCATTGAAAATTCGAAACTATTTTCTGATTCCCCAAACATCTTTTTCACAGACACAACTATTTGTACGGGGGATTTCAAAATTAACTTTACAATTTTGAATTTTTAATGACAGTTTTTTTAGGAAGCCAAGTTATTCGGTGGATTTTCATTTTTACCGAATCTGAGTTTTGTTTTACGTAGACATGTATTACGAGGTTTTCTCACGAAAAACAACGCAATTTTCGAATGACGAGTTTTTACTTTTGCGACTTACAAGCTTACGAACTTAGATAAGTTTGTACGATGGCCTCGGTGCGCGAGTCCAACTCGCCCTTGCCCGGTTTTTCAAGCTTTAATTACAAGCTTTTCTTTACTTTCACATATCCCGGTGTCTGTAATGAAAACTTGCATGTTATATTTGACCCATGTGCCAGTGTCCGATTGAGCTGAAATTTGAAAAATACGTTTTTTTTAATTTTCTACTTCAACCCCATATTGGTGTAAACAGACTATTAGGTGTGAATTGTGATTGTTTTTATTGGCTGCTGATGTTTACATCATAAATGTCGCTAGATAGAGACATCGCTAAATAGTGCAACTTTAATGTTCTTTTCTTTTGGGACAGAGAAACTTAATAGATGGGGTTTTTATTTGGTCGCCATTTTTTAGTATTTAATTTACTGCTACGAGTATTAACTAAATAGCGATTATTTAATTTCTTGTTGCATTGACGTACACGTATATCACCTGTACACGTGCATTGAAATATTTGCATTTAGAATAACGTGAGTCTTTATTCTGTTTACAGGCTGGAAATCAAAAACGGTCACTGGAGGTGTACTGTAGAGTGTAATTTAAAAGAATTTGAAATCCTATGGATTGGTGCGCCATAAAGTAAGATGTTACCGTTAGCATGCAATTTCTTTTGGGTGAGCTATTGCAAAAATGTACCTATTCCCCCCAGATTTTTGAAGAGTGAGTTCATTAAAAATCACTTACAGGCAAACAAAATGTAGATTAATTTGAATGTCTTAGAATTTGTCGTAGAATAATTTGTCCTAAATATCATATTAGTGTTAATATCATTTAATAGATAAAATAGAATGGGCATATAATTTAGTGTATTGTCATTGAAAATCAAGCTCTGGCGTCAGCGTAGGGCGTGTCTATGATGTTATTGGTCAATATGTCGGCGATCGCTCGTCTATCGTGCTCGATTCTCTAATACTAGTTCGATTAAATTATAATAGCTCCGTCTGATCGATTGTGAGACCGATGCTTATCTTACCGAACAAAACATCAATCGAATTAATTTATAAATCTATTTGGTAGATTAAGTTTCGAAGTATCGACTGCGGGCGGTGCTCATTAGGTTTATAGGAATAATTTTGTGCATGAAGAAATTTGTTAGTTCTCTTCAAATGCCGAGGCCATGCGAATTACATGTTAGCAATAAATAAACAGCATAATAAGCCTGATATTTATAGTGATCCTTACATTTGTTTTTTCTCGTTAATATATATAAAGAATTGCATGGAGCAATTTAGAATAATGTGACGATAAAATTATCAATGAATGCCATTTTCAAAGTTATGAATTATTTCACAGGCGTATTTGTAATTAGATGATTGGTGTGACCACATAAGATGCCGAGGTCCCGATCGGTATCTTTCCTCGAAGTATGCGATGCCAGTCGATAGAAACGGGCTGAGAATACTTCAATACGTGAAATGTGTGAGATGGCGTGACGGCCGCAGTTTTTGCTTGCGCTCCAGAAGCCTGTTCGCACCAACACTTTGACGTTTAGCAAAATTCCTCGGCAAATAAAAACAATTTTCACGTCTCCGTCGTAGGAATGTGCGGTGTGCGAGCGAACGCTTTGCCTCCGCGGAGACGCGGGGTTTTTTCATCGATCGGCGAGCCGTTTTAACGTTGGAGGTAATGTATTCGGTGTCGCTCACTTTGTTATTTAAATGGTCGACACAGGACCGTATATGTTGGACATATGTGCTATGGGATAGTCACGTCGATGACGCGGCGTCGAGAGCTACACAGGGGTGTTTTGACAAAGAACACAAAAAAGGAAAGCGCTTAACGCTCCCATTGTCTATGGTAGCGATAATGCCGCGCCGGTGCGGGGTGCATCGAGCCCGTCGTGTACGCCTCGGTGTGTGAAGAGGGTTGTAATGGCTACCGACGGGTGATGTGCCAGCCACGCCCATCAAATAATCGTTTGTTTTTACACGCTTATTACGAAAACACGTTATGTATTCATTTATCATAGCTATGTTCGAATCCACTGATTTCAATGAGCATCTGAAAAAGTGTAACAAAAGATTTTTAATTTTAAACAAACATAAGACAGTAGCTGCTTTGGTTTTTTATGGGGAATATTGCCAGTAGAATGCACTGAAATATGTTTATTCACCTTATAACTAAGATGGATCAGTGTAGTGCTTTTTTATTTGCCAGTAACATTTAAATCTGATTTTATATCCACTATTTAAAATTCGTCGTTTATGCGACGCATTTACGGTGAAGGAAAACATCGTGAGGAAACCTGCACACACCTGTGAAGAAAGAATTTCTTTACAGGTTGTGTGTGAAGTCGACCAACCCGCACTTGGCCAGCGTGGTTGACTAAGGCCTAATCGCCCTAGTTTAGGGTAGGCTCGAGCCCCTCGGTGGGGACGTAAACGGGCTGATAATGAGTTGATGACGATGATGATGATGATTTAAAATTCGTAAAATATCAAAATATTATTGGATTTCAAAAAGGTGTTATCGCCGATGACAGCAAAGTTTCAGTGACAATATACTAAAGCCCCTTTGCCCTCACACACGCACATGGTATTGTGCGGGCAACATTTTTTATACAATTTATCAATCCAAGGCAGATGGCCCCGGCTCACATAAACACCTTTTAAAATGCACCCAACTATTGTGGGGTTCATAATCGTATGCGGATAAAATGGCCGAGCATTGTGACGTGGTGCTGGCTTAGCTCAAATCGGTTTGCGATTTAATACCGTTTTATTTGATACTAGCATTGCCCGCAGTTTCATCTGCGCGAAGTTCTGAAAATAGTTTTCAACGGCGATACAAGTCGAATGATACATTGCATGCATCAGATTTTAATGTAGAGCTATGTGGAAAATTTATGATCATCATTTGGCCCTGTCTTCAATATGAAAATGTGATGTTGTCTGTATTCTTATATTATTTTTAACTTAAGTGTTTTTGAAGTCGGTTTTTATTTTTGTATTTTATCTATTTAGTGGATTTAATACCAGCTCACCGAAGTAACTTCAAAGAATACGACAAAGGGGTAATACGTGCCTATTGTATTTGAAAAACTAACTTCTTACTTCTATAAGTTAATCCCGGATCCTTCCATCATCAGCTCGGTTCATGACAATCATGACTACCAGACGCATAAACCTGAATAGCTTCATCATGAAATAAGTTCGATATACCTATAAAATTTTTCCTCTATTTTCCAGGCTATGACAATAAAATTCATATTTGATATTTTTAACTAAATCCGAGTTTCGAACGGTTATTTTGTAATATAAACAACTGGCCAAGTGCGAGCTGAACTCACGCACCAAGGGTTCCGTACAAAATTATCTAAGTATATTTGTTCCTAACTTCATATAGTTTTATTTTTTTCATAGCTGTAGAGACCGTAGATATTATACATAATTGGCCGTATAATGATTCTGTTCTTTCCGTTTGAAGTACGGAACCCTAAAAGATCTTATCCAACCGAAAACGACAAACACGAAAAAAACGGAAATCAGAGAAATCGGTAGAGTTAGCCATTCTCATTTAAGAAGTAGATTGTACTTAAATTTCAATTCCCAAAAAAAATATGAGTAAGTATAACACAATTTTACTAGACTATTAAATTTATTGATTAGCACGTAATACGCATCGCCTGTTTTATATAAACTCTTCCTGCAGATGACGTACACTGAACACCAAACCATTGAAACCGTTATTATTAGGAACAGAGACTCTACGCCGCCGACGTAAGAGCTACGAAGCCGTACGTCTAAAATGGTTGCTCAGCCGCAGGGGCGAGAAGGGTTCCGTATTGTTTGCAAAATATTTTGAAAGCGTCATTTTATACGGTGTATTAGGCACTGGTTTTGATAGTTGGGGGACGTCTTCTGCTCCAATCATATCATCATTACACATTGTGCTCACCCCAGCGCTTCACCGTTGAAGTACTCATAAAGAAACTAATAAATTTATAACTGTTTTTTATAAATCGTCGTCTGTGAAAAATCCTTAATATGTTTTTAATTGGGTCATCTTTGAAAACATTTTGACAACAAACCGCAGAATGCAATTATTAACATAGCAAAAATTTAGCTAATTTTCAACGCTTAAGTATACAAAATCTTGTTGAGTTTCATTTAATTATGTAGTTTCACTTTAGTCAGAAAAAAGTGGCTATGGCAATTTACAACAACAAAAATTATACTTTGAGAGCAATAAGGATAAGATATTATTAAAATGCAAAAAATATAGAGTTGAATCTTTAAAATTTTAGTAGAATATAATAAGTAATAGGTATTTATAAATATTTTTTCATGTTGAGTGGAAAAAGATATAAGCAAAAGCTAATTATTTTGAATTATGAACTGCTCCTTTAGTCTTACGTTTCCATCAACTCGAAAACGTCTTTATCACTTGAGAGTCACTTCACTGTTAAGTCGTTAAAATGTCAGTTTAGAACTGTCCATTATATGATAAATGAATCCATTTCCTTCTTTTCTAGGCGAATTGTGATGATAGATGATGTATCAGAAGAAAGTATTGTAATGATTTATAATACATCGATTAAGAATTGTTTTGCCTGGCGGTGAGTCCATTGGAACGTATATTGAGTGACTCAATATAATTAGCCTATAGAATCCAATAATAATGCAACAATATAGGTTTTTTTTAAATTTTCACTGGCAAGCAAAAAAAAGGTACGACTTGTAAACGATTTTCTGTAGCTAAGAGACTACACAACATAGTCCGTAACTTGGGTGTTTCGTAAAAATTACAAAACATCATTAAGAAAAATTTACACTAGATAGATACATTTATTTGATAACTCATTAGCAGAAGTCTTGAAGGGAGAAAAAATACATTTCATTTTGAATTTTCTGTCTTCAATAATAATTAGGATTCCTAACTCTTTATATATTATAAGGATCCCTGGGATCCTTATAATTCCGTTATGTACGCCCGTCTCTCCGCGGCTTAGCTAAGAGTCTTCTTCTTCTATTACTATAAAATTGCAAAATTTTAAAGTACGGAGCGTTCACAACGCGCGGCATGCCCTTGGCCAGTTTAATTCTTGATTCTTGTAACTACACAGTTTAAGTTTATTTCGGTTTTGTAAGTAGATGTTGTTTTTTATTAAAGTTAAAAATGACCATAAAAGGCGCAATTATAAAAAAAAAACAATATTACCTACGTAATTAATTTTTTTATTGTTACACATCAAAGTATGTTGCTTACATACCTTAATTTTAATCACATCTATACCAAGGAATAATATATTATTATTCAGTTTTGTTGGTTTATTATACTTTATGATTTTTAATCGTCCGTTTAAATAGCACATAATATTTACCTACGTATAAAATTAATAGATTTTTTTTTAAAATTTTACAATACACAATTCTTACATAGCATGCTCTTCCTATACGTAATAATAATACCAATACTTTTGTACGATTCTGGATAGCATCCCATATTGTTCGATCGTTATAAATGTAGCCATAAAATGATCCTAAAGCACAACCACATACAAAGTATACCTTAAATCATTTTTTTTTATTTTATCAACAACAATAGAAGTAGTTTGGACATTTATCGTTCGCATTTACATATAGGTGTGCATTAAAACATTATTCACATAATATATCCTACTTACATATTTTAACCGTCTCCGCCTTTGAAATAAGAAAATTTCGCTAAGTTGCAATTTTTTATATTATTCATTTTACTTGGTATTTTATACCTTTGACCTAAAGAATATCGTCCCACAAATAAAATAACCAGAAAAAACACTAACGCAGACCTCTTCTCGTCAAGAAGATATGGCATAACTTGAGGAATTAAAAATGTAGCTGACAAAGTTTCGGGTTGATGAAAATGATTACTCTTAAATACGGGCGTAAACATTAAATAAGGTCATTATTCCGTACCTACATATACCCATACGGTTATTTTTTTATCACCCTGGAAAATTTAAGGGACGCTTCACGACATCGTATTAGAATGATTTAAATATGAATAAAAAAAATAACTCACTTTCTTAATTTTATATCATTTATTTTTAATTCCAAAAAATGCTGCGCTAGTTGAGAGCAGCACTTTTTGAGATTTTTTAATTTTTTTTTTTTAATTTATTTCATAATTGATGTTTCCTGAAGCGTCCCTAAAATTTTCCAGGACGATAAAAAAATTACCATGTATATGAGATATCAAGAAACTTTCTTACTATGAATAAAAACCGAAATTCGAAAATATAACAACATACTTACTATGAATAAAAACCGAAATTCGAAAATTAAATGCTCCCATTTTTATGATAAATTCATAAAAGCCTGATTTTCCTTAATAAATAATTTCCAAATGCAGTCAACACAGTACTTAATCATATCACAGTAAAATTAATTAAACAAAAGTAATAACAAAGTTAAGTTTACTGTTATGTACGAGTAAGAGTACTGTAAGTACACAGTGTTTCAAAATAACCAATAAATAATAATCAATGCTTTATCGAAAACTCATTATTGACACCCAACTCTAGCTGTTTATACGTAATGTCATTCAACCCAAAATTGACATGTAAATCATAGTCAATTTTGGGTTGAATGACATTAAGTATAAACAGTTGGGACATTTTAATAATTAGTTTTCAATAAAGAATTGATTATTTATTGGTTATTTTGAATCACCATGTATATGTGTAATTAAAATCATGCAATGTGTGCGGAATGACGTCGCTTCATTATTTTCCAGCAATTACAGCCCTATTTAGTTAGTTAACTATGCTCATTCTAACATTTGTGTAAAGTCTGGAAGTTCCTTAAATCTCTTGGTATTGGCAAATCTCAAGTACATAATAACGACTTCAAGTTAGACATTAATGTTCTTAATTCACACTTTACTTCAACGACACCTTTCAACGGTGCTCGTAAATCTGAGACTTTAAACAATCTTTCTTCATTGCCTGTACCCGATTATCCTGCTTTCTTTATAGATCAATTTACGGATAGTGATGTTAAGAGAACTGTCCTTTCTATATCCTCTGGTGCTATTGGTAACGACAGCATTAGTCGTAATATGATCCTTCCTATATTAGATATCCTTATCCCAATCATCTCATATATCCTTAATACTTCTATCGCCTCTGGTAAATTTCCCTGTGCATGGAAGGATGCTTTTGTAATTCCACTTCCTAAAAAAGTCAATCCCGGCTCCTTCACCGATTTTCGTCCAATGTCAATTCTGCCTTTCCTTTCCAAAGTCCTTGAAAAATTAGTTCACCGTCAGCTCCTTAAGTTCCTCAATGTTAATAACTTACTAAATCCAATGCAATCCGGTTTCCGAATGGGTCATAGTACGACTACTGCCTTAACCAAAATCACGCACGATATTCGCCAGGGTATGGAAAATCATCAATTCACAGTTTTGACGCTCTTAGACTTTAGTAATGCCTTTAATTCCGTGGATTTTGATATACTTATTGGTGTCCTACGTTCTCTTGGCATATCTCCTACCGTAGTTGACTGGTTTCATAGTTACCTGCTAGGGCGCCGGCAACGTATACGCATTGAGGATTTCTTCTCTGACTGGTGCAGTATCAATGCGGGTGTCCCTCAAGGTGGCGTATTGTCTCCACTTCTTTTCTCTATATTTATTTATTCCATTACACATTCACTTTCGTGTCTCTATCACTTGTATGCTGATGATTTGCAGATCTACACGCAAGCAACATTATCAAATCTCTCACATGCTATCGCCGAAACTAACAGCGATCTTAAGTTGATCGACAACTGGAGCAAATCATATGGACTTATCATTAATCCTACAAAATCTCAAACAATTATTATTGGCAGTCCGTATTTTGTTTCAAGGACTGATTATAGTTTGTTGCCAGCTGTAGTATTTGGCGGTACTATTGTCCTTTTAGCAAATGCGTAAAAAATTTAGGTTTAGTATTTGATCAGTGCTTATCTTGGCGACCGCAAGTTGAAGCTGTTCGCAAGAAGCTCTTCGCTGCTTATGGTTCACTCAACAGGTTTCGTAACTTTCTTCCGATTAGTACTAAAATAGAATTAGCACAATCACTTCTACTTTCACTGCTCGATTATGCTGATTGTGCCTGGGCGGGATCTGTCTGAGGAGCTTCTCGACAAGCTGGAGCGTCTACAAAATGTGGTCATTAGATTTGTTTTTAATTTACGAAAATTTGACCATGTTTCTTACTATCGCTCTCAACTCAAATGGCTCCGAATTCGACAACGTAGAGACTTACATGTCTTATCCCTTCTTTACAATATTCTGTTCCATCCAATATCTCCACCTTATCTTAAGTCTCATTTCTCTTTTCGGTCTGCTTCGTCGAGTCGTAATTTGCGATCCAATTACATTTTATCCCTTGATATTCCGCCTCGCTCGACTCATTTGCTGACGTACTCGTTTCCTTCTCAAGCCGTCCGGCTATGGAACTCTCTTCCTGAGAGTATTAAGAGAGCGCGTACGCTAGATTCTTTCAAATCCCTAGTTCGTAGTCACTTCCTATCCACAAATCCTTAACCACTATACTGTGTTTTATATCCCTTTCCTATCACACAAGCAATTTTTATTCCTATTTTTTCCCCCTTCCCCTTGATTGTCCTTTTTCGTATTTCCCCCATCTTTAGGTTGCCTGGAAGAAATTGCTTTTTAGCAATAAGGCCGCCTATTTGTACATTTTTTTTACATTTGTATCCCATTGTCATGAATATTTGTACAATAAAGGGTTTATTATTATTATTATTTGTGCAGTAATTAAAGTAAACATTTTAGCCGCCTCCGTGGTCTAGTGGCTTAGACCACCGGGTGTTGATCGGGAGGTCCGGGGTTCGATTCCTTGTGGGGGCAGAAGTTTTTCTGCACTTTTGCGGCTAGCTACCACCATCTTATCTAAGTTTGTCGCCACAATAACGATGTTACTAGCATTGTTGTGTTCCGACAATTAGCGGTAAGATAGCCAGTGTCTCAGTTGTTGAGGAGTCCAGGTGAAGCTCGCTTCCACCTTCGGCCTTATCGTCACTTACCATCAGGTGAGATTAAGGCCAGAGCTTGGCTGTCATATTTAAAAAGTAAAAAACATACGCGATGCATACTTTTTTGAACTGTGCATATTATGTTATCGGCTTGTATAAATAATGGTTTTAATCAATCCTTAAAGTCAAAAAATATTGGGTGTGAAATTCAGGAATCTCCGGTTGGCTTTAAATTACAATATTGTATTGTTTAACAATACATTTTGAATTTATAAGGAACTTTGTTTGTTAATTTTAAATGTTTGTTGCTATTCAGTCTTCACAATCTTTTGATGCTATTCAGTCCTAACAGTATTACATATACATTCAGTCTTGTTGAATTCACAACACTAAATACCTAGTCACCCGGTCAAATCGCCTAACCTTCCATACTCAATAATATACGGAAGAGTTTTTAAATGTTGGTTACTTATTGTTTTATTTAAAAAAAGTTAAGGATGCATTTTTATTAATTGGGCGACGTGCTTTTACAGTTATTTTATAGTATTTCTTTTAGATGAGCGTCGGTGGCGCTGTGGACTCGGCACTTGCCTTCCAATCGGGAGCTAGGGGTTCGAGACCCGCCATGAACTAATGTGTTTTTCATTTCGAATTTCATATGTACATTTGTCTGACGCTCCTACGGTGAAGGAAAACATCGTGAGGCAACCTGCATACATCTGCGAATAAATTCAATGGTGTATGTGAAGTCGACCAATCCGCACTGGGCCACCGTGGTTGACTAAGGCCTAATCACCCTAACATAGGGTAGGCTCGAACCCCTCGGTGGGGACATATATGAGCTGTGATGATGATGATGATGATGATTTCTTTTAGTTACAGAGTAATTGTCTGCACGATAAGGAACACATTGTTTTAGTCTGCTTTCAAATTACTAACAACTTCAAAGTCGTATCTTTGTAGTAAGTTTTGTAAGATGCACAAACACAACTATTAAATACGTTTTTACATTTTTTGGGTATACATTTAGTGACTGCTATAAAATATTGCGCTGCCTAAAATAATTTATTTTGTATTTAAAAATTCAGAACCATTTGTCTTCTTGAAATTAAACCATAGCCAGTAATAGCTACCGATATGTAAAGTATCAGTTTACGCGCAGTCATAAAAGTATCAGTTTCAAATGGTCAGAAGGCACACATTGATATTAAATTAATTCACACACGCAACAAATATATCCATTCTGTGACATTATGATATTAATCTCAGTTAATATTAATTCTTTGTGTAACTTTATTTCTTTTTATTTTTCTTCTGGTACAAAATTTATTTGAAAACGTTACTCTATTCCCTGTAGAATATATCAAATAAAAATTTTGTCATATTTTATAGGTCTTTGACTGACCTACTTATTATTGTCTATACAAATAAATAAACTGGAAGTGTCTGTTTGTAATGTCAAAATAACAAGTTTTTACTGAATGCGTATGAATGTATATCGGGTACCAATAACAAAAACACAATAAAAAAAATTATTGTCTGTCGGTCTGTCTGTTTGTTTCCGCTAATCTCCGGAACGGCTGGACCGATTTTGACGGGACTTTCACTAATAGATAGCTAATTATATAAGGTATAACATAGCTTTTTATCAAGATCGATCCAGCCGTTACTATTCCACGCGGACGAAGTCGCGGGCACAGCTAGTTTTCAATAAAGTTAAACGAATTTCTAAGAATATTTAAATGCCCTCTATAAATATTTACTTTTATCAAGCTGCCTTAAAAGTCTTCAAAACAAGCTTGCGTTAATAATAAGCTTGTAAATTCTGCGTAATTAGTATAAGTACATTAATTTCTCAATAACGTCTAATTTGGGTTTGTTTGGTTTAATAGTAAAATTTTGTCTGTTTAGTTTGCTTAAGTACTAAGCTAGTTCTTATGGTATTACTTATATCATATCAAAAATACTAGGTAATAAATATCATAGTTATAGTTGACAGTTGTGCTTCAGCCACTCATGTGAAAGAAACTGAGGCTACAAGCGTTGGTAAAATTCACCAAAAGATTGATGTTATCATTTCTTACTGTGGTCTTCTATAGGCCAAAAATGTTCTCTATGTTCTCGTTGTGAGTAAAAAATTTAATTTTTATCAGATTATTAGGAAAAACGGTCATTATTCCTTCTAGTTTCATATAACTTGACGTTTGTACAGCTGTTGTTATTACACAACATAGATAATATATACTTATACTTTGTATAGTTGGCCAAAAAAAGTTTTGACTTTGTCGTATAAATAGAATATATCTATCTTAGTAACGGTCACTATATTATTGCAAAGGAAAATTAACTGTTCAATTCTTTTACATCAAATCTTTTACCACGCGAATCTGAACTTCAACCACCCCAAGATGATTAGACCTTTTATTTGGGCAACTGTAACAATTAGACTTGGTTAATATTATTATCAACCAAATAGCCTCATTTCTTCAGTTGAATTTTATAAATAGAATCCAAAATTGCATCCTTTTTATGATTCAATTATAACACAATTGTGTTGTAGTTATAAATTAATAAAATAACGACTAGTCGCTGACGACTGACCTCCGTGAATTCATCTAATTTATGGACTGCCATAAAACAATTCTACAAACTCCCCACAAAAAGGTCCGTCAATTCAAAAGCCCGTATGAGATAATAGTGACGGAGGCAGGCATCACAAAAGTCTAAACGCAACACTAAACTGTAAAGAAAAAACAAACATCTGGCCCTACTCCGACGCAAACGAATTCTTGGACCGTTCGATCCTTTAAAATCAATGTTAAGTACCAATACTTTACAGGACAACAATAGTCCAGTGTGCGAGTGAGACGGAAACGGGACGGAACTGGACATTTTAATTTATGATATGCTTTTTTTTCAAACATTACACAGTACAGATGAATCTCTCTACTTTTGTAATGAATTGAAAAATGTAGTCCTGTGTCCAATAGTTTTTGTTCATACCGAGAAACGGACTTCACAAGTCGATAGCACGTATCGCCAGTTAGCTTTGTTTGTGTTCATATCATGTTACAAGGATCCTCTTTGACAACAGATTGTTGTTTGATGTGATTGTGTCCGTTCGGTTACTACTGAGGCGTGTTAGCGTCGCGACCGTGAAAGCTGCGCTGCGGCCGTCGCCTTGGGGGGCGGTTCGTTATGAATTAATGTGAATCGAAATGTTTCGGCAGATCAACACTCTTTCGCTTCAATGGCGTCGACGTCTCACTACGGCATCGCCGGATGCGAAGAGCCGGTTTAACTTTGACTCCTGAGCGTGACTAATCAATTCAACATCGAATTAATGTACATAATTATATAACAGTAAGATTGAGAGCATTGCCAAAAGGTGAGCAACAAATTTGCACTTACCGGTATGTGTTCTCTTGTGAATTTTGAGGTTTTCTGATCTCGCGAACACCTTTCCGCAGCCAGGGAACGGGCACGGGAACGGTTTCTCTCCTGTATGCACGCGGATGTGGTTCACTAGTTTGTATTTCGCTTTGAACGGCCGCCCGTTCCGCGAGCAGCCCTGCCAGAAGCACGCGTGCGTGGTGCACTCCGGTCCCCCGACGTGCTCCACAGTCAGGTGTGTGACGATCTCGTGCATGCTCGAGAACAATTTGTTGCACAGTTTCCGAGGCGGCGGCTGTTCGGGGTCGAGCCACTGACATCTCATGTCACGTCGCGGCGGAGCGCGCACGTATCGTAGGAACGCGTGGGGCGCGTGCGCGTGGGCATGCGGCACCAGAGGGGGCGCGCCGCCTTGATAGTGAACATCGCCCCGCCAGTCCCAGCTTTGATCGAGGGGTTGCTGCGGGAACAGCTCGCCGCAGCCGCCGTAGTCCCGGAGGTAGCCGGTCTGGTAGGAGTGCAGCGGGTAGGGCTGGTAGTGGGGCGGGTGGTGCGGCGGCGGGTGCGGCGCGGCGGCTCTGTGCTGGGCCCCGACGCCGCATGCGGGGTCCGGCGACATTTTCAGCCCATAGGAGGCGAGGTGTGCATTTGTGTCTAGGAACGCATTCATGGCGGGGGCGGCCGGCGCCGGCGCATAGCCCCATTCGCCCGCCACCATCCACGCGGCGGGCGCTCCCCGCTACCACCGTTGCCGCTAACAGTCTCGGCGTGCACGCCACGGGTGACACTTCTAACGTTCGCCTTATCAATTTCTCTTGCGGGGCGACATCTCTTCTGAATAACCTGCCAAAGATAAAGTGATGATTTAACTTTTGGCTAATCAAAATACAAACCATAACATACAAGTTTACAGTCATTTTTATTTCTAATGATGTGAGGTTTCAATACGTATTTTTTTATTAATTCAGGCTATGTAGTATAGAAAGAATTGAGAAATTTTAAAATATCTCGTAAGTCAGGTGTATAAAACGAATCCAAATCAAAAGGCGATCCCGAGACAAATTCAAAACCATATCTCAAAATAATAACACGCATTCGTGCACCCATAACCGGCGACGAGCGTTTATTTATAAAAAAAAATCGTGAGCCAGGTACTTTTGGACATTAAATTAAACTGCGGTAAAATTTATAGGACATTTTTATACGCCTGAGACAAAAATTTCGATTGTATTCGTGTATATTTAATTTTACTTTATTTGTTAGGCTGGCTCCAATCTCTTTTATGGCCGTGGTTTAGCATCGATAGTTTATTAAAATAGTTTTATGAATGATAAAACTTGTTTCTCGGTGAGAAGCATTTATTTCACATCCCTGTTTATAATTATTACGTATTTATGCAAGCAGCATAACATGCATTTTATACATCCTCCAGATTTTATTTACCTTGGGATAGACGTTCTTTAATTGGTTACTTGGAAACGTGTGATATAACGTGCAAAGTTCTAGTTAGGCGAATAACTTTATTGATTGAATTACACCTCGTTTTCTGCTCCAAATCAGTACAAGTCCTAAATTTGTAGAATTTTGTTTTAGTTTTGCGCAACAAGAAAAAAAATATGTTTTAGGTACTATCAAAAATGAATGCTTAGAAGTATTTAATAACGACTTTACCTCTAACTCTCCTAATATACTCACGCCGGCTCCATACGTTGGCTCCAACGTTGGCCCCAACGCCATACGTCCAACGTGTAAATCTAGAAAAGGCATTGGCTCCAACGTTAGGGCAACGTTGGACCAACGTGTAGAGCTGGGCGCAAGGCGTCGGGGCCAACGTCGGAGCCAACGTGTGGAGCCGGCGTTAATATTTATAACAAAAATATAAAAGGGACGTTATTATTGCCTCTTAATACAAGATACATTACTAGATGTTGTTAAATTCCACAGACAAACTGTTCATATACAGTTTTGCGGGACATTGATTTCTTTCATATGTTATTTTCTTGTACCTTATCTATACTAACATTATAAAGAGAAAAGATTTGTATTTTTATATTTTTGTATGTTTATATTGAATAGGTTCCGAAACTACTGGACCAATTTGAAAAATTCTTTTACTATTAGAATGCTACAATATCACATGAGTAAAATAGGCTATAGAATATTTTCCTACGGGAAAATATGAAATTCCCACGGGAAAAACGAAGATAACGCCGGCGAAGCTGCGAGCGGAAAGCTAAAAAATTAAGTATCTTAGGTACTACACTGCTTAGGCTGTTGCCTCCTTTTGCGAAGAAGTAATTTCACAGAAGGAGGCTGCGGAGAGGGAGCGGGAGGAAGTTCCTCAAGCCGCTCCTCTCCGCCGCAGACGGATAGGCAGGTGAAGGTGGGGCATTCGCACAAGCAGTGCCCGTCTAGTGACCCTACCGTGGAGGCTTGCGTGCACGGTTGGCCCAGTGCACGCCGTCCCGTCAGGCCCTCCGTCTGGGGATTGCCCTGGTGTTCTCGGGCAATCCCCCCTTAGCGATAGTCCAACCAACCGGTTGCTCGGGCTTGCCAGGGCGCGTGGGCAGTGGTGTTGTAGTGTGGACCTTACCCATAGCGCTCATAAAAGCAGGGAGAGACCGGGGGATTTTAGTGGGTAGGCCTGGCACTCTGCCGGGAGGCCCCACACATGCTCGCCGTCAAGCCAACGGTACAGTGCGGTCACGCATTTCCCCCCGAAAAAAAGAGTAACACTGCTAAGGCTTAGTATAAATTATTACGACGAATTCACTTTTAAATTTTCAAAAATGTAACATCAACTAAACAGATGATTTTCTCCTTAAAGAGACGAGTTAGTTCCTGCAAAACTATAACTTGTTTTATTTTTATTCATTAATCGATTACCTACTAAAACTTTATTATTATTCATTAAAATAAATGAAATTATTTATTATTCGCGAATAATAATGAAACTAATTATGCATTCGTTAATCGTCATTCGAATAACATTACCCAACCTGGCGCCAAACCTAAGACAGCACAACCTATTCTTCAATCAACACCAAAATGTACCATTCCACAAGCATGTAATGTACACCATCACTATATTAAGCGAATCCCAACTGTCAATCAATCTGCTTATTGTTAGCTATAATAATCGTGTTACTGCAAAATTATATTGTTTATATATTGTTTGAAACACTTCAGCTGAGGGCCCGAGCGGGCCTACCTGGCCCGTTAAACAATGTCGTACCTTTCAGATTTACATCTAATCTTAACATTATCTTTCGACTCCCCGCGGCGCACCCGCTTCATCACAAAGCAACGGGTTGACAGATATCTACAGGCAAACATCGAGCAATAGGATTAAAAATGTCTTTTTCGACAAACTTCATATTTTCTTGGCCATTTCCAACTTTAAAAACGTTTCGAACAGCTAAAAACGAATTTTCAAACTGCAAACTTAACTTTGTACTAATATTGCAGCTGCAAAAAAGTTGCAGTTTTACTGAATTAGCTCCTAATATCATTAAAAGATGTTTGGCTGTGACCGATTATCTGCTTAACGAATCATCTCTAACGGGAGGTGACGCTTCAAATCACATTAAGATGAGCCTAATTATGTTTGTTCAACTTATCCAATTAAAGAGAGAGATAAGAATTTATTGAGCAGAAATACCATAGAGAGATTCAAGATAATGTTAGATTAATTATTCGCTGGAAACGTTTGAGAAGCAATTACTTACTCGTATTTTTTAATAGCCTGCAATGTGTATAATTTAATATATTGTCACAGAGGTAAATTATTTTTATGCACTGTCACTGATGGACATCATTTCTACAAAAAACAAAAACCGACTTCAAAAACATTGAAAAATTAAAATAATGCCAAACGATGATCTCCTAGAAAGTCTTAAAATTTGGCACAGACTTCAATATAAAGCCTATACCTATTCTTATATTATTTTTAACATTTTAGTGTTTTTGAAGTCGGTTTTTATTTTTTGTATTTTTTTAACTTTTTAGTGAATTTAAATCGTTAAATTCACTTAAACGATACGGCAAAGGGTCTATACATATTGTATATTTAAATTAAAAAAATAACCTCTTACTCCTAAAAGTTTACACTGAAAAAAAGGTAGCTTATCAAGTTGAAATTTTGCTTGTTTGAGTAAAATATAATAAAATTAATCATCAACATGTTTAAAACTACAAACCACAAATGATTATGAAAATCAATTTAAAATGATTGAACGCCTGATAAGAAAAACATATTCAAAACAATCAACTTTTTTAAATTTTGGTGACGTCACCTTTGTAAACATTTATAATTGTAAATTCTAATAAGATAAAATGATTAATCATATCAAGCTTTGCGACTTGCCAAAAAAGTGATCAAGTTCTTAATAAAATTCACAAACATCATAGTGACATTAAAAAGTAATCTTATTACGGCCAACCAACTATACTTTATTACTGTAATCATGCACCTTTATGCGCTCGTATATAAATAAGTTGCATGAATGAAGGTAACAAATTCTTGATACATATTATCAATTTTTTTTTTCAGTGTAGAATCCTTCCATCATCATCTCAGTTCATGACTACCAGACGCAAATAGCTTCGGAAAAAACCCAACCGATCCGTAGTCACACCGTATTGTCACACTAGTGTGACTACAGTTAATTTAATTTTTCTGTAGTCACACCGCAATAGCCCAAACACACCCTTGACGATAAAAACAAAAGACCGAAGATCAAATTTAATAAAATATATTATTTATATAAATCAACGCACACAATGCTACAATAGATTTTCTTTTTCCGTTTTTATTATACAGAGTTTTTATCCAACAATAGAATCTTAAGAAACGGCTTTGGTAATTGTTATAATTTATAAACTTAATTAAAAGTACCTTTATAATTATATATCCATACTTCTACTGAAACAGGTAACACGGGAAATTAAAGAGAAATATGAACCCAAAATTAAAGACAGTTTGGTCAAGATATGGATAAGGTGACTATGGATCGAGTAAAATTATCCATAATCACACCGGTGTGACAACGGATAAATAAAATGAACCATAGTCACACTGGTGTGGTAATACGGTGTGACTACGGATCGGTTGTGGGAAAAAACATGAAACACGTTGGACGTCTCTATAAAATATAAGGGTTTCCCTCGATTTTCATGGGATCCTATCATCAAATCCTGATTTTGGTGACAATGGGACCACCTCAATCTGCAACCCCCACAAGAACCATTGTATGTTGGCAACTTGTGATATCAGATGTAAAGTAACGGCACCCAGTAATTTCACTGCCATGTCCTACCCTTCAAACCGCAACACAGCAATGCAAGCACTGCTGCTTTGATTTGTGATAATTTTTTGTGTAGGTATATTGGGTAGGTCTGAGAATGGGTCGTAGGCTATTATTATGTGGGTGGCCCTTTCCAGAATTTTTTAAGACATGGCATCAAAAAGTTAAAAATAATAAAAGAATAGGTGCAGACAACATCATATTTCTATATTGAAGTCGGTGCTAAATTTTAAGACTTTCTAGATCATTGTTTGGCACCGACTTTAATATAGAAATGTGATGTTGTCTGACCCGCCCGAAATGTGATTCTTTTATTATTTTTTACTTTTCAGTGTTTTTGAAGTCGCTTTTATTTTTTATTAATAAAAATTATTTATATCTCTTTAGTGAATGAAATCTTTCTGGTGAATTTAAACTCACTTGGTAATATATGCCTATTTTATATAAAAAACTAAGCTCTATCTCCTAAAAGTTAAGGATCCTTCCATCATCAGCTTAATTTATGACTACCAGACGCAGATATATGAATAGTTTCGGAAAAAACATGAAACACCTTAGACGTACCTATAACATTTAAGGGTTTCCCTCCATTTTCATAGGATTCCATCATCAGATCCTGACTCTGGTGATAATGGGACCAAGCTCGAGATATACTCTTTCCAATAAAAAAAGAATTATCAAAATCCGACTTCTCTATAAAAAGTTACGCGTGGTTATACATAAAAAAAATATACGCGTCGAATTGAGAACCTCCTCCTTTTTCGAAGTCGGTTAAAATACTTATTATTCTAAATTTTCACCCTTTTACCACCAACCACCATTTTTAATAGCAACATTAGTATTTTTACTGGCGAAACGTAGTTCTCGGGCGGGCACAGCTAGTAGGTATAATAGAAAACTCATTTGCAGTACTTAGTACTAAGAACATTTATTTATGGGATTCTCTTTTATTTTGGTTATTCTCAATTCAAATTTTACAACTTTAAAGTTAAGTTTAACATTACAGGTTACCTCATGTTTAAGCAAATGAAAATGCAACAATAAGAACGAAAAAGAGTCAAAATAAACAAAACCTTGGCAACGTAACGGTTTTTCTCAGGACAATGTAGAGATATCGAACTAAAATTTATGTCGAATACTATGGTCCCTTTCAGCTGTAAAAAAACATACTTGTATGTAAGTCAACGCGATCAAAAGATATAACCGTTTAGGTGCATATTTTCCGAAATTGCTGCGATTCCATAAGAGAATTAAAGCCTATAGAGTACTTCCCGGTGACTTAGACTGGTGAAATTAGTCAGGAAGCAAGGTCTTTTAGCACATGTTAAGGAAAAAATTTGAAGATTGTAAATAATAATATGTTATTGGATAAATAACACTTGGATAAAACCGGATAAAACCGGACAAGTGCGAGTTGGACTCGCACTTGTCCGGTTTTATCCGGTTTTTTATGTAATATAACAAAAACTAGACTACAATAGAGTGATTGATAGCAATATTAAAATATATGTATATGTTACTGCAAAAGCCCGTAAGTATATTGAAAAATCTTAGGTTTTGCTAGTAAATGGAGACTCTGTACTACCGGAGGCCGGAGATTTTGTACTAGGGTCGCCTGCTTGGGTACCTCCGTCTTACCTATTTCTGCCGCAAAGCAGCAGTGCTGGCATTGCTGTGTTCCGGTTCGAAGGGTGACTTTACATCTCATGTTACAATTGTTCTCAACATACATTACCTATGGTGCTTGTGGGAGTTGCAGATTTGCTGCGAATCTCACAAGAACCACATGTACTATAGGTTGCTGTTACCACTTACTATCATTAGGATTTACCAGCATGAATTGGTAAATGTAAAGATTTCATGAAGAATAGACGATGTTTACCAATGACGGTTGATAAATATCGGTTTTGGTAATAAAACAATGTTTATTTACTTGTTTTTTTTTTCAATTTACATATTAGTCAGAGCATTACAATTCGTTAGTTATTGCTATGATAATACATTCGTACTTGGCATAATTTTTTTAGTGAGAATTTCTTAATCATTGATTACTTTTAAATTTTACTTTTACCCACCAGTTTAATCCTATTTATTTATTTTTTTGTAATTTATTAAACCCAATTTTAAAACATATTTAAAATAAAAACCAAACAAATCAAAATAAAATTATCTTTTCACAAACATAACGCCCATGTTGCCTGTGTAACTGAATTAATATTTATCTTATTATTTGACATTTAAAAAATTAATTGAAATATTTAACAAATCTAAAATATCATACGTTTTTACGCGTCATCTTGGTAGTAGGTAATTTCTAAGATTTACCGAGTGTATGATGGCAAAAGTCCGAAATGAACAATGATCACTGAATAGTTCGGACTTTTACCATTAAGTGTTAGTAAATATTAAGTTTTCCTGGAATATGTTAAAATTTAGCATAGTTCGGGCTTTTATAGTAACGTATATATATAATTTACTGGACCTGGAACCGTTTCTAATTCTTATTAGATGAATATATATGTCTATAATTAGACGAAGTTTAAGCGCTATAGAATGTTTTTATATTTACTTAATGCCATTCCTAACATACATATAATGTAAATATAAAAAAAGAAAGTAGCCGTAAATATAAAAAAAAGATAACCAAACGCTGGTAAAATTCTCAGCATAGTGTAAGCAGCTGTAGAAATTTGATAATTTTCATTCTTTCTAATTTAGTATATTAATATCATTATATCATATCGACGTTAGCAAGAGGGATTTTAATGACAGGTTAAAAGTACATGAACGGACAAACTTGAAACAAGGCAAATCTATTTAAGTTAAGAAATATTTTCCAATTTTTGGTTAATTACTACGTTTCGCTTTAATAAAGCTCTAGGTACACTTAAAAAATTCTGGGCCATTCTGGGCCTGATTTACCAAATATTCACAAAAAATTTCATAAAAATCCGTGAAGCCCTCTTGGAGGAGTTCAATAACGAACACTGTGACACGAGAATTTTATATATTAGATTAGATGAATCTAATGCAGAATCTACGGGGAAATTTTTTCACAATTTATTAATTTACACATTATCGAAGCCTTATCTGCTGAGCTAGATAACCATTCAATTTAACAGATAACTATTTCTAGCGGTACAAATACAGGAACAAACATTTGTCGTGAAAAAAAAACAAATGTAATCAAAATTGTTGATCTTTTGTGCAATTATCGTTTATTTAAAATTTATTGCACCACTATTTCATAAGAACAAAATGACGGGAGTTGATGCTATAAGGTATTCTCTATTTATTTATTAATTCTTCATGTACAATGAGTACAAAGGCGGACTTAATGCCATAGGCATTCTCTACCAGCCAACCTTAGGGTGATAGAGAGAGCAGGTGTGGTAGATGTACCGAAATGTACGAGTATTACTAGATAAATTTTGAATGATGAACTATTTTTAATGTAAAGGAATATATATAATAATATCCTAATACACAAATACCAATAATTAAATAAACTAATATATATTATATCATCAATAAATAAGTGAATAATAGTCACTGCAATGCCCATGAGATCAACCAGGCGACTGTTCGAGTTGAAGATAAATAAATTTACGAGCATTGTTTTTGAAACTTAGCTTGGAAGTAGAACTTTTAATTTTAAGAGATAGTGCGTTCCAAAGAAGTTCATCTATCTTCGGTCTATCAATCAACTTCATAGATAGCTATTTCTAGTGGTATTTAAATACTAAAACAAAATATTTGTCGTAAAAAATAAATAGGTAAATACAGCCACAGATATTGCAACCAAAAATACATTAACATAAACCTTTTGTATAAATTATCTTCATGGTCTAGTGGTTGAGAACGCCTGGTATTGATCTCAAGGTCCGGGGCTAGATCCTCTATGGGGACAGTAGTTTTTTTGCTTGGTTTGTTTGGTGGTACTTCCGAGCCTGTCTAGCTGGATAAACATAATTTGTCGTCTTATTAACAATTTTAATAATATTGTTGTATTCCGATAATAGAGGTAAACAACCAGTTCATCAGTCGGAGAAGTTCAGCTCGCTACCACCCTCGGCTTTATTGTCACTTACCATCAAGTGAGCTGTGTGTAAAAGATTGATCACTAAATATGTAACTGAATGCAAAATTCGAGAACGTCTTTACCGATTCGGCTAATTTCTCTTGTCTTCATGCATTTGTTGAATTCCAATCTCCGTAACATGACCACCATAACACAATATGAAAAGGCGGTTTATCGTGGTGAACTGCCAAAATACGATAAAAGCGTACCGTATTTTGACAGCTCTAGAGGGGCAGAGAAGGTTTTTATATAAAGAACTACGTTTCGCCTAAACAATTATCAAAAAAAATCTGGAGATGGCCATCCTTATCAGCTAGGGGTACAAAAAATAACCAACGACCTATTTTATCAGAGACCTATCTAATATGCATTAAAAATTCATAAAAATCGGTCTAGCCGCTTGGGAGGAGTTCGATAAGAAACACTGTGATATGAGATTTTTATATATTATACATTGAAAAGAAAACATTTTTTCCTGTTCAAGCAAACATTGTCGTTAAACATAACGATCTAAAACAACAGCTCTTGGCAGAACGACGTCTGTTATTTACTACTTTAATAGCTATTTACTTATAGGAACAAAAATATATTTAGAGACACATATGCAACAAGAGATATTTGAAATGTATGCTTCTTTTGTTTCAAGCAAATGCCTGAAAACTCAGCTTGTTCTTACAAAGCTTATAATTCAAGTTTTGAATTTGTTTATAATCGTAGGTATGTCTGGAAAAAGCTGCATACAATTTGAAAAACTTTCATCAACATTGTTATGATACAATCCAACTCCAACAACAATAACAATTAAAAAATCCCAGTTATTCATATTATTCGCATCAGCTATAAGTATTTTATGAAATAAATGTAATGCGACTTGACTTTCCTTTGTAATTGTCTCGATTCCTTCCTGAGAACCATTATGAAACCGTAACTATTAATAAAGAGTTAGTCATAGCAATTGTTTTTATCATTAGTGTTATATTCAAAATAGGTATGAACTTGCATATCACTAAGGTAGTTCAGTTTATGCATAAGTAACTTATATCAGTACCATAAGCGATATACTAAAAAAGTATTTTTGTAGAGTCAATTTCTACAATGTAGAGACCATAACAGTGTAATGAATTACTCGTACTTACATTAAAATTAAAATTTTGGCTGCTATCGAAAACTTTTGAATATTTTTTAATGCAAAGTATTCAAAAAATTATTGAAAATTGATCTCTAGGTATAATTCTATATTTGGTTCCAAATTAAGGTGTAAAATACATATTTCATTCTATTTTTTCACATTTTACTGATCAACAACATTTTAAAATAACTTAAAATCTATTATGTTTGTATCTGTTTTAGAATATCTACCCACAATCTAAATATATTACATCTATTAAGTTACTAAGCCATACAAATTCATTAACCATTGCATCCAATTACAAAGAGTCGTGCCAGTTACAGTTGCTAATTTTGTTTTAACATATTATAATGGAGGTTTTTCAAAATCATACGTGAGGTTTGCCTCTGTTTTCCCAATGTGAGATACCTATGAATATTTCAAATTAATTATACATTTTAATTAATTCTGATTATACTATTAAATGTGATGCATGTCTATAAATCAACTTAAAAGCTTCCATGTAGACCTTTCATGGCATAAATAAGTACCTTGTAGCAAGATGAATAAAAAGAAAGAAAAAGAAGGTCGCCGATCAAGCAACATAATTATCCACTTTTATGCTGATATAATCACTAACGCCATGAAAGAAAATGAGCTCGGCAAATAAGATCTTGTCGTGATCTTTAACATATCTTGATAGTAACACATCCTGTAGGAACAGTTAGGCATATGTCGATATCGGTTATTTCATGAAATTTCTCCTGGTTTGGAAACCAAAGAACTTTCCCGGGACAGGGCCTGGCGATTTACACACTTGAAAGCTTAGAGAGCTTATGCAAATGAAAAGTTTTGTCGCGTTTTCATTTTCGCATTTGCGTCTGGTAACATTGCTCCTTTAAAACAATTTCCTTTATATCTAAACGTTTTATTAATGTTACATAAACGTTTTTCTTTACAAAAAAAATGAAAGTTAACTCATCATAAGTTTATCATAAGTTTATTTTTCAGTAAATTATCAATAGCCAGCCATATGAATCCGTATCCTATATATAGTAACCCGACGTGCTAATACTAAAGCAAAGTAAACTGAAAAAAAACCTTACTTGTTGCCTTAGCGGAAATCCAGTCTTTACTTGCTTTGGGGCAGTGTATCACTATGTTAATTAACACAAAATATACCAAATCACTTCACTCGATGTAAGTATAAAGTATATCTAAAATAAAATTCTGCAGTGCTACCTAACTAGATCAATACTACATGTATCACAGTGTCTGGCGCGTCGTTATAAGGATTTATTATCACATGTATGGTTGTAATGTTCGTGTGACATGTATTTTCCGGACGAATTGCCACGGCACGTTTTTTTCCCGGGTCGTTGAATGTCGCGATGTGTGTCCGGTGACTCCGCTGAGGCACACAGCATGACTGCGGGCTCCCGCGTCGCCGCCCCTCAGTTCGACCGACATACTGTTTCTTAGAACAATATTTTGTACGAAGGCGCGAACGCAGCCCTGCGACCGCAGAGAAGGGCGGGCCGACAACTTTTTCGCCCAATCGAACCGCCGCCGCTAGAAAATCGGAACACACCACCGTCTCTGTCTAACCCCGGTCAAATCGCGACGTTAGAGAGAGCGACAAGATTCCGCTTTCGTGGTCGCGATGCTTAAAGAAGAAAATTTCTTTGTGTTAGCGCTGTAATGCGTTCGCTTTATCAGATTTACGTTGAAAGCTCGCTGTTAGCTTTAGAGGGCGCGTTTCGTGCGTCTCCCTTTGCCGTAAGCGGTTCTTCGTCGGCGAAAAGAAGACAGCCGTCACTCGGGAAATGTTTGGCTAATGTATTTTCCTGTGGGAAGGAAAACACATGTCGTCGCTTTTAATTTAATACGTGTCATGCTGGGTCCTCGTGCTCGGGGTCTCGCGTGGGCTGTTTTCGCCAGAGGCTCTATTGTGTTACAAATATATTTATTGGCCAAAATAATAATGTTCGCTTAAGATGATTAGCTCACTTATCTCGGTCTCATCTTAATTGCTGCTTCTATTGGACGATTAGTCTTTAATGGATGTGGAAAAGTAATTACATGTTATTTGTAGCTATTAATTGGTTATTTTTATAGATAAATAAAAGAATCGTATTTTTAAATAAATTGTATAAGGTATACAGAATCGCTTTGTTTTAAAAAGTGATTCCAATATTAGGATATACCACGGTAGTATTATATACTATTACCGTGGATATACTTATAGTTTCAATACGTGGGCATATAATTAAAATGTATTAAACGAGTATCATTTTTCAATTAAAATGTTTGTAAATTTACTCTTAATTAATACAAACTGTGCTCATTACGACTTTTTATTAATTTTAAATTCAAGATGCTCTACATTTATCACTTTTTAAAATGTATAACAATTTTCAATTAGTGTGATCAATCAATACCTCTATGTATTATCTCTACTTTCATAATTTTAGTTAATCCCTTTAATTTTATTTGTCAATTACTAATTTACATACCTATTTGAACTGATTTCTATGGACTTTAATAATTATTGTCATTTTTAAAAATATATTTATTTTAATATTATCTACGTGGCGTGAAGAGCGTCGGTGGCGCAGTGGACTCTGCACTTGCCTTCCAATCGGGGGGTCGGGGTTCGAGACCCGCCATGTACCAATGTGTTTTTCGTTTCGAATTTCATATGTACATTTGTCTGACGCTCCTACGGTGAAGGAAAACATCGTGAGGCAACCTGCATACATCTGCGAAGAAATTCAATGATGTATGTGAAGTCGACCAATCCGCACTGGGCCAGCGTGGTTGACTAAGGCTTAATCACCCTAATATAGGGTAGGCTCGAGCCCCTCGGTGGAGATGTATATGGGCTGTGATGAATATTATCTAGGTACAGTTGTCAATTTCAGCAATTAACATGAACCCAAGTAAAGAAACAACAATATGAACAAACATATTTTTTTACCGAATTTACAAAAAGGAAGAGGTTATCAATTCGACTGTATATTTTTTTTACCTCATAACTCTGTCATTTATTAACCAATTACGAAAATTCTTTTTTTGCTTTTTTGTTTGAGAAGGTATACCTCCCGATTAGTCCCATGAGCATCAAAGTCAGGCTCTGGTGATGGGATTTCATCAAAGTCAGGAAAATCGAGGGAATATTTAAATTTTATTGGTATTTTCAACGAGTTTTATGTTTTTTACGAAGCTATTCATTCAAAACATTGTATTATACAATAGTTTCAATTATGACGCCCTTGCCACCTATTATTGACTCCCCTGTCACATTTTTTTTTCATTAATAATATCTTCGGAACGAGACTAGTTACAGTGATGCCTATTTGATTAATGTATTTATAATTATGTAATATTTAGAGTTTTGTATGTAAAAGTAATAAACGTTAAAATAAAATATCTGCCAGGGGAATCAACTAAATACGCCCGATTTCAAGATTCACCCTAATATAACATGTCACATCTTTAGATAGGACACCGATTGAATGACTTCTGATCTTCGACGATATTTCAACTGTTATAGTTTACGTGAATTGATCTTCAGAAAACGCTGTTATCGTATCTTTGTCAAGCGTGCTTCTGCGGGTGAGGTGATTACTTGTGCTACATCACTACGCGTAACTCTACGCATAGCTCTACGAGTTTGCTACGTCAAAGACAGGCACGATTAATATAATGCCCGGTTTCTATATTCAAAAACGATCCGTTTTTGCTACGGTCAGTTATATTTTGACATATTTTCCATAGAACAAATGTCAAAATTTAACTGTCCGTATGCAAAAACGAATCATTTTTGAATATAGAAACCGGGCTTAATATTAACTGAAAACAGTGAATAAAGAGCACTTTTAATCACTATTTTGGTGTTTAAATTTAGAACACACAGATATATTCGACCTCCATCTCACTGCTGTACAATCTACTTGCACAAAAAATACTCGATATTAAATGTCTATTTTCGCTTAAATCTTTCTTTTTCTCGTAGTCATGGTATAAGGTATAGTATGCAACTCTTGAACAAAACGGATTTATACCGAGGGCTATGAATGACTCGCGTCGCTCAGGATTCAAAAACTTGATCATCGTGAATCACTCCATACGGTCGTGATTCAGTCGTTAGGATCCTTCACTAGCTCGTAATTCATCTATGGCCCTTGCTTTAAATCCGTCCTATATTCACTAGTTGCATAATATACTATTTTTTACCATTGACAATCGACAAAGGGCTCGCGATTCTTCAAAAACAGTGAATAAAACGCTCTTTGTTTCACTGAGTAAATGAAAAAAATTGAATATGAAACATGCGAATATACGGATTATGGTAAGAAAAAAGGAAAACGTGCAAAGAGGTTGCACACTCTCGCTATAAAAACGTTAAAACGTTTACCACCAAAATGTAATAACTAAGTTTCAAAAACTGTTCTAATTTTACAATTAATTTCTAGTTCTATTGTTTTCTATTGTTCTTTTATCCATAATAAAATTTGATTCATAATCAGTACCTATTACCCATAATAAAATTTGATTCATAATCAGTAATCACACAGTAATTATTTTCTCGCAGTCAATGATAAAAAGAAGAGTATCTAACACGTGAAAAATAATTCATCTCGGCTCTTGTATCCCTTGAACCACTCAGGATTCTATTCTAGAATCCTTCGCTCCTTTCGGAATACACCTTAGAGCCTCGAAAAGAGTTCACCTTTTTTCACTTGTTGGGTAATCTACTATTATTAAGAAGAAAATGAACCCTGGTGTGCTTTAGCCAGAGTTCCTTTATCACTTCTTGTTAAATTGTAATAAATCATGCAAGGATCACTTCACACCGAGACGCTACGCGCAGCGACGATACTTGAAGAAGCCAATGGAGTTGGTGCGCAGCGCGTCGCTGGACGAACCGTCACAACTCGCATCGTCGTGGTGAACTTCGCAAGGATTACTGTGACTGGGCAGCGGAACGGGTTTCCGGATAATTATTTATCCACTTGAGCATTATAATTTTCACTTGAGCACTCGATTGCACGGCTGCAGGCTGCGCCTCGTCGAACTGCCGCTGAGTCGTGATGCGTCACGCTACGCTACGTGGCATCTCCAGACGCAGCACTTTGTAGCGCGACACCGCAGTTCAGTTACGCATTCTCCCAATGAAAAGTGTAGTATCACACAGTAATATTTTTATATTTTAACGTCTCTTTCAAAATGTGCACGCCTGTGTCGTATCGCTCCACGTCTCGGTGTAAACGAACCTTACAATGTTAGTATTCGTAATTTTTTTAAGTGGGTACAAAAAATAAATCTGACTTCAAAAACATCAGAAAGTCATAAATAATATAAGAATACATGCAATATCACATTTTCATATTGAAGTCGGTGCCAAGTTTTAACTAACTACATTAATTATCCTTATATTTTTCAAAACTTTCCAGGTGTCATTGCTTGGCACCGACTAGAAACTATATTTCAATCCTTTTAGTAAATATGATACATATGCATGTTAGAATTTGACTCAAGGCAATCACCAGAATAACTAAAAATAAAATGACTTTCGCTCTAAATAGTATTGAAAGAATTATTCCCGAACTCCTAACCTCCTAACGTACCAGAAAGTCCTCCTATTTTGAAGTTAGTTAAAAATAGCTTTTGCGTGTTTGTTCTATATCTCCACGCAAGCCTAATAAATGAGCAGAACCGTGATAAGCTATACATAATAGTCTTGTCCTTATTCGTACATTATTGGGTTCGAACCGTAATCGTTCCGTACGAGTAAGGTACTAGTACAGCTTCGGGCGCGTGGGTAGTGGAGTCGCAGTGTGGAGTGGTGTGGACCTTACCTAGCGCACCCATCAGGGTAGGGAGAACACCGGGGGGTTTTAGCACTCTGCCGGGAGAGCCTCACATACGCTCGCCGTCTAGCCCACGGCGGGTACGGTGCGATTAAGCATTTCCCCCCGAGAAAAAAAAGGTACTAGTAACGCTTATTCGTGATATTAATATTATAAGTACCGTATATTTATACCACTTTTGATACATTGAATATTACCGTACTAATAGGTACGAATATTGATTGAATCATTCAAACTCAAACTCAAAAATCTTTATTCAATATAGACCTTCACGGGCAATTATTGACGTCAAACAAAACATAAAAATCTTATTAAACAAGAATCTAATTTACTAATTATTTAATCCTTGTATGTACATACACCCCAACCATAATTACGATGTATGCAAATACAAGTAAAATGAAAAAAAAAAGTTGACTCTACACCTGTTCGGAAATTGGGAGAGCCTTCTCGAGAAGAACAGGCAAGAAACTCGGAAGGTCTTGTAATTTTTTTTCTCCTCTTTTAAATTGCCAACATTACAAAGATTATATTTCACAAACAGTTTTATTTCATAAAATAATTTAGAAATGCCTGTCGGAGTGAGTGGAACAGTTACTCAAGTGAATGATATTTATCCCAATAATTATCATAAAGTGTTAATACACATTGATCGTCAATTATCACATTGTTTGTCAATTCCAAGCAGTTTTGTCTGTCATGTAATCAGACACATTATTATATGCTTTTTTCATAAGTACACCCTTGATTGTAACTTTGAATTTATTCAAGCTAAGTGCTTTAATATTATTTGGTATTTTATTGTAGAAACGTACAC
Source organism: Schoenobius gigantellus (assembly GCA_963935595.1). NCBI lineage: Eukaryota > Metazoa > Arthropoda > Insecta > Lepidoptera > Crambidae > Schoenobius > Schoenobius gigantellus. Next base: position 21,143,078 of record OZ012544.1, on the reverse strand, counting down.
AAAGGCCTTTGAAAGAATTATAAATTTTTTGAGCCTAGTATTTGGTAACGACTAACATATTCTTTTGCCTAGTATTCACTGAATGAATATCACTGTTTTTACAAAATAAATGAATGTTTTATGGACATTATATTACATTCTCGTAAATATATTGTGACGCAACTGTCATTATATCGATTTCTTTAAATTTTTCTCTCAAAGAGTCTCTTATTTTAAGATTATAAATAGCTCGAATAGCCCTTTTCTGCAGCACAAAAACAGTCTGAATGTCGGCAGCATTTCCCCACAGCAAAATGCCATACGACATCACACTATGAAAATAGGCAAAGTATACAAGTCTTGCTGTATCAACATCAGTCAGCTGACGTATTTTCCATACAGCGTAAGCTGCAGAACTAAGTCTCTTCGACAATTTATCAATATGTGGGCCCCATTGAAGCTTAGAATCTAAAGTAATACCAAGAAATACTAGGGTATCCACAAGGTCCACATTTTTTTCCTTTATGTTTACAGTGGTGTGTACCTTCCATTCCAAGGTCGAGAGAATTCAAAAATAGGTATTTGTAAAATGTATTACTGTCGCGCTGTGTGTCCGAATAACTGAACTGAGTGCGATAGGGTCAGCTGCAGCTCGGACCTAAAATACCTATGAAAAGTACACAAAATGTACGTTTCGTAGTCCCCTGTTTTCTCCGCGAAAAAGTAACCGATTTAATTACTTTTTACGTTAAAAATTTAAGCAAGGTTTTTTCTGTTACTATGTTTTGTTTTTTCATATAATCTTGTTCAATTGGTTTGCTAGACGTTTGAATACACTAGAAAATAAGGTTATTAAGGAAACAGGGGACTACGTTTGTATGGAAAAACGGTATGTACGATATCTTCTTAATATGGGGAAAGAAACATAATTAGGAGATTGAAATTTTAGAGCAATATAGATTACAGACTAAATACACGCAAATTACTTTTCTCAAATTGGCGAAAATCATAGTTATCAAAAAAAGATAGACAAATTTTATGTTAAAAGTAAAAAAACAGATAATTTTTAACTGATTTTTGTATGGAACCAACACCTAAAAAAATTTCAATACATTTAGTATGGATGAGTTCAATTAAAATTTGAACCCCCTTTGCTACACAAGGACTGGACTAAACTTCATATAAAAATCAAAATTTTGAATGAAAAGAAGGCAAACTCACACTTGACCATTTTTTGATAAGTCCATTATGTGTGTCCTATTAACTGCGGGTGTATTAGGGGGCAAAAATTAATAAGCATTTTTGTAAATATTTATCTTGAAATTATGCAGGGTTGAAACTCCTTACAAAACAGTCGAAAATATTCTAAGTCCCGGCTCTACACTAAATACGGCGGTATTTTTGTAAGTGCTGCATAAGTTTTCTGTGTCTTTTGATAGATGGCATATCATGCGTTACCTCGCTTACTCGTACCTCATACATAAACCGTCAACGCTTTACACTTTGGCAATTTAGTATACGATGTACCAATAGTACGATTAGGTACGATTAAGAGTGAGTGCTTGGTAATGTTTCTTTTAGTACAGTGTCGGGTAACGTTACCTATGAGTACATCGTACATGTATTATACAAGACCTACTACACAACATTAAGTGATAATGAGAATAAATAATTATTTAAAAAATCTTTTGAAGTGCACGTTTTTAAAACGATATTTTCCTCTCGAGCCCAATTTTAGTTTTATACAAATACAGGGCTAAAATTGAAATCAGGAGCCCAAAGGGAAATGCCTATTATGTTTGGTGGAATGGACCCAATGGCGCCCAGCAAAAAAAACGTTTAAGTACATAGTTTTTCATGAAAAATCCTTTTTTACGTAAAGCTCGAAAGAACTTCAATAAACCAAAACTTCAAAGGGGAAATAAGGGTTTTACTTTACTATTAAAATTTATTTAGGAGCCAAATGTAAATGTCCATTTTGTATAAAGGCGTTCAATGGCGCTAACGTAGGATATTATTTTCAAGCTTCAAAGCTTTTAAACCCTACTTCTTTAGAGAGCTCGGAAGAACTTTAATCATTCATTATACCGGGTGTAACTGAACACCCCAATAACATTTAAGGGGCATATAAGTTAGATACTAAATGGACCTTCAGTGCTTGTCTGAGACCTGGAACCCCAATACTTTCAGAGTTATTTGATTTTAAACTGAAAGCAAAAACTTTCAAGTGACAACCATAATCAGCTTTTAACACAAAAGAAATTTAAACACAAAATGATACGTGACAGACGTGAGCGTGTATTCCTCGTACGCTTACGTAGGGCTGTCGGCACTTAATACCAAAAATAATTTATTAAGTTTGTATGGGGGAAAAAAAGTAGGTTTGTTAGCCCTTATATTTTTCCTACAGAATCTCTACTTCTGATGGATAAATACCCTTAAATGTTATTGGGGTGTTCAGTTACACCCTGTATACACCTAATGACAAATAAAGATTTCATTAACTTCCTCTCAACTTTGATCGCTTTCCTTAATGAAAAATGAGTACAAAACTGTGAATAAAGTAATCGAAAAATTAAATGATCACACATAGTACAAAGTAAGGGTAGAATCGTGAACCGAATGCGCAATATCTAATATATATACATAAAAGAAAGTCGTGTTAGTTAAACTATTTTTAACTCAAGCACGGCTGAACCAATTAGGCTGAAAATTGGTGGGGAGGTAGCTTAGAACCAGGAGACGGACATAGAATAGCTTTTATTGCAGAAATCACCCCTAAAGGGGGAGAAAAGGGGGGTGAAAGTTTGTATGGGGAATTAATAACCGCTGAACCGATTTAGATGAAATTTGGTATGAAGACAGTTTGAGTTGTGGGGAAGGATAAAGAATAGTCTAATAGTATAGTAGAATAGATAATATAATATTCGTAAATTAACAAAAAGGTTTTTCTTGTCCATAAAGTACTCAGATAATAAAATATTTTTTATGGCCTTCAATGTAGAAATTACATATGGATTATCATTATATATGGATTTTTGGCCGAATCATTGATTAAATAAAATCTATTACAGTATTTATAATATTACTGAATAAAGGAATGATATTTGAAGGTTTTCAACATCATGGTTTGCAACATCAGGCAATAATTCATTTTGAAATATATTATCTAAGAGTTCTATTTATGGATTGCCTTTGAGATTATTATTTTCAATCGTGATATTTTTTGAATTTCATCATACATTTACTAGGATTTTTAAAATCCTAATAACTACGACAACATATTTTTGTCTTCTATTGAGTTTTTGAGTTGAGTTTTTTGAATTGTAGTTGGTTTGTTTTTCCGTTTTTTCGTTAGATTAACGCTTAAGTAGAGTATATGCATTTGTTTAATTTGAAGGGACAGCGACAATAAGACATTGTTATCCTAGGGGTGAAAGAAACTTATTTAGTTGCGAGACGGGGTTTGGGCTATAGTTCGAGGGACTAAATAAGTCTTTAACCCGAGGTTAACACTGTGCTTTTCATTACGAATACAAGGTAAGTAAAGATAAAAACATGAATAGAAGAAGATAAAAAAAAATGAGTGAACTTTTTCGTAATAAATCAACAACTTCTGCTTTAGCCTCTTCTCTTATGAAATCTAGTGTTAGGTTCATATTTGAATCAGATGAACTCTGGTGTTAATATAGATCTCTGCTATACGGAAGAATAAACTCTATAACTCGAAAAAACAAATGAAGATCGGATTGCCGCTTTCCCGCTTATTTTGTTTTTTTTTTCTATAATCGTCTAGCTTTTTAGCTATTATTTTTCATTTTTATAATTGAAAAAATGGTAAAGATTTTGCCCAAATCTAAGCTATTTTAAGGAAATAGTTGAATGTGAGTTATAATAAAGTCATTTAAAAAATATATTCTTCAATTAATACTTAACTTTGTTATTTCAATTTTATACCGCGCTGTAATTGAGTGGCTGTAGGTATGTGTCTAAATGTGAAAATAGAACTAGTTTCATTTTTATAATTTGACCGCTGTCAGTTGAAAGAAATTCTCCCTAGGGCTAAAAAGTATTACTTTCAACCCGCTACTCAGGCAACTTTAGGCCTACTTTCAGAGTATGAGTAATGAATAATAAGTTTTTACTTAGATCTGTATATTATATCACTGATACCAAGAGTTGGATTTTCGCTCAAACCTTTAAAGCTGCTTTTTAACTTTTTAAAGTATCACAAATTCTACAGTATTTAAGATATAATTTGTAATATTAATGTAATGATGATAAATGTTAGTCCTTATTAGTTTAAAGAATTCGAATCAAATAATGCAACGCTCCGAACTTACTTTTTCAAGCTCGCCTGAATAAACCACGCGCTGCAAAAATAATTGACTCAATCAATATAACATGCTTTGTAATTATTTGGTAAAAACATGCATTCTACATGTGAGTACGCCCCACAGGCTTACGCTGTCATTGGTCGCCACAACGTACGGGGGCGGGAGCGCGCGGGCGCATTCCTTATTTTTATTAATAAATTATTCGCCTCACGAACGCCATTGATTAATTTAATATTATTTCTGTAAGATGCTTCTCTCACGCGGATCTTTACTTTTTTGCGATACTACCCGCATTACTCTTTAAAGTATTGAATTTTACAAATCAACAAGATATAATCAGTTGCGCACTAAATTTATCGCTTCATAACTGAACAGGGTTCTTTGAAGATAAGTGTAAACTATGAACGTAAAACATATTACCGGCCACTTGTTCTTACGTAATTATAGTAGCAATTAGTGATTCATTTGATTATTTCCATTCGTTATCTATGAAATGTTTATTCATTTGGTTATACTACGACGTCTGTGAGCGCGTATAGTTGTATGAATTTTAATTATTAACAATCATGTGTTAGTTATCAATCATTGTGTACCTGCCTGTCCGTCTGTGTTTAGTATTTAGTATTTGTGCTTAGTATACCAATTAAGGAAAGAGTATTCATTTGATTATTTCCATTCGATATCTATGAAATGTTTATTCATTTGGTTATACTACGACGTCTGTAAGCGCGTATAGTTGTATGAATTTTAATTATTAACAATCATGTGTTAGTTATCAATCATTGTGTACCTGCCTGTCCGTCTGTGTTTAGTATTTAGTATTTGTGCTTAGTATTAAGGAAAGAGTAGGCTGTCATTAATGGCTTTTTGAATGAAGTCAAAGACTAAAATTAATAGTATTTTTTTAATCAAGCTTTTATTATTGCATTGTCACGCGATATACACCTGCATGCAAAATTTCAACTCAATCGGAAACCGCGAAGTGGGTCAAATTTAGCTTGCAAGATTTCATTACAGACACGGGACAGGTGAAAGTAAATGAAAGCTTGTAAAAATAAGCATCAACAGGACTGCATGGCAAGGTTGAAAAACTTTTCTACCTCTGCCTTGAAAAATTTGATTTTTTAACGCTTTACTCAGCTTATTTAATAAACAAAATTACAACACAGTAGTTTATTTTTGGATTTGTAATTGTGCAACACCCTGCCGACTCAATACCAGCTCTGTGGGTATCCCTGTTACTGGTCGAACAATAGCACCCTCCCACCTCCGATACACGAATAGGTATTTCATTAGAATAAATAAGGTTATTATTTATTTGTACGCACTGATACTAGCTACAAATTGCCCGGGACAATGCCCTGCGGGGCTCCGTCATTATTAAGCGGACTCAACAGATGTCAGGCCGGCAACCCCTGTAAACATTATTAAATTAAAAATCGTTGTTTTGTTCAATGCTCTTGTGTAATGGTTAGGTTGACAAATGACGGGCAAGACTAAAGGAGCTTAAGACAACATTTACTCATTCATTATGTACAATATTTCAAAGTATTTCTTTATTTGCATGTTATAATGATTAAAACTAGATTCCTTTCTGTTTTGGTTTTTCAATTTATTGCTTAGTCAAACATTAAACTCAGTTATTACATTTGAACATTATCTGTACTTTGTTGGGTAGTTAAGATTTTATCTGCGCGTACAAGTTTCTCTAGATTTCTCTAATAACTACATAAAATCTTGGATAGATACTAAACAGAAATATTAATAGTAAGAATCAAGTTGATAAAGCGAAATCTACGTTTGAACAGATGTATAGATATTTAATCACCTGAAAATTAACGGATCTGAATAAATTACATCCTACTTCTACTGATATACGGAGCTTAAAATTTAAAAGTCGTAGCTAGGAAATGTACCATTCTATCGCACAGTAACAACTGAAGTTTTGCCATCTCGTGTATTTATTTAAATACAATTGCAAAATATCTAAAAATAAGCAATTGTCACGATTTTCCGGATTGGTCAATTTCTGTCATCATCGTGACAGAAATTGACCAACCCGGAAAATCGTGATCAACCGACCGAGGCCCGAGCACCAGCCACGTTCCGTTTTTTACACCATTCGGTTTAATTGCTACTTTTGCAATCTTTTGGTTACGTGGTGTCGTCATTTTGCTTCCATGGGATAATAAAGCAAGAAGGCTGACATTGTTGCGCGGACAGTGGAGGAATTATATGGTGGCAAACTAATAATTGACTGGTAAGTCCACTGTTCACGGACAGTGTAAATACGGTATTTCCGCTAACATATACGTTACCTTTTATTGCACCAAAACACAATTACATAAAACACAACGAATAAAACAATAAGAGCAATAGGCAGCCTTATCGTTATAATAGCAATCTCTTTCAGGCAACCGTAGAAGAGGGATAATCAAATCGGTGAACATACATCGGTGTATATAAAAAAATAATACCGACCAAGTGCGAGTTGGACCTGCGGCCCTACCGCCTGACTCAAAGCGATCACTCGCTATCGCTTTCGTGACATTAGAATCTCAGAACAATAACTTCTTGTGAGATTAGAACAATAGTTTTAATGTCACAAGTGACATTTGAACTATTGTTCATGAAAGCGATAGCGAGTGATCGCTATGAGTTAGGCGGTAGGGCCCCCGCTCACCGAAAATTATGTATATTTTTACGGTTTTCCGATTTTTTCCTTAACATATGCTAAAATATCTTGCTTCCGGCCAAATTGCATGATTCTAGAGATGAACAGGATAGGTGGTGTTGATTTTCTTGTAAGATTGCTAAATTTAAGAAAATATATGCCTTATAAACGTTTATATCTTTTGATCGCATTGACTTACAAGTGACTTACAAGTATAATATTTTCACAGCTGAAAGAGACCGTAGACCCGAGTATCTTCTTCTTCTTTCACTGTCTCTTTCGCTGTGTGTTAGTCTCGCATAAACCATGAAATGGCTCGAACGATACTAACAAAATTTTCTGTATGTGTTTGAATAGGTTCAGGGAAGGTTTATATATACAATATGTACACCCGGTAGGTGGCGCTGGAATTGGGCAGGACGACGGCTGCCAGGCGCACTAGTCTATATAAATAAAAATCAATGTATTACTATGTTTGTTTGTCCTCTATGCATTCCGAAACCATTCATCAGATTGTAATGAAACTTTGGTAGGGTGTTATGGGGACACCCGTGAGGGTTCCTAGCAAAAAAAAAGGCATTTACTTGGCATTGCAACGCATGCCGGGTACAGCTAGTTCGATATAAATTTCAGAGAAAAGGGTCTTGACAAATAGAAGGATAGGCGGAAAACGAATCGATCCTTTACAGGTTTCGTTTTTAGGGTTCCGTACCTCAAATGAAAAAAAAACGGAACCCTTATAGGGACATTTTGTTGTCCGTCTGTCCATCAAGACCTTTTTAACCGACTTCAATAAAGGTGGTTCTCAATTCAATGCGTGTTCTTTTGTGTGTATGTTACGCGAAATTCTTTATGTATTCGATAAAGTATACCCCTAGGGTGATCCCATTGTCAGTAAAGTCACGATATGATGATGAAAATCGAGGAAAACTCTGAAATACTTATGTACAACGTGTTACATGTTTTTTAACCGACTTCAAAAAAGGAGGAGGTTATCAAGTCGATGCGTATGTTGTTTTTTTTTGTGTGTATGTTACGCGATTACGCCACCAGTTGTGGACCGATTTTCAATTTTTTTTGTATTCGATAGAATATACTCCTGGGGTGATTCCAAGGTCACCAAAGTAAAGATCTGATGATGTTATTTCATAAAATCGAGGAGAAACCCTTAATTTTATAGGTATGTCCAACGTATTTCAGGTGTTTTCGAAGCTTCACGTATTTCCGTCTGGTAGTCATGAACCGAGCTGATGATGGAAGAATCCTTAATATATGAACTGGACCTGACCTGATCTGACCTTAGACCTGAATTCACAAAAAAGATAAAAATAAAAAATAATTTACAAAAAATAAAAACCGACTTCAAAAACACTGAAAAATTAATAATAATAGGTATAGACAACATTACACTTATATATTGAAATCAGTGCCAAAATTTTAAGACTTTCTAGGAGATCATCATTGTCTGTACCTATTCTTATATTATTTTTAACTTTTGAGTGTTTTTGAAGTCGGTTTTTATTTTTTCCGAAGCTATTTACGTATTTGCGTACCAACCAGATTTAACCAAGAACCAAGCTGATGATGGAACGATTCTTAACTTTTTGGAGTTAGAGGTTAGTTTTTCAAATACAATAAGCATAAGTATGTATCATCAAGTTCTTCAATCAACAAGGTTAACCAAATCAAATATTTAGGAGTTCTTGTCGACCAAAAACTTTCGTGGCACCCACATATGGAATTAGTTGCAAATAGAATAAGAAAGTTAATTTATATTTTTAGCACCTTGCGACATGTTATGACAAAAGAACTACTTAGTAAAATTTACTTAGCGCTTGCGCAATCTATAATTACGTACTGTATTCCTGTGTGGGGTGGCGCTACTAAAGTAAAATTTCTAGACCTCGAAAGAGCACAACGGGCCTTGTTAAAAGTAATGTTCTTCAAACCACGTAGATATGCTACCGAGGAACTTTATAGGATTAGTAAATTATTATCTGTAAGGAAGTTATACATTATGCATCTTATCTTAAATACTCATAGAAACTTACAATTTAATCCTTCTCACCTAAGCAAAAGAAGAATAGGCAATGTTTGTAAGCATTCTTGCTCCCGTACAGTATTTGCCAGACGGCAATACTTATCTCAGTCAGCATTTGTTTACAATAAAATAAACACTAAATTAAATATATATCCTATGCCTGCTTACAAATGTAAAAAATAATTACAGATTGGCTAAAAGCGAGGACCTATGATGACATCGAAAACCTCTTGTTACGACCTACCTGACCTGAACAATGATATGTTTCCTAATTAACACTAACATTCTCTGGGTCATACAAACATAATCCGAATATTGGACGTATTACACACATGCGTACACACACTTTCACACAACAAATACACGCATCCTTACACTCACTCTCTCACACACACACACACACACACACACATACACATACCTACACACATCCATGCACAATTACACACACACTCACATACTGCATCTTAGCCTAGATAATTTATAATTTGTATTTATACCTATTTCATTTTCAAAATTATGTAGTATCTTTAGTTTAAAGTTAAGTTTCTTTAGTTTATAAATTGGTTATATAAATTTATTTTCCTATTGTAACCTAGGGTAAGAGCGAGACGTCTCCAACACAAGTATATAATTACTTACTGGAGGCATCTCATGAAAATATTGTATATATTACTTGGAAAATAAATATTATTATTATTATTATCAAGTGAACTTAAAAAAGATTTAATACACTGAAAAGATATTAGAATCCTTCCATCATTTTTGTATTTTTTTTTACTATGGATCGCGTTGAGATATCAAACTGAAAATATCAAATAAGTATGACGATCGATATAACACAATGTCTACCCAGCTAACCTAACATAACCTACAGATTTTCAAACAAACACTAGAATTTGTTAGCATTAACACAAATTGTTAGTCGCAGAATCCTGTATCGCCTCTGTGTACGTTAACATTCACCGCTGTACAGTACTTCGAGATAAATAATGAGCGTCGGCTAATTTCGTGTTTCCAAACTATCTGAATATGAATGACTGACACATCTAGGCAGTATAATGATGTAGAGCTAAGAGGCAATCGCACTATTTACGTACGTTTCAAGCAAAATCAAATCGTTACCTCTTGTGATGACCCTCTGCTCTCGTAATTGCTAATGACTTTAGGGCCAAACTACTTTTTGTCAATTGTCTTTGATAAGTTGGACAATTGTTTCCGATGTTTCCCGATGCCAATTATTTATGTTGATGAACTGTATGTTCATGTATAAATTAAGAACAATTTTTAAATACACAATCGAAATTGGTGCTTGTCGACATACGCCAGTGTATCATTCACGAATATCGGACATTCATAATATCATATACAATCATTGGAGTGTCTACGTGTGTCCATTGCTGCAACACTTAGTTGCCGATGTAGTGGCGGTGTCGCTTAGTGTCCGTAGAGAGTGTCTACTGTCTGGTAACGTCGTGCATGCTTACCTTAACATTTGCTTATCGGCAACCCCAGCCACTGTTCTACAATGATCACTGAAAACGTTGCCAACTTGTGACGTAATACGTCAAATCACAAAATCCAGGAATTTTTAAAGTGTTTATTATGTTCCTTAGAAGTGTATTAAGTGACTGGTTAAACTATTAATTTGAAGGGACTTTACCTAACCTACTATACCGCTTCAGTTACGTGTGTAAAAAGAGGGTTATTTAATTAATTTGAATACAGGTGAATAAAAAAGTTCTATTCCCAGTGATATTGGTTAGTGAGTCGACAATCGATACGACTCACTTTTTACCATCGATTCGAATTTGATTCGATTTGGACATGGATGTTTGGTACTCTCAAAGCGTTTGCCGACAACGTCGTCGCTAAAAAAAGCAGACATACGCGCGTAGTACTTACTTAAATACAAGAAACATATTTTTGCTAAAAAAATGTAAATGCAATAAAAATTTCATCTCGAGCAAGAGTATTATTGATAAACAAGAAGACACAAAGGACTTCTCCAACCCAAAGGAATTCATATCTTTGCGACTTAGACGTTATTCACTATTAATAACCACGTCACAAATATTAATGTTGTATGTTTGGTTTTATTTTTAACCAATAGTTTGGAAAAAGGTAGTGATTTCTAAATTGGATGTCGATGAGTAGGTCTGATTTCGCTTAAGGTTAACCCATTATAGCCTTAACTAAATGAATCTGCCTGTACCAGCCCAGGAGTTGCGTGCGCACGATATGGCTGAGATAAAGTGGCAGTGCGCGGTAATTAACGATGTTACACAGGCTGATTAGCAATTCTGATGCCGCTGCAATATTACGCTTTATTACTTACTTACGTTTATTACATACACTCGCCTCTGTCTACGGCTTACCTCGACTCATATTTGATTTCGTCAACTTAAGCTTTTTTGACTCATTATTGCATATTGTTATTGTAATTCTTTGATAATTTTCTAAGCTCGAACTCTCAAGCCATAATTTAACGCATCATTTTCATCGCAATGACATACGAGTAGGTTGGCTGAAAACAATCTCTTTTATAAATATGTTCACCTTAGTTATCCACCGATTTTTTATTTTATATGAATACCTACATATAAAATATAAATAAGTATGCAACATGTCTCGTGTGATAGTTCTCATAATAACACAAACGGCTACAAATACGAGACGTTCCATGTCTTCCGTCTTATGGTTACCAACTTCGTTAAATAAAATCTTTCCCTTTATTTTAATATCGTTTGTGACACCGTCCATATAATATTGTCGCATTCCAGTCACTTCAATAATAACAGTTGATGAGCAGCCAGTTTATTTTGGATATGTTTTGAACGTATAGCTATAAAAGATCTATAATCTATGTTGCTTTCCAATTCACCAGTAATAAATTATTTCTCCAACGATAAATTTTGCATTCGTTATAGCCACAATATCTTATCAAAAGGAAATAAATATACAAAACTGTAAGTTACCCCTATCTTACCTCGATAGCATTGACAATGGTCCAATCGAAGTGATAGAAACTACACTTAGACCCGTCGTCGGTCGGTGAGCCGTCAGATGTTCAGTTGATGTGATGCTGACTCAGAACGGCAACAATCATGCCGGCCTATTATTTAGATATTTTAATCAAGCCGATCAATTGTGCCGTGTAGGTATAAAAGAAGGTAATTAATAATAAGATTTCGAGAGCTTCAGTGTTGCCACATGCCGCAGCAAAAACCAATTCGAAATGGACCGATTCGAAACGCACTGGATACAAAATGGTCCGATTGTAGCTCAGCCCTTTTTGCCCCTGTGCCCGTATTTAGATGATTTGCGGTATCACCGGAAAGCGGGGACAAACAAAGGGCGCACGAAATTAAATACAACTCATCGAATTTTCAAGAGAAAAATTTTAAAATGTATCTCCCCCTTTTTATGCATCGGTCGCCAGTTTTACCACACAGAAACTTGTATTTTTAACTAAGTATGTTGTATAATTTTATCGTATTGTAGAGATGGGGAGCAAAAGGACGTGTGCCATCAATTAGTCGTAGAATTTTAATGTTCAGCACATCAGTTATTTGAATGAGTTTTTGTTTTTCATTCGTTTATTGATTACATAAAAATTTATCTTTAAATATCACTTAGGTAGACACATTTAACTCTACTGGATAACTGCACCAACCTTGTCTTAGCTTAAGGACAGTCTTAAGTAACATGCTGTCTCATTCTTTATATTTAAGACTAGTGGACCCGGCAGACGTTGTCCTGCCCGATTTCAGCGTCACCTATCGGGTCCAACTTTACGTTTAAACCTTCCTTAAACCTATTCAAACACACACAGAAAATTTCGGATCTGTCGAGCCGTTTCAGCGTTTTTGCGAGACTAACACACAGCGTTTCATTTTCATATATAAAGATAGAGAAGGCAAGAAGTGACAGCATACTATTTAGGATTCCCCTTAGCCAAGACAAAGTAGTTGTAATTGACCGTAAATAGCTTAGCTACCCTTCTGTCGGTGACTGCTCTGGGAAGCTGAAGCTTGGCTTATTCTTTTATGAGAGCTGGTGGTAAAATGTCCTCCCTGTTGACCCTGGTCAGTATTTCTTTATTTACGAGTAAGCTACAGCCTAAACAATAAAGAATCTATTTATGCCAGAACCTAATTTTTTTTAAATTTATTTTCCAAAATAAAATACAAAATGGGTTTCTATACATAACCTTCTACGTTAAATCCGGTTCAGGGTTTAATTGTAATACTAATAAACTACAACGTTTAAAATAATTTTACTGTCATACTTCTTTTCTTAAGCATATTTTGGAGTTTTGAATTTGGAAAAAAATGTCAAAAATATGTATAAACATGGCACATGAACATTTCAAATTTAAGAGTAATCACTATAATAAGTCCCAAAATCGTTCAAATTAAGAGCACGTTAAGTTGTAGGAGTAAGCTTACATTGCTCACATGTAGGGAAGCTGTAAATGATACAAATAAAATTGTTTAAAAACACGTTTCCCACGTGTTCCCACGGGAAAAACGAAAACAGAATTCTCATGGGAAAGACGCGAGGAAAGCTGCGAGCGAAAAGCTAGTGAATAAATAAAATTAGTTGACATGTTTGAATGCGGCAGTAAGTGTATTTACTGATATGTGTTTTATGTAGTACTGATGACACTTAAGGGGGTAGTGACCTTACTCACACTTTTTTTGCAAGGTGTAGTTCCAACGTGGTCAGTTGGCAGTTCATTGCTCAGCCCCCCTAGACAAGATGCCTTCCGATAATCGTTATCGCAATCGCTAAATGGACAATGTATGAGATTTGACAATTGCGCTGCTCAGCCCCCCTAGACAAGATGCCTTCCGATAATCGTTATCGCAATCGCTAAATGGACAATGTATGAGATTTGACAATTGCGCTCGAAAGCTAAGCGAGGGCTTATGTCAAATCCCATACATTGTCGTTCTAGCGAATGCGATAGCGATTATCGAAATTCGTCTTGTCTAGGGGGGCAGTATCTCTATGTCACAGTCGCAATAGCTACGACTACACAATTATCGCTAATAAAACGCAACTTTGTACGGCTGGTCGTTACTCTAAGAAAGTTTATTTTTCCACTTTTGTTGAAAAGCCGCCGTAAACGATAATCGGTCCTACGAACTATATTTATTTTATACTCGATTGCTTTATAAGGAGGGGAGCGATTAAATAACAGTAACAAGGAATATAATGTAAAAAAGTTTTTTGTTCAGTTATAAGGTAATTATTGAGTAGTCCAGATGAATCTCGATTATCGAAAACTCAAAAGAAAACATTACAACAACCCATCTCGCAAGCTTGGTGTAGTAGTAGGGCAGTTATTTTAGTCAAACTTTTTAAAGAGATCTTGCAGGAAGCTCTCTCGCACAAAGTATTAGCATTGCCAATCTGCAATGCAAGGCAGGAAAGCTGTCTGTATATTAGGCACTCAAACTCAAACTCAAAAATCTTTATTCAATATAGACCTTTACAGGCACTTATTAACGTCAAACAAAACATAAAAATCTAATCAAGCAAGAATCTAATCAACTAATTATTTAATCCTTGTATGTACATACAATACACCCCAACTATTATTAAGATGTATGCAAATACAAGTAAAATGAAAAAAGATGACTCTACACCTGTTCGGAAATTGGGAGAGCCTTCTCGAGAAAAACAGGCAAGAAACGCAAGAAACTCGAAAGGTCTTGTATTTCTTTTGTCTCCTCTTTTAAATTTTGCACTTTACTTCAAAGGCCTAATTTCTATAATTTTATATAGTTATTTAGTACATTACTGCCGCGGTCTATAATGACTACTTTGCTGGTTGCGCTGATGATGACCGACAGCGCAGTGTAGCGCAGCTCCAGGCCGACACAGCGCGGTCAGCGTGCAGCACTTGATGGACGAGCTGAGATAAAGGCCGAGACCGTAGGTCGAGGCCTTTACAGTGAGGACAGCAAGGGCTGCAATGATGGCCAAGTTGGAAGGCCTAGCTAGAGCGTAGCTAGGCTAGCTCGAGGCAATCATAGCGTGACCAGCGAAGCAGTCATTGTGGGCCAAGGCTTGTATAGTGCTTTACTCAAAAATACAAATACCTAATCTAAATAAAACCAGCAAGTAATTTAAATGAAAAATATATTAATTAACTAGAAATTTAATTAATGACAATTATAAAAATACAATTCTCCTTGAAACAGAACGGCAAGGTCGACTTTGCTCAAACAAGGTTGTCAAAATAATGACCACATTACATGCATTTTTGAATAATAGTGGGTCGGTCTCAGGTTGTCTAGATAGCATTATGACTACACTACACTAATGACTGTATCATAAAAATGACTAGGTATCATTTCGCCTAGGTCTTTAATTGACTACATCCGTTTTATGACTAGGTCGCAAAATGACTACATAGCTTATTCCTCTAGTTTCTCTTTTGTTTCATGAATGTACAGTCAGTTGAAACTACGTCATGATTTTTACAAGCTTTTATTTAACTTGCAATCTGTGTTGGTTTGGGTCAAATTTTGAAAGTTACATTTGACCCACTTGTCAGTTTCCAATTTGGCTGAAATTAAAAGTACACTTTTAGTTCTTATAATAATGCAAATTATCTTTAATTAGAATCGATGTTAATTCAAGATGACCGCCGTCACAAAATGGCGGATTACTTACATATTTTTGTACAGTCAATGTTGGCGGATTATGTTTTTATATAATGGAAATGGTAAAGCTTTTATAAGCTTGTCACGAGATTTACGATTTTTATAAAAAATATATTTTTTCTTAACAATTACTTATATCATGAGTTCAAGACCAAGTTAAAAAGGTATTGTATTACTTATTGTTTATCTACATTCTCGCCACAAGCATTTATATCATAAAAATTGTGTCCTGTTATAAATAAGTTTATTTTCCTCTATTTAGCACATTGAAATAAAATCTTATTATTCATTATTTTATTAATTTGGTTATCAAACAATCAAAGTGGCTAGTAACGCACTTCACACAGTATGGATAAGATCATAGATTTAGAATATACTAGCGTATAGACGTAATGACAGCTCATTAAAATGTGACCAATTTGTCAATTCCAATTCTATGTAGCTGAATTCCAATATCCAATATGGCTGATCTGTCATTCAAAATCAGTTACAAAGTGGCTAAATGCACTGTCTATTTCAAACTCTCTAAAACTTCATAAGACTATTACATTCTCGCTCGCACTGTTAGTTGGTCTATATGCCAGTATATTCCAAGTCTATGGATAAGATTATTCCTTGGAACCCTTCTTAGGGTTCAACAATAATTTAATTACTATATTAGGTATTATTTCATGTACCTATCATCTACAAAAATGTACAGTGGTAAATTTTACTCATGTTTTACTTTCCCATACTCACCATCTTAAGGGTACACTGAATAGAGATAAAAAAGGTACCTACCTACCTGCAACATACTTATTTCACTTGACTGTACTTGCATTATAAGATGTAGTCAAACATGATATGTAGTCATTTTGCGACCTAGTCATTAAACGGATGTAGTCAATTAAAAGACCTAGGCGAAATGATACCTAGTCATTTTTATGATATAGTCATTAGTGTAGTGTAGTCTTAATGCTATCTGGACATCTTGAGACCGACCCGTAATAGTACATTATGGTACAAGTGTGTAATGTTGGTGATTACCGCTGAGGCGCATTGAGGCCCGAGCCGTCAGGCGAGGGTCTTAAGAAGCCGAGGACGGTAACCATCAATACACACGTGTATCATACAACGTTTTTCAACACACTTCTGAATAAAACAATACTTAAATAAAAAACCATTTTACATAGTAGATAAAAAGTTTACTTAGAGAAACAATTAGTAAATGTGCAGTTAGTAAAATTATAATTAACTATTTTTGATGACATAGCGGTCTCATCAGATAGATTATTTATTGAAATACTTTCATGTTCTATTGTTATTTGTGATGGTTAATTATTCGTGTAGGTAGGTGAAATCCAATCATTGGACGTACTTGGTATTTCGCCAGTAGGATGCGTCTCAGAATCAAGTTTAATTCTTTTTGTGATTTTTGCACAAATTTCCTTCTTGTTTTGTATGGAATCTTCTACGTATGATTCTGCTACATTGCTAGATCGCCACCCGCCATGTCGCTTCAAAGTCATTATATCAGCTCCTGAATTTGCCAGCAATGTAGCTGAAGTTCTTCTGAAACTATGTCCAGTGTAGCTATCAGCATCTACTAAACCCAAAAACTTAGCGATTTCTTTAGGCATAGAACCAAATTTGTTTATACCTATAGGCTGACAGGTACATTTACCATTCTGGTAATTTAGAAAGAAACGGTCATTTTTTGTTTTTGGCGAACGCAAACTTTCATACTTCTTAACAATATTATAGAATGGACCGTGTATGGTGAATGACCTAGGTATTTTATTTTTCGTGATAGGTATTTTCACTAAAAGCATCTGGCCATGGTTCTCTATATCTTTTACAGTTATATTTGTTAATTCTTGTATCCTACAGGCACCAGTTAAACCAAATATTAAAGCAACCTGAAACAAAAGAAACAATAATTAAGGTCAACACACAACATAAGCTGCTGTTCACGCTCGAGGAAGAGCGAGTGGCAACACTGCATTTGTGGTCTGTGCAGTGAGAGCCTTTTTGGCGGCCGGCCGCATGTGACATGTCAGTTGAGTTGAGTCGAAATGTCATGACATGGTTAGAGGTTATATGCGGGCCGGAATATATAACTAAAAAATAGTGTTTTGCGCGGCGCACCTAATATCGGGGTGCGAAAGCCCGCTTTGTGTTGTGCAAAAGTGTTATCGTCGCGTGTGTGAGCCGTGGTGGCCTAATAGGCATTTGTAGTGCTCGGGTCTCCACCGGTGGATCCCCTGCAGAACTTCAGGAGCCGCGACTTCCTTCGAGCTAGCTCAGGAAGTCCACCGGCTACATACGCAGACTGAACGGAGACAAGGTAAACATTATCTGTACCGGTTTTTGGATTCAGCAATCAAAGCATCAAGTCGGTGAATCGCCGACGTGGTGGTGTCTACCTTGGGCACCACCAGCTGCTATTAAATATTTAATTAAAATTAATTTAACTAACCTTTGTAGCCAAATATTGGTTATCTGGAGCATCTTTAATAAATTTTTCAATATCATCAGATGATAAAACCTTTGATTTTTTGCTTCTAAATCCATCAGATAGTCTCTTTAGATAAGCTGACAAATTCGAGTATGTTTTTAAGTCCACTCCATTCTTTGTTCGGAGTTTCGGACTGTACTTTTTAACATTGAGTAAATACACCACAAAGAGCTAGGTTTGTACTTAGAAGATAATTCTTTAAAGTACGCCATGAACACATTTTCTAAAAAAGACTGCGTATTCTTGTTGTTCTGCCATTGTATGAAATTTTGGTACGCTAATAGATATTTTTCCTTTGAGTTTTCTGGTAGTAAACTTTCCATAACGTTCTGGGCTTCACATCTTATATCGGGCGGTGTACAACATAAATCATTTTCTTCATAAATTGTATTTGCAGACATCTTAATTAATAACTAACTAAATAACTTCAAAAGAGAAAACGAGACGAGTTGTGAAAAATGTTTCGTAATGGCGGGAAAAATTAATCAGTTTTCCTATGCGCGCGCATCGGCCATAGACTAATAAATTTCGTAATGGCGGGAAAAATTAATCAGTTTTCCTATGCGCGCGCATCGGCCATAGACTAAAAAATGAGGTTTCTTTTTTTTGGGCTTTTCGCGGATAGCATTTTAGCGCAAGTGTAAGCGTAACTCAACCAATAATTTAAAAAAAAAATATTACTCACTCGTGAATAATAGTAATGAAAAAGTCACAGTTTGATTATAGGTGCCTAATTGCCATGGGATTAGAGCCACTTTATGAGGAAGTGTGTTGAAAAATATTATACTGTTTTGTTTTAAGTTTATTTTATGAATACCCAAGCGGTAGTTTTAGTTTATTTTTTATTTAAGTAAGTTATTGTTTTGAAATAATTAGTTTTATTTAAAGGGTAAATAAAATTTAAAAAACCAGTACACTCAGGTAAACTTAACTTTGGTCAATGTAATAGAATAATATAATACTGACTGTGGTAGCCATTTTTTATAGTACATTACGATATTAGTGCGGTATGTTCATGCTAACTCGCGACGAGGCGGAATTTCAGCCCGAGCCGAAGGCGAGGGCGTAATAGAGTCGTCGAGTGTGTAGAACCAATATTACGCACTTATATAATACGACGTTTTCAAACACACTTGTGAGAAAAAATACTTAATAAACTGATTTTTTTATTAAATAACACAAATCATTAATTAATTTGTAGACAAACTAAATGATGGTATGAAAATAATCATTAGAAAAATCATGTAGTTCGTTGATGTCTTTTATATTACCTCTAGCTTTTAAAAATATAGTACATTACTGCCGCGGCCGGCAAGTGCAGCATTGCCGGCCAGTGTGATGCGTGCCTCGGCTATAACACACACGTGTTTTATGAGCTGTTTTATGTATCTAAAGCCGGTGATCCGCTTTACGAGCAAGTGTGTTGAAAAATATTTTATACGCACTTTTTTTTTAATATCATGTTTATTTAAACCATGATATTTTGTAAAACATTCTTTCAAAAACATGCAATTATTATTAATAACTAGCTTCTGCCCGCGACTTCGTCTGCGTGGACTTCAGAATTGGGTCTAAAGCTTCGCTCGTTAACAATTTTTAATGTTCCCAAGGTAACTATTTGAGAGATCATTAAGGACATGTCCTTTTCCATAGCATAGGTGACATGCATACCAAATTTCAAAGCTGTCTTCCCGCGGCTTAGCTCGTAAACAATTTTCAATTTTCCCTCGGGAACTACTTAAGGAATCAGGATAAACGGTCCCCTATGTTCTTTTCCATGTCAAAAGCTACATGCATGCCAAATTTCATGCAAATGCGTTCAGCCGTTTTTGCATGATTGAGTAACAAACATCCAAACATCCACACTTTCACATTTATAATATTAGTAGGATAACAGAGGGGCAATCGCACTAATTACGTATAACATTTCAACCAAATCAGAAACGTTACCGTTCCCATACATTTTGACAACACCTTGACAGCAGTCAGATGTCAAAACATATGGGAACGGTGACGTTTTGGTTTTGGTTCAAACGTTCGTAAATAGTGCGCTAGAAAGCCCCCCAGGTACTTTATGTGAACAGTTCCTCTAGATAATATTTTTAATCGGCACGGCTTGGACTTTTGTGGCCTATGACGGCAGCCTCGCTCCGCCTAACCGCGGCCACAACAAGCGGACACCGCACCGCCCACAAAAACGATGGCACGATCAAAGCCAGCGCCGCGCGGCCAGTCGCGACAAATCGACCGCGCACTGCAATAGGAACCAACGTCGAAAAACGAACAACTGAGCCAGACCAAACCTAATTGGGCGTTGAGATGCATTCACCCTGTAACTATTTTAATCGAACACTAGTTTTGGAAAAATAACATTTTCAATTGTACAGGATTTTTATCATCGTATTGATCGAAGAAAAAGTAGAGACGTCTTTCACTCTGAAATTTCACATGACAGAAATTATTCCGGCGGTTACTTCAAAAAATTTTATTTTTTTTGTATAATAGACCTTCATCATATGCAGTTTTCTACTGAAGATCATAAATTTTATTCAGGATAGTAATTCAATTTCAATGCTAATGCTTTATAAACATAAATCTCATAGAGCTACTCTATGAGATTGTGTTGAACAATCTACATTATCAATAAATTGTTTATAGAGTTGAAAATGTAGATTCTATAATCAGCACATTAATTTATTCATATTATGGCAATCATATTTCTTAGTTTCAAATTTAATTCTGTTTAATTTGTAAATTCTTATAGAATTTTGGAGTTCCAAAAAAGTGAGAACCTCCTTACAATAGTATTAAAGTGACTATAGAAATTAAATGCTTTTAATTTTAGAATATTAGCGTTTATGTATTTCACTGATAACGATCGTTTTATGGGTGTAGCATTGGATCCAGCAAACACAATGAAATAGTTCTGTGGAAAAGGTGCTTGAGGGGAATTGCTGAGAAAATACAGAAATATATTAAAAAGAAAATGCCTTATTTAATTCATCTTATACCAAACGATTTAGTTTCAAATTTAAACTTGAAATATTTTTTCTGAAAACCAACCATGACGTAAACATGTAGGCCATACTAATTAATTTATAGCTATATTAATTGATAATCTCAATATTGACTTTTGAAGGGCAGTATATTACACTTATAATATTTTCATTTAATTATATAAAAAGAATAATACACTCGATACCAAATTTCAAAGCCATCAATTAAATACGAGAAACAAATATGCATAAACTTGCCGTGATAAGGCACAAGCTTCGAATAATTAGTGGCTCATTTATGGGGAAAAAACAGCTTTCTGCAATAAAATTTCATGAGCTTAAAGCGAATAGAATATGCGTAAATGTATAACATTAACATAAGCATATAAAATTATTTGAGTAATTCCAATGCTTGGTGTTAATTTATAGACATCACTCGCCACAATATCAAGCAACATCATCATTTCCCGTTTCTGCAACATTTTTCATTGATGCGGTCAGCTCCTATTAGTCGTAGCGTAATGTTAAGCCTTTCTCGATAAATTGAATTTGAATCAGTAATTCCTGAGATTAGCGCGTTCAACCAACCAAACAAACAAACAAACTATTCAGCTTTATAATATTAAGTATAGATTATTAACCGCCTCCGTGATCGATCACTGGGTATTGATCGGGAGGTCCGGGATTCAATTCCCCATGGGGGCAGAAATTTTTCTGCTCGGTTTGGTTGGTGGTAGGGCGTCTGAGCCCGCCTGGCTAGTTACCATTGTCTTGCCTAAGTTTGTCACCATAATATCAATGTTTATAGCATTGTTGTGTTCCGACAATTAGAGGTAAGATAGCCAGTTCCTCAGTTGTTGAGGAGTCCAGGCGAAGCTCGCTTCCACCTTCGGCCTTATCGTCACTTACTATCAGATGAGATGAAGGCCAAGAGCTTCCCTGTTGTATGTGAAAAAAAACAAATGTTACTGTGTTAAAAACGACAAAATTTAATGTAAATGTCGATAGTTCTGATAAAGCTGATAAGTTTCTTGGGCTCAGTCTTATCAGCCAAAAGACGTCCTAAATAGGTGGCTGGTAAAAAAATCATCACTTAAAAGGCATCCTGTATGGGTGGTAGTGGTGATGGTATTAAAAAATTTGGACCTTTCTATCAAGTCATATTTAACTAAAAACTAATAGTAGGTATTTTAATTTTTTGATTGATTAAACTAACATTCAGGGATATTACAAAAGATTTAGTAGAGCTGCATTTAACGAAAGTCGATGTAAACGCACCCTTTTAAAATCAGGTCGTGAGCACGTAAATGGTGTCAGAAAAAAGCTAAAAGGTTCTTCTAGAATAGTCATTACCCGTTCTATGTAATTGATATTTCTCATTGTTCGCACATAAATACAGAGTTTTAAAACAATTTACAGATAAATAGAAACACTTTATTAAAGTAAACTTTTTTTACATCGCCTCAAATTTTTCTTCCATCTATCGCATGTCGCATTACACAAAAACATGACATCTTTAATTTCACTACTTCCTAAAGGTCGGGATCCTAGTGTAGAGCGTTATTTTTTCATATTTTTTTATTATTTTTTTTTTCTTATTTTTATTACTTTTTTTAAATTTATTATTTTAATTGTGTAAAGAAAAAGATTTAAGTTAAGATGATAAATGCGATTTTAATACCCTAAATCGAGTAATTTCCGAAAAAAGTTAATTGCTTACGATCCGACAAAAAGTTTCACTTATATCGTGGTTTCATTAAACCACACAATGATATTTTTTTTGGAAAATAAATTGTAGAAACTAGGACAATACATATACAAATCTGTGAAATAGGCGGTCTTATCGTCGAAGGCGATATTTGCGAGGCAACCAGGCATATATTTAGCTGACGAAAAGCTATTTCTTTCAACTTTTCGATCGAAACTAATGCGATTTCTACTATTCACTGTGATCACTGTGTTTGTTTGCAAAAAATCTTCGTCATTCAGTTATTCAACAAGCGAGTTTCAAGAAAACAGTAATTAATCAACCGATTTGGAGATAGTAGGTAAAATATATAGGTGGTCCTGTATAAATATATACAGAACTGTATAAATATATACAGGACCGCTTTTTAATGTTTTTCTCTTTATTTAGAAAAAAAGTAGGTAGGAGAAAAGATAGTAGGATATTCTAAATATTTTAGAAAATTCAACCGCAACCTTCATAAGCTATAATTATATAAAATAAGTAAAAAGTAATAAAAAAGCACTATATTTGTGGTGCAAAAAATATGAATAACAAAAATCTATCAGTTCATTTTCTTGTGAAAGGAAGTCTAACTAAGTATATTTACTTACTATCTCCAAATCGGTTGATTAATTACTGTTTTCTTGAAACTCGCTTGTTGAATAACTGAATGACGAAGATTTTTTGCAAACAAACACAGTGATCACAGTGAATAGTAGAAATCTGTTAGCCCCCAATCGCAGGGGACAACAATCCTCGTTATCAAGATGTAGCCAATCAGTCCCATTCAGCTTCGATGCAAATAACGGAAAATAATAAGCAACATATTTTGGCCTGCAGAACAACTGCCTAACAATCGCACTGTGATTCTGGGAGATTAATTTATTAATATTATTGTTGATTCTCTTTTGTTGTTGACTGTTGCTTATTTAGTGTTTAAATGCTAGAAGAGTATTATATGCCTACTACGAGTAGCTGTGCCCGCGAACTACGTTTCGTCATACATACATTTTTCCCGTTTTTGCAACATTTTTCATTGATGCTCAGCTCCTATAAGTCGTAGCGGAATGTTATATGCTAAAGCCTTCCTCGATAAAAGTGCTATCCAACACAAAAATAATTGTTCAATTTGCACCAGTAGTTCCTGAGATTAGCGCGTTTAAACAAACAAACAAACTCTTCAGCTTTATAATATTATAATATACATTTCCTTTTATATTAGGCGGTCTATTAGAAATCTGTTTCATGTTCTTACGTGCGCGTGCGTACCGTGTATCGTGGTAATTGTTATCTGGTAAGAGTTTTTAAAGATTTTAATGTGATAAGCAAAAAATATATGCATGTTGGATCTATTTTGTACTCGGCTGGCGAGCATAACTAAGTTGATGACTGATGACCTAGTGAACCTTATATAAAATTGTTTCGAATAAGAATAGCTTAGAATTAGAACAAAACTATAAAATCTTAAGTAATTGAATCATAATAGTGTATTATACTAGTTCATTACTATGGAGGCTTGTTATTGATTTCTTGTTATATATTTATGTGCTAAGTATTTTTAACTAAAATAAAAATATTAAAAAATACAAGTCGTTTATTTTGATCCAAATATTTTTTTAAACAATATAGCTAATAACTTTATTTATCAAACTCTTAAATAATCAAACCAAAGATCAAACTTCTCATAACTTTATAAACTCTTGTAGTTACCATATTTACCTCTCCTTTTAAGCTGACGTGTTGACAGAAATATTATTTGACCAACCAGTCCTGACATAATAATCAATGCCGGGTTAGATCAGCCACTAAACCACGGAGGCGATTAACATGTCGTGACTCCAAATTATCGTCAAACTAAGCACGTAATTTTTGCTAAACTAACATATCAAACAAAGCCATGAAAAAAATACATTTCGCAATTCGCGTGTCAATCGAATAGCGGTCCTGTTGCTGGTACTGCTGTAAGTTTTAAAGAGTGCAGTACCACAGAATAAGTAATAGTACTAAAGTAGCAGTACCATACCTTTGCTAATAAGAAATGAATTGCGAACTGTTTGCGTATATGCCTGTGTGCACGCATATGTCACGGTAATAGTACCGTACCGTGCATATGTAGACTTTCGATCCTCATTAATCGAATCTAGCCGTAAATTTTGTCGTTAAACTCCGTCACCGAGATTCTGACTTGGCCTATTATAACCTAGTCACCAACAGCCACGCCTGATTTAACAGCCCTCATGAAATAGAATTGCATGTCTAATCGTCGTTGTGTTTCAACTATTTTGTCAACTGGAGCTATTATTCAATAAACAAAATATAAATCAAAATCTCAATACATGAAACGAACTAATTATATACGAGTACCACTTACTCACACGTGATACTAAGCAACAATGGTTGCTTACAAATAAAAATGAGCGCTCACGAATTCAACATAGCATAGCTGAGAGGAAAAACGTCTTAACTAGAAATGATTAATTGCCTAATAAAGTTTAATTAATTAGGCCACGTTGGCGATTCACGTTGAAAAATGTAATGTTTACAGGCGGCCGGGGCCCGGGCAGTAGCACCGAGCACGCCCGCGCACGCCCCCTCCCGCCCACGGCTGCGCAAACGCAACCGGCGATTATAATTAACATGTTTATTTTTGTTGCATTTAAATCGGATGCCCTCTTGTATGATCAATTCATATTTGCTCCGTATGAACCGACCTCTACAAATTGATGTTCCATTGTTTGGTGTTGGAGGAATTCATTAAAATGCAATCGAATGATACTAATCGGCAATGATATATTATTCTTTACAACCATTGACATATAGTTTCAGCCTGTGACTATAAATGTTAAACTTTTAGCAAGATAAAATTTTAAGCCAGTCTATTATATATCAATCATAACTTTATCTATATGCCGAATACCTATCTTCTAGCTTACTTCTACGTTACGGCTGAGAAAACATTAAGTGATGCGTTATTGAGAAATTCACCTAAATATTAAAAATTTGCACATGTTCGCTAAGCAGGGCTAAAAAGACTTGGTTATCAATGGCGGTCTTAGTGTACCTACTCACACATGACTTCTGTTCCGCCTATGTTCAAAGGCTAAGGTCGCAGTAACTGGCACATTACTCGCACCATTGCCGAAGTCCTCATAAGAGCAATATCATCTCAAACATAAAAGCGAAGCCGCATGATGCCCTGTTCGTGTAATTCCGAGCAACCCTTACGAGCATCATATCGCGCCGGTATAGAAAAGGCACTTTACGTTTTTCCTAGCGTTATACGCGCCCCCGCCGCGCGCCGCGGGACTCCGGCCCTCACTTAACGCAATTTATTACACGACCCTTTAATAAATAAATAAATAACCGAGGAAAATTCGATGAAATAGAACCGCACGCGCCATAGTTCGGCTATTGGATTCGCGATGAAAAATCGTTTTAATTTCTCAGGTGATGAGTGCTTGTTCGTATAGCTAATGGGTTTCCTTGAGATATTTTACGGGATTTTTCGATTAACTCGGTACGCGGTTTCGTGAGATTTTTATTAAGGCTTGCTATAGAAAAAATATTAATATTATATACGATGTAAAATAGAGAAATAAATTTGAACGCATACATTTAATTTATGCTTATTTAACCGGTTTTTTGTATATGAAAAAATATTTTTCTTTGCGATTTTTTTCTCATACTTATTTAAATGGATTCCATTATTATATATTTAATTAAAATACTTTATAAATTAAACCGGTACACTTTATTTTTACTCACGAATAGGTAAGGGTACACCACGTAGGTAGATCGCGAGTAGGAAACAGTACCTAAATGCCTTTTTTTTTTTTTCTCGGGGGGAAATGCGTAACCGCACCGTACCCGCCGTTGGCTAGGCGGCGAGCGTGTGTGGGGCTCTCCCGGCAGAGTGCCAGGCCTACCCACTAAAACCCCCCGGTGTTCTCCCTGCCCATAAGGGCGCGCTAGGTAAGGTCCACACTGCGACTCCACTACCCACGCGCCCGAGTACCTAAATGCCTACATATTACGCATGCAATTAAAGATCTAGCTAGAGCCAAATTGACCCGACACTACCTACACCGACAACATTCTGGACGTCAATCTGTACGAGATTAATGTGGCTCTCAAACAGCTCAAGAAAACGAAGGCGCCGGGTGATGATGGAATTACAGCGCAACTTCTGAAAACAGGTGGACTACCAATCCGAAAGGCTCTTCAGATGGTATTTAACTCCATCATACTCGAGGCTAAAACGCTTAAAGCATGGCACAAGGGTGTGGTAGTACTTTCATTTAACAATGCAGGAATAGTTTAAGAATTACAAGCCCATCACGCTCTTAAATCATGTTTACAGACTGTTCTCGAGAGTCTAACCAATCGTCTCGCGCGCAGGTTTGACGACTTCCAGCCTCCCGAACATAATACAAAAGGCCGAGGATTATAACCTGCCACTGTGCTTGGCATTTTGTGGACTATGGGAATGCCTTTGATTCTGTCCAAACCATGCTTTGGTCCCCTTGAAGGCACCAAAAAGGCTATCGACACATCCATGTGTCGTATTCATTGTGCGAAAACACCACCGTGTCCCGTTTGCCTTCAGGAATAAAACTCAACACCATTACAACTTCAGCGAGGTGTGAGACAGAGACATTATATCGCCGAAACTGTTCACAGCTTTCGACTTCGAGATGACTTGGCATCGAGATAAGCGACTCACCGTTGTTTTGCTGATGATATTGTAGTCATGGCTGAGGCCGTGGAAGACTTGGGCACAATGCTCGACGACGAACGAAAACACCGACGATCTGGTTAGGGTCGCGCGAAGGCGCTAGATGTAAGTAGTGTAGGGCCGATTCTTTTGGAAATCCTTGAGGCAGGCCTATGACCAGCAGTGGGCGTGAACCGACTGATAATAGATAGATAAGCAATCTAAAATAGTCTTCTTCTTCGGCCTCGCCTCTTCCCGTTACGCGGGGTCGGCTTTCGTGATCATTCGGCGCCATTCATTTCGCTGGTAAGCATCGTCATCCTTCAGATCAAGCTTTAGCATGTCTTTCCGGACATTTGTCATCCAGGTAGTTTGTGGTCTACCTCTCCCTCTCTTTTTTGTAGCCATGGACAGGCACTTTTTCACCACGTGGTCATCGGGTCTGCGCACGACATGTCCGTACCAACTTAGCCTGGACTCTGTTATCTTCTCGGTAATAGGCGTTACTTTGAAACTCCCCCTTATGTGGTCGTTACGCACTTTGTTTATGAGAGTTACTCCACCTGCCCAGCGCAACATGCGCATTTCAGTGGTATGAAGTTTTTCCTCATGGATCTTCTTTGAGGCCCACGTTTCCCTGCCAGTAGAGCAGATCTTACAGCTGTTTTGTAGACCTTGCCTTTCGTTCTTATTGGCATTTTGGGATCGCAGAGAACAATCACAATAAGCAATCTAAAATAGTGACGTCTAAAAAGTTTTGCTTAAGTTGTCTCGATTGTTTAGTTAGAATTGTTTACTTATCATCATTGACATTTAGATGCAATACGTGCACTGCTGAGCAAAACCTCCGCAGGAAGGATGGATTGGGACCATCTCCTACCCCACCAGTCGTAAGTTCGTAATTAAAAAAATATATTATATACATTGGACATAAGAAATTAAATTAAAAATAATAAATGGATCTATTTGTTGAAAATCAAATGATATTACTTTTTAATTTATATCACCGTGAGTCGTCCTAGTAATTATTCATGGACGAGCATCTACTCTCCATGTTCATGTAGGTATGAATGAAATTACCTATATAAGTATGGAGTTGACCTTTACATTAAAATGTAATAAGTTATATTTCTTAACACCTAATTACGCGAAATATGGTAAAAACAAAGACATTATAAGAGATAGACCGACAATACGCGCGGCCTCTAAGAAACCCCCTTCAACCACAACAGCGGTCAGGCGGCCGCTACTCATACTGTATTTGTACTGCATTCGACTGTCGAGCGCGCGTCAAGTTATAAAAATACTTAAACATGCCCAAATAACTTCGTTTTGTAGTGTAAAAAACGAACAGTAATAAAAACTAAATCACATTGTAACATTATTTATTACCGATGAGACTTAATTATGCTTATTTATTTAGCTATTATCATATCAAAATTGGTTGAAGGGGACTTCATACATTTCGTTTGCATTGTTGGTCTACTCTTATAATGTCTTTGGGTAAAAATTAAAAAGTGCAAAGTTTTTAATGACTTCTACACGTGACAATGATGAATGACTAAATTTAAATAGTTTGACAGTTGTTCTTATTTGGGCAATCATTAACGACTAGACGGCACTTTAAACGACATCACAAAAAATACAATTATTGAATTTTATAACTGAGGGTTTGCCGCTCCATACATTAACATTTCAAATTATATCTCGTTATGAAAACAAATGTAAATTGAACAAAGAACTGGAATAAAAATGTTGATACTATTACTGTTGATATGAATAAGGGGCTAATGATAGCTACCATTGGCCCGCGAATTTTCTTGTGACTGGAAATTCAACACACTAAAATAAATATAAATTTAAAATTGTCGATGAAACAATGCCGATGAAATAAATTAAAAGTAGGTAAGTCCCGTACAGATTATTAGTGGTCACGGCTGCTTTGGTAGTTAGCTGCACCGAATTGGACGTGAGCCGACCACTAAGTGTCACCACTGCGGCGCTGCTGAGGACTCAGCACAGCGCACACCCTCGAGAAGTGTTCTGTCTTTTACTCCTAGCGCAACACATTGATCTTGTGCGTTTGGCCTTGGCCTCTTTCCCCCATCTTTGATTTCAAGGATTGTTGAGAGTGAGGAGGCCTGGGACGCAACATACTCCACACAGTGACGACTTCCACGCAGAAGGAGGCGGCAGAACGGGCCAGGGAGGAGAACCCACTGGCGGACCCCTGCCATCGTAGGAGGCCAGGATGGAGGAGGCGACAGTTTGCTCGACGTTCTCCTGATGGTGACCAGCGGGACGCGGGCTTGGGAAGCCCTAGTCCTGCATTGCACAGGTCACTATCAGTTTTCGATGCTCCTAATGGCCAGGAGCATCGCCGGCCTTTCCATTTTGAGGTGAGAGGGGCTCGCCGTAGACTCTTAGCTGACGCTGACGAGGCTATGGAAGTGTCCGCAAGGTTTCCCATGACCTTGACCGGTGGCGACGCGTCCCTCGCCGGCTTTGAAGTCGGTTTTTATTTTATGTACAATTTTTATTTGAAATTTTCTATGGTGTGAGCGTGTGAGTCGGATAACAGTTATCATATCACAAGAAATTTAAGCTTCTACAGAACTTAGGTATTTAGAGATTATTTTATATTTAGAGGTAGATAATGGTTAAATAGGTAGTTTTCCAATTACAGAGCATAATGCGACTCAGTGGCGCACAATGCCGAATTATGCTGATGCTTAATTGGAACGTGAATTAGTTTTCAAATGCACCAGCAGAGTGCGCTAAGTTCAGTGTTGAAAAAAGAAATATTCATAGAGTTAGCAATAATCTCACTAATGTGTAAATAATGTGGTATTTTTTAACACAGTTTGAATTAACTTTGATTATTTCAAAAAACTACAATGAAACGAAAGCTTTAAAAATTTTTCAACAATAAATAATATTACTAACGATTATCTCCATATCTCCATCTCCATTCTCCATATATAATAAAATCGTAGGGGTACAAATGTTTGTCCGGAAAGATCTCCGAAACTACTGGACAGAATTTGATATGGCTTACACCACAATGCTTAAAATTTTCCGGAAGAACATTTAGGCATAATTTCATTTGCTTAAATTCACTTTTTATTTTTATTCAAAAAATACCATATAAAATTTTTGATGACAAGTATGTAGAAAATCAACATGGCGCACGTGAAATTATTTTGACAAGTCTGTTACATATTGCAAAAAAAATATTTTCTGTTATTGGCTGTGCCCATCTGAATTTTGCCAACCAAGAAGTTTAAATTGTATTTTTCTTATGTAGTACCGTGGTGGTAAGGAAAAAGGATCAAGCCATACAACCAAAGTATATAGCATTTTTTATGACAATATCACGTCACAAATATAAAATTTGTAGGTTGGTTTAATTTTTGGCCAATTTTCACAAAATCGGTACAATATTTGAAATGTTGAAAAATGAAGATACCCTTTTCAAGGCATTTTGAAAGGTGTTATATTATGTTTTTACATTATGACTAAGGAATCAAACTCTTTCATCCATTTAAAACTATTAAAAGTATTACGCGTAGAGGGAGTACGGGACTCTTGATCCTAATGTAACATTGACGTAAATTCGCCGACATAGCTGATGCTCAAAAAAGGTGGATAAAAGTTCGTTTCCAAACCTAGCAATATAGGTATCAAGTGAAAGGCCTTGAAGCGTAGAACATTATGAACCTAGGAAAATCGCCTAAAATTCAACATGGCCGCCGCTCAAAAAAGGTGGATACAAGTTCGTTTCCAAACCCAGCAATATGGGTATCAAATGAAAGGCCTTGATGTGTAGATCACTATGAACCTAGCAACATTGACATAAATTCAACATGGCCGCCGCTCAAAAAAGGTGGATACAAGATCGTTTCCAAACCTAGCAATATGGATATCAAATGAAAGGCCTAGAAGAGTAAAGCATTATGAACTTAGGAAAAATGACCTAAATTCAACATGGCCGCGGCTCCAAAAAAACGGATAAAAGTTCGTTTTCAAACCCAGCAATATGGGTATCAAATCAAAGGCTCTGACGAATAAAGCACTATGAACCTAGCAACATTGACATAAATTCAACATGGCCGCCGCTCAAAAAAAGATGGATACAAATTCTTTTCCAAACCTAGCAATATGGGTATCAAATGAAAAGCCTTGAAAAGTAGAGCATTAGGTACCTAGAAAAATTGTCCTAAAGGATAAAAGTTCGTAAAAAAAGGATAAAAGTTCGTTTTCATACCCAGCAATATGGGTATCAAATGAAAGGCGTTGACGAGTAAAGCACTATGAACCTAGCAATATTGACATAAATTCAACATAGCCGCTGCTCGAAAAAGGTGGATAAAAGTTCCTTTCCAAACCTAGCAATATGGGTATCAAATGAAAGGCATCAAAGAGTAGAGCAATATGAACTTAGGAAAATTGGTCTAAATTAAACATGGCCACCGCTCAAAAAAAATGATAAAAGTTCGTTTTCAAACCCTGCAATATGGGTATCAAATCAAAAGCTTTGATGCATAAAGCACTATGAACCTAGCAACATTGACATAAATTCAACATGGCTGCCGCTCAAAAATGGTGGATGAAAGTTCGTTTCCAAACCTAGCAATATGGGTATCAAATGAAAGGCCTTGAAGGGTAAAGCATTAGGTAACTAGAAAAATCGATCTAAATTCAACATGGCCGCCGCTAAAAAAAGGATAAAAGTTCGTTTTCAAACGCAGCAATATGGGTATCAAATGAAAGGCCTTGACGAGTAAAGCACTATGAACCTAGCAACATTGACATAAATTCAACATGGCTGCCGCTCAAAAATGGTGGATGAAAGTTCGTTTCCAAACCTAGCAATATGGGTATCAAATGAAAGGCCTTGAAGGGTAAAGCATTAGGTAACTAGAAAAATCGATCTAAATTCAACATGGCCGCCGCTAAAAAAAGGATAAAAGTTCGTTTTCAAACGCAGCAATATGGGTATCAAATGAAAGGCCTTGACGAGTAAAGCACTATGAACTTAGCAAAATTGACATAAATTCAAAATAGCCGCTGCTCAAAAAAGGTAGATAAAAATTCGTTTCCAAACATAGCAATATGGGTATCAAATAAAAGGTCTCAAAGAGTAGCGCATTATGAACTTAGGAAAATTGCCCTAAATTAAACATGGCCGCCGTTCAAAAAATGGATTAAAGATCGTTTTCAAACCCAGCAATATGGGTATTAAATGAAAGGCCCTGAAGAGTACCTAGAGCATTACGAACCTACGATAATTGTCCTAATTTGTTAATTTCCAAATGGCCGCTGCTCTAGAAAGGCAGAATAAAGTTGAATCATTATGGAATAAAATGGAGGAAAAATCTAAACACTGTTTTAAGCATTTTGATGGCGAAACGGAGTTCGCGGGCACAGCTAGTATATAAATAAAACATTTCGATCAATGCCAACTTAAAGAAAAAACACTTGTTAATTTTCTGCCACTGAGTTGGTATCGATTGCACGCATCACACGAAAACATTGCTTTTGAGAGTGCTCGATTGTGCGAAGTGTTGCTGTAGTTGGAACATTCAACGTTAAGCATTATGCCGCATAATGCGCTCTTGTGCTGTAATTGGAAAACTACCATAATAAGCCCAGTAAAAAAGCAAATTCGTTGCACGCCCAAAAAATGTGACTGAAAGAAAGCCCAAAAACTATGAATAATCGTTGGTAGTACAATCCGAGTGTTTATTTATAATAATTTCTTATCATCGCAGCCAGAGCGGAGTTTTATTAAATTACCGCTTTCACAAATTATGTAGAAATAATAATTCGGGCGCGCACGGCGGCGGCGCGACGGGGCGCTGCACTTTTAATTAAACCCTAAATTATGTTCACCTTCGGCAGTCCCGCACCCGGTCCGCGTACTAATGAGTTTGTACTTTTTATACCTACTGCTATAAAACTGAACTACTTCAGATAGTTGATTCGTGAAACGGAACGTATATTTTTACTCTGTACGCATGATCTGTAGGCCTATTCGCTAACTACGATTGGTAACTAGAACTGTCATTTTTGAAAGACACTTTATATCCATTACTGGTTTAGTGATCTTATGTGTTACGGCGACGTTCATGATAGCAGTAATGGATGTTAAGTTCCTTTCAAAAATGGCAGTTCTAGTTAGCACCGAAGTTAGAGAATAGGCCTGCTGTTTGGCTGACGTATTCTAGGATTCTTGTATCAACACAGTGATGCTGATTTGTAGTGATATTTATTAATTCATTGAAGTTATATTGATGTTTCAGGATATTTTTTTATTTATAATTCTAATTAATTGGTAACTCATAATATTATCAATAATTTGACTATATCACGCTGACAGAGAATATGCTCTTCACACAGGAACAACAAGAATAAGACCTTTTTGTGTTTTTGAAGTCGGTTTTCATTTTTTGTTTTTTTTTATTACAATCCCGGATCTTTAAAAAGAAGCGTGAAGAAGCACCTTGCAGGACGGCTAGGTGAGGGTATCTAGATACTAGTGCAGCGTGTATCTCTCCCGTGCACTAGCTATCTTCGCAATTAGGCTCCACTTTCATTTATCATCAGGAGAATGAAGAAATTTGTTAGGCCCACTATAAAAAATACTCTTAACTAGCTGACCGAATGCAACTTTGTTTGCATTATAACTAACTTTTCCCGTAGAAAAACTTTTCCCGTCAGACTTTTCCCGTAGGAAAATTATCCTATGTCCTTCCCCTGGTCTCGAACTATCCTATACTAACTTTCATCAAAATTGGTTCAGTAGTTTCGAAGCCTATTCAATACAAACAAACAAACAATCAAATATTTCCTCTTTATAATATTAGTATAGATAAATAACTCAAACTAGGACAGGACAGACACAAATAAGTAATAAACAAGTACGTAGGTACAATAAAAAAAATATTTTAATTAAGCTTTCATTATTACTTAAACAGTCAAAAATTGCATTGCATTTTTTAGGGCCAAAGTAAGTCCTCATCAAGACAAAACAAAAGAGCTCAAACTCGATGAGGTTGTGTCGTTTTATTGCAGAGTTCCTATGGTCACCTTCCAGCTCCAGCATCAGATCAGCTCCGTTATATCATAATATTGCATTGTCACGCGATATACCAATTTAACTTGCAAGATTTCATTCCAAACACCGGGACAGGTGAAAGTAAATAAAAGCTTGTATAAAAACGGCCTTATTTATGTAGGCGATAAAAAACTACCTATAAAAAATATCAAAACAAACTTCAAAATGTCATTAAAATGTCAAAAATAATATTTGAATAGAAACCATGGATGTATTTACGTCCACAATAGAAACAATCATCACACTTTTATATTGAAGTCAATAAATTTAAAATTATCGTTGTAAATAATAGCTTCGCATCAACTTCAATATAAAAATGTGATGATTGTTTGTATTCTAATATAATATTTATCACTTATCACACCCGAGCGCTACGTGAGCTATAGAGGCGCCTCTGCACTCAGGCTCATTCCTGCGAAAGGTGGAAATTTTTCATGTAATGATTTATTCATTTTAGAATAAGAGTTTTGATAATTGATCCACAATTAACAGAGAAATCAATGAAGATACAAAAAAAGATAGATACTGTCCAACATAGACCCTCTTCCCTTTCTCGAAATAAACATAAAAAAAGATGTAGCATCAAAACAATTTTATACCATGAATCTAACCTTTTTATAAGTTAAATACCTATTACTTGGCTAAAAATGAACACAGGTGTCGAAATTGTGCCAATCACAATTGTAACCATCATTAAAGGGAGAACTACTCATATGGATTTCAACGTATTTTCTCACCAATATCGAGTTGCCCTCAGTGAGCCGGGCAAAAAGAATGGCGCAGCTCTCAAATCACAGTTATTATGGTCACAATAGCATCAAGAACAACGACATCACAAAGGTGGAGAGCTGATTGTGTAGAAGTAATGTGATTGCATACAGGTTATTTGTATCTTTTGTCTTTAACAAAGACATTTTTATTCATTCTTTATTATGCCATACACTATAAATACAAGTTACGTCGGCTAAAAAACAAAGACTTAATAAACAGAAAATAATTAATTGACGTTTTTCAAAAATTACTGAATGTATTAATTTATGTAAAACGTCAATATGAAAATTTTTAAAACCTTTTTCCAACTGTCGTAAGATAAGACCAATAAATAATTGATGAAAATAATAATAGAAAAAGCTCCGGAATCGGATTTTTCCATTTACGGTAAAATCATAAAACAATTTTGCAATTGTGATTGGCACAATTTCGACACCTGTGTTCATTTTTAGCCAAGTAATAGGTATTTAACTTATAAAAAGGTTAGATTCATGGTATAAAATTGTTTTGATGCTACATCTTTTTTTATGTTTATTTCGAGAAAGGGAAGAGGGTCTATGTTGGACAGTATCTATCTTTTTTTTTATCTTCATTGATTTCTCTGTTAATTGTGGATCAATTATCAAAACTCTTATTCTAAAATGAATAAATCATTACATGAAAAATTTCCACCTCTTGCAGGAATAAGCCTGAGTGCAGAGGCGTCTCTGGCTCACGTAGCGCCCGGAAATGATAAGTGATAAATATTATATTAGAATACAAACAATCATCACATTTTTATATTGTAGTTGATGCGAAGCGATTATTTACTACGATAATTTTAAATTTATTTCTATTTATTTGTTGTAAATGAAATAATCATGGTGATTAAAACCTATCAAAGTCAGTAAGCATCGAACCTTTTAAACCCAACCCAAAGTTCCATTCACCATAATCCCTGTAAGGCACACAGCGTCCAACAGACGCTTACCATGTTTAGCACGTGCAGAATCTACTCGCATCGTATCCGAACACTAAAAAACGAAACAACATTGCATTATATGCTTTTAATTGCACTTCAGCACCATCGCTCCATTCATAAAACGCCATCAGAACAAAAACCCTGTCGAGACTGTTGCAAGCCAGCAACCAGCCCCCTGTGGCAACCTGAAACCGAACGGAAGTCCGTGGACCCCCGACGAGCGAGCGATTTTCTTGCGTTCATGCGCCCAAGCAAATGCGCACGGGCATTTTTGTTATCGGCGCGAGCCATTGAAGTCAACTCGCGGGCTTTGTTCGGAGCTATAATTACGAGATTCCTTTATTGTCGCTAGAATTAAGGAATATGCTATACTGCTGCCCCTGACTTCTGACTTGGAATATATTGTTCTGAGGACGGTTAAATGTTCTCACGAGCTGTCGCGTTTCTAAGTGTTCGTGTTGAGATCTCGAGATATTTTTTGCAGCAATATGGAGACGAATGGAGGCTAATAATGACTAGGGCACGGGACTAGAGCTAGAAAACTTCTTCTTCTGAGGTTCTATATCTGCGATCGACATAATGACTTTGAATGAACGCACATAATTTTTAAAATAACATTAGCTGGTGTTTACACACTCTCTCACGAATGTCTGTATGTCTATACGCTGGATATAAATTTTCTGACTCTGACCAATGGCCGGTTGAAGGATTAGATGAAAAAATACAGGGTTGTTATACTTAATTAATTAAGTTAATAAATTAATTAAACTCTCATTCCACTTTCTCCAAATCAACACAATTCAAAAAGCATGGATTATTGAAAAGAAAATATATTAAGTTAAAAAATAAAATATTAAGAATAAATAAAAGTGAAAATATTAATCAAACTATTAGAGGAAACTATATGGTGGTTTTTGATCGAAATAATAGGCAAGGTACCTATCAGGCAACCACATATATTTTTTTTTCAATCCTTTGGTCATAATAGGTAGGTACCTACCTATTATGACTAAAGGGTTGAAAAAAAATGTAAAAAGGACAAACAAACAAACAATAATGGGCATAAAAAAACATCGCCCCAGTGAAAACCCCGTACCTATAGATTTATATGTGGCGCGATGGGACTCGCAACATTCACTCATAAACACGAAATTATACAAAAAAAGGAAAAATGAAAAAAAAAATGTTGATGCAGTTCATCATACCTGTTACTGCCACAGATAATTTCCATAATGGTACGCATACGCACCCGCAACAGGTGATGAAACGGTGCAGCTAATACCGAGAATAGTATCCTTCGTCACCTGCGCTAACTTTTTATTGTTTTAAACATAGATAGCAGTAGACAAACTTTATAGATAAGATGTTTTCGAAATTTATTGTGAATTCCTTGTAAATAGCAGAGATTGACAACAAATATAATTTTCTTTTATATTCTACCTAAATTTGCATATTTATATTGACAATTTTTAGGTTAAAGATTTAATTAAACAAGGTAATAAAATGTAGCTTTTAACAAGTTTTTATTTACTTTCGCCTGTCCCGGTGTCTGTAATAAAATTTTAAAGTTAAATTTAACACACTTCCTGGTTTCCGATTGAGATGAAATTTTGCATGCATATGTATATGGCGTGAAAATATAATATTATGATAATATGGAGCTGATCTGATGCTTGGATTGGAAGATGGATATAGGAACTCCTTAACAAAATGACACAACCCCACTGAGTTTGGGCTCGTTTGATTCGTATTGATGAGTACGTTGATCCTAAATGATAAAAATAAAAGCTTGTTAAAAATGACTTTTTTTACTATTAATTTATTTAATAATAAAAACTCAACGCAAAATTTGAAAACAGCTGGTTAAATAAATCATCTGTTTCTTTTCTTTTTGCAAATATTTTTTAAGTACCTACGGAAGGTGTTATGACGATAATTACAGGAATCGTTACAAATACGAATCAAAGTCAA
Source organism: Schoenobius gigantellus (assembly GCA_963935595.1). Lineage (NCBI taxonomy): Eukaryota > Metazoa > Arthropoda > Insecta > Lepidoptera > Crambidae > Schoenobius > Schoenobius gigantellus. The sequence goes on along the minus strand of OZ012544.1, from coordinate 21,104,608 downwards.
CGTAACACAAGCCTTCGTTAAGCAGCCGAGCTATTTTATTGCCGATTGAATTCACAATGGTAATGCGTTCACGCAACCATTGTCCAAGTTGACTTCCATATGCTCAGCGAGAGCTCTTCACGGCCCCTCAGCACGTGCAGGAGTAGCGCCTCAAGTGGTCATTACCTTTTTATGAATCTCCCAGATCACTGAACTGCTAAGTGTCAGAGTATGTTGAGAGCCATTCAGCATGGCTCGTGCCTAATCGTAAATGCCAATAATATTCCTAACGACTTTTAAGTAGACCCTAGATCTAAATGGGTGGGTAGCCGTTTATTCCGACTAAGAAAAGCAAATGCTTTGAATGTGTCTCTTTTTGTTAGGTATACCTATATTTAACTTACCTGTTGATTTATTCTAAAAAGTTACGTAAATACATTGCCTTTGAAGTAAGAGCAAGTTATATTACCTACATGGAGTAGAAAATACACAATTAAAAATCAAAGTTCCGTGTTTAGATTGGAAGCAAGGGTAATAACAGTAGAAACAATTTTCATAGAAAATATTCATAATTTTATTATTGATAAAACAAATAGAGTGTGTATTTCATATTATTGATTTTTTTGAAGCTTTTTTTGTTGTCTTTCAATTTAAGAATCAGACACGTAATAGAGACATCTTAACCGTTAAATATTTATCGCGTTCCATCTATATTATATTTAGCCGACCAAACAAAAAGCAAACGGTAATAATACCCGTTAAATCTATGTTTTCAACAAACCAACAGACATTTGGTTTGCAAAAAAGAAACGCGTACCACCAACCACGTGGACATTGAATGAAATTGAAAAGTCGACTTTTTCAACAAGTATAATTTGTTTGATTTGTATAGAGCGACTACGGCTGCATTAGCGCTGAGGAGACCAAAGAACCATTGTTTGGGGCACGCGGGTGTCCGGGAACCCCGCGATTTTCTCGCCAGGGCTCCGCCGAGGCCCACCAGGCTACCAAATGCCCCGTTAGCTGTCAACTAAGAATGGTCTCTTGCCCTTTGAACGCTGTCATTATGTGTATTCATAATGCGCAAGTTAATGAAAACATTATTCCGCACAATGGACTTAAAATAAAAAATAGCTCAAGCTGAAGCTCTAGTTTTTTTTTTTGTGTGTGAAGCTGATGGTATTAGTTTAATATACGTTAACAACTCTGTTAATGTTCGCCATATTGGGAGATATAGTTTTAATACGCTTTTTGGTTTTAATTCCTCTTCGGTCGTGGTTAATCAGAAAACTTTAACTTAGATCTACAGAGAAAATCAATAAGTTCGTATTTATGTATGAAACCAGTCGCTGCATGAATGATTTCTAAATATTGCATAGATACGAATATAAATATCAAACACTGGGTGAGTTGCTTCAACAGCAGCTTAATTGTAATTTATCCAATACAAAACAATTCTTTTAATTGTAGTTTAAGTATCTTTTGTCATTGATTTCACTAAATATTAGTTAAAACCACCATTCAATACTCATCAAATGTTAGTTAAGACAGTCATAAAGTAAAACCCACTTTGCCTTTGACTGTCGGAAGTGACGAGAGATTAACGTGGGACGGCGATACATTTATCACAACTTAACTATTTTAAGCCTACCTACTGAGCTACTGAGAATTGATCGATATCTGTTTTGAAACATGTGTTCCAAACTACATAATTATAATAGATTCATTATTGCACAAAAAAGAACAGTTACAATTTTTGAAAGAATTACACAAGTATCAGCAGGATCAAATACAGCAGAAACTAAGCGTAACCCATGGTTGTAATTCTAGGTCAAGTGACCCACAGAAAAACCAACTAGCTCCTGCGTTTAAAAAAGCAAGACATCAATTTCTGTAAGAAGACGAAATATTTAAAAGTACAGTTACGATTTTGTAATTCTATAAATCTGACCAAATTGGTCATCAAAGCGAATAATAGATCAAACGCGCAGCCCAAATAAAATAAATAACATAGAACACAGAGACGAAGACGCCGAGTGCCCATTGGCCGTGAAGTTTGTGTCACCAGGTGCTCTATTCACAAACTAGTAGACATTTCTGTCATATACAGGGTTATTTTGAATGAACCAACAACCTCTCAGGGGCTGATTCTAGTGCTCAGATGCAACAACTTTTTGTATGGGACCAACATCGAAATCGCAAAAAAAAATCCACTTTCCCATACTAAAGTCTCAATTAGCTAACCTAGTTTGTATGGAGAAGTGTTTTTTTTTGAGATATCGATGTTGGTCCCATACAAAAAGTTGTTGCATCTGAGCACTAGAATCAGCCCCTGGGAGGTTGTTGGTTCATTCAAAATAACCCTGTATAAACCATACGTCTATAACAGATCTTCTAGAAATATAGTTATGTCTCGTAAAACACCATTAAAACACAAAGTACCTAGTAAGATTTAAGTTTTTTTATAAAACCGCAATGTGAAGCAAATATTTATTTCTCCTTTGCATAATATCGTTGTTAATATTTAATGCATGAGGCAAAGTTACTGACTGCAAAATGCATGTTTTAGGTAGAAATACAATTAACCAGCAAATACGAGTATTTTGTGTTTGTGTTCCAGGTCCTTTTTTTGGGTAAAATATTCGAAACGTCCTTTGATTTTGCCAAAAACACTGTTTTCAATCGATGTCGTCGATATTTGGTGTGAACGCTTATAAAACAATTCACACAATCGACTATAAAAAGAATTTACCCACCAAAACAGACTTGTTTAATTCTATCGCTTTCATAATGAAATCGTCGGAAAATTTCAGCTCTTTGTCGGTGGATGACAAACGCTTATATTCTAAGCTGCGCGGCTTAGTCGCCGCGCCGTCCCAGAACTAATCGCAGGACGTGCCTCCACGGCCACTTTCTACCGACAGCATTGCTAGTTGCCAACCGGCAACTATGCTTATACTATAGTTTCCGTGCCTCAAACGAGAAATGTATGCTTGTCGTGACTTCGCTTCGGAACGCGTAAATGTATCATACTTAAATGCGCTGTTTTGTGGTAGCCTTAGATATGCTCTAAGGTGGTAGCTTAACGACTCTTTTATAGTGTTCCGTACGTCAAAAGGAAAAAACGCAACCTTTATAGAATCACTTTGTTAACCGTCAGTCCATCTGTCTGACAAGCTCCTTTTTCTCGGGAACGCGTGGATATATCGTACTGAAATTAATAATAATACTCGAGTCTACGGTCTCTTTCAGCTGGGAAAAATCATACTTTTATGTCGACACAATCAAAAGCTATTGACCGTTTATGTAGCATATATTCGCAAATTTTTGTGATTTCACAAGGGAATCCAAAGTTGCAATAACGGGATTTGGCTGGAAGCAAGATAGCACATGTTGAGGAAAAAATATATAAAAACGGAAAACCGAAAAATGTCATATAAAAATCGGTCAAGCCGTTTCGGATGAGTTCGTCAGCATTTTTTTTATTCGCTAGGAGAGCAAGAGCGGATACAGATTACACCCCAGGATGTACTTACATCCTAGATCCGCCCTTGTAGGAGAGCGTTTGAAAACACAATATGGTCGAAGACGGAACACGCTCTTCTAGAAGGTGCTTGCTTACTCTTTTCTTGAAGATTCTAGATTGTATATTAATAGAAACACCAACAGGTTGTCCCATTCAATATTCGGGACGAAGCATGGACAATCAGTCAAATCAATTCAAAGAAGGATAAAATGTAGAACGAAGTATCCGCTTTGCCCGTGCCGTCGGTCGGTAATGGTAACAGCCGTCCAGTCATGATCGCTCAAAATAATATTAAAACCGCGCTGAGAGCGGGATGGCGCTATACGCAGCAAGAGCGGTGTCTCTGTTTCGGTATTATTTTAACCTTGCTATAAGCGATCATGGTAGAGTCCGAGACGGATTGTACCCCACTATCTCTATTTTAACCGACTTCACAAAAGGAGGTTCTCAATTCAACTGATGTTTTTTGTATGTTTGTTACGCGATTATACTTGGCTTCGTCCTCGGGATTAGCAAATAATACTTGTAGTAACGACTAACGCCTACTGTTACTCCAGTCACGCACTTTATTTGAGGGTTCAGATTGCAATGCCAGGACTTTTGATGTGGTTTCCAATGCCCTGTTACATTCGTGTTGTTGACCAGAGCGCCCCATCGAACGTCGGATGCATCTGTCGTGAATTTCCTGATAACTCGTCCTTATCACACATGGTGAAGTGCATACGGTGGTGATTGAAAAGACGAAAATGTAATTTTTCAGAAAAAGGCGCGTTTTTGCAACTGAACATATTTTTTTACAACTAAACTTGGCCGCGTATCGATTATTATGCATTACGCGATAATGGCCAATTTTAAACCGACTGTTTATTTTTCTAGCGGATACAGATTAGATTTTAACCGATGTGACAGCATACTTCATAACATCTTCCTAAGCTAAGACAAGGTTAGTGCAATTGGCCATAAGTCTATTCACGATATGAACGTTTCGGTGACAGGTCGAAGTTTTCAGTTTCATGCGTACTAGTTTCCATGATTAAAATTATTATGTTTTAAAAATATAACATCTCTTTCGGTTATTTTTATCAACAATGCAACATTTAATTCCTAACTAAATAAAAATATGAATTCCATCCATTTAAATATAATTATTTATATTTCTGAAAAAATATTTGTTTAATTTAGTATGTATTTGAATCGTGAATCGTAACTTATACTTTACACAAATATTTTATTTGTAAACTTTTAACAAATATTTTTTCAGATTTATAATTTTATTTGACTGGACTAATTCTTGTTTTCATTTTATGTGGAATTAATTATAGCATTTTAGATAAAAATAACCTAAAAAGGTAAGTTATTTCTAAAACATTATTTTTAATCACGGAAACTAGAAGGCATGACACGGAAAGCATCGACCTGTCAGGGGAACCTTATCTTAAATAGACTATAGTTGACACTTGTAAGTTAGTTTTTTCAAGTTTCAACTATGTATTATAGTTACTCAATTTGTCTATTTAGAATCTAAACCTTGATGTGCGCGCAGCACTAACACAGTAAATTGAATGTCATGTAGATTTGTATAAAATGTGTATAAAACAATAACAATTTATAAAAATGTCTCATGTATTAAGTTAGGGCTCAGTATCAAACAGTTGACTGGTATATGAACTCCGCTCCGAAACACTTAATAATTATATTTACACGAAAATAAAACCAAAACAAAAACTAACCCATAAACAAGGCTCACTTAAAGGTCTTCACAAATTGATTTATGTATTCAAAACACTGATCCTCTCGTTTTTAGGACTTGAACATTAGTTTGAAGTGTAGTGACCTTTTTGACCTACCCTAATTTTAATCATTCTTTTCATACACCTTTATTTTATGTACCTATACCTAATTATTATTTTTAATACCAAAAACATCCTATTTAAATATAAACAATAATTGTATAGTCGTGTTATTTGATGTGTTCGTAAGCCGGGCGGACCGTTGGCCTCCCGCTGGCACTCACATTTGTAGGGTCTACTTTATAACGAAATAAAATCTAAATTATTTGATATATTATTTAAATTGGTGCTGTTAGAGACAATTGTAGACATGCAGTATTATGTAAATCAAAATGTACTGAATCAGTTATTATCATATGAACCTAAAAATTTGCCCTATGAACTCGTCATTGTGGATGTGTACCTAATTCATGGTTAGTTTGGATTTTTATAATAACACGGTTACTTCTATTAATTTATCATCCCCTGTCTCCTTCAAATGCTAGGAGAAAATAGCTAGGAATTGGCCTGTACTTACGTACCTACATTACATAGCGAATGGTTTCGCAGTTTAGGAGTAAAATAATATAGACGTTTTTATATCATGCGAGTGTTTCAATACCAAGTTACAAACACTACTTTATCTACACTCATACATTAATACTCACACATACGTTCAAATAATGCACAATATTCGTTTCATGCGAAACACATTCTGCACATATTAAACGCTTTTTTTATTTTTCTGGCAACAAATTATTCGTTATCTTTGTGGTTTTTCGCTAAATATCTGACGGAGACTTTTCATCTATGTTATTAAGTTACTTCATACCAATCAATTGTTTGATACTCAGCCTTTACTTAATATTATATCACACAGGCACCATTTCCCCAAAATTAACGTAGTAAATGACTATACGAACTTGGTTTTTAAAAATTAGTAAAAAAGCGTGCGTCACTCCGCTAGATCTAACTTATGAAACTTCACTGTAGCGAAACGGAACGCTAAAAAATCAAAATAATTGATAAAAGTAGGCAAAATTAAAAAAATAATAACAATCTTGATAACATCGTTGTGCTCTAACAATTAAGAGGTAAGATAGTCAGTTCCTCAGCTGTTGAGGAGTCGGCCTTACCATCAGGTAAGATGGCCAAGAAGCGCCCTGTTGTTAGTAAAAAATACAATAGTCGCTAAAGACACCAATTTAAGCTCCATTAATTAATTCTTGTATGTGTGCATACATCCGAACTATCATTAAATAGGTACTGAACAGTTGAGCTTGCACCAGCATTTAATGAACGGACATTACATTTTTGTAACAATAAAAAGAAAATACGAGGAAATTAATCGGCCTCTTTGTCACGGCGTGCGACAGTCCGCGGAAACGGTACATTACATCCGCCATAAATTATCGAAACAAACTCCTTTACGACTACACTTGCAGTTACAAGTACCAATAAACTTTCTGTTCCCAGTCGTTAAACTGATATAGCATTAGGATTTTCTTTTCCATTAAACAGATATAATAATAAAATGTTAGTATTATCTAGAAAGGTGTATTAATATTTATTATGAATACACAAAAATACAATTTATACAAATATACTTATGCAATATTTTGAATGTCCATTAAGCATGATCGTTATGGTGGTAACATTTTAATCGTTTTAAAAGAAATCATCAAATCTTATTCTTATATATAAAAATGAATCGCTGTGCGCAAAAACTCTGAAACAGCTCGACCAATTCTTACGATCAATTTAAATAGCTCTGGGGAAGGTTTATAAGTACAATTGGAGCCGGTAGGTAGCGCTATAATTTGGCAGGTCAACGTTTGCCGGGTCTACTAGTTTTATATAAAAAAAAATCTTTCTTAAAAAAAATATTTTGCATTAAGAATTTCTAATTTACGAATGGGATATACGGGCAGCGGAAGGAATTTTTAGTTATTTTCATCTTATTAAAGAATATGGTCTAAGCTTAGACTTTGCTTACGCCTGGCGCTGTCCCTACATATTCCTAAGACAAGTAGAAGGGCATCAGGTTTAAACCAAGACTAAGTTTAGACCAATCGAAATAGTTCAAAGTCGTAGGGTATCTAACTTACTGGAGGAAATTTTTTGACGGTAAGTACATCCCACGCAAACGAGGCTGCAGGTAAAGCCCTAGTTATTACAAGATCAAAGCAACATCTGTGTCAGTTCCCACGTGGTGGTACCTACTCCCACAGGTGGGCGAGGCGTAAACAGGCCGCTGACGTCCCGTAATGGAAAAGCGTTATGAATGGGCAACGGCGAGATATTTATGATATCAATTATCTACCCTCGCATTGTGTGGAGGTGGTAAATTTTTGCGGTTGGAATATAACAGTCGGGGCTGTCTACCATTGTTCAGCCATATTGGCAATTGATGCCTTTCATCATCATCATCATCATCACAGCTCATTTACATCCCCACAGAGGGGTACGAGCCTACCCTAACTAGTTATGTTAGGGTGATTAGGCCTTAGTCAAACCACGCTCGCCCAGTGCGGATTGGTTAACTTCACATACACCTTTGAATTACTTCGCAGGTGTATGCAGGTTTCCTCACGATGTTTTCCATCACCGTAGGAGCGTCAGATATATGTATATATGAAATTCGTGAAACGAAAAACCCATTGGTACATGGCAGGATCGATCGCGGGCCTCCCGATTATACTCGGGGCACTGTCCAGTGCCGAGGCCACAACGCCACCGACGCCTTTAACGTTAAGGAATGCGAAGTTTCAGAGAAACATGGGCAATGTAGCTCCTATACTTTTGACTCTATATTATTTAATTGTCCGAAAAAAAAAAAAACTAGTATTCAGAACCAGAGAACATAGAAAAGACTTCTTTCTGTGTTCTATGTTGTGTGCCTACATTTTTCCATGACAATCATAATCTTATCTGTCAAGCGTTTGCGAGACTTTTTTACAATAACAGGAAGGCTCTTGGCCTTCATTTCGCCCGATGGTAAGTGACGATAAGATCGAATATGAAAGCCAGCTTGATCTGGACTCCTTAATATTGAGGAACTGGTGGGTTATTGTCTAAGAAAAAATCTATCACGATCGCTTATAATTTGACAGCCATTGCGGCGTGAACATAAAACTCTGTACCGACTTCATTTTATGAAGGAGTAATGGATCGGCTGTGACTGTCAAATTGTAAGCGATCGCGATAGATTTTTTCGTAGACAATAACCCTCCTGGCTATCCCACCTACTATAATTATCGGAACACAATAATTAACATCAACATTGATACTATAGCTATCAACATTGTTTTTATGGCAATAAACTTAAATAAGACCGTAATAAAGCTAGCCAGACGTGCTAGAAGTGCTTCCTCCAACGAAACTTAGAAAAGAAACCTTTTTTTTATACAACTAAGTTGGCAAGCAAGCATACGACTCACCATTGTAAGTGGTAACGTCACCTTATAGCATGTGGTTCTTGTGAGATTCGCAGCAAATCTTCAATCTCCACAAGAACCACCACAGTGCAGGTACGTTGCCAACTTATGACATAAGACGTAAATTCGGGGTACCTACCCAGTAATTTTTACAATTTCGCTGCCTTATCTTACCCTTAAACCGGAACACAGATGCAAGCATTACAGCTTTGCGGCAGAAATAGATACGATGGAGGTTCCCAGCAGGCGACCCTGGTACAGTCTCACCCCGGTAAACTTCTGGGGAATCGAACCCCGAACCTTCAGATCAATACCGGGTAATTTCAATCAACCACAAGACCATAGAGACGATAGAAAGGATGGTAGCGGAGATTTCTTATTTGATAATTTTTATTGCTTAATGAAAATACAAATTACCTATTCAGAACGATACTGAAAAAGGCCGCCACTCATGTAGAAACAAGGACCGTTCGCAGCTCTCTTTTGATGAGCGGGTAATGCAATAGTGTCCCATGCTAGTTTCTTTGACTCACTTCAACCCTTACATCCCACGCTGTGGGTTCGAGTTTCTCCTTCAGCGGAGAGGGATTACTAACAACTTCACTACGCGGACAGGTTGGTACTATAGGTAGGTTTTTTTTTATTGCAGAAAGTTGGCAAACAAGCAAACTGCCCACCTGATGGTAAGTGGTAACAGTTACCTATAGTACATGTGGCTCCTGTGAAATCCGCAGCAAAACTACAACCCCCACAAGAACCACAGTGTATACGTTGCCAACTTGTGACTTAGGATGTCAAGTCACGGTACCCAGTAATTTCAGTGCCATATCTTACCCTTCAAACCGGAACACAGCAATGCAAGCACTGCTGCTTTGCGGCAGAAATAGGTAAGACGGAGGTACCCAAGCACACGACCCTGGTACAGAGTCTCCCTCCGCTCAGGTTACCTTACTATGCGCGCGTACGGGCAGGGCGAACACCGAGGGGTTTTAGTGGGTAGCCCTAACCGTGCGTTTGCACTGACGAAACATCTACAAAAAAACATGTTTTTTAAACATGTTTCTGTCAATGTTTATGAACGCGTTTCCATTGTCAACATCCCAACAAGTTGCAAAACATGTTTTATGACTTTGACAGTCGAAATTGCGAACACAATCGTGGACAAATCCATAAAAAACGTTGACAGACAACAAGATTTGAGGCGATCCTAACGTAATCTGCAAGAAATCTTAGAATTTGTTCTGAATCCAACACGATTTTCGGCAGTGCGAACGCAAAAACATACACAACAAGTTTTGAGATTTGTATCATACAACAAGTTGTAAAACATTACATGTTTTATGTTTCTCAGTGCAAACGCACGGTTACACTCCGCCGGGAGAGCCCCACACATGTTCGCCGTCTAGCCAACGGTGGGTACGGTGCCGATACGCATTTCCCTCCGAAAAATAAAGGTTGGTACCACAGATAATATAATACTACAGTATGGTACTAAGTTTTGTTTTGAGTTCGTCTCTTCGTCGCGGTAAACTCCCTTAGTCGGCTCTTACGACATCTACAGGAATCAACAATAGCGTAATAGCTAAAAGAAATAAGTGTATGGGGTTTGACATAAACCCTCGCTTAGCTCTCGAGTGAGATCTTATAAATTGTCCATTTAGCGATTGCTTTAGCGATTATTATCGAAAGACATCTTTCAAGTCTTTCAAGTGTAGAAGGGCAAGATTAAAAAGAGGAAGAATCCATGAGGACGAATTTTAGTTACACGTAGACTGTAGTCCAGTGTCACTGATCTATGGGTACCTAATTGAAATTACCTTTACACGCGTTAATGGGTCAATACACCGCAATGAAAAAAATGGTAGCTTATCAAGTTGAAATTTTGCTTGTTTGAGTAAAATATAATAAAATTAATCATCAACATGTTTAAAACTACAAACCACAAATGATTATGAAAATCAATTGGAAATGATTGAACGCCTAATAAGAAAAACATATTCAAAACAATAAACTTTCTTATTTAATTTTGGTGACGTCACCTTTGTAAACATTTATAATTGTTAATTCTAATAAGATAAAATGATTAATCATATCAAGCTTTGCGACTTGCCAAAAAAGTGATCAAGTTCTTAATAAAGTCCACAAACATCATAGTGGTATTAAAAAGTAATCTTATTACGGCCAACCAACTATACTTTATTACTGTAATCATGCACCTTTATGCGCTCGTATATAAATAAGTTGCATGAATGAAGGTAACAAATTCTTGATACATATTATCAATTTTTTTTTCAGTGCGGGACTGCGGGTAATAGGTCGTATTTTTAACACAAAATCTCAGTGACATTTACTTTTGGTTAGATAATGGGAGTTTTATTTGTATTATTGGCATTTATTACGTGTATTAGGTACCTACCTACTTCTGATTCACATAATACTTTACGTAAGTAAAAATATTTTACTAATAATTTTCTTCCAATAAATAACTATTACAACTATACGTTATACTAGACGGTTTACAATTTGGACTTGTAAAATTTAGATGGTAACACATAAACTAGTTATTTTATGGCCATAATAATTATATGTTATGCGGCGGGCTGGGAATAAGGCGTGCCGCGCCCACGCCCCGCCCATCCGTGAACCGCCTCTGCCCCAAACAAGTTTTTATTTACCGCATACCTACGTAGTTTTTGGTATTTAAACAATTCTCGAAGCTTTTCTCACTTTTATGACTACGAAAATATTCTTAAATTATATTTCGTAACTATATTTAACTTTTTCTAACGGGTTATCTTAATGAACGAAGTAATTAAATTTTATGTCATGATTATTTAACACGAAATTGACGTGTTTCTTGTATAATATCAACATAGCTGCTTTTAATTAAGCCTATAAGTAAAAACTCGAAAAAACCGTTAATGCAAACTCCTACAAGGGTCTTTAGCATATCCCAGAATACGAGTATGATACCTGCCAACATTTTCCTAATAACACAACTACATTTTCCTAAATTAGTAAAAAAGTTTTTATAAGTTAATTTATATTTTAAATAAGAGTAAAGACAAGCACTTCTTTAATTTGGTGGTTGCGACCACAAGATTCAAAATAATAACAATATTCATTATTGCACATCTAAAGTAATATTTTAAAGAGGAAAGATTTGTATTTTTAACCGACTTCAAAAGAGGAGGTTATCAATTCGGTTGTATTTTTTTTTATCTTTGGGTGGTCCCATGGTCACCAAAGTCAGGATCGGATGATGGGATTCCATAGAAAATCGAGAAAAACACTAATTAATACCGACTTCAAAAACACTGAAAACTTAAAAATAATCTTCTTCTATATTGAAATCGGTGACAAATTTTAACACTTTCTAGGAGATCATCGTTTGGCGCCGACTTCAATATAGAAGAAGATTATTTTTAAGTTTTCAGTATTTTTGAAGTCGGTTCTATATTTTGTAAAAAAAAATATCTTTAACTTTTTAGTGAAAGAAACCCTAATCTAATACCAGCTGGCTGGTATTAAATTAGTGTTTTCCTCGATTTTCTATGGAATCCCATCATCCGATCCTGACTTTGGTGACCATGGGACCACCCTTGTAGTATACTCTATCAAATACAAAAAGAATTTTGCAAATCGGTTTAAAAATGACGGAGTTATGAGGTAACAAACATAAAAAAAAATACAACCGAATTGATAACCTCCTCTTTTGAAGTCAGTTAAAAATACAAATCTTTCCTCTTTAAAATATTACTATAGATGTGCAATAATGAATATTGTTATTATTTTGAATCTTGTGGTCGCAACCACCAAATTAAAGAAGTGCTTGTCTTTACTCTTATTTAAAATATAAATTAACTTTATAAAGACCTATTTGCATATTGACAAGAATTTTCTCTAGTACAATATATAGTAGGTAATGGTAGGCATTAATCGCACTGTTTTACTTTGGTTCTTCTGTTACACATTTTTAAATTAAACTAATTGTTCAACATTGGTTACACTATCAAAAATAAACACAACCTAGGTATTGAACATGGTAAGGCAACAAAAAATACAAAAAAAACTGAAATAAATCAACTAGTCAAACAGGTAGACGTGTGTCATAAACAATAAGAATGCTCCGCAATAAATTAGATTTTGAAAACAAAAACAAATAGTTACATCTAAACAAACTGCAATATCAAACAAAACATAAGGGAATTTGAATAACAGTAATAGATCTGTCGCTCAAAAATCTGTCACGCCAAAGTAAAATGTAACATTGCATTGTTGTGACATCTTTGTATTAAACAATGTTCACACGAACAAAGGGTGCACCCAGCGTCTTGTTTAGGAAATACAGTTCGCGCAGTATAATATTGTTAAGTGAAAATCATGGGCCTACCGCGACCAAGCCAATGCAGATGCCATTCTGTCATAAATCACAGCGAACAAAATGGAAGACAAAAAAGACGTCTCGCTATACTCAGAAACTGAGTGTCACCAAAACTGACCAACAATGTTTCCGTAAACAAATCTTTAACTATTATGAAGTTGCATTCAAATCACTTATAAAGATTTTAGAACAATATGCTTCGAAATGTTATTGAGAAATCTTTTTACTGTTTGTGAATAATTGTCATTTAATTTTGGTGAAAAAAGTGTTGTGTGAATCCAATCCGAAACAACATTTTGAAAAATAAAAATCATATCATTCATTACGCAATTCGATATACGAGTATAGACTCCACTGGCATCAATGGTGAATCTTACCAAACTTTCTGAGTGCTGTTCGATTCACTGGTTGAGCATAAGAGATGCAGTATCACAAGTTCCACTGAGACCAGTATCGTGGATCGAGATGGTGGCCCACTGGATAGAGGGATAAAATATTTATGATTTTCTCAATCTAGAAGAATAATAATTTCTCAATCAAACTCAATCACAATGTAGAAAAATATCAATTTTCACACTCATATAGGTATGTGCTCGCTAAAATTGAAATATTTTACTAGTGGGAATAGAAAATAATGTTTAAATTTTCATCACACTATTTATCATCACATTTGCTCGTGTAGGATGTTAGTACACGCAGGCGTAATAGAGCAGCTGTAGCCGATTTACCTCCCGCGGGAGTTATGGATTTTTATAACTCCCGAGAAAGTTATGAGGTTTAGTTTTAAAAATATAGAACCCACTCGTACGTCATTTCAGACAAAGGAGATAAAATCAAGGTTTATTTCCTATTTTCAAAACTTGGCTACAAACCATTTTTACTGTATATAAAACTTATACGGTACATTTCACTGTATTATATTTATATTTTTCTATTATATCAGAGACATTAGCAATTATTTTATTAAATTTAATTTTGAAAATCTGTACAATCTGGCAGTATTGCCTCTCAAGCTTGAAATTATCTGTGGAAGACTATACGAGTTGAGTGCCATTCATTAACCCCAAATAAAGTTTAATCAAAATTTGTCGTTAAAAAAATACCAAAGACACCCTTCCAGAAGAAAATCCGAGTTATTTAACAAAGGTTATTTTATGATTTTCAGGAAATTAACTCGTTTCACTTAATTTGATAATACCTATTGATGTTTCATATCTTCAAATAAGTTACTAGTTTCTTTAAAAAAATATATGTTTTGAATTTTTCTCTCAATTTATTTCAATAACGCACCGCGACCGTAATCCAGTACAAACCCTAAGGTCGTTAGCGTTACTCAGCCTAAGTTCCCTGGCCATGGCACTCCCAATTGTTTTTCCCTTTATTCTAGGACTTACTTGTTAGCTTTTGTTGATACCCTATCTCCTATATACCTTGTTATTGTTGAAGGGCTAGAAGGAATTGTAGCTCTTTTTATTTAGTCCATCGACTTCAACTACGCTTCAACAATTCAACTTTTGAGAAATGTTTTCGTGTTGGGTTTTTGTGTCGTGCTTATACATATATATATATTCAAAAAATATAAAACCTTTGAAGTTTCTGAACCTAATCAGAACTTAACATACCTGATCCCGTGGAATTTTATGCTACCCTTAAAAGTTATATCAAGCAAGTGTTGCTGCCGCTGCGCTGACTGCTTCATAGTTGACGTCTTTTAGACTAAGTATCTGGCAATGGATTGGAAGTCTATAGTACCTAGTAATCAATCGTAATTAGTGATTATGTTATTAGCCTACAACACGAAGCATCTTTACACATGTTATCCAGTACAAATTGGAATAATTAGAAAACTAACTCAAAATACTTACTTAATAATAACAACAAACATACGTACACTGAAATAGATCATACACTAAAATATTAATTGTAAGTAATACTATTTTTTTGATTAGGTTAACATTTTTTGTCATCTTTAATATTTTTTTGATAGCAGGTAGAAGAAACATGATCACGTTTTCTGGGTTTGCAGTAAGTTAACATTTAAAAAACGTGGTAAAATAAATACATGTTCGACAACTCTTGTTTGAAACAATTGTAAATTACTTAAGATTGTAAAGAGCCCTGCCATCAATTGTGCAATAGACAATATGGTGTGATTTATTACTTTTTACTGTGTTCTCACACAACAGAACGGTCAACAATGAGCTCAATTAAATTAGGCGAAAAACTTTTTTTGAGGTAGGAATCTATTGTTAGCGGACCAGACCATGTGGTCGGGAACATTTCAATGACATTCGTATTAATAGCTAAGATATAATAAAATATTTTGTTAAAATTAATGATTCGTTCTTGTTTATGAAATCGGTAATTTTTTTACATAGACTGCGTGCATCACAGAAACGACGATATTGCTTAAAGCATTGTTATTATACTATAATTTTATTCTATTTTTGGCTTGGTTTAATCAATTAAATATTCGAACCCTGATCTCTCAGCTAAAAAAAATAGATAGGCATATAGAAGGTTTCTATTGTAGTAGTCTTTTTTGATGTGGCGAAAAAAGTCAGCTATGCTTAATTATCAGTGTAGATAAATTCCACTATACAAGTTACCTACTTAAATGAGAAAACTGACAAGCTACTTCAATCTTCAGAAAATTGACGCTAGGATTCTGCGATAATGTCTGCTGTAATCTGCTGTAATTGTGACGCTGGACATGTACAGTAAGTTCCCATTCAAGCTTTACATTTACACTACGAAAACCGCCAATATTACGAGCGACATAAGAACGGCCCAAAGGTCAAACAGTATAGCTTGACAAAGGGCTTACTGTACATACCTACATATAATTATCTACTATGTAGCGACTAGCGATAATTTGAAGGCGGCGACGAGCAGTAAAAGTGGCTTTGCACTAAATTAGAAAGACTCTGAAACAAGTGTAAAGGCACTAGATTGTCATAAGGAGAAGACCCCAAGGAAGCTGAATTAGTCTGTCTGAATTTAGTGCACTGAATTTAGCAAAATGTAAAGGGGACTTGGATTGTCTGGACATTTGAAACTGTCTGAACACCTACGCACAAGCATACCTATGCTCAACAGTGGACTGCAAAATGAAAATTTAAGTGTGTGTGCAAACACAGATGCTCTCCCTGTTCATTCGTAGTATGGTGACCAACTGGGGTAACTAACATATGAGCAGTATTTTCTGAATACTCGCTTTGAGCTAAACATACACATACCTATATTCCTAAGGAAACGTTGATAGAATCGCGTCCATGGTCTAGTGCACTGGGTGTTGAATCCCATGGGAGCAGACATTTTTCTGCTCGGTTTGGTTGGTGGTGGGGCTTCTGAGCCCCCCTCGATAGCTACCACCACCTTACCTAAGTCTGTTGCCATATTTAACAATGTTAATAGCATTATACTAAATATAAAATTTCGAAATTAGAGGTAAGATAGCCAGTTCCTCGGTTACTGAGGAGTCCAGGTGAATTTCGCTTCGAAGTCGGTCTCATCATCACTTCCCCGATAAAGTGCATGAGAGCGTTCGTCTTATGAAAAAAAACTTCTACGTTTGTCAATTGTGGTGTCAGTGTTTATCAATTTGTGGATTTACGTAATCAATTTATTGAATGCCCGTCGAAACCTATCATAAAATATCGAGTTGATCGTCAGTTCCCGCATGAGAACGTTCTTTAACTGTCCGTCCAACTCGGCGCACTCCATCAAATAGCAATTAATAAAAATTACCTCTTACATAAAACGATTAATGTCCAGCCGCGATCCGACGATAAGCCGATCGGAACTGTCCGCCACGGCAATAATAAATTAATTGTTTTATTATGTCACCAGAAAGTTATAAAAAGCCAACAAATTACTACAGAATTAAGACATCCCGCCATCCCTTTATAGCCACGTGCACTTAGAAAGCCGTTAGAGAAAAACCTGTACGTAACAAACAAAAATTAAAAATGGCCTCGCGTCTATTTTTTCTGGCCTCAGCGTGGTGCATATGCTAATAAGGCCCAAAAACAAACATTGTTACAAGGCAAATGTGTAACATACAATAAAAATAAATTAAATAATAAAGGGAATCGTTAAAATGAAAGAAATGCCCGTAATTTATCCACGAGTCACCTTTTAGGCATACCGCGGATTCCATCGCGGCGGGGTCCCGCCCGCTCTAGACGCGATCTCCAAATAAAAAGGCGCCACAAAAAGACGCATTCAATAAGCCATTGGCCATTACTGGACGTAATCGATGAGATAAATTAATAATAATGAAATCGGTTAAGACGCGGGCGGACATCAGCGCCGCTCATCCTTTTTGACAACCTCTTGATTACCTAAGTGAATGTTATTCTTCTATGTAGTCAAGTAGGTCAGTAACATATTAAGAATTCCCGTGTCAGAAGTAGGTACAATTAACCAGTAATTACCATTGATAGCACTACTGACACACCTTTTCGTCACTAGTACTGTAAAAAAATACCATTGACGGTACTAAGAACGTATTTGCACCGTCTGCACGTCGCATATTTTCATAAAAATATACGAGTACTACATGATGAAATATCTTTAACAGAATAAACGTGTATTAGCACCAGTAGTAAACGCGATTACACTAGAGATGCGCGTGGAAACTGCGTTGTGCGACTGGAAAGAAGTGTTGCGAACAAGGCTGCCAGGTCTTTAAAAAAAAATAAGGAACAGTGGGCAAAAAAAACGATTATTTTAATTTACTATTGTTGCAATACAATATAGGTAGGTACTATTGCACAAAAGAACATACTCGTAACTATTAAGCCACTTAGAGAACGCAACGATATAATAGTTAAATTGTTTTTTTTTTCACGTACATAGTTACATTTCGACAAAACTGTGTTATATAGTTACATGAGGGCGCGGGAGGAGGGGAACGCCTGGGCATGCGACGCCGGGCTATAAGTCCTGTCCTCTAAGTCCGTCATACACGTCCACGCTGCCCCAGGTATTGCCGACGTACAAACCTGGGGCGGACCCACTGATGTGGGTCGTGCGCCCTGGAAATGATTCAGATTGTCAACGGGCGTCGCATCACTTACCACCTGCCTCGGATCTGAGTCAGCCAAGTATGACGGGCGTGCCTGGTACAGCTCTCCCACTGGCCAGGTGTAACCCAAACCCAATTCCCGTCCATATTTATCCCTACCCTTGTCCCATCCTTCTTCCTTAGTCCAATCACGCACAGCCGAACAGTGGCGGCGCATAACCACACCCAGGCCAACCTAGCCTAGGGGCACTAAATTCCCCCTGAAAGTTGGTACCACACCAGCCATGGGCCAGCTGGTGTGAGTTACACGTTGGCTTCTAGCCATACAGCCCAAAAAAGACACAATGGACATACAAAAAGATACAGTAAGACGACCCCAGGAGGGTCCCACCAATGGTGGGGAGTCCCTCACCGGGCCTAGCCCGGTCCGTCCCGCGTATTCTGGGGGGGACAACGTGTGCCCAGTCTCTGGCGAAAGCCTAAGCTTATCCGGCCTAGTAGAGGCCATGAAGACGGTCGACAACACCGGGACCGTCACCCCATGGACAGTCGTGGCTCATAAGCGCCCTTGCAAAAGGAGCGCTAATGCAGCCACACACACAAACATACACACACAAGGGCCAAAGGGTCTACCGGAACGCAGTCGCCCCAACAGGCGCGCGAGAAGGGAAGCTCTGCGGCCCACAACCAGCACAGCGACGGCCACCGCAGCAGTGGAAACACAGCGCGAACCTGTAGAAATACAGGGGCCGTCGCAGACACAAACACCAACACCACAACCAGCCCCACCACCACCACCCTCCAGTCAGCGGAGCGGGAAGCGGAAGCCGAGGAACAAACGAGGACGACGGACTGCTGCGGCGGCTCCCACTGCTCCTGAAAAGGAACAGCCTAGTGCTGGACAGAGTTCAGGCGGGCCAGCTTCATCGAAGCGAACTCGTCTGGACGAAACCCAGTCACCCAGGGGGGATGCCAAACGCGCGAAAACCGACTCAAAGACCCGGCGGTCGGTGAGCTACGCAGATGCGAGCAATTCGCATCTGAGAGTAGCGGTCACCACCGTCCCGCCGAGGGACCTCACGGCCGAACAGGCAGAGTGGCTGAGGGAGACTATCGATGATAGGATCCTGCAGGCCATACTGTCTCCTCCGTACCCGAGCGCGCAGGCTCCATCTTTCCGCGGACGGCCCTTTCTTTTAGAGGGGGTCCTAGCGATGTGGTGTGAGAATGCGAACGCACTCAGCTGGCTGGAGAAGGTGGTAAAAACCATCCCGTCGCCTATAGCCGATACCACTCTGGCTGTCATCAGACAATCGGAGATGAAGAAGAGGCTCAGGGCGGGACTTCTTGTCCACACGCGTATCACCGATGCTGTAACGCTGCAGAGAGTCCTTTGTGCCCAAAACCCATGGTACAAAGTTGATTCCTGGCAGTGTTACGACATGACGGTAGATGATAAGGCGCAAGAACCAGAATCCAAAGAAAAGGTGGTGCACCTGATCCTTGGGATACCGGAGGACCAGAAGCAGGGAATTCTGGATAGGGACCGCCGGGTGGCTCACATGTCTGGCAGCGGGTACATCCGCTTCTTCACCCCGGAGGAGATGAAAAAACCAGATGAGCCACCGGCCGACAATCAAGCAGCGGCGAAGCTGCAACCGAGGACCTCCTCCCCGGAGCCCTCCACCTCGGCTCCCCAACAGGGTTCGAGCCAGATGGAGACCACCTTGCCGCTGACGGTAGGAGTAGGGGACACCAGCGACGAAGATGACGTGTTGCGGAGTCCCTAACAGCCTACACGTAATCCAAACAAACCTCCAGCACAAACAGATAGCGGCGGCTACACTGCGTAGAGTGCTGGAGGCAAATACCAAGACCGTCGCCCTGATCCAGGAACCCTGGATCAGGAACAGCAGAATCTGCGGTCTGAACAACATCGGTGGTAAGTTACTGGTAAACACATCAGTGGAAAAACCGAGAACCTGTATTTATATACCAAACTCTGTAAAAACAACTATGCTTAACCAATTCTGTTCTAGAGATCTTACCGCAGTGACGCTCTCCACAGAAAATCAAACCACCCTTGTACTAGCTTCTGCATATATGCCGAACGAAGAGGACATTCCTCCAAGGGAAATGATGGAACTAGTACAACACTGCGAGAACCATGGCTGGGAACTGATCATTGCGGCGGACTGCAATGCACATCATCCACTGTGGGGAAGTAAGGACACAAATAAAAGAGGTGAGTTACTAACCGAATACCTATTCCAAACAAACCTTAATATAATGAATAAAGGCACAGAACCAACCTTTGTAAGTTCTAGGTATCAAACCATCATTGACATTACTTTGGCAACACATACGGCGGCGAACCTCATTAAAGGTTGGCACGTATCGAACGAACCATCCTTCGCGGACCACCGTCGAGTGTGTTTCCAACTACTCTATAGATTACCAGACCCTGCTCCCTATCGCAACCCCCGTAAAACTGATATAGCAAGGTACACTAACGCACTTAAAAAAGCACTAGACGGAACGTACGCTAGCGGCGAAACACCTAGCATAATCAGTATTGAAGAAAAAGTACAACTCCTCACTTCAGCAATCGTCGAAAGTTACGAGTTGGCATGCCCGATGTCCATACCGAAAAATCTCAACAAAAATCTCTGGTGGGGGCCAGAACTTGAGAGGCTAAGGAAAAAACTCAGGGCACTCTTCAATAAAGCAAAAAACACAAGAACTCCCGACGACTGGGACAGATACAAAGACGCGCAGAAATACTACAAGAAGAGGATCAGATTCCGGAGAACGGAAGCCTGGCAAAATTTCTGCAGCAGCATAAACTCAACAAACCAAGCCGCTAGAATAAAAAAAATATTGTCCAAGGGAAACACAGAGCTCCTTGGCAACATCAAAAAAGAAGACGGCACCTATACTAGATCTGAAGAGGAAACCAGCGCGGTACTGCTGGAAACACACTTTCCCGATTGTCAAATCGCGTCAGACCTGGAATGGTCTGACGAGCACTACAGCACCCCGTCTACCGAAGAATGGAAGGCTGCCAGCAAAGTAGTAACTGCGGATAGAATAGAATGGGCTATCAAAAGCTTTAAACCATTCAAATCCGCAGGACTGGATGGAATATTCCCAGCGCTGCTACAATGGCATCCCAACTTAACAGTAAAATACTTAGAACCCATATATAAGGCCTGCATAGCCTTCAAATATATTCCAAAACAATGGAGAGAGGCGAAGGTAGTATTCCTACCCAAACCGGGGAAAGAAGACTACACTACGGCGAAATCCTTCAGACCAATAAGTCTAACATCATTCCTGCTCAAAACACTGGAAAGATTGGTAGACCGACACCTAAGGGATGGAGCACTCCATGAAAGACCCTTACATCCCCAGCAGCACGCCTATAGGAAAGGCAGGTCCACAGAGTCGGCACTACATATGGTGGTCCGTAAAATAGAGTCGGCCATACACAATAAATCCTCAACCCTAGGCGCCTTCATAGACATAGAAGGAGCTTTCGACAAAACAATGCACAACAGCATTAACCACGCCCTTCAAAAGTACGATATAGAACCAGCAATAACAAAATGGATCACGGAGCTGGTAAGCAAAAGGGCGGTTCAGATAGTGGGGAACAACACCATCAGAGCAAAAGTGGTTAAAGGATGTCCCCAGGGGGGGGTCCTGTCCCCACTTCTGTGGAACATAGTAGTAGACAGCCTCCTAAGGAAACTAAACGACAGAGGCTATACTACTATTGGTTATGCAGACGACCTGGCAATACTGATAAATGGGACCGCAGAAAACATATTATGCAAAGAAATGCGTGAAGCCCTAGTATTAGTAGAACATTGGTGTGACGAACATCAACTGTCAGTAAATCCAAATAAAACAGAACTTATACTTTTCACCAACAAAAGAAAGTTACCAGAACTACAACTACCAAAATTCTTTAACACCAAACTCTCCCTATCATCACAAGTCAAATATCTGGGCATAATCTTTGACAACAAATTAAACTGGGCGAGTCACATAGAAACAAAAACAAAGAAGGCATGCTTGGCGTTTAACCAATGTAGGAGACTCGTTGGTAAGAAATGGGGTCTCAATCCAAAAATCACACTATGGTTATACACTGCAGTTATCAGACCCTCTATAACCTATGGATCAGTGGTTTGGTGGCCCAGAACCCAACTGATCACAGCAAAAGCTAAGCTCCAAAGTCTACAACGCTTAGCAACTACATCGACCAGTGGATGTATGAGAACCACTCCATCAGCTTCCCTAGAGTACCTCTTACAACTGAGACCTCTAGATCTAGTCATACAAGAGGAGGCGAAAGCAGCAGCCCTAAGACTAAGATCGCAGGGACTATGGAAAAACAACATAGGAAAAACACACACGATAATCCTAGATTGGATTACAAAAGAAATACCTTTTCTCGATGCACCAATCGATAGAATACCATGCCACCATGTCTTCGACAGAAGATACGATATCCAACTTACAGCAGAATCGAAAGATTGCTCTGACATCAAAGAAGTTAGGATATACACAGACGGCTCCAAGACCACTGATGGAACTGGGGCAGGCGTCTTCTCAAACGACCTTAATATCAAATTATCAATAACCCTAGACAGACGGAACACCATCTTCCAAGCAGAGTGCATTGGCATCACCAGGGCGGCACAGGCGATTGCAGCTAGAGGTGTTACTAATCTTAACATAAAGATTATCACAGACAGCGCGTCTGTCCTGCAGGCCCTCCAAAACAATACTATTAACTCTGTCCTTATACTGGAATGTCATAACATGCTCCAAGCCATATCAGATACAAACCGGGTAACTCTGCAATGGATTAAAGGACACAGTAACTCACTTGGTAACGACGCAGCAGATGAACTGGCTAAGAGGGGTTCAAACACGAAAATGTACGGACCAGAGCCCCTACTACCCATTCCACAGGCCCAGATAAAAACCTGGCTGCGTGAAAAAACCGAGGAACATCATCTAACAGAGTGGAGAACCAATGAGGGATGCAAACAGACAAAAGATGCAATCCCGGTACCATCAAAGAAGCTTGCCCGATCCCTCATCAGACTAAAGAGAGACAAAATCCGAAAAGTTATAGCTACTATAACCGGACACTGTTTACTAAACAAACACCTATTCACAATAGGGGTGACAGACAGCCCTCTATGCAGAGGGTGCATGGAGGCAGAAGAAACGCCACAGCACGTCCTTTTGGAATGCACAAGCGTGGCCGATCAACGGGCAAAACTTCTCCACTCCCCGGCATCTATGCCGGAAGCATGCAGCAGCCCACAGAGGCTGCTGGCGTTCTGGGGAGACCTGGGATGGATGGAGTAGGGTGGAAGCAAACGTAGATTAGGACGCACAATGGCCCAATCATGAGGCTAAGTGCGTAAGAGCCCAGCCAAACTAACTAAACTAACATATAGTTACATTTAAAAAATCCATTTAAAAACGCGGTGCGCGCGTATGAACTGGAAAACGAAAAGCACGATCGGCGATCCGCAAAAACAGTGAGCGCGTGCCCGAAGCTGTCCATCACTGAACCAGTGATAGACAGTGGTTTTCGTTGGTGCTTCAACCACAAAAGTCCAAGTGAGTTGATCGATGCACTGTTTTTGAGTTAACCCAGGCCGAAAATCGTTATTAATCAGCGCACGAAAATTTTCACGTGTTAAAACCAGATGATCGATGAGCTTTTGAAATGGGGTCAAAATGACAAAATGTAAAAAGACAATTGACTGTTGCGAAAACTGTATTCTACAGCCAATTCAAATTCAAATTCAAAAATCTTTATTCAACATAGGCCTTTACAGGCACTTATTGACGTCAAAATAAACATTATAATTTAAAAAAAACATAAGTATTAACCTTGTATGTGCATACACCCTGAATATACTCAAGATGTCTGCAAATACAAGTAGGAATGAAAAAAAAAAGTTAACTCTACAGTCTACACCTGTTCGAAAATTGGGAGAGCCTTCTCGAGAAGAACAGGCAAGAAACTCGAAAGGTCAAAATTTTTTATCTCCTCTTTTAAATCGCCATTTACAATTTTGTTTTTTTTACTGTCGTCAATTTGAAGCTAACCTCAAAGCAAAAGTTTGAGCTCAACTTCCATTACAAGATTAGATGAGTCAGTTCACATTGTAGGTCACATATAAGAGAACGACTTTACACTAAAAAAGTGTAGAGTTGACCTCATGTCCAAATAGTTTTATTGTCCAAATAATCATTAATAATACTGGTATTATTAATGATACTTAATGATCTATTTGGACATGAGGTCAACTCTACACTTTAAACTTATCTCTGGAGAAGTGCATGAACTTAGCTTATAATTTGCTCTCACTGAACGTTTCTTTGAAACAAAACGCAACAAAACGAATTGGGAGATTAAGCCCAAGCTTTTTGTCCGTCATGTAATCAGACACTTTATAATATGCTTTTTTAATAAGTAAGGTACTTGATACAAATAAAGCCTACGCACTTATATGGCCTACACATTAGAAAACAAAGATAAATAAATCTAGCCGCTAAAATACTGCGTGAACATGTACTGTACACATGCGGAACACAACCCGATTGAGTAATTAAGTATCCTTCTCCGCGCCCCCTGCACTGAGTGGCACGCATCCTTCGAACGAGGTGGACCACTCTGCGCTCCGTTATAAAAAAAAATAGATTTTGTGGTATGTTTTCGCTTAAAATAGTTTCTTAATATTCTATATTGGCTAATTTTGACCCTAATCTATACTATTAACTATTGATGAATTAATTATGCATTTTCAAAGTCAGCGTGAGTGTGACATCAAATTAGGCCTAGGCCTTAATTCAGCACAGTAGGCCATATTAAAGACCACATGCCTTATAAAAAATCCCAGACTTATTGTAGTACCTATTATATTTCATTACAGATATCTGTGTCTGTCTGTGTCTATGTCAGCTAACAGTCGACAGTAGCATCTAATGTGGCCAACAAAAGAAAAACGAGCAAATTGGATTTAAAGGAAAATCGGTAACGAAAGAAATAAAAACCTATATGAAAACAAAACAAATCGCAATACGAAAAAGATTTCTAAAAAAAAACAAAAAGGCAGGTAATCATTTTCAAGGAAAGAAGGATGAAAGCTGGTATTGCCTTGCTTGTCACAAAGATAAAATAGCAATGCAATGCAATGCATTGCGGCCTTGCAAAGAGTGTTTTAAATGGTATCACGAGGATGTATTGGGGTAACCAAAGATAATGTCGTTAAAGTGAGCGTCGGTGGCGCTGTGGACTCGGCACTTGCCTTCCAATCGGGAGGTTGGGGTTCGAGACCCGCCATGTACCAATGTGTTTTTCGTTTCGAATTTCATATGTACATTTGTCTGACGCTCTTACGGCGAAGGAAAACATCGTGAGGCAACCTGCATACATCTGCGAAGAAATTCAATGATGTATGTGAAGTCGACCAATCCGCACTGGGCCAGCGTGGTTGACTAAGGCCTAATCACCCTAACATAGGGTAGGCTCGAACCCCTCGGTGGGGACGTATGTGAGCTGTGATGATAGTTCCTACTTTAAAACTCATTGAATTTCCTAAACTGATTATACAGTTGTTTTTAACTTGGGGTCTTATTCAAGCACAGTGTTTTAATAAGGCCTATTGAAAATTTTATTTCTTTTTGTTTTTGATTAATTTTTTGAAGATTTATGGTTGTTTTCTTCAGCTTATTAATGTGTAGGATATTTAATTGAGTTGATTATTTGTGTGTGTTTTAATAAAATACATCTAAGTTTGACTTAATATTTAAAATACATTTTAATTGTATTTGTTTTAAACCCTATTGTAACGTAAACAAACCCATTTAATTAATGTTATGGAACCATACATACTTTCATATAACCTCGGTTACAACTTGAAACCGAGGTTATATGAATTCGAGGTATTTTTTATATTAAAACATACAGGCCTTAATGCCTGTTCTGGATATAATAAGGCCAAAATGTATATTTCCCGAACCCAATTAATTTGAAAAGATTTAACTGAAGACTGTCACTTTTTCATTTAGATTTCTTGAATTAAATAATGAAAGAAACTAAATAAAAATGTTTTAAGTTTGTAGCCTTAATATTAATTGAAATATAAGTAACTAAAATTAGGTAGACCTTATTTATATCAACTACCTTATCTACTTCGGCGAGCGTCGGTGGCGCAGTGAGCGTCGGTGGCGCAGTGGACTCGGCACTTGCCTTCCAATCGGGGGGTCGGGGTTCAAGACCCGCCATGTACCAATGTGTTTTTCGTTTCGAATTTCATATGTACATATGTCTGGCGCTCCTACGGTGAAGGAAAACATCGTGAGGCAACCTGCATACATCTGCGAAGAAATTCAATGATGTATGTGAAGTCGACCAATCCGCACTGGGCCAGCGTGGTTGACTAAGGCCTAATCACCCTAATATAGGGTAGGCTCGAGCCCCTCGGTGGGGACGTATATGGGCTGTGATGATGACCTTATCTACATCTTTGATTGCAACTTTAAATTTGTTTAAGCTAAGTTCTTGTATACAACTTGGGATTTTATTGTAGAAACGTATACACAGGCCTCTAAAAGAATTATTGATTTTTTGGAGCCTGGTATTTGGTAAAGCTAACATAATATTCTTTTGTCTAGTTTCAACTGAATGAATATCACTATTTTAACCGACTTCAAAAAATTTGGGTTTCTTTCACTAAAAGGATTTCATTCACTAAAAAGTTAAAAATAAAAAATATTTTACAAGAAATAAAAACCGACTTCAAAAACACTGAAAAGTTAAAAATAATACGTGACAAATTTTGACACTTTCTAGGATATCATCGTTTGGCACCGACTTCAATATAGAAGTGTGAAGTTGTCTGTAACTTTTCTTATATTGTCAGTCAGTGTTTTTGAAGTAGGTTTTTATTTTTTGTAAAATATTTTTTTTACAAAGCAAATAAATATTTTATGAACATATATTAGATTCTCATACATATTTTGCGACGCTACTGTTAATTAAATCGCTATTAATTTGCAATCCTCTTTTAAGTTTAAATAAAAGTGTAGTATCATCTGCAAATAATATCATCTCATGCCTGTCCTGTACAAAATCAGGGAGGTCATTGACATATATAAGAAATCGATAGAAAAGGACCAAGGAACGAACCCTGCGGCACTCCTATTTTAACTGCGGAACCTTGAGACCTTTTCCCATTGACGTCTACTTTCTGAATCCTCCCACTTAGATTAAAGATTAGAAGATCCAGTGCAGTATCACGAAACCCATAGTGGTGTAATTTTCTGTTAAAATAAAAGGGCTTGTTGTCATGGTATGCATAGTATTGACATAGTAAGGAATGCTTTATTTTAAATTAAAGACAACTATAGAGATTACAAAAGTAGACATCTATCAAAAACTGAACTAACCAGTATTTCAACATGCCCCCTTAATCTATATAGTTGGACAAAATAAAGCTAACGTAAAAACAAAAGTGTAACAAAATAAATTATATCGGTGTCAACCCTATGTTGGCAACCCTAACATTGTTACACATTTCTTATGTGGGATACGTCTTAAAGGTTTTGTTAACAGATCAGCTAGCAACTCATTAGTAGATACAAACAGTAATTTAATAACATTGTCAGCAACTTTTTCGCGTATAAAATGATATTTTGTATCTATGTGTTTCGTTCGGCCGTGGTGGATAGGATTTGTAGCGATTTTTTGTGCACTTTGACTGTCACTGTACAATGAGACAATATCTATTATTCCACTTACCTCGTAAAGAAACGTCTTAAAAATACGACTTCGTTGGCAGCAGAACACAGTGCCATATACTCCGCCTCGGTCGATGAAAGCGCTACCGTTGGCTGCTTTTTAGATTCCCAAAATACTGGCCCTCCTGCTAATTGAAAAACAAAACCAGTATAGGAACGGCGGTCAATACTATGGTTTGCCCAATCAGCGTCAACAAAACCATTCAAATATCGCCCAGTTTTCTTGTACGTTATATTGTAATCCAACGTACCTTTCAGGTATCGTAATACGCGCTTCGCAGCTTCCCAATTTCCAATAGTAGGATCAACATTAAATGAGCTCAGATAGCTTAATGTATACGCAATGTCGGGTCTGCTATTCATTGCCACGTAAAACAGAGAACCAATCAAACTCATATATAAGCAACTATCATGAAATCGCTCAATCTTCTTCTCTTGTTTGTCCAAGTTAGCACTTTTGCAATGTTGCATGTTAAACTTTTTC
This sequence comes from Schoenobius gigantellus, assembly GCA_963935595.1. Taxonomy (NCBI): domain Eukaryota; kingdom Metazoa; phylum Arthropoda; class Insecta; order Lepidoptera; family Crambidae; genus Schoenobius; species Schoenobius gigantellus. Next base: position 21,076,157 of record OZ012544.1, on the reverse strand, counting down.
AACATCGTGTTTATAAATGTTTTCTGATTAACCGTAATTTCATTATTAGTTTTACGTATATTCAGACCTAAGTAATAACTTAATTTTCCTAGATTTTTCAAAGAAAAATATTTGCTTAAGTCATTTTTGACAACTTCAAAATGTCCTTGGTCTTTATAAAATATAAGAATGTCATCGACATAGACAGCAAAAATGACAAAGTTACTACCAAACTTTTTTATGTAAACACACGGTTCTGAAGGTGTTCGCGAAAATCCAATTAAAGACAAAGTACTATTTAACTTTGTGTTCCATGCTCTCGGTGCCTGCTTCAGGCCGTATAATGACCTTTTTAAGAGACACACTTTACTTTCATCTCCGCTGCAAACAAACCCTTGTGGTTGTTCCATGTACACCTCCTCTTCTAAATCTCCATATAAGAAAGCGGTATCCACATCTAAATGATGTACATGAAGATCCAGCTCTGCAGCTAACGCCAACAAAGTACGTAATGAAGAATTACGTACGACCGGCAAAAAGATTTCATGGTAATCAACTCCGGCTTCTTGAGTATATCCTTTCGCAACTAAGCGTGCCTTATATTTCTTCACATTACCTTGTGCGTCCTTCTTCAACTTATATACCCATTTACAATGTATGACCTTCTTCTCAGGTCTATCAACCAACGTCCAAGTTTTCATGTTCTGTAAAGATTTATATTCTTCTTCCATTGCTGAAAGCCAGCTGCGTTTGTCATCAGCATTTATAGCTTCAGCGAAAGTTGTAGGCTCTTCACAAACATCTTCAACCGAAGTAGCAATCCAGGACGTAAAATCCATACCAAAGTATTTTGGTTTATTTCGTACTCTCTCTGGATATCTTCTTTCAGGAATATCCTCACACTCAACAGCTGTGTTTTCAGTAACAACATCTTCAGCATCAGGCGAATTCATAGGCACTACAGAAGTTTCAGCAACATCAATACAGGGCTGAAAATGCTGTATTTCTTCATGGTAAGCTACTGTTTCAAAATTCACCAACTCAAAATATTGAAATCCGAACTTCTGAATTTGTTATCAATATTTATTGTAACACTTTTTAATATGCTTTAAACTGAGTTTAAAAAAGCGATTCCTTATATTTTCGTGCTGATAACGTGTTAAAATAAAAGGGCTTGTTGTCATGGTATGCATGGTATTGACATAGTAAGGAATGCTTTATTTTAAATTAAAGACAACTATAGAGATTACAAACGTAGACATCTATCAAAAACTGAACTCACCAGTCTTTCAACATTTTCTGATCAAGGTTCCGTGAAAAACGCAATCAAATGCCTTAGACAAATCCCAAAAAAATGCCTGACGCATCGTGTGAGTCTTCCCAGGCACGTTTGATTCGTTTTAACGGATCAAACGTTATCAATTCGTTTTCCCTTTGTTTTAGGCTGGAGTGCCTATTCTGTTAAGTCGCGGTCGAAATTTTGAATTTGTAAAATATTTTTTTTACAAAGCAAATTAATATTTTTACGAACATATATTAGATTCTCATAAATATTTTGCGATGCTACTGTTATTTAAATCGTCATTAATTTGCAATCCTCTTTTGAGATGAAATAAAAGTGAAGTATCATATGCAAATAATATCATCTCATACCTGTCCTGTACAAAATCAGGGAGGTCATTGACATATATATAAGAAATAGATAGAAAAGGACCAAGGAACGAACCCTGCGGCACTCCTATTTTAACTGCGGAACCTTGAGACCTTTTCCCATTGACGTCTACTTTCTGAATCCTCCGACTTAGATTAAAGATTAGAAGATCCAGTGCAGTATCACCAAACCCATAGTGGTGTAATTTTCTGATCAAGGTTCCGTGAAAAACGCAATTCAGGCTGGAGTGCCTATTCTGTTAAGTCGCGGTCGAAATTTTGAATATTCTAAAAAGCTGACGTGATGCTGGCAACATGTTTTTGTAACAAAAACCATTGCCATATTGATGACAATGGTACTCTAGCCTGAAACAAAGGGAAAACGAATTGATAACGTTTGATTCGTTAAAACGAATCAAACGAGCCTGGGAAGACTCACACGATGCGACAGGCATTTTTTTGGTATACCACGGTAAATGGTAGCTACTACGCCACCCTTATTGAGGAGTTACGAGAGGCGAACAAGCAGAAACGCTTCTGCTTGATGCTGCTGCGTGGAAAACTTAGCAGAGGTGTAAGGCTTCTCCACGACAATGCACTCGTTCACACTGCTTCAATTGCCAAGGCTACTGTTGCAAAATGTGGCTTCGAGGAAATTCGCCACCCACCTTATAGTCCCGACCTGGCCCCAAGTGACTATTATTTGTTCTAGAAACTTAAGGCAAACTTAAGAGGAAGAAGATTTTCTTCAGATGGTGAAGTGACCCGTTCGGTTTACGCCCATTTTGAGGACAAAACTTCTGAGTATTTTTATAAGGAGATAGAAATGCTTATTAAGAGATCTGAAAAGTGCATTTGAAACAGAGGGAGACTATATCGAAAAATTAAAAAAAATGTAAATATATGTACTTGTTTTCTTTGTTAGGCCGAAAACTTTTGGAGCGCACCTCGTATATAGGTCGCTTAGATTAGGTTAGGAGCAATTTTTATGGATATCTACGAAACTGCAGCTTTAATTAAAAAACAAAACTATACTATTCAAGGACGCTAGGGTTATTTCTGTTCATGGAAATTTGTAAGTGGGGTAAGTCTCTATACAAAAGTGGGCATCGCCCTTTAACTCGCAAGATCTGACCCGAACATACATACATGCATACATACATCATCACATCTCATAAGCGTCCCCACCGAGGGACTCGAGCCTACCCTATGTTAGGGTGATTGCGCAGGCCCAGTGCGGATTGGTCGACTTCACATACACCATTGAATTTCTTTACAGATGTATGCAGGTTGACTCACGATGTTTTCCTTCATCGTAGGAGTGTCAGACAAATGCCCTTCAGCCACTTTCGAAACTAATGATTCGAAACCACCATCGAAGACAGAATTATTTTTCTTTTATCGAAACCCGGTTTCCAATAAAGAAATATAATTCTGTTTTCGAAACTGGTTTCGAATCATTAGTTTCGAAAGTGGCCGAAACCGACAAATGTACATACGAAATTCGAAAAAAGAAAAACACATTGGCACATAGCCGTTTCGAACCCCGGACCTCCCGATTGGAAGGCAAGTGCTGAGTCCACAGCGCCAACGACGCTCGATACTAGTCGATACCTACAGTGCCAGCTAAATAAAAGCTTGCAAAATATAAAAATCACGCCATCTCGCGGTCTTGTCAGGTAGCTCAGAAAGGCGATGCTTAGGTTCTTTGCATTCTTCAGAGCGCTATCGATTTCGATTTAGTTTGGCTTACGCGTTAAGGCGAGGAATTTCCACGTGCAAGCCCATATGTTCCGCACTTCACACCGTTCATTTGTACATGACGTTAGCGCGGACGCGGCCACTGAACAGGCGCCAACATCATGTGCCGCACAGTAAAAATATAACAGTACAACAAGGACGTTTTATATCGTATGCAATATACTTTTTGCTAGGTTACAAATAAGTATTGATTTATAAACTGAGGTAAGTACCTACAGTAATACAACCAATAAAGATACAGCTTTATGACTTCATTGCTATTTTTTATTGTATCTTTACTTGTATGTAAATATGGACACTTTTTAATTGTTACATTACATTGTATTTTTATTTGACAAACAACCACGTGATTTTTTCAATAACTTAAAAAATAACAAAGTTTAAAAAGCTTTTATTTGCTAGTGACGTCATTGTACTCGTCCACCATTATAATACCGATACAAACATATATTTTATAAGAAAGAGACGTAAAGCAATTATCAATAATTAGACTTTTCAAGATTCATCATAATTAGACCGTTTCTTCACAATTTCAAAGGTTTTAAATGTTTCTATGATGTGTTATTAATAAAATGTAAATTCAAATTTTATGCATATTTCTTTTGTGCAGTATAGAATGCATCACTAGAATACAAGAAATGCTCGATTAGCTAGAACTGGCTAGAAGTAGTATTTAAAACAAAAGCTAAGAATATGACTGACGCGGCGGCATATACTTATAAAGCACTGTTAAATTTTTTTGTTTGACTTCGACGGCTATTCGGTTTGATTTAGAAATAGTAGATTGTTACACCGAGCGCTAAGTGACTTATTAATGCCCGCGGATGTTTGGTGCACGAGCACTTGCTCGAGGGCACTAATAACCCGAGGGCATTAATAGCTCACTTACGAGGTGTGTAATCTGCTTTTCCTTCAACTTATTAAAAAATAATAAAAAACTGAAGTTGACTGTAGAAAAACTTATTTATTTATGACAAAAAAAATGCAAATTGTTCTTATTAAGAAACCAAACCTTATCTTGACGGTGGTGACGGAAGTGGAAAATCCACAAAAAAAAACTCACTGTCATGTACACCACATAACCCTTATTTCTTGCCGTCAACATGAATGTGCACCAAAAAACACCACTTTCACTGCACAATATTCACTCGAATACAATTTTTAATTTATTAAAATAAAAGCTAATCTTCGCCATTAAAGCCAATTGCCTCTCTTTTTTAAATAAAATTGGCTTTGTAGGGTCCTATCTAACTTGTTTTACGCATGTGTATTTTTTTTACATGTTATACTACCACTCAAATCTCTTTGGAAAAATGCCTACATTTTGTATGAATTGTTTGAATATGAATTGTAATTTCTTCTTAAATTAGAAAAACAAACAACAGGGCAATTATGTTGAACGGGTCATTAATGAAATTTCATACAATACTACTGCCGTTTTCCAGGGTAGTAATGTATTACTTAGTGTTGCCTTTTCCGATGATTAGAGTAAAATTAATGAGTAGTTTGAAGAAAAATATTTTAATAGATATATGTAGGTATTTTAATACATTACTGAATAAATAAGTACTATAACTTATTTCGATTTGATTTGTTAACCGACTTTACTGACTTCACGAAGTTATGAGGTAACACATACTTCATAGCTTCGTCATTTATTAACTGATTTTCAAAATTCTTTTTGTATTCAGAAAAGTATACCCCCGAAGTGGTTCCATGCCATCAAGTCAGGATCTAGTATTGGAATCCCAAGAAAATCGAGAGAATAGGCACGTCTAACGTCTTTCCTGTTTTTTTTCTGAAGCTATTCAGGTATTTGCGTCTGAAAGACATCATCTCAAGGATTCTTCCACTATGCTGAGCTTACGATGGATCCTTAACTTTAAGGAGTTAGGGAGTTAGTCTTTAGATATAAAAGGTACGTATTGACTCTCAGTTAGGTATATTCTTTCAAGTTGGCTTAGAGAGCTATTATAAATTTCACGAAAAAAATAAAAATATTTTTTTTACAAAAATACCGACACCACTTCAAAACAAAAACTTCTTCAAAATAAAAATGTAATGTTGTGTGTTTTATTTTATTGCTACTAAGTTGGCAAACAAGCAAACTGCCCACCTGATGGTAAGTGGTAACAGTCACCTATAATACATGTGGTTCCTGTGCGATTCGCAGTAAAACTGCAAGCCCCACAAGAACCACAGTGTACGTTGCCAACTTGTGACATCAGATGTAAAGTCACGGTACCCAGTAATTTCAGTGCCATATCTTACCCTTCACACCGGAACACAGCAATGCAAGCACTGCTGATTTGCGGCAGAAATAGGTAAGACGGAGGTATTTTTATCCTTGCCTTAGCAAGCATCAAAAACGATAGTATTTTTGTTTTTAATTATATCCCAATTTTTGTGACAGGTATCTCTGGCAGGTATGTCATCCATCATATTATTATTAGATGAATTCGAAACAAGCTCAAACCTGTTTTTGATGTGCTACCATCATCAACGCTGGCCAAGTGCGGGTTGGTCGACTTCACACACAACCTAAGAATTTCTTTACACGTGTGTGCAGCGGTCGGCGCGCCGGCGCGCTACTTAGTGGTAGGTATTTATAACGCTGCATTACGTGAGTGACAGGGGCGTGCATGTACTAAACAAGATTATCAAGAAGAAAGCCACAAATCGCTATGAATATCAGGCAACCGTATTAGTCTCTAAGCAAACTGGTTTTAAAATATTAATTAATATTCTACCACCTTAGGCCTGTAAGAAAACTCGGGAAGTACTACACAGCTAGCGTTCTTTATCATGATGACTTTACATTTGACGACACGGTTAGCGCACAGAGTTCGAGTGATCGCCTACTACGCAACTGGTCGCGGGTTCGATTCCCAAATATTTTTAACCGACTTCAAAAAAGGAGGAGGTTATCAATTCGGTTGTATTTTTTATGTTTGTTACCTCATAACTCCGTTATTTTAAACCGATGTCCAAAATTATTTGTGTATTCGATAGAGTATAGAGCAAGGGTGGTCTCATGGTCACGAAAGTCAAGATCTGATGATGGGATCCCATAGAAAATCGAGGAAAGCACTAAAAACACACTTCTTTCACTAAAAAGATTTCATTCACTGAAAAGTTAAAAATAAAAAATATTTTACAAAAAATAAAAAACGACTTCAAAAACACTGAAAGCTTAAAAATAATATAAGAATAGGTACAGACAACATCACACTTCTATATTGAAGTCGGTGACAAATTTTAACACTTTCTAGGAGATTATCGTTTGGCGCCGACTTCAATACAGAAGTGTGATGTTGTCTGTACCTATTCTTATATTATTTTTAAGTTTTCAGTGTTTTTGAAGTCGGTTTTTATTTTTTGTAAAATATTTTTTTTGTAGTTACGGGACAAATATTATGTATGGAATACAGAAATATGTTCCGATCTGGGCGTATGTGCATGTGATATGTAATATATTCTATGTTTGTAACTTTGATGACACGGTTAGCGCAGAGGTCGAATGATCGCCTACTGCGCAACGGGTCGCGGGTTCAATTCCCGTACGGGACAAATATTTTGTATGGCCTACAGAATTTTTTTCCGGTCTGGGCGTATGTACATGTGATATTCTATGTTCGTAACTGCACCCACAACACAGGAGAAAATCTTAGTGTGGGGCGACGTTTTCAAAAAGAAAAAAACTGCACCTACGACACAGTTGAAAATCCTAGTGTGGGCCGACGTATTTATATAAAAACACTTTCATTACTGAGTGACTGACAGATTACGCACAGCCGTAATTAAAAGGTACAAAAAGCGGAAATTTGACATGTATGTTGGAAATTCGCCATCTAAGGGGGTAAAACTAAAAAATAATAGTTTGTATGGAAACTCTATGACATTAATGCGGGCGAAGCAGCGGGCAAAAGCAAATATTTTATAAAGTTTCACAAAATTCCGCTGATCAGATATTTTCTTTTAATACAATGAAGTGATCTTTACATAAATCGAACGGAAATTTGTGTTAATTATTTTTTACTTTTTTATAATCAACTCACGCTTGACCATAAATGTTACGAAATTTAAAAGATTCCTAAAATACTATTTTACTGTTCATAATCATATATAATACATAGGCTCGAATAAAACTCTATTATTTAGCTACATGTATAATGTGCTGTTGATTCTACCTTCTAAAGCTTTGATGCAAGGCGTTGTGAATAAAGGGGGTAACATTAAGTATTTAAAGGAATTCAGCAATAAAGTTTTATAGGAAACATTATTTTGAACCTATAAATCGTTGCATATTTACTTGAAGAAATTATCATACTGGTTTATTAACACTGCACTGTGCTATATGGCCGCGGCAATAAAATATAAACATTTGGGAAATAAATATTTACCACTTTTCTTTCAGCATTTTTTGTATGCATTTGATTTAACATTTCGTCTTTGACTTCTTTTATTAGCGATTTTTACACATAAAATAACTTATAGAAAAAAAGAACGAAAAACATATTTTTTCACACATAAAATAATTTAGGAAGAAGGATTAAAATAGTTTTCTCCTTTATAATACCTAATCCATTATTTACACTATTCACCATATTACTACACTAATCTATAATAATAATGAAAGTTAACAAAATAAACGCAAACTGCAAAATTAAAATTCGATCGTAAAGAAACACGTAATATATTTTTTTGCGCCCGCGACACGAAGCGACATGACCATACCCTGAGACGACTTGGCGAGTACTGTCTTATATGGAGCGCGATTGCAACCAAGCGAAATTATAGAATTTTCGTCATTTTCCTAAATATTTTATATGACATCAAAAAATCTGTCTTCACAGTTCACTAGATAATAACGAACTACGTATTTTGGTATAACTTTTATACTGTTTTATGTATATTTCGATTTCAAATCTAGGTTTTAGTTTTTGATTTAGACCTATGTTTGGATTTTTTTTCTATCGAGTGAAATGGAGTAAATCGTGTTTCTGCTTTCACAGTTCACTAGATTATATCTTCAAGTTTAAGGTGTGTGAATTTCAGAATTGTGGGTTCTAATATTATCCAGATCTAGACGTTCTAAGATCGGCAAATTTGGGAAATCCTCGCCTCGCTATTTGCTTAACCCGGCGCCGTTGTGGCCGGGTATCTAATACACGACAGTTTTTAAAACTTTAATAACTTATAAACAAACTACGCGAGCAATTTGTGGTTCACAGTAGCTGCGCTCGTTGACTTCTTACGACGAACTAGCCATTCTATTTTGATGTTGCTGCTGCTACAGTGGAATTTACACGTCTTTGAAGATCGCGCGGGTAAGTTATACCCGGCCACAATGGCCGCGTATCATTTATATGTATACTGAGTTTTTGTTTTTTAGAGAACATGCAATATTTTTATTTTTGCATTTATCGTAAAGAATACTATGTTGAATAGATTACAAGTATGTTAAAAATTAAAATAATAAAATTTATTGCAATAAAAGGCAGTCTGAAACTAAGTTTCTTTCGGGCTAAAATGGGCCTACAGTTCTGATGACGTCACTCCTGTGTCACTTATTCGTCGCTCATTTAATTCAAATATCACAGGGAAAATTTCCATTAGTTCCGAATTTGTAACCGTAAATAGTTTAGTTCCTTTCATATCTACACTCGAAAACTCGGTAATTTCAACAAAAAAGTTACTACCATGTCGACACTACAGTATGATTTTTAATTCGACGGAATTCTGCCAGATGTCATCCATAGACAAATCAGATATAAATAACAATTTCTACTTAGATTTTTTTTAAATTTAATAACAAAAAATATAAAACAGAATTAGATGAAGTAATGACATTGTAAATAGTGTTTGTTTTGTGCACTCAATGCACACCAGCTAGAATGGAAATTGTTAAGTGCTAAATGGAAAAACAAAGTAAAACAATATATTACTCAAATAAAAATATTTATTCATTATCATCACTTAAATCACCATTGTCGTCATCATCATCAACTCGGATTATAAAAAGAATCACACACACTATCCAGCAGATCATTAAGAGGGCACATTTTATTCTCTTCTTTAATAATATGGTTTATGCATTCTTGCCGTTTTTCAGCTTTGATATTATATGCCGTCTAATATTAATTGTTTTACTTTGCGCAACTCGGATCGCGGTGCATAACGCGGCGTAAATAGTTTTTTAATTTTAGATTTGACATCTTATTATATTGGCTCTTAGGCGTCGTCCTAATAGAACGCGAATGCGCGATCATCGTACGAGTAAGCGATGCGACTATCGCGTGTTCGCGCGATAGCAAATACTGACTGTCCTAATAGAACCCGAATACGCGATCATCGCGCGAATTGACGACGCGAACGATCATGCAGATTATGCTGGCCGGCAAGGCAAGCAGCACAGAACACAGAAAGAGGTTAGAAGGGCTATGTGGGCGGGGCACGCGTAGCCACAACTATGACTAAATGCTCATACTTGTGGCCCCGCAACGCGAACGCGTTGTTTAATCACTGACGGACAACTACAGTGAGTGTATCGTGAAGCGCGGCGCTATAAATATAAAAAAATGCCTTCTTGTGCTATAATTACTTGTAAAACAAGAAGTCAGGTGTCAAGTGTAGCTAAAGAAGGAATTTCTTTTCATCGGTAAGTAGTAAATTAATCATAATGACCATATTCCATAGATCATAATGTCAAAATCCACCAAAACTGATCATAACGATAAGTTACATAATATTTTTCTAAAAAATATACATTACCGGCAATGTACGCCCGCGATTCTTGCCATATTACTTAGAGCGCGTAATGTAGTACACTGCTTTCGGTAGTGACGCATTTGGCTTAATGAGCATTAACGCAGTAGTCGCAGTACAAGGGATAGTGCCGTGCTAATCAAAAAACGCACGCATTACATTTTATCGATAAATGTATATTTTAAAATATTTGTATAAAGTAAAAATAACATATTATTTGTCACTTAAAATGCCATAATAATAATTATTACTTATCGATAATACAGAATGTTTGGCGAAGCTAACACCTACCCTTTCTAACATCCTATTCATATAAGTACGGCGATGTAATTAAAGATTAAAATTGTAAAATTAATTTCAATTTTCACGATACAATTAGTTCGATCAGTAAAAAAATTATGGGCAAATTCTAAACTAATTTTACAACTTAGAATTTTTAATATCACCATAATATTTATATGACTATTTTAGCATAGGTAGGTGGCCATGCAAGACATGAAGATTTGAGTACTTTAAAAAACACAAATTTACAGATAAATATTTACTTTACAAATATTTACTTCTCCATCCAACTAAAATATCCTAACAACTAAACTACCGCACGTCCGTTTGTCAGATTATCCATTCTAGTTTATGCTTTTAGACCGGTGCATTATAGTATTATAGTTTTTCTTTTATTTTACGTCTAACCTACAATATTTTTGAGCTAAAAAGCTTTAATTTTGTTACATAGAAACAAAATATTACTTGAATATTATTAATTATAAACGTATAAGTAATGAAAGTAATAATTATTTTTTGGTTTTCTAAATATTTCAAATGGTTAAATTGCTGGCAATATTTAATATCGATAGCTATTAATCGATGTCAATCACTAAAATAATGTTATTTGTACACGCGGCTCTGGACGTCAGTGAATTTCTATGAATGAGGAGCCCAGTGAGCGTTGTGATTGGTTCAGCCCGATTTCGCGCGACTTTGCATGGGCGGTGCAAGGAAAAGAAGTGGGAGCAAAACTGGCGACAGCGGTTCCCGTACAAACGATGCATGATTGCCTTTCTAACCTCTTTCTGTGTTCTGTGGCAAGCAGGGTGCCCCGCCGCACACAGGTCCGGATTTTGACAAAAGTGGACATTGCAAATATACGGATTTAAAAAATACTATTAGATAGTACTAATGAAACAGAACAATAAATGTTATATGCAACTATTCATAAAAATGCGTCATTCATATATAAAAAAAATATTGAAAAAAAATGTATGGGAAATAAAACGTTTTTTTTTTCTCGAGACTGTCATGAGTTGTCAAAGTTTAACCAATACAGTAATTAAGAACTACATTTTCTTAACATATGTCAATTAAAATATTTTGCGGTCACGTGCGGCTTTGCCTTTGAGGGGGTTTCAAAATTAAAATATTTTATTTATTTTTTTCCTCGTGTTTTCGGTTGATTGAACGTGGAATTTATAAAGTAGATGATGTTAATGCGTTTTAATTTTTTTAAATCTTTGACAGAAGCACACTACTTATTAAATTCATATGAGTTACAAATTTCATTTGTTTTGAGACAATTATTGAATTTAACAGATAAATATAAAGCCTGTCTTTTTACACGACTACTCAAAAAAGATATTAATGTTTCAGCTAGTTAGGATAGTCTTGTAAAAATAGGCAACAATAATATGCGATGCTCGGTAGTCAGACAAACAAGCAATGAGTCATCCTAGGTACTCGCCTCTGATTAATCGGTAGCTGCATGCGGTGCTCGCGCGCACAGTCTCTAGTTGGGATCTACTTCATCGGGTATAAATATAGCGTAGTGTGCGTAAGGTCGTTTATTCGCTATTTAACTACGTAACTTATAACATCTAGAATAGAATAGAATAGAATAGAAATGATTTAATGACACACACACACACACAAACACTACATTTAAGTAAAAAAAAAAGGATAACAAAAATAACACAAGCGATGGACGAATTGCATGTGTGGTGTTCAATGGGCTCCTAGCTCGACATAATGCTACAGCTAGCTGCAGCGTCGATTTTCAGCTAGTGCCTTAAGTGGTTCCCGCAGCCTGAGAGACGTACTTACTACTAACTTATATAACAAAAAAAACATTTATACATATATCGCAATACAAACGCCAATAATTCTTAACTTATAATATAAAACACATACATATAAAATTGAATACCGAGGCCCATAACATGAAATACTTAATTGTAAATTGGTAGGTAAACTCTGTTATTCCCATTATTGCCACTAATAAGTTTGAGTATTGGATTTTTGTTTATTCAGCATTATTTTTTTAAATTTAATTTTAAAATTATGTAAACTATGCAGTTCACGTACTGGGGGTGGAAGGTTATTCCAACACTTGGTGGCATTATATTTAAAACTTCCGCGAAAAGCGGCAGATTTATGTTGCGGTATGATCAAAGGGGCACTTGTTGAACGCATGGAGAATTTGTTACATGCTTTGGATTTCCAATCCAGCTTTGAGTACAGATATTCCGGTATTCCCCTCTTGATCACTCCAAAGAGTAGTGTAGCCAAATGTAAGACTCGCCGGTGATGCATTTTCAGTATGCTATTATCATTAAGATAAGGTGTTACATGGTCTCGCGGTGGAATCTTAAAACAGAATCTCGCACAAGCGTTCTGAACTCTTTGTATCAGACTTGCAGTTTTGGCGTGCAACCTTGGTCCATATACTGTATCCAAATAATTAAACTTGGATAGGATAAGAGTGTCTGTTAGTTGCACGCGCAAACCTGTGCTCAAGTAATTCCAAATTTTGTATAAGAGCTTTAAGCGGTAAAAACAAGTGCGCACCGTATCGGAAATATGGTCTTCAAATCGCAGTCTCTCGTCAATTCTCAAACCCAGATCTCGCGTTTCCGTAACCCGTTCAATAACAGAGTCATTCACAAGAACATGCGGATTTCGCATACTTATTTTCAAAATTTGATATTTTGTACCAAGAATCATGTATTTCGTTTTGGAATGCATTTAAGGTAAGAGAGTTCTCTTCTGTCCACTTGCATATACTATTAAGATCTTCATTAATATTTCTTATTGCCTCATCAGTATCACATGGTTTGAAGGATAGGTATATTTGAACATCGTCAGCGTATATATGATAACTACAATGTTTAATGACTCTGTGTATATCTGCACTAAATAGATTGTACAACAGAGGCCCAAGCCCAATGGGCTCAAATCAGAGTAATTGGTTGAACCATCTTCATTTTTAGTCTCTACCATCTGCGTTCTATTTATCAAATATGATTTGAACCAACTAACTGTTTCAGGATTAAAACCGTAAAATGCGAGTTTGGAGAGCAGTAATGTAATGTTTAGTGAATCAAATGCCCTAGAAAAATTCAAGAGCACGAGTACAGTACCACAGTCCTTGTCTTGAGCTGTTAGGATATTATCAGTAATATCCAGTAACGCCGTACACGTACCGCGATTCCTTCGAAATCCCGACTGCTTTTCCGGCAATATATTGTTGTTTTCAATATAGTCTGTCATTTGTGCAGCAACAACCTTCTCTAAAACCTTTGAGAGACATGAAAGGATACTTATAGGACGCAACTCTCTCACTTCAATGGGATTAACTGTTTTAGGTATTGGCTTGACAATTGCTGTTTTCCATAAAGTGGGAAATCTGGAGCTCAGTATGGATCTATTGATAATTTTTGTAATAAGTTCCAGGGAGTATGGAAGGGTCAGAATAATCATATCTAAAGAAATACCATCGAAGCCTATAAGCCTAGCCTTGGATTTTAGAGCTCGTAATATTTTAAGTATATCATTAGAATTTATTGGCTTTAGGCTGAAAGTTGCAGTGCTGAGTCTATTACCATCAAAATAATTAAGCAAGTCCAAAGGGCAATCAGTTCTTCCAGGAATATCTAAAAAATGTTTATTTATGGTATTTGGATCGTTAAGATGCACTGGGATGGTTGCACGATAATCAGGTAAAATATCGGTTTTTAAATTCTTCCATAATTTATTAGGATTTCCTAAGTTATTGTTAATATTAAATTTAAAATAGCACTCTTTTTCGTTTATTATCGCTCTTTCCACCTGCTTTTTTAGGTCTTTATAGTACTCTTTGTGGCTTTGCAAGCCTGTGCTACGGTATCTCCTCAGCGCTGTGTCACGTAGTTTTGCCATGAGTTTAATAGTAGGAGTATACCAAGGTGCTAATTTCTCCTTAAAGTTTTTGTTTTTAGGGGCGCGTGGCAATCAAACAAGGCAAGCACATGTGCGCTGAGGCACGTTACAATTTCATCCACATCCTCCAGATCACACAAAGCGCTCCAATCTATTTTACCTAAGTCTTCATCAAAAAGATCCATATTCATAGTTGATAGGGATCTATAGACAACAGTTCTCTTGGGAATTTTTGGACGTTTGATAGAGAATTCGCAAGTCACAAAAGCATGTCCATTAAGTATTCCTACACTATCAACGTTTGTTTTATGAAGGTGAGCATTAGTGCACATAATATCAATAATACTACGTAGTTGCCGTATACAATAAGAAATGACTTTGAACACCACACTTTGCAAATCCCCACCCATAAATAATGACGGCAACAACAGTGTAAACAAAGAAAGCAAATCACAAACAATGCCAACAAACAAAGCTTATCTATATCTAAGACAAAACATACAAAGGAGAGCATCTCCACACTTATTGATTTTCGGCGTAGTACTACATCACAATAAGCATATACATATCTATTATATAAGCAGTATAATCTCATAAATATTGTTTTTAAGCTAACTTCACTTACAACAAAAAGTAAACAACCAATGCAACTACTTTGTACACATATACATAAAAAAATAGGACGACAAAAAACATTACAAAAATTTACAACATAATAATAATCACTCATTAAATACCATAAACACTGAGCAGTAAAAAATAAATTAAATATATAAAACAACACAATTATAAAGCAAAAGATACATACTAAGAACTGCTTGATAGGCTTAAAGTAATCAAACTTTATTATTCCCAAAAACCTTGTCGAAATCTTTCTCCGAACGAATACAATGTGCCGCCTTACCTTCTTCCTGCCTTACATAAATACGTCCCTGTTTTGTCCATACATATTTCCAATGCATATTCTTCCGGGCTTCGCGCACCTTATATAGTAGTTGTTTATTATACCGTGTAAGCCGTTCATTTAAATAGAATGTACGCGATTCACCTGCAATACCTAAATCAGAAGAACTGACATTTCGGCGCACACGCATATTGTGAAGCAGCTCGTCGCGTAACGCACGTCTCGCCAGGCGTACGACTAGTGGCCTTGGCCAGGCCCCCGTCACTCGCGCAATGCAGCGTTATAAATACCTACCGCTAAGTAGCGCGCCGGCGCTCCGACCGGCAGAGGGCCGCCGCGCCGCCACCCGCCGCGCCGCACGCGAGACTTTTATTATTATTATCGAATCTTGTAACTTGTTTTTTTTTCATAAATTTGTTTTTTATTATTTTGTTTTTATTGGTTTCTTTTTGTTTATTTTATTGCTTTTTTGTTTATTATATTAATTTGATTTTTATTTTCTTTTTTTATCAATAATTTTTTATTTATAAATTTCTTTTCAGAACTAAAAACGGGATTTTTATACATAAATCGAATAATTTTTCGAAAATTTTCGGTTAAATGTTGATTCGAAAAAAGTTCTACTTGCATTGTGGTTTATAAAACCTCACAATAATTTTAATTTAATCAATTTATTTAACCATACGGTGGTACATTACTGTGAAGCTATTGTATGTTGTTAAAAGACAAAAAAAAATTATTTTTTTTTCATAGTAGAAATTCGAAGTAATTCGAACTAATAAGACAGTAATTCGTTGCCATAGTAACAATCTTCAGTCCTCAGCAACATAGTATGTATACATGTATTTTTTTAGCAACATAACATGTATTTTTTTATAATTTTTAAATGTATTAATGACGGTAAAATAATATTCTATTCTCTTATTTTTTGACATGTACTAAATATTTTAAAATTTTCAATATTTGCGCACTGCCAATTTAGAAGTAGATTATGAGGAATATTGTATATAATTTAACACCAATCATGTATTTTACCATATTCTTGCAAATAAAGTACTATTGTTATTATCATTTTATAAAATTAAAGTACATTTGAGTGGGGCTTTCCTTGCAATCAATTTATTTCATTAATCCTACGTATACCATTTTGTTTATGTTCTTTGTACAACCCTTATGTTTTCGCTCGATGACGCAATCACGCGGTGTACGCGGGAATCTCGATTCTCGGATCACGTTTATAGAGACCTTTTCTTCTTGCAGCGACTTTTGTTTGTCGGTTTTGGCTATTATTATTACAGCGATTCGAGCGTTTCTATGGGAGTGATGTATCTGTTACGTAGTAACTATTAACTAATCTGTGCCTTGGCCTTGATTTGGCCGCGCTGTTAACGTTGCTTTCCGTCACTGGATCAGTGTTACGCGCAAATCTCGATCCCGTACGTTCCGCAAACACAACATCACGTTCATCGATGCATATGCTTATTTTGGTACCTATGAGGCTTACTATATGCAAAGGATTTTCTCCATTAGCCTCCGGGAGATTTGTAATCTCTAGGTCATTGGTCAGTAATTCTTGGTCTTTTTTATTTAATTCTAGCCTCAACTGTTCTATAATTATCTCGAACTGGTCCGCCGCATTATTTTTTGTGAGTAAAGATTGTTCTAATGCCTCTATTCTGCCTTCTAACGCATCAACTCGCGTGTTGCCCTGCGAGATTGTCGTACGCAATTCCTGCATTTCTTGACGCATTTTTTTCATTTCTTCATTCTGTAATGTTCGGAGGTCGCACAGAATAAGACACGTATTATTCGTTGAGCTGTTTATTCCAGAATGAATGGTTACACAATTGCTCCCATATATATATATCATACAATATATTAATTATAAATCTACCCTACACTACAGTCCTCCACCCTGAAATGGGAATATATTTTTCTTCTTTTTTTTTTTTTTTAGACTAAGTTAGAGTAAAGAACAGAAAATACATAACATATCACGTTCATGAGCTACTAGTTCATAACATTGCGATGTTACTATAACTAAGTGTTAAAGTCGCAATAATTTCTAATACAATATACATTTCTAATACAATAGATGGTTCTTTCTTTATTAATTGATAACAATCACATAGCTATTACATTTTACATTAATATAAATTTTTTTTATACAACTATAGAATAACATGATACTGCAATTAAAAGGAAACTCTTCAACAGGAACATTTTATACACACACATATAGCTACTTATTACTTAATTTTATAACTAACCGGCTTAACTAATCTACACTGACGTATAGGACGATGCTGGGGCGGTACAGGGACGTCAGCGGCTGATACGTTCTCGGGGAGAATATCAGTGTCTCCTTGTGTTCGAGATTCCGCAACTGAATTCTCCGGTTCATGATATGACCTTGGTGGTAAGCTGGGCAATGTTTCACCCACTTGTGACTGCTCAGACTGAGGAATCGTCAGACCCTGTACACCACCTGTACCTTCGGCCAGAGACGCTTGTCCCGGCTCTGTAGAGATAAGAAGCGACTTTCTAGTTTTACGTTTAATCTGGTCTAGGTGTCTATGTATTCGGTTCCCACTTACGTCCGTTACACAAAAATCGTTCCTTCCTGCTGAGGAAACTATTTTACCAGGCAACCACTTCTCCCCCCTTAAGTACTGACGGTACCACCCTTCATCACCTACATTAATATTTCTGTCGTTGCCCCCTACCGCACCGATTTGACTCTTTTGGGCCTTTTGGACCCGAGCCTCCCTATCTGGCTTAAGGGCATCTAGTTTCGTACGTAAACGTCTACCTAATAGCAAAGTGGACGGACATTCACCCGTAGTTGGATGTTCGGTATTCCTATAGTGTAATAAGAATGTATGTAATGCCATATCTATATTCGTTTTGTCAAAAATCGCCTTTTTGATCACTCTTTTTATAGTTCTTACGGCATTTTCCGCGGCTCCATTTGATGAAGGATGGTACGGGGCAGTAAACATATGCTCAATACCACACTTTTGCAGGAAATAAGCTATTTCCTTGCTAGTAAAAGGTGGCCCATTATCGGTCACTACCTGCTTAGGTATTCCCCATCTACTCCAGAGCTCGCCTAATTTTGTAATTGTACTAATTGCACTGGTACTAGGAACAAGGAAAACCTCAATCCACTTGGAAGTAGCATCGATAGCAATAAGATAAATTTGGCCAGCTAGTGGACCTAAGAAGTCCAAATGCACCCGGGACCAGGGCCTGGCGGGCCACGGCCAGGGACGCGGCGCGGCGCGCGGCGGCGCGTCCGCCTGTGACGCGCACACGCCGCATTCGCGGCACTCGCGCTCCACCGCCTCGTCTATGCCGGGCCACCAAACGTAACTGCGCGCTATTGACTTAGACTTCACGATACCCATGTGAGGTTCGTGAATTAATTTGACTACTTTATCGCGACAATTTTCTGGGACTACCAACCTATGACCCCACATCACACATCCCAATTCCTCATAAAGCTCCGTTTTGCGATTAAAGTAAGGCTGTAAATTCTTAATATCACATTTTTCGGGCCAACCATCCCGTATATACATCAAAATTCTGCTTAAGTCCGGGTCTTTCCTAGTTTGTTTTTTTATTTCCAGGCTACCTAATAATAAAGCTTCATCGGCAAAATGTAGATAAGTTTGTTCCGGCATCAATTCGCTAGCCTTCACTTGACTACTACATTTCTCTGGTAACCTAGAAAGTCCGTCAGCACAATTAGCCGTTGTTCTTATATATTCAATATCGTAATTATAAGCGGATAATATAACTGCCCAACGCTGCATCCGGCTAGCAGTCATTGTAGGTATACTGCTATGAGAACCAAATATTGATACTAGCGGTTTGTGGTCAGTGCGTAACGTGAATTTCCGACCATAAATATATTGGTGAAATTTATGCATACAAAATATAATAGCTAAGGCCTCACGATGTATTTGAGAATAATTTTTCTCAGCCGCGGTGAGCGACCGGGACGTATATGCCACCGGGCGCTCCCCTTCCGGCCAGGGCTGCGTCAGCACACCCCCCACTCCGAGTGCGCTGGCATCACAAGTCACGATCAACGGCTTGTTAGGGTCATAATGTGCTAACACTTCAGTACTAGTTAACGCTTGTTTAATGCTAGTAAAGGCATCCTCACATTTATGATCCCAATGCCAATCCACTCCTTTGCGTAACAAGTTGTTCAAAGGCACTAAATAGTAACTAAAATTCCTTATAAATTTAGAAAAAAAGTTAACCATTCCTAGAAATGAACGTAGTTCGCTTACGTTACCCGGTCTTTTCATTTTTAGTATAGATCTTATTTTCATATCGTCCGCTATAATACCATCTTTTGAAACGATATATCCCAAATATTTTACTTTTTCAGCCAAGAAAACACATTTTTGTTTCTTCAATTTCATTCCATATCTAGATAAACGCTCAAAGACTGTTTCCAACGCGCGACAATGGCTAGTTAAACTATCCCCACCAATAATCACGTCATCCAAGAATACTTGGACATTTGGAATTCCCTGTAAAAGATTGTGCATGATACGTTGGAAAATACCTACGCTCGAAGCTAACCCATATACTAATCGATTATAGCGAAATAAGCCGCGATGTGTATTTATGACAGTATACATTTTTGAATTATCGAGTTCAATTTGATTATAAGCCTGGGATAAGTCTAATTTACTGAAAAATTGTGTTCCATTCAAACCTACCAGGACGTCCTCTATCCTGGGTAGTGGGAACCGATCTACCAGTAAAACCGGGTTAAGAGTCGCTTTATAATCTGCACAGAGCCGCAACGTACCGTCTGCTTTCATCACCGGAACCAGCGGTGATGCCCAGTCTGAGCAGTCAACCGGCTCAATGATACCGGCGGACAGCATTGTGTCCAACTCGGCATCGATGCGCTCGCGTAAGGCGTACGGCACCGGCCGCGCGCGGTGGAACACGGGAGCGGCCCCCTCCCGCACCCGGAGTGTGGCCCTCCCGCCCGTGTACCGTCCCAGCCCGCCGTCGAACAACTGCTTATACCTGTTGAGAATAACATTTATGTTACTATTCTTATTACTACTATTTACATAGTTAAGCATTGAATCTGTTAAGCAGGTTTTCGAAAAACTTGGAATCACAATTTGTAGTTCCGATAACCACTGTCTACCTATTAATGATGTATTACCACCATCAATGATAAAAAGCTCCAAATTCTTTTTTAAATTGCAATACCCAATTTTAGGTCGTATAATACCTATTGGTTTAATTTTTGATCCATCATAAAACTTCAACACGGTGTCGTCTTGTTCAATAGGATGGTAGGAAAAATACTTATCATATGTTTTTTTGCTAATACAAGAAATAGCAGTTCCGGTATCTATTTCCATCGATATGCAAACATCGTCTATAAAAATTGGTAAACTTACAGCCTTATAATTGTTGAGAGCCAACAGGTTTAAGTTCTCCTCCACGGCAGCCCCGTCGCCGCTGTCTTCGTCACTAGACGCCTCCTCGGTTTCTCCAAAGTAGAATCCTCGCGACGTCTGACCCTTGGCTTCCGGACATACTCGACGCAAATGTCCAGTTCGCTGGCACCGACTACATACAAAATGTCGGTAACGGCAAGTCTCGTAGCCATGGTTAGTGGCACCGCAAGCCCCGCAGTTCGCAGCCCTCCACGCCGCCTTCGACGTTGAGCTGTGCCCGCGCGCCGCTGCCGACCGCTCGGCCGCGCTCTCCGCCGTGTGAGGTCCGCCACCACCACTACCCCGCCCCCCGCCGCCGCCGTCCGCTCGCCGCCGGCTCCCGCGCGCGGTGCCCCGTGCGCTGTATGCCCGCACTGCATGAATCGACTCAGCTGACGTGGTAACGGCCGATGACGGTTCTACCATCGCTGCGTCCCTCTCCGCCGCCTCTAACGAGCTCGCAATTTTTACAGCTTGAACGAAAGTTATAGAGTCGTCTTCGGCGAATAAACGTTGCCGGATTACGTCACTCTGTAGGCCACATATAAATTGATCCCGAAGGTTTTCGTTCAAACCGGTCCCAAATTTACAACTCCGAGAAAGTTTCTTTAGCTCCGCTACGTATAATGCCACGTTTTCATTAGCGTTTTGTCTTTTTTGTCTGAAGCGGTACCTCTCAGCTAACGAAGATGGCGTCGGTTGGAGATGTTGCTTCAACAATTCATCCGCCTCTGCGTAGGTAAGATCTGACGGCTTTCTAGGACTCGCCAGATTAATCAAAAGCTCGTATGCTTCGTCCCCCATGCAAGCTATCAATGTGGGTAACTCCAACTCCGCTGCAACTTTGTTCACCTTGAAATACATGTCTAATCTGTCCTTATACGACGACCACAGTCCAGACTTCACATCAAACTCACTCAGTTTACCGATCGACATAATTTTTTCAATTTCAACAAGCTCCGCGATAATTCACTATGATAAATTTTTTTACTCTCGTCGCCACTGTAATGTTCGGAGGTCGCACAGAATAAGACACGTATTATTCGTTGAGCTGTTTATTCCAGAATGAATGGTTACACAATTGCTCCCATATATATATATCATACAATATATTAATTATAAATCTACCCTACACTACACATTCATGGTAAGCATATCTTCCCTAAAGAGCCGTAACTCTTGGACCAAATGCAGTTCTTCGGCAGTGGTATTTGCTATAAATGTGTCATGCTTAGAATAATAACGCATAGAAACCCAATTGCACGCACGCACAATTTGAAGCAACTAAAAGTAAGCCATAAATGGCTCACTACGCCGGACAGCTCCGCAGTGTTCAAGGTTAACGTGCTTCGAATGCATCTCACGTAAAATAATTAATAATGATGACTTGTGCAGTTAAATGGTGTCACATCACATCCGAAAAGATTAACAAGTATAATAACATTACTTATCACAGCTAAGATTTAAAAATTGTTTAGTATTTTATCCATATAAGATAAATTATACGAAACTTTTCATTTTAATCGTTGTGTTGCCAGTTTGGAAACATAATTGTCCCATTTTAACCGACTGAAAATGTTGTGATTAAAATGAAAAATATTTAGATACCTACTTACCCTGCGATATGCATGCGACAGTTATCCTGTTTATAATATAGGTTTAATTTGAAGTTAAAAAATAATAAAAAACAACGCATCGGAGACCGAGAAGCGATGCGTATGATTTTTAGAGATTTTTCTAGAAAATCGATTGAGATTTTTAAACACAAGCCATATTGATCCTAAAAAAAGAAAAACCGGCCAAGCACGAGTCGTACTCGCCCATGAAGGGTTCTGTAGGATTTATGACCTATTAAAAAAACTACTTACTCGATCTCGTTCAAACCAATTTTCGGTGGAAGTTTGCATGGTAATGTACATCATATATTTTTTTTAGTTTTATCGTTCTCTTATTTTAGTAGTAACAGGGGGGGGGGGGGGGACACATTTTACCACTTTGGACGTGTCTCTCACGCAAACTATTTTAGAAATAAATGATATTAGAAACCTCAATATGATTTTTGAAGACCTATCCATAGATACCCCACACGTATGGGTTTGATGAAAAAAAAATTTGAGTTTCAGTTCTATGTATGGGGAACCACCAAAATTTATTGCTTTTTTCTATTTTTGTGTGAAAATCTTAATGCGGTTAACAAAATACATCTACTTACCAAGTTTCAACAGTGTAGTTCTTATAGTTTCGGAGAAAAGTGGCTGTGACATACGGACGGATAGACAGACAGACATGACGAATCTATAAGGGTTCCGTTTTTTGCCATTTGTCTACGGAGCCCTAAAAAAGGTTAGTGTGTAGCAAAGGACTTAGAAAAATTTTACCGTATTTTGTAAAAAGCCAGGACTTATTGGTAGTTTTCCAATTACAGCACTAGAGCGCATTATGCGGCATAATGCTTAACGTTGAATGTTCCAACTACAGCAACACTTCGCACAATCGAGCACTCTCAAAAGCAATGTTTTCGTGTGATGCGTGCAATCGATACCAACTCAGTGACAGAAAATTAACAAGTGTTTTTTCTTTAAGTTGGCATTGATCGAAATGTTTTATTTATATATAATCGTTAGTAATATTATTTATTGTTGAAAAATTTTTAAAGCTTTCGTTTCATTGTAGTTTTTTTGAAATAATCAAAGTTAATTCAAACTGTGTTAAAAAATAAATATAAGTATGGATGAAGATACAAAAATTACTCAAAACAAAAAAATGGTAATGAAATAATCAAAATCCAAATTACTTAAAATAACCGTAAATAGTTTTCAACCAATTATTATGTATACCACATTATTTACACATTAATGAGGTTATTGCTAACTCTATGAATATTTCTTTTTTTCAACACTGAACTTAGCGCACTCTGCTGGTGCATTTGAAAACTAATTCACGTTCCAATTAAGCATCAGCATAATTCGGCATTGTGCGCCACTGAGTCGCATTATGCTCTGTAATTGGAAAACTACCATTATTGCCACATTGATTAAATTGCAACTTTGATTAATTTCAAGAAAAGTATTTACGAACACGCTTATATCTCGGAAACGGTGCATCGGAGCTAAAAAATAACGATATTTTATTTTTTAACCTCTCATACTCCTCATATAATTAGGACATGAATAATGGACTTATGAAAAAATGGTCAAGTGTGAGCTTGCCTTTTTTTCATACATTTTGATTTTTATATGGAGTTTAATCCAGCTTCTTAATTTTTTTGTATTCTTTAAACATAATAAACTTTCTATGATATATGAGTCGAAAAGGGCATTACGGACATAACAGCATTATCAAAGTGACATTTGTTAAGAAAACAAATACAATTAACGAGTTTGAAGATAATTATACGAGGAAGGTACGTACCTCTTTGATTATTAAAAATAAGGAACTAACTATTTACATTATAATTATTTCATTTTTAGGGTTCCGTAGTAAAAATGGAACCCTTACAGTTTCGCTATGTCTGTCTGTCTGTCTGATCGCAATCAAAAATTTTAAAAAATCAGCTATTCCATACATTTAGGTTTAGTGAATGTTGAACATTTGTACACATTCACTGAACCTAACTGTATGGAACAGCTGATTTTTTTTGCGATTTCAAAGTTTGTCCCATAGTGAAAGTTGTTCAGTTTGCTTGTCTGAACAAGCACACAATTTTTTTAGTAACTAAAAATAACCTTGTATAAATAGAGATTTGGCAACTTTCAATTCATTTCTGTCTTAACATAAAAACATTAATTTGATATAGACTAGGTGCGACAATTGACTAGAAGACTAAAAAATTTTTTTTGCTTTAATAGAAGCTCATTCATATAATAAACAGAAAGAAAAAATCGGTTTTCGAATAACTGTAAAAACAACCAAGATATAAGGTATTAAAGATTTTTCTCCATCTCTTTCTAGCAAAACGGCATTTTACATGGAGTTTATATGGCCGTACTCAACGATGACGTCACGGTTGATGTCCGATCTCTCTGTCTAATCGCTTCAAAATTAACAGCTTAAAATGCCTGTATCTTATGTATTTCTAAGCCGATTTTAATTCTAATTTCACATGATTGGATATTTTTCTAAGCTATTTTAATATTTTATGTCGAGATGTGAAAATTAGAATTCAGTCATCATCCCAATTGCGACATTCAAAAACATGAGCACAACATAAGTTCCCTCGTTTTGGGGAAACAGATCCTCGGTGGCGGGCACTGGCATATCGTAGTGTGCGTGTGTCGCGCGTAAGCAACTTCACACAGCGGCGTCATTTTTGCTTCACTTTAATCATCGCGCTCAGTACCGGACTACGCTTCTATGCGTTATTATTCTAAGGTGTCATGTGATTCATTGACAATAGACATATTTGTTTCCTCCGCTTGATTATAGGGCTGAAACATTATTTTGACTGGAGTCTCTGAGCCATTATCACGTGGTTGATTTTTCTGGCATTCAGGGCACGTCCAGGTCTCAGGGATATTCCCAGTTTTAGCCATGCCTAAGCATTCTTTATGAAATCGCAGGGGGCATATCGAACAGGCAATGCCATCTGTCTGTGAAATGAACCTGCCACAAGCCCCGCACTTATTCATATCGATCAAGAAGATTGTTAGGCCACTGGATACTAGATGTCACTACAGTATTTGAATGGCAACAGTTATTTTATCAGCCGATTGTAGGGTAAAGAATACACTCCGAAAATTCAATTTCACCCTCTTCTATAGATCGTATTAATTTTATTAGCACTTTATATTATATATTCAAAATAAATTAATTGCTTTTGTCTGCGAATCTGTATATTAGTATACCACATAGAATTTAATAATTTCACTTGTTCACTGATCGAGAGACAGAATCGACACAAAACTTTGATCAGAATTTACACATCTGTTTTCAATTTTATGGTTTTATGTAGCTCACATTCGTTTCACTTTTTTACTTCAAAACCGTAAAATCTCACTGAACGAACATTTTATAACTTGTATAACTAATATTAAAATTTAAAATGTATTTATTTTGCGGATACACACACGTCTAACAAGCTGCGCAGTGGCGCCACCACCTGAGATTACTTCCGGACTCTAGAGATTACTTCCGGATAATTGTGACTACTTTAACAATGGCTACATTTATTACTTATTTGGACCTTTTCGTGTTTATGCGGGCAGAAGATTTAAAGGATGTAGACCGATTATATCAAGCTATTATTAGTAAGATTCCTTCTGAAATATCGATATCGCCTGAAGATTCCAAAACGATCATGGGATTTGCAAGAATGTTTTAATTGATATGTGTTAAGAAAATGTAGTTCTAAATCACTGTATTGGTTAAACTTTGACAGCTCATGACAGTCTCCAGAAAAAATAAAAAGGTTTATCTCCCATACATTTTTTTTTTCAATATTTTTTTTATATGTGAGTGACGCAATTATGAAAAGTTGCATATAACATTTATTGTTCTGTTTCATTAGTACTATCTAACAGTATTTTTTAAATCCGTATATTTGCAATGTCCACTTTTTTCAAAATCCGGACCAGTGTGCGCCGCACTCCCCAACGGGCGACATAGCGCGACGCGATTGTCGCGCGAATGTCAGTTAGGACACCTATTCGAATTCAATATGTTTGATGGCGCGTTCGTTCGAACTTTAGTTCGTGCGAATAGAATTTCAAACATTTGAGTCGCGCGACCGCGTCGTGCGATTGTCAATTAGGACACCTATTCGTGTTCAATATGTTTGATCGCGCGTTCGTACGAGTGAAATTCACATGAACCGCGCATTCGCGTTCTATTAGGACGACGCCTTAGAAGCAAAAATTTTACAAACGAAGAGGTTTTTCTACAAAAGGTTGGCAACCTATGGATTATTGAACAGGGGTCCCAGTAATAGAAAAATAATTTCCTTGACAATTATTGTAACTTCAATAATGTGATAATAAACAATGTAATTACCGTTTTAAAATTATCAGTATTTTTTTGTCTTAGTTTTTCTAATTGAAACCTTAAATTCCATAAAGGTTACTTTTTATTTTGCTAAAATGCTCTCCCTTTTTAGAAAGAGCTTTTCAATGTTGGCAACACTTCTGAAATGTCAGAATTCCGTCGAATCCTCAGACTAAGGAAAAAAGAATAGACATGAAATACCTACGAAAAAAACGTGCATACCTAAATATGAATCTGGCACAAAGATGGCGGCTTGCTTGCTCATGCGGCAGCCTAACACACTGCACTTACCCATAATAAATGCAGTATTATGCAAGTTCAACACTTTAAACAAGCACAATTTTCGCCTAATAACAAAATTTTCTTCAAAACACTGAAACAAACAAGTCGCGATGACAACTGATGTACTTGTTGTTCATTGTGAGTACTGTGACAAAACATGGCGACCGGCCGCAGTGAGGTATTCTGTGACGTCGCCAAGATAATGTTGCCCTTTTTGGTAATGATAAAACTACTGTTGTCCTTTTTTACTTATGATTATCCTCATAAGTTAAAAAGAGATGCCAATATGTCAGAAACTATGCCGTCGAAATATATCACATTCCTATAACTACGTTCGTTATGCCGAGTCCTCTTTTTTTCTATAGTCTGAGGTCGAATCACTCTTGGTGGGTTTCTGGAGTCTATTTTTATAAAACCAACTACCATTTGTTTACAGAAAAATGTAAATAATTGTCGTAAAAATAATGTTTACCTTTACATCTGACGGGAAATAAAACACGAGTGACGTCACTAGTCGTTGATTGGTAGATTAAGATGCGTTCCGTTTCGCGATTTTTATTTTACAATTATTAATGAAAAATGGTTTTAACTAAAATAAAAACGTTGCCATCATACTTGTTTTACGTTTTTATAAAATTTTAATCACAAATCGTTCAATAATATTACATTTGCATCTTCCCTATTGCTTAATTTTTTTCAGTATAATTTTAGATTCCTTACGTAAATGATTTGTTCATTTACGTAAGAAATCTATGATGACTTCGAGCTTTATTTGAAAAAAGCTTGTACCAGTGAAAACGAACTGTTCAGGTGATGAGGAACAATTCGACCATATTTCATAACAGAGTCAAAACAGTGATACGAAACAAGAGTGCGAAACGCAACAGCGGTAATGAAAAGCAAGAAGCAAAGTTTTTTACCAGCTACCAGCAGTGTTATACCGTAAAAGACAATACAACTAAATGGTCTTCACCTCATAAGCCTGGGATAAAGCACAAAATGCTAAGGCAGAAAAAGTGTGTTTGAGGGACATTTTCATTAATAATAGTATGTTGGAACAAATACTTTGCTATAATAACAATACTAAAAAAACAGACAACTAACTTGTTATTTTTTATAATTTTAAAATATATTTAAATCTATGTTCTAAAAACTTGATTCTGAGAAGAAAATTTGTTTAAGTTTTTGATGATTATTACTTTAATATTATTATAAAAAATCTTTTATATTCATAAATAATGCAATGCAAAAATCCTTAAATAAGTTGGGTTGGGTGGTTGCCTAGTCTAAAATAAAAAACGACATCGTGTTTCTTTATTTTATTGGTAAATTCACATTCAAATCATAGACCACGTTGATGATAGATGTTACAATATTGATTTCTACAGACAAGATTTAGTATAGTAATAATCATTTAATCACTATGATACTGTATCGGTACTTTTCAATTTCTAAATCTACTGCATCAATAGCTACATCGATTTAAGGTGCGTAAATGCTTCGAAACTCCAGTGTCAGCGGTGATTCAGCTATGAGACTGGCAGGAAAAATAGGAAATCGAAAATACACAATGACATCATCATATACAATTCACGATACAGATCGAACATCAAAAATATTTCTATAATATAAACGTCTACTCACATAATTATCGGAACTAGAAAATTATAGACGCGTGCTGGCCGCGAATCGCGAAGTCGCGGGGTGTAACGGGGTGACGGTTATGTACGCTAATCGATACTCCATAGTAATCGCAATATGTAAATATTAAGAAAAGTTTAAACGGCCGCGGACAGTACACTGAGATTCAGTGCCCGCGGGCCGGCCGCACGCACACACCTACAGTCGCGCCGCTCTCCTCCACAGTAACACATTAAATACTCACGGGGAAATTTCAGTCCAACTCTCAGTAATCAGAGAAAACTACTAACTCCCCTGCGCCGCCGTGGCGACATACTATGGCTACAGACTTAACTCTAACATTCACTGAATAGAAGCCGATAGGTTTGAATTAATAAATACGAACCGGAAACTTGGCTATTATAGTTTTCGTTTTGTGACAGATCACAAACTACGCCTTTCAATGGCGGCTTGGCTAGACTATAGGGCGTTTAGATGAAACGTGTACCAATTTCCATTACTACTCTATATTTCATATATAAATATGGATTAATGTAATATTTCATTTGCATATAGAAATGCAATCAGTTCAGATGTTTGTCAATTTTAATCCCTACACAAAAATTAATTAATTCTGACCATGAATAATAACGCCTTTTAAGTTTCCGCCGCCTACCATCCATTGGCATACGAGTACACGAACAAACCAGGAAAAGAAAACATTTTGAAACATTTTATGTAACAAAAATTGTACATGACATTGCTCGTTTTAAACGTAAACACTATCGCTAAACATCAGTCACTGATTGCGTAAAAATATGACAGTTTCAGTAATCCGATATTAGGGTAAACTAACAAATGGTTAGCTAAACTGGTAACATGATGAGGGCTTGAGATTATTTATATACATAGCTGTTTGATTGTACATGTCTATCTGTCACAGTGCCACCAAAAATTATAATTGGTTCGAGACTTACCGGAAAAGAAATTGTCAGCTAAGGAGTAACAGAACCTTCACGAGATTTTCGTGTATTATTTACGGTTACCTATATGTATAAAACCGCAACAAAAGACCGAATTCCAGTCTCCGTTGCAGTTACGTCTAATCTGTAGAGCTCAAATAGGTCTGTTAGCCCTCACCACGTTTACTCAAACGCCTGTTACACAGGATCTATTCAATTCTACAAAGTAGGTGCCGATTGTTACATACATTTTGAAATACCACGTTTACACGCAACAAATGTCGCATTTCGCCTCCTATTTCCGACATTTCTAAGCACAAAACGAGTATTATTAAAGCATTAATAATAATATACAGACCAAAGTGCCATTCAATCTCCTTGACCAATACGAAATGTACAAAAGATCTAGGTCGATGTGAAAGCAGCGGTGATAGAAACAATATTTTTAGTTTAAAAAAATATACAATAAATCAAAGAATAAAATCTCATATTCAAAAATGTCATCATTACTCACACTGGCCACGCATTCAAAATAAATACGCATAAAAAAAATAACAATCTATTTTACTGGACCACTGCGACTGCAATTGGCTGGATGTAAACGTGGAATAATCCATTTCACTAGTAAACAACCAAAATGTTGAATAGAATCGAATATGCTGAAACATAGGCCTTGAAGCAACATAACACATCATTGGTTAGAAATTGATGAGCAATAAAAAAATAAAGGGTTTATTCTTTTATAATACGATGAATCTCAATAAAATTTACTTTTGCGTCAAAAAAAAATGATTACATAATAAAGAGATCTTTCAGAATTCATTCTTAATTCTTTTACGTGTCAGTAATTTCGGGAACTAAAGACTGACAAAAACGCAAATCTTTAAATAGATCTAACATTAAATTTAAAACTTTACACATAGCGAGGTGGTTACACCTCACAATGTTGTGTACACGGACCTGAAGAAAAGACCAATGAATCAAGACTGAAGCATGCAAATGGCAGCACATTTATGTGTGCGATGCGTCATTTCTCAACGAAGACACTTGTTCGTTGAGAAATGACGGCGATTTGTTCGACCTAGGGCCCTGCCATGATCGCTTATAGCAAGGTTAAAACAATATTGAAACAGAGACACCGCTCTTGCTGCGTATAGCGCCATCCCGCTCTCAGCGCGGTTTTAATAATGTTTTAGCGATCATGGTTAGGAGGCTGGTGCGTCTGTGTGAGTGTAGGTCGTGTACAAACAAATGAAATTGTAGGACCCTGCATGCTTCACATTTGTTTAATGCAAAACTATGTCCGTATCTTTTTGTAGGTCCATGGGAAGTGCACCAACAATTTAAGTTTCTATATTCAAACGCCAAAGAATTCCAAAAGCATTTACGAATCACTTACAATCATACAAATTTCAAGGGAACATATTAGAGACCATAACAATCATCAGGTACAAAAAAACTGGTCAGTAAGACCTTAATCTAGTACGATCCACTGATCGGAACCACAAGTGGGTTGAATACGGGAGTTCACTGTCACCAGATTAACCTCTGTTTTTTTGGTGAAATCTTAGTGCACTAGTGCTGGATTTTAACTCGCACAGTACTATGTAATTTACTGGTAGGTAGAGCCAACCGGTAGATCCTAATAGAGCTGAAGTTTTACCGAGGCCACACCCAAACCAAAGTATTCAACCGCAGATAGATCCAAACAGTAGACGGAGAGAGTGGGTTAAAGGGGGGAAAAACAATAATAAACATCAAAGCGAATAAACAAAGATACTGGGGTTGGTAAGTTTACTAGTGAACAGACGTGGGGACGACGGTTGCGGAGCGGTTGCGTGTCGGTTGCGAGCGGTTGCGAACGGTTGCGAACGGTTGCGCGCGGGGGGGGCTTACGAGTCCCACCAGTCGGGGCCGCCGCTGCCGCCGCCGCCGCCGCCGCCGCCGTACGAGCCGCCGTAGTTGCCGCCGTACGAGCCGCCGCCGCCGCCGCCGCCGTAGCCGTACCCTGGCGGAAACGAACGAACAATGCATTAAAAATACCAGGCAACCGTATGTACAGTAAGTAGGTACATTTAGATAAACAATGGGCGTCGGAAAACATGGGAAACAATCGTCCGTCTAATCTAACTTATCAGAGACAATTTTATTGACAAACAGTAGTAGTTGAGCCACGGACCTGAAAAAAAGACGCGACGGAGCGTTGTTGTATGCCATATGCGGCCATAAGTAATGATTTATGTATGCCGTGTCCGCGCGGTACGCGGCGCCCACCTGATCCGATGGAGGAGGGTCCCGCGGAGCGCGGCGGCTGTCGCGGCTGCGTGCGGAAGTCGCGCGCGCCGAACCCGCCGCCGCCGCCGCCGCCGCCGCCGAAGCGGCCGCCGCCGCCGCCGGAGCGGCTGCCGCCGGCGCGCCGCCCGCCGCCGCCGAGCCGCCCGTCCGCCGCCGTGCTCGTCAGCCAGCTGGACGACGGACACACCATACAATCGCGGTGACGACAAACACTTCCACAGACAATGTTCCGGCGGCAAGCGTGAAAGAATGGCTCCAGGAAAAATGCTTTTATACCATTCCTTACCCCCCTCTATAAAGCTTATTTTTCATCCCCCCATCTCGGAAAGAGTATTTTTGCTATTCGATATCTGACCGCCAAAGCCGTTTTTATCCGCTTGAGGTTAAGAGGATTGTGAAGCTGTAAATTTTCATACAAAAAGCGATAACGCTTTTCTCCCTCTAAGCATAGTCCAATTTTCATAATTTTTGGAAATCTTGTAGATATAATGAAAAACTAGGTTTGTACGTTTTGATTTTGAAGAAATATTGCTCAGAATATAAGTTATTAGCATCTAAATATCTATATTTTCGACTTAAAAACTACCTTGAGCATTTTTGTCTTTTTTTGACTAAATTACAAAAAAAGCAAAACGTACAAACATAGATTAAGGTATACTGAATCTAATGACACCAAAAGCGTCTAATTTCATAAAGGTTTAGGGGGGTAAAACAGTTATCGCCCAAAACAATATTTCAAACAGGAATTGTAGGCAATTTCGACCATTTCTTGCAACTCTCTCTATCGCACGATACGGGTCGGGGGCAGGGGTACAATGTAGTGATAGTGATGTGACATAATGTTATCGTAGTTATTGTCGCCTAGGGAGGAGAAAGTAATATCGATATATCGATCAATAGTGAAAGTTATTACTCAAGTTGGAACTATTAATCTTCACAAATACCTTATACATGAAAAAGTAAATATCTTTTTGAATACGTTTATTGATTTTAGTGTTTTATTTTGAGCAGCCTGTAGCCTGTTAACTTTACTGTAAATTCCCAAAACCAAAAAAGGAAAAAAATGTAAGTACCTATGTAAGTAGTTGTTTGTTATAATAAATATGTGCCATAAAGTAACCAACTCAAAATAAATTCGTATTTTGTTTCTTGTGATAGGTATTTGTTATGCAATGTATGAAGTTGGAGTAGCTAAAAACGTGTAATAGACTATGCAAGTAGCGTTATTTTTAATATTATTTTATTTGAATTTTATTCCTCTAAAGCTGGGCTCTAAGGTTTTACTCGCGTTATGGAATCTACGATTGTATAAAAAATACAAACGACAAAGTACCTAAATAATATACGAGTATGTAGGGTAGGCAGGGTAGGCATATATGGGAAGAAGGCACCCTTCGTACGGTTTTGAAGTTTTTTTTTTCATTTTAACTATAAAATTTAAAGCAGCTGATTACATATACTAATAGGTATTTTTTAACAGACTTCAAAAAAGGAGTTTCTCAATTCAGTTTTCTGATTACATATACTAATAGGTATTTTTTAACAGACTTCAAAAAAGGAGTTTCTCAATTCATGTTACGCGATTACGCCGCCAATTGCAGACCGATTTTCAAAATTCTTTTTGTATTCTCAAGATTATACTCCTATGGTGGTTTCACGGTTACCAAAGTTAGGATGGGATCCCATAAAAATGGAGGGAAATCCTTAAATTTTTAGGTGCGTCCAACGTGTTTTTTTTTTTATAAAAACGTCGCCCCACACTAGGATTTTCTCCTGTGTCGTGGGTGCAGTTACAAACACAGAATATCCATGCACATACGCCCAGACCGGAACAAATTTCTGTAGGCCATACAAAAGATCTGTCCCGTGCGGGAATCGAACCTGCAACCTGTTGCGCAGTAGGCGATCGCTCGACCTCTGCGCTAACCGTGTCAACCGTTTTGTGTGTATGTTACACGATTACTCCGCCAATTGTGGACCGATTTTCAAAATTCTTTTTGTATTCGGTAAAGTATACTCCTAGGGTGGTCCCTAGGTCACCAACGTCAGGTTCTGATGATGGGATCCTATGAAAATCGATGGATACCCTAATTTAATTAGGGTTTCTTTCACTAAAAAGTTAAACAAAAAATATATTTTACAAAAAATAAAAACTGACTTCAAAAACACTGAAAAGTTAAAAATAGTGTAAGAAAACGTACAGACAACATTACATTTCTATATTGAAGTCGGTGCCAAACGATGATCTCCTAGAAAGTCTTAAAATTTGGCACCGTCTTCAATAATGATGTGTGATGTTGTCTGTACCTATTCTTATATTATTTCTAACTTTTCAGTGTTTTTGTAGTCCGGACGAACCCGACGAATCGAACCCCGCCGGACGGACCTCCCGATCAACATCCGGTGGCCTCAATCACTAGACCACAATCACTAGACTAGAAGGTGGTAAAAATTAGAATTCTAAGACTATTAGTATAACTACCCAAGATTAGTGTATAAAAATGAGAGGTATTTTTTATTTGATGCATAATTATTACTTTATATTTTTTAAATCCCTGCTCCTATTTAGTTTGTATGTAAAAGTATTAATTTATCTATCTAAAATAATAGATTTTTTGTTATTTATTTTTAAGTTAACAAGAGGTCTGTTCTTGTTTAAACAATTGTAATGTCATTTTATGTTTAGTGTTTATTTTTTTCATAAAAGGATCCATTATTGATTCACATCTCAAATGAAAATCATTTTAATTCAGTATAACACTCATCTTACAAAAAGTAATTTTCTTTAGACAGGTAAATGTACGATAGATAGGTACTTTCATAACAAATAACAGCTCAGTCCTATAAAGTAGGACTTGGTAGGGATACCAAGTAAGTGCCTACACTATAAATTTCAAAGGAATACTGAAATAATTTACGAAACTTATCTACTAAAATATTATAAGGAAAGAAGATTTGTATTTTTGTTTGTAATGAATAAACTCAAAAACTAGCTCACTGGGAAGTCTCGTCGAGATTATTGTTAAAATGATTTTTAGAAATAAAGCTATTTTTATTTATTAAATTTTTTATTTTTAAAAACTACTAGGCTGATTTAAAAAATTTTTTAACTAAATGCTACATTATCACTGAGTAATATAAGGTTATAAAATAATTTTCATACGTAAAACAAAATTCCCTCACGAAAAACGAAAACAACGAAGGCAAAGTTGCGAGCGGAAAGGCAGTCAGGAATACCTAAGCAACGCAAAACATTAAAAACGGTAAAATAATGATCTCGAGTTCTCGCGCCGAGGAGTCGCGCGCTGCTGTCGTTGTGTGCGTGAGAATTTGCGCGTGTTGTATTTGTGGTGTAAACGCCAGACGGGAGGCCGAGCGGTGTGAAACAGATAGCATTTTAGAAAATACCTACTCGCGCCGCGCACGATTACTTCACAATCCTCTTAAAGTAAATTTGAATTTAGAACATCACGTGCACTAGGTATGTGATTTCAAAACATCATTAAACCTCAATGATTTCCTCACTGAGGGGGGATGAAAAGTTACGTGTTGCACTCGAGTGCAAAGATTTTTCACCTTGTGCTCTTTAAAAAGCAACTTTGCACTCATGTATAACAAAACTATTATACCATTCCCCCTCTAAAAAGCTTATTTTATTCACTGAAAACAATGAATAAAAAGCACTATTTTGGTGTTTGAATTGAGAACACACAAATATATCCGACCGCTCCATCTCAATGCTATACATCCTCCTTGCGCAAAAAATATACGATACAAACTCCTTGTGCAGTGAATACTGGACATACAAACGCCTTGTGCAAATAACTCCCCTAGATTTAATTGGTCGACATTTTCTACAAGAAGTTTGGCATTAGTATAAAATTACACTTAATTTATAGTATAAAATTACACTAAATTAATTTAACCTTCCTTTTTTCTTGATTTAATGTCTATTTTTGCTTAGATCATTCTTTTTCTCGTTGTCATGGTATAAAGTATAGTATGCAACTCTTGAATAAAACGGATTTATATCGAGGGCCATGAATGACTCACGTCGCTCAGGATTCTAGTCATGAGAATCCTTCACTTGCTCGTGATTCATCTATGGCCCTGGCTTTAAATCCGTCCTTTATTCACTAGTTGCATAATATACTATTATTCTGTTATTGATTTTTTTATTACACTGATAGATTAAGACATAAATAATAATATTGACATTTATTTTGAATTTTGCGTATTTGTGATTATATCCAAATGTTATTGTGTTGAGTTTGTTCTATAAATTTTCTTATTCTTAATTATTATTGACATGTTAGATTTGATTTATTGATATTGACATTTACATGCCAAAGCGGCGAGACTTGTCCAGACTTTTTATTCATGATTTAAGATGACGATATGTGCACTATTTGTTGTGCACGTGTCGTGGGCCCGATCGGGTTAAATATGGACGTTGACGAATTTTTGGTAGGGTTTTTAAAAAATAGACACGTAATTATTACGAAAAAAAATATACCGGGTATAAGTGATGGTGTCCCATTTCCTTTAACAGTGAGTTCAGACCAATGTTAATATTTGTTAACCGATGTTTGTTTTTCCCGGAAGCTTTTAAAGCGATAAAAAAGGAGTTTTAATTTTTTTGACGTTTGATGACGCAAACAGCTGATTCCGCGCGCACTATGATGGAAATGTTATACAATTTACATTGCGAAGTTTATGTATTTATTGTAATTTTTTGACAGATTATGATTTCACTTTGTAAACGTTAACTAACTTATATATTACACCAGAAAATTTTGAAAAAATCGGAAAATTTATGAATTCTCCGGGAGAAAATTTGTGATTTTTAAATTAGGATCATGATCTGAACCCACTGTTAAAAGAAATAGGACACCGTCACTTACACCTTGTATATTCATTAATTTCAAATACACTGCGGGACACCTAAATCAAGCCACCTTCCACTTTTGGATTATATTGTCAATAACATTTAAAAACTGTTTGGTAGACCAAAAAGTTTTATGCAACTTTATAGCTGGCATATTCAAAATCAACACATCAGACTAAACATGAATATGTCCGCTACGAAATTGCATAAAAACTTTTTAGACATCCAAATATATTTTTTTTTACATTTACAAAATATGATTTTCAGCATTCTAATATTCACTTTTATAGTATAAAAAAACATAACTTTTTACATATTTGCGATACGTGTCAACATCCCTTTTGGGCAGCTAATGGGACGCCTAGGCCGTTTGTAAACGCGCCGCACGGCTTCTAATCAAATTAATGATGGAGTAGTAGCCAAATCATTGCGCGCAAAGTTTAACCATATGGCTGAACGTCGTGTAGTCATTTAGTTAAACTAGATATTGATGAATTTGGATGCTCGTGTCCCATTTTTCTTCACCTCGCCGACAGTTTTCCGGAGTCATAGGATGCTATGCGAAGCATGCACGTGAATAAGTATTAGTGTATCATGTCAGACATTTGTTAAACTACGAATCAAATGAGGGTTGCAAGAGTACAGGCGAAAGTTGTAAGAGTACAGATGAATAACATAAGAATTTATAATTTCCCAAATAGGCTCATTATGACATAATCTGGGACAGTTGATGAGTGTAATGCGTTTTTCATGTTTCTACACTCACTTGGGCACGTCTTGCTTGGCCTCCACGAGCAACTCCACGAGGTCTCGCGCCAGCCCACGGTTGCTATCGTTGAAGAAGGACGTGGCCACGCCCAGGTTGCCCATACGGCCAGTACGCCCGATACGGTGCACGTACTCCTCCACGTCCGACGGCAGGTCGAAGTTTATCACGTGGCGCACGTGCGGGATATCGAGACCTAGATTGAAGCGAGGAATTTATCAGTGAACACGATAGAATATACAATCTATAATATTATATTGCATATGACCAAGTTAGGTTATTTGTTTTACAATCACTCAAAATGGACAGAACCAAATCTGGACAGTAATATTTGATACAAAATTGTAATTTATGATATTTTTAATCACAGTTTATGTACACACCTCTGGCAGCGACCGCAGTAGCGACCAGTATGGGAGTCTGTCCGGTGCGGAAGCGACGAAGAGCTTCCTCGCGCTCGCGCTGCGTGCGGTCGCCATGGATCGACGTCACTGGATACCCTTGCATATCCAAGTACTCTTCCAGCTGGTCCGCACCTAATTGCGAAAAGGAAGCAGTTGTATAACATAGCAGTCCTTTTCAATGTTGCGATTTAGCTATATTTTTAATAGGATATAGCCAAGTGTAAATGCTTAAGTGTAATTATTAGTTTATCAAATGTCTCATTATTAAGATGACATGAAGATGCCTTTTAAAAATAATAAGTACTTTATTTGTAACTGTCAAGCGCATCCAACAGCAATGCCTTCTTAGCCATCCTAGATTGAAATACTAGTGCACAGGTATATAATTAGCAAATTATCAGCCAATAAATAAGCAAGTTTTACTCATAAAACCAGAAAGTTTACTAACACTAGTTTGTCGTACATAACACAAGATAAGGCATAAGATTTTCAGGACATTTTACCAAGCGAAATGAAACAAAACTGATGGCATTACAGAAATACGATACCATCCACTATCATGAAATAACACAAACCTTTTTTAGTTTCAACGAACACCAATATCAGTTGATCCTCTTCGGGGCGCGAGCGCTGGAGTAAGTTGGACGCGTTCAGCAGATCCAACAAGAAGGACCGTTTATCTATTTCTTCTACCCACACCACCTATGTACCAACATTAATAATATGAAATCTAAACAAATTTCATCCAAAATTATAACTGATTATGAATTGTTAAAAAATTATGTTAAAACCAAAACTTTGTGTTGTCACATTTACAAAAAACAAAGGATAATTTAATGATTAGTTTAAGTACAATATGACATCTTTAAATATTCAGTGTAATATTTAAACAAGAGACAATATTTATAAATTTATCTTTTGCCGAATTCTTTTAGTACTTACTGCTAAAAGAACTCGACAATAGCTCGATTTTAGCAGGATTCATTCATCTACCATCTCCATTAAGAGGAAACACCAAGGTCGAGAGAATTCAAAAATAGGTATTTCTAAAATGTATTGCTGTCGCGCTGTGTGTCCGAACAACTGAACTGAGAGCGATAGGGACAACTGCAGCTGGGACAGAAAATACCTATGAAAAGTACACAAAATATACGTTTCGTAGTCCCCTGTTTTCTCCGCGAAAAATTGACCGATTTAATTACTTTGCTTTAAAAATTAAAGCAAGGCTTTTTCTGTGTTTCTATGTTTTGCTTTTTTTCGTTCGAATACAGCAGAAAATTAGGTCGATTTTTTAGGTTTTTGAAGGTTTAAAATCTCTTTTAATAATTAACTTAATAAAAAAAGGAAAACATAAGAACATGCTTACAGTGGCCA
Source organism: Schoenobius gigantellus (assembly GCA_963935595.1). Taxonomy (NCBI): domain Eukaryota; kingdom Metazoa; phylum Arthropoda; class Insecta; order Lepidoptera; family Crambidae; genus Schoenobius; species Schoenobius gigantellus. The sequence continues at coordinate 21,036,851 of OZ012544.1, read as the reverse complement.
CTGATTGTATTGGAAGAAATAGAGCAATTAGTGCCATTATCCAGGAAGGAAACTACGTTTGTATGGGAAAAACGGACTGTACGATATCCTCTTAAAGTAAGCACACACACACACACACCTTTTGCGTGATATTCTCCGACGTGGACCCGACACGGCCCACCGCCAGGAACACGTAGTTGTGCAGAAAGTCCTGCGCCAACACCTGGATCTGCTTGGGAAAGGTGGCGGAGAACATGAGCGTCTGCCGCTCGCCCGTCTTGGGCATCGTGTAGCAGTCGACGATCTTCCTGATCTGCGGCTCGAAGCCCATGTCCAGCATGCGGTCCGCCTCGTCCAGCACCAGGTGGCGGCAGTGGTCCAGCACCAGCCGGCCGCGCACCAGGTGGTCCACCAGCCGGCCGGGCGTGGCCACCAGCAGGTGGCAGCCGCGGTCCAGCTCGCGGAACTGCTCCTGGATGGGGGAGCCGCCGTAGCTGCCGACCGATACCGAGTTAGTGGGCGAATTTAGATAGCGTACAGGCAAAGAACAATGGTCACTCACGGTTTCTGTTCCCAAAAAAAAAAGCGAAAAATAGAGAGGTTAATTTATGAATAAGTGTGATCCTCTAATAAAATATGTAACCGATTGATGTAGGTATTTAGAATATTTATGACACCCCAGATAAAAAAGTGATAAAATAAAATAAATAATCATCAAGAATGATGAATAATCTTCTTCCGAGAACCAGAATGCATCTGTAATTTGACAGTACAAGCGTTCGACGTAATGACGTCAGGTTGGACGCTGTCACGCTCACCGTGATTCGAGACAACTTTTAGCGCGCTGACTTTGATAACATCGCCATTCGGAACGCATCCGTATAGGCGGTTACGGTCCGAAATGCGTATCTTATCAGTAATATTAAAACCTGAATATCTCTTTAACCTGGGGTTTAAAAATAATATATTTAATTCAACATGCATTTTTAACCAGTACTAGGTTTTTATAATCTCTAAGTTTTGTTTTTTTGGGTGATAATCGCTCTAAGAAAGTAACCATTGTTCTTTTCGTATGACGGAAAATATTAAGTTATTTTATCTCTTGAATGGGAGAGCCGCCGTGGCTGCCAATATGAAGTGGGCGAAATCAGAAAGCTTTATATGACAGAGTATTAAGTATATTTATTGTGTTGAAGCAATAACATACTTAAATTGATATAAAGATTAAGATTAAAAAATGCAGTAAAACGTGTAAAAAAAAACTAAGTAGCCAGTTAAATCTAAGTGTCACCATACACAAAAAACAAAACCATCGGTATAGATATGAAAATAAATATGACATTATTTTTCATTGGCTAATATGTTGAATCTGGAAGTTTAGCATTTCCTCTCACACAATGATCTCTCTAGGCAAAAAATTACAGTAGCACTGTATCTACTTACACGACGCAGGGCCGTACACGGGAGCGGTAGGCAAACTTCCTAGCCTCGTCATAAATCTGAGTGGCGAGCTCGCGAGTCGGAGCCAACACCAATCCCAGGGGATACTGCTTCTTTCTGTACCTGAAATTAGTTTTAGAGTCAGTCATTTTTTATAATTCTTATGACATTTTCCTAATTTGCATAATCTATGCATTCTCCGCGTTAAGCACTAATTTGTTGTGTTGACTCGATTTATAATTTCGTGATTTCATTTTCTTTACTACAAGCAACAATGTTGGTTGCCCAACTGATGATATGTGGCTTCGGTCACCTAAAGCACACACAAAGTGGTTCCTTCCTGTAAGACTACAACCGCAACAAGGGCACCATTGTAATTGCCATCTTGTGACATAAGATGTCAAGTCGCAATACCCAGTAACTTCGCTGCCCGCCTTACCCTTTAAACTGCTCTTGGCGGCAGAAATAGGTAAAATAGAGGTACCAGCGCAGACGACTCTGGTAGTCTCCCTCTAGTAAATATACAGGGTGACCGGGAATAAAAAATTAGTAGTTTTTGGGATATAGGACTAAGATTTTTTCTGCCCTGTCATCGAAAAACATAAAAAAAAATGTGAGTCACGGAAGAAAGCAATCATTTTTGTTAAAAAATCTTAATATCTTAGAAAAGGGTCCTACCTAAGTGAAGAAACTTAATATTCTGACATTTTTCGTCTCAAATTCAATATAAATCTAATTCGAAAAACAAAAATAATCAAATGATGACACGCAACTCACCCCGAAGCATGCTTAACGGGCCCCGCCTCGTACATCTGATTGAGGATCGGCACGAGGAAGGCGGCCGTCTTGCCGGAGCCAGTCTGCGCGCACGCCATCACGTCGCGGCGCCCTAGGACGATCGGGATCGCGTACTTTTGCACGGGCGTCGGCTTATCGTAGCGAGCGAGCGCTATGTTCGACCGCATTATTTCCGTCAGGTTAACCTCCTCGAACTGAAAACGACTCGAGCTGGTGGATTATCTTGGGAGAAGTCAGGTTCAATATTTTTTTTAAAGTTAATAACATTTTAGCCTTTTATTATAGAATGTGCGGTTCGCACACCCGTTTATGACAATGACTGATACTGATAAAATAGTGTATTGATATAAAAATTTAACTATAATGAAATAAGTACGTACACAGAACTGATTTTGCTTGCTAACAATGAAATTGCGAGTGTGGCGTAAAATGCTTATGAGACAAAAATATGATACTCTGTACGGCGTTAGCTCGTACATAGAACTTTGCATTTTCTTTAAAATGCTAATTATATTGATAAAAGAATAAAATCAATAAAGAATTGTTTTTGTCTCGGCTGGGATTTGAACCCACTTTTAATAAAGTTGTAAAAACACCAAAGTCAAAAATAATATAACAATACATACAACTTCACATTTTAATGTTCAAATCAGTGTCAAATTTTAACTCACTACATTAGTTATTACATTTTCAGAAGACTTTTCAGGAGATCATCGTTTTTTAACCAACTTAAGAAAAGGGAGGAGATTATCAATTCAATTGGCCTTTTTTTGTTAAATTTTAAGTTATGATCATCAATCATCCGTAGTGACTTCAAAATAAAAAATATGAAGTTGGTATTCTTATATTATCAGCTTTTAGCTTTTCGAGTGTTTGAAGTCAGTTTTCTTATAAAATATTTTTTTATAGAATTTAATACATGCCAATTAGAATTTGATCCGAGGCAAACATCAGAATAATTTATTGTCCCATAATTTCTAACCAACAAGAAACCTGCCATCATCAGCTCAATAACATGAAATGATGACTATTACATTTTCAGAAGACTTTTCAGGAGATCATCGTTTTTTAACCAACTTAAGAAAAGGGAGGAGATTATCAATTCAATTGGTCTTTTTTTGTTAAATTTTAAGTTATGATCATCAATCATCCGTAGTGACTTCAAAATAAAAAATATGAAGTTGGTATTCTTATATTATTAGCTTTTAGCTTTTCGAGTGTTTGAAGTCAGTTTTCTTATAAAATATTTTTTTATAGAATTTAATACATGCCAATTAGAATTTGATCCGAGGCAAACATCAGAATAATTTATTGTCCCATAATTTCTAACCTACAAGAAACCTGCCATCATCAGCTCAATAACATGAAATGATGACTACCAGACATGAATACCCTTAAATTAATACTAATAGCCTTAAAAACTAAAAACGTTAGACATGCCAATGAAATTTAAGGTTTTCCTGGGATCCTATCACCAGATCCTGACCTGCAAGCCTATTATGGATCTATCATCGTATGACATGGTATAAATGTTGAGATAAGGAAGCCATGAAATGCTTCATTTTTTATTTTATTTTTTTAAACAACGCCCCACACTAGGATTTTCTCCTGTGTCGTGGGTGCAGTTACAAACATAAAATATCACATGCACATACACCCAGACCGGAACGAATTTTTGTAGGCCATACAAAATATTTGTCCCGTACGGGAATCAAACCGGCGACCCGTTGCGCAGTAGGCGATCACTCGGCCTCTGCGCTAACGGTGCCGTCATGAAATGCTACATTTCGTGTTACTGATCTCCAATGTTGTCACCACTTAACCACTATGGCATAATTTCAATTATGTCATCATGATAATGAACGAATGATCAAAAATCTGACCGAAAATCTTATTTTTCGTTATGCACTATCATTTCATCATTTAAAAACCATGAGATCGGTCGGTCTGCTGGTGACAATAGCACCACCTTAGGCGAATTGCTAGTGAACAAAAAAATACAGTCCAACATAGAACCTCCTTTTTGAAGCTGATTGAAAATTATTATCCCTTTTACTGAAGATGATTAATCTTGATGACATTTATATAAATCAGAATTTGATGACTTAAACACTCTTATGTATGTAATAATAATGTGATCATATCATAAAACAATACTAAACTTTGTTGCGTCTAGTGATAAAAAGTCAACGAGCTCCAATATTGTGTTACTATGCCTACTGTTACTGAGCTACTGGAGATATTAATAAATGTAACTAATAGGCGATACATACGTTGGTAATGTAGTCCGGTACGTGGTCTCCGCTGGCCTCAACCGGTATATCCTCGTATTTGGAGAAGTTAATGCCTGTGTTGCCAGTGCCAAACAGCTCCAACTCCTGCCGCTCGTCGCGAGGTAGCGGGACCGTCCAATCATTCTGCAAAGACAATAAGTTTTAATTATACTGTCAACATGTAAATTGTCCAAACTACTAATACCACAACTTGAAAGAAAATACTAAGGTCGAGAGAATTCAAAAATAGGTGTTTGTAAAATGTATTGCTGTCGCTCTGTGTGCCCGAACAATTGTTCTGAACGTGAATACAAATACAGCTCGGACTGAAAATACCAATAAAAAGTACACAAAATATATGTATCGTAGTGCCCTGTTTTCTCCGTTAAAACTAGACCGATTTCATTATTTTTTACGTTAAACATTAAAGAAAGGCCTTGGCTGTGTTTCTGTTTTGCTTTTTTCATATTATCTCGTCGAATTTGTTTGTTGGATATTAAAATATAGCAGAAAATCGGGCCATTGTTTTGGGTTCTTGAAGGTTTATATCTCATTTAATAATTAACTTAATAAAAAACCAAAACATAATAAAATGCTAATAGTGGCCATTGATTTAAAAAAAATACAACAGCAGTATAATGATTCGCTGTGTGTTAGTCTCGCTAAAACTCAAAAACGGCTGGACCGTTTTTTACCAAATTTTCTAGGTAGGTGTATTTGAATAGGTCCAGGGCAGGTTACGTATAATTGGACTCGGTAGGTGGCGCTGTAATCGGGCAGGACAACGTCCGTCGGGCCCACTAGTTCTCATATAAAATCCTTATAATGCTAATGTATGTTTAAATTCTAAGGAGAATCAATTAGAATTATATTTTCAGTATCGTCTATACACGGTGTTTCATAATAACCAATAAATAATCAATGCGTTATCTAAAACTAATTATTAAAATGTGTTTACACATAATGTCATTCAACCCAAAATTTTCATGTACATCATAGTATCATCATCATGTCTATGATTTACATGAAAATTTCGGGTTGAAAGACATTACGGGTAAACACAATATTTAACAATACTTCAATTAAAACAAAAGACCAAAATCAATTTTATTTTACACTACTCGTATTATGTTTTCTTTAAATTGTCTCATATAATCATGTTATTATCCACTTATAAATATATAGGTATTGAGAAAAATACATCTTGTTCACACCTACTTAAGAAGTCTTATAACACTCAATGTGCGATAAGCGCTCACTGCATCCGGAAGCCCCGCAATTCCATAACCGCACTACACAAATACTATGTATACACTATTGTATCATTAGAATTGCAAATGCATTTGTTCGTACACACAGATATTTCCTTGGATTATAAATAGAAGCGCGGCCAATAGCGTGACCCTCGCGTACATGTCTACATCTAAAGGTGAAACTAAATAAATAATTGTGATTAATGATAATATGCCTATTATTTTTATTATATGTATCAAGATAAAATCCTTTTTGGGTAGAGTTCGAACCTGTGTCTTTAACGTATTGTGGACGCCTCACTCTCGACCCGCATCCACCCTTCGTACAACACATCAATATAGTGTACAGCCAAGCGTTGCCACTCATACTCTGTTGCCTGAACCGACTCATACGCAAAGGGAGCAAAATAATATCTATGCTAGAAATAAGCTGACACTTCAGTCATCGATCACAACTCATGATACAGATAGTGCAAATGTTACTCTTAGACGTAAAGCTACAAAAAACCAAAATTTTGAAACAAATGAGAGTCCAAGCGATTCCGATATGACAGTTGACAGTATTTTAGGGACTACCCAAACACCGACGGAAATCCCAAACATAACCAAACCACATTTCAGTAATATTGATACAAATGAGGAAACTATTACATTCAATAATTTTAGTAAATTACTAGATACGAAACTAGAAAGTATATTAGATAAAAAACTACATAAAATAAAGACAGAAATTTTATTGGACATCAAAACTGCAATACGAACACAAATCAATAACACAATAGAGAAAAATAGACAGGAATTAATACTTACTACAGACACAATAAAAATTGAGCAAAAAAACATCACTGACAATATAAGCGTAATTGATACGAAAATAAAAAAATAGAAGAACAGCTCAGAGACATAAAAATGCAAGAAAAATTGTAATTTATGGACTTTCGGAAACAACAAATGAAACTGAAAATGAATTATTCTTGAAAATAGCACAAGCATTTCATGATATCATGAACATAGATATTGACCCATATTTGGAAGAGTTAAAACGATTGGGAAGAAGGGGGAGCCGTAGACCTGTAATGATGGAGCTAACAAGCAAAAGAATGACCAAATATATTATCTTAAACTCGAGTAAATTCAAAAATAGCGGATTATTTGTACAACCATTCACGGAAGGAGAAACACTCCAAGAACGGAACGCCCTATTTCAAAAAATGAAATCTGAAAGGGAGAAGGGAAATTATGCCATCATCAAACACAATAAACTTTTTGTAAATGGTATAGAATACACCGGAAATGAAAGCTTAATTAATACAGATAAAATATCATCAGAGTCAAGCGTTCGAACATCACCTGTTGAAAAACCAGCAAAAAACTGAATAAACCAGAAAATTTAGTTATTGTTTGCCAGAATATACAAAGCATTGGAAACAAGAAAGATGACATCGAACAACTCCTAACAACCTCAAAAATTGATATCTTGTTATTATCTGAATTATGGAAGAAAAGAGACTATTGTGACACAATCATACTACCGGGTTATAAGACAGCATCAATATTTTGTCGCAGAAATCATTTGGGCGGAGGAGTTTGTATAATAGTAAGGAATAATATTGAATACCGCGAATTAATAGATATTGTGGAACTCTCAAGGGAGTTTATAGTAGAAATAAGTGCTATCGAAATACCAAAAATGAATTACATTATAATAGGCTTATATAGAGCAAATCGTGAAATGAATATATTTGAACAACAATTAATTAAGTTACTAACAAAACTAAACACAAAATATAAAAACAAGCATATTCTAATAATGGGTGATTTTAATATTAATATCAAAAATAAGAAAAATAAACAAACCTTAGAATTTTTAAACTTAATGAAATCATTTAACATGCATAGTATAATATCTGAGCCCACTCGAGTAACCAAAACATCATCCACTTGTATAGATTTGGCATTCTCTAATAACACACATTCAATAACTGAATGTTGTGTCCAAGACTATGGGCTCTCAGACCACAAATCTTTATATGTTAGATTAAAAGAAAATTATAAACAAAAATGTAAAAAATTGACAATGCAAAAAAGAATATTTACAGATAAAAAAATAAATAAATTTAAAAATTTGCTACAAGAAATAAATTGGCAAGAAATAATTAACTCAAAAAATACAGTTAATAAAAATTATGAACTATTCCTTAACAAAATTACAGATTGTTTAAATCAATGTATTCCAATCATGAAAATAAACATAAAAATAAACCTAAAAAACATGGTTAACGCCTGGATTAAAAAAATCTTGCACACATAAACGTAAATTAAGAACTATATTGAATGAAACAGAAAGTAAAGTTATAAAAAAGCATTTTAATACATATAGCAAAATTTTAAAAAGAACTGTCAAAATATCGAAAAAGCTTGAATATATTAAAGAACTAAAAAAATCGGATAATAAATATAGAACTATGTGGAGAATAATACATTAAAAAACAGGAAAGAAATGTTTACAAAAAAGCAATATAAACTTAGAATTAAAATTTGAAAGTAATCTGATCAAATGTCCTATTAAAATCGCAAACAAACTTAACGAATACTTTTTAATGTCTAATCAAGCAATAAGTAACGATAATGTGGTTAAACAAAGCCACCATGTGTTAAATACTCCAACCAGTACTATGTTTCTATCTCCCGTAGATACTGAAGAAATATTTAAAATTATAAAGTCGATAAAAAATAAGCATAGTTGCGGCATAGACGATATCCCGCCTATTTTAATCAAACAATGTGCGACTGAGTTAGCCCATCCCCTCACACAATTAGTTAATCAGAGTTTTAAAGACGGTCTATTTCCAGATCCGTTAAAGATATCCCTTGTGAAACCAATTTATAAAAAAGATGATATTACAAACCCCAGAAATTATAGACCAATAGCACTCTTACCATCCTTCTCCAAAATATTTGAAAAGGCAATGTGTAATCGAGTATATAAATATCTAGAAAAGTACAAAATTTTAGATGAATGTCAAAATGGTTTTCGAAAGGCAAAGTCTACCACAACAGCAGTATATCGGTATGTTCAAAACGCTCTACAACATATTAATGACAAAAATCTCGTGCTCGGCTTGTTGCTTGATATGACAAAGGCTTATGAAAGAGTTTCATATAAAATTTTACTAACGAAATTGTATGGTTCATGTATTCGTGGACCAGCTTACGATTGGTTTAAGTCATACTTACACAATCGCAAACAAATAGTGCAAATAAACCACTACGATGAAAATAATGAAATTAAAGTCATACGGTCAGATGAAAAAAAGTTAACTGGTTCGATTCCCCAAGGTAGTGTTTTGGGATGTGTTCTTTTCCTGCTTTATATTAACGACCTTCCAAAAATACTTAATAATAGCGAAACCTTACCGGTTCTTTTTGCTGACGACGTATCAATTTTATTAAAAAGCGGTAATAAGGAAGACCTCAGCCCTCTTATACAAAGAACTTTAAACATGACCACAGAATGGCTCGAAGACCACAATTTAGAGATTAATTACAATAAAACAAAAGTTATACAATTTAGATCATACAAGACTATCCCCTTAAACCTTGACATCAATGTAAAAGATATAAAATTACCAACTGTAGATACATTTAACTTACTTGGTATTGTCATAGACACAAACTTAAACTGGAAAGCACACGTAGAACATATTAAATCAAAACTTTCAAAATTTATTTACGCACTGTATGAAATAAAATGTAGTACAAATTTAGAAACTGCACTATCAACGTACTATGCATACGCTTACGCATGGCTAAAATATGGCATCATGCTATGGGGTAACAGTGTGAATTGGCATGAACTATTTATATTGCAGAAAAAATGCGTCAGAATTTTAGCAAACATAGATAACTCACAAAGCTGTAGGCCTTATTTCATCAAGTTCAAAGTTCTTACACTACCAAGCATATATATTCAGGATCTTTGTTTATTTGTTTTCAAAAACCCACATCTTTTCCAAAAAGATATTAAATCCCATAATGTTAACACGAGAATTAAAAATATAAATAAATTGTATCAACCTCCTTTTAGAATTAATATGTTAAAAAATAGTCCATATCATATGGCAGTTAAAATTTTTAATAAATTAGATCTTGACATAAGAAATGAAAATAAATTGACATCCTTTAATACAAAATTAATTTTTTTTTTTATTAAAAAACTGTTTTTATTCCGTAAATGAATTCTTAGGACAAAATAAATAACATAATAATAAAATAACTCATTGTTCGAGTAAATAAATAACTAATTAAATACATATTTACAATTCAATTTAATTAATTCTTTTTTATTGACTTGACTTTTCTTTTTTTCTTAGATATATTATAATTGTGACATCTGTGATACTGACATTAATTAGAGCTTGTATTGTATAAGTTTTTAATTGAAAATTGACATTATAATCATATAAACTCACTAGCAATGTTGCGGTGCCCTTGCAGGGTTCATGTTTGTAAGTACTTATAAAAATGTAACATCTAAATGTAACAACATGAAAGCAATAAAGGAATATGAATATGAATGAATATGAATATGACTTTGAGCTGAAGCTTCGAGCCTGCGAATCAACAAACGCAAAATAGTCGAAACGCGAGTCAACTCGGACTCCTAAAGCCCATTAGTGCTGGAATTTGTACCATTGGAATCTGTTTCCAAGTGTGTGTACCTCGGGTCTTGTAGAGGCCCTGCGCACCTCTGGGATGTCCAGCCCTATCATTTGATACCATATTGTTATGTAATCTGCAATTTTGTGAAGGTGCTCATCTTGGATTTGATTTTTTCCATAATTAACTGTTTTCCACAAGTCAAGTCAAGGCGGTGTTTGTATTGCAGCGGCCATTTTGGATTAGCAAATGAAACTAATGCATTGTCATCAAAACTAAAGGTGTGTTCAATATTTCAGCTCGAGCGGAAACTGGCAACTGGGCTGGACATACATACATTGGAGGAGAAATAAAAGCTTGCGGAAAAAAAGAACTCACCTCGTCCCTGCGAGAGCTGGTGCGACGTACGTCGTCGGAGGCCCAGCGCGTGTTGCTGCGCTCCTCGGGCCGCGGCTCCGGCTCTTTCCACCGGTCGTTCCGCGGCTGCGGCGGCTCGACGTGGTCCTCCTCGCGCCTGTCCCGCTCGCGCGGCCGCCCGCCACGGTCGCCCCACCGCTCCGACTCAGACCAACGGTCCGACTCTCCATTCTGATATCCTGATTCGCGACCTGGCGAAGGACCACCTAATAGTGAACAACAAAAATGTATAGTATATTATGTGACACAACAAAAAGCACTTTTAAAACGCTCAATTAGCTATTCCAGTTGCTAATGTGTTAAAAATAAAATTTGTATACTGTTTCATTTTATTACTTTGAATAATTCAAGTGTAAGGAGTTCCGTTCCACTTAGCTCATATCACTCTGTAATGGATGAAAACAGGATTATAGATTTTTGATCTACATAAATATGATCATTATGAACATTATGTTGGTAATTTTTTACTTAACGACTAATGCTGATGCTTTAGGATCTTGACAAGTTTGAAGATAAATTCTGACGACATGACTTAAGTGGATGGAAAAAATTGGTACATGCACGACCCAAAGTGTGAATAAAGACTAAAAATACTAAAAACACTTATATCGATGTAAGGGGGCGTCCATTAATTACGTGAGGCATTTCGAGGGAGGAAGGGGGCTTAGCGAAATATCACATCTTACCAGAAAGTGGCGGAGGGTCAAAAATCGTTATAAACGAGTCACGTAATTAATGGATGCCCCCTAAGACTGAGATTGTGATAGTTACTTGGCTTACATCAAATTTAATATTAATTTGTGCACCCTTTGTGTCGCACTGACCAATCAGCGAACCTAAAAAGGCCGCATCGGCAGAGTCATATGATTAATTTTGGTAGTCATTAACTGGCAAACATTTTGGCAATTCGTATTATGAATGGAGTGCAATTCATGCATAAAATAGTCCACAAATTAGGAATTGCTACTGTCAATTAGGACCATTTTACGAATATTCATACAATGCTGTCAAATAGAATAATTGCACAAGATGAATTTACTCCATTCATAATAGCCAACATGTTGGCAATTCATTGCCAAAAAGTTGGCTACTTTATGACTACCAAAATGAATCATATTATTATTATGATTCTGTCGATGCGGCCTTTTTAGGTCCGCAGAGCTCTACAATTATTACACATTTTCTTTTCGACCTTAACATAGAGTACAAGGTACACATGTCAAAGATCACCCAATTTATTTCAAGAGTTGCCCACTCCAGTCGTCTGGTTACCATAACATCTCGCACGACGAATGTTACGCAGATTCAGGAGTCAGGCTGTGATTCACTATACTCAGTGAATCATTTAAAGGCGTTACTAGTTGTTTAATGCCATGTTTCCGATGTATGCTTATCCCTAGATCACAGCTGAAAGAATAAGCCAATTTTTGGTGAGCTGTGTGGAATGGAATGATTTCTTACAATCTTGGTTTTAATAGGGAATAATTTCCTTAAGAAATGGGCATAATGTTTTTTAAACTTTATTTTTGAAACCAAAGGTAATATGATGTTAATTTATTATAGACTATGTTTTTATTCTTGTTTCTCATTTCTGTCATTGTATAAGGGATAAATAAAGTAACAGCAAAATTTAATAACGTCTTGTAGGTGTAGTCATGTGTTGGCAAAACATAATGACTAAACAAACTCTACTTGAGATTAAATAGTGTTAAGTATAGTGCATTTCAATGGAAATTAGTCACGTTAAGATCCAATTGAGTGGAATGCATTACCGCCGCGGTCCCTGCGCGGGAATCGCGAATCGTAGCCGCGATCGTAGTCACGGTCGCGGTCACGCTCGCGGTCGTCGCGCCGACCACCACGGTCGTAGTTTCTAGAGCTGCTTCCGAATGATGAACGACTGTCCCGCGATGGTTCGTTAGAACGATTGTCTAAGCTCTGGCGCTTAGACTCTTCCCCTGTCGAGAGATGACGTCCGTTAGCTAGTGGAGAGTATACAATAACAGAATCATGGTATACTATAAACACTAATTGCCGGGAAATGATTTGCGGAATTCTAAAAACACCGGATACCCCCAAATCACCAGTACCTACTGTTTCAAAGCAAGGGTGATGCAGGTTTTTTCATACTGTAGGAGCCGTAAAAGTAAAACTTTATACAAGTGAAAAATACCGATAAAAAATTAGTGCTGAATAGCAGATTGAACTACTAAATAATTATTTTTCTATGTTTATTTTAAACAAATATAATGATGTACATTTGACCCTGATTGGGTGGGAATAGTCAACTTCAAATATGGGTAAGATTCTGGGGCTACAATATAACAATCTATCTTTCGTATGTTCCATAATCAGCAAAAAAATCAGTTGTCAACCAATTTTTAATACTGATTCTTAATTTATAAATAACTTTAAGGAAATTTTAAATAAATTTCCACATAACTAAAACTTTTCATATTTATGGGGAAATGTAGAACTTTTTCAACAAAGTTCTGCAGTGTTGCTGGAAACAATTCTTTTTTTGGTAAATCAAATTTTTGTAGTGTTGCTGCTGTTTCATAAATTTAAAGCGCAAGTGAGCAAGCTATTTCAATAATACTTGAAGTTCATTTGTAGATATCACTTATTAATCATTATGCCTATGTTAATAAATGTTATTGTGAATGGTAATATTTATTAAGGCGCATAGTAGGGTCAATCATAAAAAAATCACTGCAGATAAAAACCGGTTCTCTTCATAAATATTGAATAAAAAAATCTTCAATTTAAAAGAGGAGAAAAAAAATTACAAGACCTTCCGAGTTTCTTGCCTGTTCTTCTCGAGAAGGCTCTCCCAATTTCCGAACAGGTGTAGAGTCAACTTTTTTTTTTTTCATTTTACTTGTATTTGCATACATCGTAATTATGGTTGGGGTGTATGTACATACAAGGATTAAATAATTAGTAAATTAGATTCTTGTTTAAAAAGATTTTTATGTTTTGTTTGACGTCAATAAGTGCCTGTAAAGGTCTATGTTGAATAAAGATTTTTGAGTTTGAGTTTTAAAAAAGAAATGTTATTATTCAAGGCATTTTTAGAGGATGGTCTTTTTAATTTTTTGATAAATTAATTAAAACTTGGTTAAAATGTGACCCAAACATGCCTCGATTTTAAAACTTTAAACCTAATCGCGTCGTAAATATTAGGTTTAATGATATACTTTCGATTTCAATAAATAAAGTGAACAATATTCTAGAGGATGGTCTTTTTAGATTTTTCTTATTCGCCTTTATTAATTTTTTATTGAAATAATTCATCTTACGCATAAAGGTTTGCTTAAATATTCCCCTCACTCTCACTCCCTCACTCCTATGTAATCAGTGCGGGACGATCGAGCAACTATGCAAGGACCACTATGCGCCTTAATATCAGTACTTCTGCTGATAGGTTTCGTGCGCCTATTCTTCTAACCGTCTAAAAAAAGTAAATGGGTTAGGTAGGAAAAAAAAATACCAGCAATATTTTTAGTTCACAGAAAATTAGAATTTTTTTTAAATAAATTAAGATAAACTGAAAAAAATATATATTTAATCCTCATAACTTAACATAGTCCCCTGTTTCCTTCTTGGATAATGACGCTAGCTGCTCTATTATCTATACAAATAAAAATGTATTTTTGAAATGTATGTACGCCCATAACTTTCGAACGACTGCACCAAATTGGATGATTCTTGGTTTTAGTATTCGTTATTATTAGGACAAGGTTTGTGTAATATAAAATTACAATAATTTAAACATAAATGTTAGTAATTTAGTTAAAAAACATGGCGATACAAAGTACGCCGGGTCAGCTAGTTTCCAATAAAATGAATGGCCACTAAAAGCATGTTCCTATGTTTTCCTTTTTTTATTAAGTTAATTATTAAAAGAGATTTTAAGCCTTCAAAAACCTAAAAAATCAACCAAATTTTCTGCTGTATTCAAATGTCCAGCAAACAAATTGAATAAGATTATATGCAAAAATCAAAACATAGAAACACAGAAAAATCCTTGTTTTAATTTTTAACGCGAGAAGTAATTAAATCGGTAAATTTTTTGCGAAGACAAGGGACTACGAAACGTATATTTTGTGTACTTTTCATAGATATTTTCGGTCCCAGCAGCAGTTGTCCCTATCGTGCTCAGTTCAGTTGTTCGGGCACACAGCGCGACAGCAATACATTTTATGAGCGCTCCACATTCTCGCGAGAACACGTGAAGCGTGAATCCGATTCGCATGTTCTCGCGATGTTCTCGCGTAGTTCTCCGACTTTTGTCGGTTTTTTGGCGCGAGACAAAGGCGCGAGAACTTTATTGAGAACCTTGTACAAGGGTTGGAAAAATCATGATTTTTTAATAAAATCCAATTAATCATGATTTATTGAATAAATCCTAATTTATCGTGATTTTTTTGATTTTTTCGTTTTTATCGTTACTAATTTTAATAAGTAAGCAACTATTTTGCGGAAAAGAAAGAGGAAGAGGAAAAATTAAATATTTACCCAGTTCTGAGGCAACTATTTGGAGCGATAGCCTCCTCAGCATCAGTGGAAAGTTTTTTTTTTACATTTGGCATTGTTCACTCGAAATTACGTAACAAACTAGGGACCAAAAACCTGGAAAATTTGTTTTTTTAATCAAGAATTACAATAATGACACTGAAATATCAAATATCTGATTTACTCTGAAAATAGATATTCATAAATATACATTTTTCTTCACAAAAATAAAGAATTTTAATTTAATCACTGATTTTGTGCCAACCCTGCCTTGTACCTTCTCGCGAGAATCTCCCCAGAAGTGTGTACCCAAGAAGTTCTTGCCGAGGTTCTCGCGTACTTCTCGCGTAGATTCTTGCCCAGACTCTCGTCGAGAATCTCGCGTGAATGTGGAGCGCTTATTACAAATACTTATTTTGGAATTCTCTCGACCTTGGTGTTTCCTCTTTATTCCTTCCATAGTTTCAAATTTGCCAGATATACAACAAAACAGAAAGATATCTTCGTAAATAATTGTCAAGAAATTAATTCATTAGTTTATACATTTCTTTTATAATAAAAACAAGCCGTGCGTTCTCATGGGGCACCCGATAGGAACGATTTTTAAATAAAAGCCACATTGATCCTAAAATCAATATGACAATTGATAATTGTAACATTCGGTGATCGCTCACGTTAAACGAATTGATCACTGAGACGTCATTGAATATGCGGGCATAAGAATAACTAATAATACGAGTATAGAAGCGAATCTCCTTTGTGGGTGCGCCAAATGCCGCTATTTGCATACCTACAGCGCCCTTCCCCCTGTAACGCCCCGCAGTAGTCTGCGGACGCCGCTAGGGTCACCACATGGACGTATAGTTAGCACTACAATATTTTTTATATAGGTACCTCCATATTTTACATTAAATGAGAAACTGAGCATACACCGAGTCTTATTGATTTTGTACTTCAAGTGTAGCGAGCGAGCGACTATCTTTAGCAATAGTACGCACATTTTTAGTTTTTTTGATTCCGTAGTTATAAAAACCTGCCTATTTTTGATTAATTGCGCTTAATCCATACACTTCGAGAACAAAATCATTAAAATGTTTCGAATTTCGATGTACAAAAATGGTTTGTAATTTAGGTATCGTACCTACGTTTATAGTCCAAGAGTTGAAGTTATGAAAGTACTCGTACTAATGGATAAAACCTAAGCTCACTTTTTACTATCAAACCAACATTTTCACTTGAAAAAAAAATCTGTTGTTTCATAATTTTAATCAAGTATTGATTTTTTTTCTTTTTTTAAAAACGTCGCCCCACACTAGGATTTTTTCCTGTGTCATGGGTGCAGTTACAAACATAGAATATCACATGCACATACGTCCAGACCGGAACAAATTTCTGTAGGCCATACAAAATACCTGTCCCATGCGGGAATCGAACCCGCGACCCGTTGCACAGTAGGCGATCACTCGACCTCTGCGCTAACCGTGTCGTCGAGTCGTCGTGTCGTCGATTGTATTTAAATTTTATATGGAACAGTACAAAGGTCGATAAAAATATATATAGCAGTACCAGTTTCTCCTAATTCAAATTATTCCCGACTTGACAAAAAAAATCCCATAAGTACTTACAGAGTTTCAAAATTGCACTACAATGACAGCTTTAGAAACTCGATACATTATATTGTATTAGCTTTGACATGTAATGAATATTACCAATAAAACTGTATCTGTATCTAGGTTAGGTATAATCTGTATCTAGGGTAGGTATAATAAAGTATTCAATCATTTTTATTTAAAAGGTTTCAATTCAACAGAAATATTTAAAAAATGTCTGATATTTATAAAAGATGGCGTTTTTTTAGATGATTTGAAGTTTCGGTTATTAAACTTCAGCGCGTAGTAAATACGCATTCTTATAAAAAGCTTAATCAGGTAATCAATAGGAAAACATTCACAAGGTACCTGAAACACACGGTGCGCGCCTTGACTGGCGATTCCGTTTAACGGAAATCAAACGGTAGGTAAATAACGTGGCCTTGACCGCTCGACGGCCGGGAGTTTCGCTTCTATACTCGTATTATTAGTTATTCTTATGGCGGCTGTACACTCTCGACGAGTACTCTCGTCAAGTCTCGCCGAGAGGTCTCGCCCGGGAGACCTGTCAGCGAGTGCTTACCATGTACACTCTCGTCTATTCACTTGCGGTTTTGATCACCGAGAGGATGGACGCGTTGGAAGTCGCTTCCACTGTTTCGCTATGCACTATTAATTATTATATGTATGTACACGAATATCATACAAAAAAAAATCAAAAAGAGTGGCGTTAAAGAAGATGGTGGATGGTCGCTATGCATCGAATAATAATAATAAAAACCGACTTCAAAAACACTGAAAAATTAAAAATAATATAAGAATAGGTACAGACAACATCACGCTTCTATATTGAAGTCGGTGACAAATTTTAACACTTTCTAGGAGATCATCGTTTGGCACCGACTTCAATATAGAAGTGAGATGTTGTCTGTACCTATTCTTATATTATTTTTAACATCTCAGTGTTTTTGAAGTAGGTTTATTTTTTATATAATATTATTTATTTTTAACTTTTTAGTGAATGCAATCTTTTTAGTGAAAGAAACCCGAATTTAATACCAGCTCACCTTCAGAGTGAATGCAATCTTTTTAGCGTTTCCCTCGATTTTCATGGGATCCCATGATCAGATCCTGACTTTGGTGACCATGGGACCACCTTTGGGGTTTACTCTATCGAATGCAAAAAGAATTTTGAAAATCGGTCCACAATTGGCGGCGTAAGCGCGTAACATACACACAAAAAAAAACATACGCATCGAATTGAGAACCTCCTCCTTTTTTGAAGTCGGATAAAAATATGGTTACAGAGATGATTATAAGAAGCTAATCCAACATATTTTGTCATTTTTCGACGTGCAAATACTTATTCCGATGTGAAATATTATGATTAGTACGACTCAATGCACGTGTGTTCAGAGCGGTTGCAGGCTGTGCACTGCACTGGCGAAAGTGTACATCAATGCTCTCGCCGTTCCTCGCGAGACATGCCGAGACCCTTTGACTCGGGCACAAAAAACCGACACGGGAGCGAGAGCGGGCGAGTAAGCACGAGACATCCCGAGGCGAGGCGAGAGCTACCATATACACTCTCGCACTCGGCCTGTCTCGGGGTGTCTCGGCGAGAGTGTACAGCCGCCATTATGATGCGGGTCTTAGTCTTTTTGTCACGCCATCTGGACTTTTCCAGGTCCATTTTCGATGCAGCCGTTTTTTGAAGAAAGAGTTCATCATATAGGGTCCCTCTCTCTCCATGTAGTCGGCTAGCATTTGACCTCAGTAATTCCAGATTCCAGCTCCAAATTGCCCCACTTTCAACTCATTATCGCCCCGCTTGCCTAGCCTTGCGTTGAAGTCTCCCATGACAATGGTGTAGAGAGTCTTGGAAGCATGTATTGCCCGAGAGACATCACTAGCTGAATGGAACGCCACTAGTTGCCAAAGTCAAATCTGCCTCTTCCCCGCCTTCTCTGCTTTAGGCTACCAAACAATACAGACGGCGTGTCTAATTTTAAAAATTAAAATAGTAATACTAAACTGTAAAATAAAAACCAAATATTTCCAAGAAGTAGTTTTATTAAGAAACTTAATACAATACACAGGAAGATTTATATAATTGTGTTATAATTATTAACAGTAAGATAAATTTAGAAAGAATAAGAGGTTTCACTTATGGTTTAATATTACTTGTACACTTCAATAGTTTTATTTTTTTATACATATCACTATTTTTGGAGGTTTCACTTGTAGTTTAATGAACTCGGCACAAACATTTTATTTGACATAAAAATATGAAATTTGAAATGACTTCTAAAATCCTGTTACAGAATTTATTTAAATGTCAGAAGCCGAAATTTCTCTTCCTCTTACTTTGTGGCTTAGTTTAAAGCAAACTAACTTTGTAAGTTTGCTTTATTCTTAACCTATCATTAAGAAATCTGTAAAGATTTCAAAATTAGATGTTGATATGTAATAAATTAACAGTGAATCAAGACTAGGTACTTTGGCTTAACAAAGTACAAAAGAGATCAATACTGGTAAAAGCTGTGGCCAAGTGGTCAAGGTGTCAACATGGCTGGTATGTTTAACATGGTCCGTCTTATTACAAAACATGGTCTAGCTGTCTCTTTCTATGTATATTAACATAAGTGAAAGCACACTAGATTTAAATCAAGACTAACTTTAGACCAGGCTTAAACCAGGTTTTAATCCGACTTATTACAAAACATAGTCTAAACTTAGTCCTGGTTTAAACCAGGACTAAATTGACGCTGTCTCTTTCTATATGTATATTAACATAAGTGAAAGCGCACTAGATTTAAATCAAGACTAACTTAAGACCAGGCTTAGACCAGGTTTTGTAATAAGACTGGGTGTGTCTGACCTCAATCTGGGGACGGAATATTTACTTTATTGATTTATTAATTTTTCAGGATCAAACTGAGTGAAAGGGATCACTTAGGCGCTAACAGCATGTTATCAAAAAGACGTCAGAGTAAAATGAGCATAGAATATCTACTGCGTCAAGAAGAATGACAAGTTTCTTTAGGACTGGATATTTAAAAATTGGTTTGAGCGGAAGAATTCAATTAGTAAAGCAGTGATAGCAATTAGAGATGCAAGGAATAGTGATTTGGCGGAATACTGAAGAAGCTCTCGGCCGAATAGCCAAATTTTCGGCTGTTGCCAAGTGGCAGTTCCGTGAATAAATAGATCTCGATGCACCGATTTTTTGACCAATTTTTTGTGCGGTGACATATACCTAAATTTACGAAAGTTCCACTTTTCACCGATAATCGGGTCGACTGGGATACACCAATCTTTTTTTGACTGACTTTTTGTAGTTCGCGTGCGTTGCAACGTAGACCTCCATGTGTTTTATTTTTCACCTTCAAAAAATCAGCCAGCAATAGTCGGTTGTGCAGAGAAACTGGTATTTATACACCACAATCTTGCCTCTTATTAATTTTAAATATAAAAATTACTTAATCTTTATAAATTAATGCTCGAAGTTCTAAATAAATACATTTTTGATTGAAATAAGTCTTTATTTTCATATTTTTTGGTATTTGGCCAAATATTGTCACTACTCTGCCGAATACCGAATATCTAAAAAAATGACTGAATACTGAATGGTTGCCGAATATTAGTGCATCTCTAACAGCAATACATAAACTAATTTATCACTTACTAGCTTTCCGCTTGCTTTATTACTTCGCCCGCAATATTTTTGTTTTCCCGTGGGAAATTTTTTTCCGGTAAGAAAATTACCCTATGTCCTTCCCCTGGTCTCAAACTATGCCTACCAACTTTCATCAAAATCGGTTCAGTAGTTTCGAAGCCTATTCAATACAAACAAACAATCAAATCTTTCCTCTTTATAATATTAGTATAGATGATAATTATACTATTTTTACATACATATAATAGACTAGCTGACCCAGTGAACGTCATATCAAATTGATAGATAACTGATCTAAATAAACAATTGCAAAATGTACAGTAATTTTATTTTACTTATTTTTCATGCTTTTGTTTTTGAAGTCTGTTTTTAATATTTGTTTATTTTTCTTGGGTAAACATAGAGATATCAAACTGAAATTTATATCAAAATAATTGGGTTAATGGTTTCTTTCAGCTGTGAAAGAATCTTACTTGTAAGTCAACATACTATGATCTAAAGATATGACCATTTATGTTGCATATTAATGAAATTCAGCAAGGGAATCAAAACCTAAAACAAGGTCTTATAGCACATGTTAAGGAAAAAATCTGTAAACCATAAACATTTACCTAGTTAGGCTCTTTGATAATTAAATAAGTTTGTAAGGAACCTTCGGTGCATGAGAAACAACCAAGGGAAAAGATTTATGTAATAATTATCACTAATTTTATCCATATTTAATATAGGTAAAACATGGTTCAAAAATTGTCCCAAATATCATGTGGTCTATAGGGCAATGACAAATTAATACAAATTTACTATTAAACAGAATAACAAATAGTATAACACACCTTGAGAAGTGTTGGCCTGCAATTGCCTTCGCTGATGCGGGGGAATGTAGCGGCCAGCACTCTTAGGAGCCTGAGGCTGCAAGTCCAGACCAGCAAGCTGCAACAATAATAAAAATCTATTTACATCATAAACTATCATCATAATAGGAACTTCAATATAAACAGACAATCAAAATAAAATTATAAAGCTTGTTGTTGTTTGAAATGTTATGCAAATACCTATTATAAGACCAGTTGGACTAATTTGACGCAAATTAGTAGGTATTTAGACGAAACTTGCATGATAAGTTTCCACAGTTTACAAGTTTCGGTGCAAGTTTATTATTTTCCCCACCATGACATGCATAATAGCGTGACAATGACCTCACTTCAAAGAGCCTACACTATATAATGAAAGTTCATAATTACGAACAGATAAATCTAATTATATTCAAAGGTATACATGCATTTTATGGAATTGTGAAGCTTTTTATAAGCATAAGAATAGAAAAATGGGGTCGCCATGTTGGTTATCCCAGGACACGTAAATTCTATCAAATTATTTAGTGAAAGATCTAACATTTACTCGTAGTCTGAAATCACTAATTCAAGTTTAAAAACATTACAGAATTGAATTGATATACCAAATAATAGGTGTTTTATTCAATATAGCAAAAATCAATACAAATTGCATACATGAGGTACCGACCTGCTGCTCTAGACCTGTTCCATTTTGGTTGGTAACATTACTCATATTACTACCAAGCGGTACGTGTTTTTTGGAACTTTTCACCAAAAATATTAAACAAATACAGTCTACAATTAATTTTTCACACACACAAATTCACAAAAATCACATGAAAAGGGTTCAAGTTTTCTTTCATAGATCACTTTTTCATTCGCAGTTTTTGTTCTTTCTTGCTCCTCCTTCAATCAATCCATCCATTCCATCCGTGTTCAATACTTCTTTGCGTTTATCATTGTCTATGATTATTCATTCAAGAGCGCGTTCCACTTTTACACAAATCTCAACCTTTATAACTTTTCACGTAATCGAGTGTCTTTAGCTTTTGACTCTAGCTAGCGTCGCATATCAGTAATATTAAGCATAAGGTTTCACTAATGAAAAAAAAATCGGCCACGTGCGAATCGGACTCGCTCATGAAGGGTGCAAGTAACATAATATAAATGTTCTTTAAAAAAACTACTTACTAGATCTCGTTCAAACCAATTTTCGGTGGAAGTTTGCATAGTAATGTACATACATCATATTTTTTTTTTAGTTTTATCATTCTCTTATTTTAGAAGTTACAGGGGGGACACACATTTTACCACTTTGGAAGTGGCTCTCGCGCAAACTATTCAGTTTAAACAAAAATGATATTAGAAACTTCAATATCATTTTTGAAGGCCTATCCATAGATGATCCACACGTATGGATTTGATGAAAAAAATTTTTTGAGTTTCAGTTTAAGTATGGGGAATCCCGAAAATTTATTGTTCTTTTTTTTGTGTAAAAACCTTAATGCGGTTCACAGAATACATCTAGTTAAAAAGTTTCAACGGTCTTATAGTTTCGGAAAAAAGTGGCTGTGACATACGGATATACAGACAGACAGACATGACGAATCCATAAGGGTTCAATTTTTTGCCATTTGGCTACGGAACCCTAATTAGATGGTTAAAAATGTTAATATTTGATTTAAAAAAACGCAAAAAAAGTTGTCAACATAAGATTTTAAGCGCACAAAACATTCACGTTATAATACGTAACCTAGACACGCTGTCCGGTGCAGAGAAATTATTCATTCAACTGGGGCCCAACCGCCTATCTCATAGCGATCACTCGCTATCGCTTTCGTGACAATACCACAATAGTTCTAATGAGATCTGTGATATTAAAACAATTGTTCTAATGTCACAAAAAGCGATAGTAAGTGATCGCTTTGAAATAGGCGGTAGCCAATTGACACCGTGTCGCTTAGTCGGTCGCAGGCGATCGTGATAAGTAGCCGAGCTATCGTGAAGATTGTGCCGCTTTTGGGTAAAATTTATCTTAAAACTAGTGTGACAATTGTAAATATTGTTGTTATTACGTGTAAATATTGGTTTCATATTTATTTTAAGGTGTGTATTACCGAGTAATTATGTTATATCTTGATTAAAACAAATGAAAATGGTTTCCCAACTGCGATCTACGCTCGACCGCCACCTTTATATGGCCTTAATTTTGCCGTATATTTTACTAGCTTGCTACATACCTATATAGTGATCTGTGTATTTTACTCTCAAACAGCGCTGCCCCGCGTCGTGACACAATTTTTCGTGACAACTGCTCGTCTAGGTTACGGATACGTCAATGGCACAAAATGATGTAGGTGACATAAACTAAGGTAGATGGAAAGCGGGTCTAATATCAAATCATTCCATTCATTCCATTCTACGATTCCATTCGTTCACATTAATTTTTAATTCGGTTATTATTAAGGGCCATATTAGACTGTATAATATATATATGATCGTATATGTATGACTCCTACAAATATGATAATGTAATAACTACTTATGAGTAATATCGTCTATGGTCATAGATCTATGATCCTATTTGACAGCATGTCGTGAAATTAGGAACCTATCTAAACAAAGATGGCGTCAATACGCGAAACTCGTACGCCATTCGATTGGATTCTTACTCCTTTTCAGAATCCTTTTCTTCTTCCTTAGAAGTAAAAGAAGTAATATAGAAGCACTTGCAGCAGCAAAAACTGAACTTGTTTCGGCCTCCATTTTTAACAGATATGAATAGATAGGATCATAGATAGGATAGTGTGTTAAATATAATCATAGCATCAAGTATTATCATATTTCTAGGATGATATCTAAGTGAAAAGTAGGATCCTATATTTATACTATAGTGTATTAGGGCCCTTACACAGACGTATATAGCACAGATTACTATATTAGAGAGCTATATCTATGGCATGGAATTATTACTCAAACAGGAATGAGCTCTTCAAAATATTGTTGTTCAAATTTGGACTTTATTTCTATGAGCATAAAGACTAAACACTTGAAAGTGCAAAAGCGTGCCGAGAGAGATAGCACTAACTGTACCTTTTATCCCTTTCCCACAGTGTTGCTACTGTTGTATATTTTATAATTTAGTAGTTATGAAACAACTATTGGTAGATGAAGATTGTTTATTTTAATTACTTTTAACGATTTACATATACAAGATTACAGTGCTGACAATATTCGTAAATTCCGTGAATGCTTAGATTCCTTAACTTTTAGTGAGGTGTATAAAAGCAATGATGTAGATGTAGCATTTAATGAGCTACCTACATAATATGCTGCGATTATTTTATGATCTTTGCTTTCCCAGAATTAGAATAAAAAAGACATATGCAGGGAACAAAAATGCCCAATGGTTAACAAAAGGCTTAAGACGTTCACTTGTGACTAAGCGACGGATATATTTGACATATAGATTTCAAGGTAGTAATAAAAAACATAATAAAAATATATACAAAAAATATAAAACCATTTTAAGACAATGTATACATAGATCAAAACGAATACAATCAATAAAATATATAAATGAACAGAAAAATAAATGTAAAGCGGCATGGGAATTGATTAAGAATAACGTGAACGGAGAGATAAGGGACAAAAAAGATATTGACATAATAAAAATGAATAATATTGCGTATGTTAATCCATTAGATATAGCTGAATTATTCAATAAGTTTTTTATAAATATCAATAGTGACGACAAAAAATATTTAACAAATGAAATGCACGACATGAAATCAATGAAATTTATATCTGATACTATATTTTTACAACCCACGGACAAATATGAAATTTACAAAATTATTATTAATTTAAATAATACAAAATCAGTTGGCTGTGATAACATAAGAACAGACATAATAAAGAAATGTACTCTCCATCTATGTGCTCCGCTATCTCACATAATAAATCTTTCATTTACATATGGAGTATTTCCAAAGAACTTAAAGTTATCCATAATCAAACCTATATTTAAAAAAGATGACCCATCTGATGTAAAAAATTACCGTCCTGTAACACTCATTCCAATTATCGCAAAAATTTTCGAAATGGCAATGTATAAGCGCCTGGTAAGTTTTTTTGACAAACATAATATACTGGTGAAAGAACAATATGGATTTAGAAAAAACAGTTCTACAACTTTAGCTAGTTTTCATTTGGTGAAAATTATTACGGAAAGTATAAATAATGGAATACCATTGAGAGCCCTCTTCTTGGACATGAGCAGAGCATTTGACTTGGTAAATCATAATATATTGTTATACAAACTTTACAGATATGGAATTAGAGGAAATGCATACAAATGGATTGAGAGTTACCTTTCAAACAGAAAGCAATGTACACAAATAACCAAAATCGTAAAAGACACCAAAATTGTAAGTGAATCGAAGTATGAGTTTAATGAATGTGGCGTACCGCAAGGAAGCATATTGGGTCCATTTTTATTTCTTGCACTCATAAATGATTTGCCAAGTTCTGTGACACATGAATGCATACTATATGCTGATGACACAACAATAATAGTAAAAGAAAAAAACAATTCAAATTTTGAAAATGAGATTAATAGCGAACTTGCAAAAGTAATGCACTGGCTCGATAGTAATGGTCTTAGAGTGAATACAAATAAAACAAAAATGGTACAGTTTCAGTCGTATAACAATAAAAGAAATAGATATCCACTTAATGTTATATGTAATAATGACAAAATTCAAGATACTGATCATGCAAAATTTTTAGGCATAATTTTTGATAAACACTTGAACTGGAAAGAGCATAATATTCAAAATATTTGTACAAGATTAGATAAATTTGTTCATGCCCTAAGACGATTGCGACAAGTAGTATCTAGGGAGGCATCCTTAAGTGCATATCATGGCTATGTTTCTTCTGTACTCTCGTATGGGCTACTTATATGGGGAAACTCAATATTCATAGATAAAGCGTTCAAAGTTCAGAAGAAATGTATTCGTGCAGTCTGTGGAGCGTGGCATTTAGACAGTTGTAAACCATTGTTTGGTTCTGTCAGAGTTTTACCCTTCCCTTGCATGTACATTAGAGATATTTGTATTTTTGTAAAAAAGCATCAATATTATTTTCAATTAAACAAGGATGTTGTTAAAAGATCTACAAGATATCCATACAAGCTGTACATACCTGAAAGCTATCTCAGAATTTATAAAAATTTATAATAAATTACCGGACAGTTTCCAGGAACTACCGATAAATATATTTAAAAAGAGACTTATTGAATTATTATTTGTAAAGCTGTATTATAGTGTTAGAGAATATCTTAATGATATGTTTTAATTTGTTAGGTATTTTTATAATGACATATTTATTAATATTAAAGTGTGACCATGTAAAATTATTATTGATATTTGGATTTTTCTGTATTATAAATATAACTTAGTATTATTAGTCGCTAAATAATTTATTAATATAATTGACATATGGAATTATCTTGCTGTTACTTTTTGACATAATTAGTTTGTAAAATTTGATGTAGTGGACAACTTAGATTATTGACATTCATTAATTCCTACCAATTTATGCATTCAAAAAATGATTAGTACTTACCTATTGCAATGAATTGAAATGTGTTAATGTAACCTATAAATTTTATTATATAATGAATGGTGTTTAGATAAGTATTAAGTGAGGAAAGCTATTTATGAATTATGGCTGATTATTACATTGCATTATATACATATTTGCATGCTTCCGACGTAAGTGGAATATGTGACACATTTTACAAACTAAGATCTTATTATTGTACCATATTCTGGCAAATAAATGATATTTCTATTTCTATTTCTTGTTTTTTTTTTGTAATAATTATAACATAAAATAAATTAAATTATCGTGTTAGTCTACTATTAATAATTATAACACTATGATTTTACGTCCAGGAAAAATTCTAGTGGTAGTATTCAAAAATGTTATATTGCAACAACGATTCTATGTCAATGTCAGTAATTTTCGTTGTCATTGTAGTACCACACGGTATGTACCTAACAAAATATTTTTTTAATAAAAGTAATTTACATTAGTTATTTATTGCTTAGCTTACACGATGCGATGTTAAGTTATTAGAAAAAAGAATTGGCATTAACATTTTGTTCAAGATATTGGCGAAATCACAAAAGTTTTCAATATTGTTAAAACAATTCGACTCACACTGATGCGTTTTTAATTCTTTTCTTCTTAAAATATTACTCATTCTTTTACTAGGTATGTATTTAAATATCACAGAGAGATTTTAGTGTTGACTCATAATTGACAAGTTGACATATTTGATTATCTGTTATGTGGCGGTGGGTTCAACATAATATACCGATTGGAAAGACCCATCTATTGAAAGAAAGAAAAGAAAAGAAAAGAAAGAAAGAAAGATATCATTGACATTAATTATTATTTAAATAATTATAATATTAATAAAACCTATCTTGTATTGAAAAGCAGATATAAAATTCTTTTGCGCAACCCATTTTGAAATAATAGAATAGAATATAATATTTCTTTGTTGTACAACACCAACCAGCTTAAAGTCAACATATAAATAATACACTTAACACTAATTGCACAAAAGGCGACCTTGTCGCTAAAAGCGATCTCTTCCTTAACAATCGTGAATATTAAGCATATTATGATTTTCAAAAGCATCTTTCAGGTTGAATGTTATTGTTTTTAAGAAAAAATCCCTATTTTGTAGAATTTGTGGTCACAAATTTACGAAAGAGACAAACGGTACAGTTATTTATCTCTCGCTCGGCACACTTTTTTAAGCAAGTGCTCATTCCTGTTTGAGTAATAATTCCATGATCTATGGAGAGAAGAAATATTCGTCCAAATTGGACAGGCAAAGGTTCGACCATACAGGCAGATCTTATATATTATTTTCTTTTGAACTACTTTATCTATGGCAACGACTGCCAATTCTTAGTCCAATTTTCATTCTTCGTAATAATATATTTTGTTTTTATATTTCCCCAATTGAGGAGATGAAAAAGTCATACATTGGAATAAAATTGTCAAAACAAGCCAATAATTCTTGTAGTGTGGGCTATTTTGATATCTTTCCAGTAGCTTGTCAATTAATAAAAGGCGATGTACATTAAAAGCAGGGCATTTGAAAAAAATATGGTTCAAAGTTTGCTCCTCCAAATTACAGTCTGTACATATGGGGGATTGGATAATATTCAGGCGATAAAGATGAGCTTTGAATCTGCCATGTCCAAATCGCAACCGCATAATTACAGTATAAAACTTTCTTGTTAAATATTCTGTTCCTTGTGTGAACCAAGGCTTTTTACCCACTTCCTTATTTATACTGGCATACCATGCTCCTTTATTTTGAATAATCTGATTCCTTTCTTCTATAGCTATAAAGCTAGTCTGATTTTTAATTCGACGGAATTCTGACAGATGTCATCCATAAACAAATCAGATGTAAATAACCTTTTCTGCTTAGAATTTCTTAAATATATAATAACAAAAAATAAGAAACAGAATTAGATCAAGTAATTACATTGTAAATAGTGTTTGTTTTGTGCACTCAATGCACACTAGCTAAAATGTAATTATTAAGTGCTAAATGGAAAAACAGAGTAAAACAACATATTTCTCAAATAAAAATATTTATTAATTACCATCACTTATATCATCATTGTTGTCGTCATCATCGACTCGGATTATAAAACATCACACACACTATCCAGCAGATCATTAAGAGTGCCATTTTATCCTCTTCTTTAATAATATGGTTTATGCATTCTTGCCATTTTTCACCTGTGATATTATATGCCCTCTAATATTAATTGTTTCACTTTGCGCAACTCGGACCGCGGTGCACGACGCGGCGTAGATAGTTTTTAATTTTAGATTTGACATCTTGTTATATTAGCTCTTAGAAGAAGCAAACATTTTACAAATGAAGAGGTTTTTCTAAAAAAGGTTGACAACCTTTGGATTATTGAACAGGGGTCCCAGTAATAGAAAAATAATTTCCTTGACAATTATTGTAACTTCAATAATATGATATTAAAGAATGTAATTACCATTTTAAGATAATCAGTAATTTTTAAGCCTTACTTTTTCTAATTGAAACCTTAAATTCCATAAAGGTTTATTTTGCTATAATGCTCTCCCTTTTTAGGAAGAGTTTTTCAATGTTGGCAACACATCTGAAATGTCAGAATTCCGTCGAATTAAAAATCAGACAAGGCTTCACATGCGCCTGTCGTCCCGACTCGTCCCGAAGCTTCGTGCTATGACGCGATACACGCAGATGGGATCGGCGGCCGTACCGCCTAACTCAAAGCGATCACTTGCTATCGTTATCATGACATTAGAACAATAGTTTTAATGTCACATGTGACATTAAATCTATTGTTCTAATGTCACGAAAGCGATAGCGAGTGATCGCTATGAGTTAGGCGGTAGCCCCCCAGTCATATTCGGCTATCGTCGCGAGTATTCGGACTTCGTATGCGTTATCGGGCGTGTAGCGGAACCACAGAGCGGAACATCAAAGGCCCCCTTACTATTTGCATTGCGTGGTCACACTAGCGTTGTTCCTTTCGGCGGTTGCTTTCATTTGTTTAACCCATAGATAAAGAATGAAATAGATGGGCTATAAAAGCCGTCAAACATGAGGAAAAGAGATAAACTTATACACATTGCCAAAGGAAAGAAGAAGATGGCATCATTTTTTTGTCCTTGTTACCGTATATAGGTGAAACTGGTAGTGGGGATTGTTTATCACCAGCGTCTGGTGCTAAACAAATACGTGGAAGAAATTTGTTCTGTGAATTATAGCTTATTGTGTAATTATTTAACACTTTAATTAGTGTAATTGTGAACTATTTGAACATTTAAATCATGGTACACTGCTCCGTTTTAGTTTGTAATAGTGATAGTGCTAGAAAACAGAAAAATATAACCTTTTACAGGTAAGACCTAAATTGTGTCAATAAAAAGCGCCAAAACTATTTTTTAAATTATAAATACAAGTTATATTGCAATATTTTATCCTTCTACTATGGTTCTCAATCATATTATGGGAGTAAACATGAAATTTCAAACTAAGTAGTAAGGTTATTGTTAACCTAACAAGCTAGGAATGTCGCTATACAATATGGCCACGTATACAGCCAACGCGTATAACATTTTGCCGGGTTATAATGATACCAGTTACGCTACGACTATTTTTCCTTGATTCGTAGGTAATTTGTTACGTGAAAGGGAATTCACATATTAGTTTCTGTGTTACATTAATATTGACATATTTAAGTATCAAATTTTGAGCATTTTAGATAACAAAGGTAATTCTTTTGAAGTGAGACTTTTCATTTGCTTGTTTGTCTGTATTTAACAGATTTCCTTCGGGGAACCTCCTTTTATTTTTAACCTGTATACATATTGTTTCAGGACGCATCGGTGTTGGATTTCGGTTCAAATTTGAATACGCCCCGAAAGAGAAAAATGAGGCTTCAAATGCTGGGTTTGAAACAATCAGCGAGGTCATCAAATAAAAAACTACAGCCAGTGCGTCAACCGCTTAGACGATTGGGAAAAAAAGTAGTCACACTTGAAAATGTGTAAAGTGATTTGAAGTGTAAGTTAATGATGCAAAATTAGTAGTTGGACATTTTAGATACTGTAGGAGGAACCAATAGAGATATTCTGAAAAGATTTTTAGGAGTTGACAAAAGAAAGTATTCTGAACCTTTAAGGAAATTCGCGCTGTGCTTACACTTTTTAAGTTCAAAGGCATATGAGTTTGTACGTAAGCAATTTAATACGTGTTTACCACACCCAAAAACAGCTGGTGAGTGGCGAGGAGTAGACAGCCTCTAGAAAATGTTTGTGATTTATTAGCAATTTTGTGCCATAGCTAGTAATCTGGCTTAATCCAAATGAAATAAGTCATATCTCTACTTTGAATATTTAACAAATTCAAATTCAAATTCAAAAATCTTTATTCAACTTAGGCCTTTACAGGCACTTATTGACGTCAAAACAACCACAACAACAAGAACACATAGGATGTAGATATAGCTCTATGCACCGAACAGGTGTTTCTAATTAATTATATAGGTACTTGACAGAACATAATCTTCCTCAGAGATCTACAAATTGGTCTTGTCCTGCGCTATTTCCAAGTTGCCGCCAGCGGGGGCGACGTTGGGGGTGGCAACACGGGCAACTAAGAATAACCAGCTATCTACATCGGCATCTTGCGTTCTTTGCCAGATCTTTTTTCCACATTGTGAGCAAGCTTACCAACTTTGGGCTTTTAGCACCATATTGAGTGCGGTATCAGTAGTTCAATTCTTGAACTTACCCAGCCCAAGTGAATTTTTACCTGTATTGTAGTGAATTTTATCTCTGTAAGCCGAAGTCCTTTATTCGATGACAATAACGGTGCTATTGAAATCTAATTTTAGAAAATGTTTATTTAAAATTTAATATTATACATTTTCTAAATCTTCACAAATATTTAGTAAATGTGTAAATATTGGATTTTAAATAAACTGCAGAGATAAAGAAAAAACAATGATTATTGCCCGCTGTATTCTTAATCGAGCGACGATCTTCGCAAGGTACCTAGCTGGCAAAAGCTGGCAGCGAATGGTCGCGGATCGTGCTCAGTGGCGAGCACTTGGAGAGGCCTATGTCTAGCGACGACACGTGGACGCGTGTGGATGATGATTCCTAATATTTTTTCTTATATTTGTAAAGATGTTTACATAATAGCTTAAATAAATAATAGTAAAATGTTTTAAAACGAAATATACTCGAGTAAATCCGAAAAGTGTAGTTTTATTTAAAAGTGTAAATAACTTTAGACTGCGGCGAAGGTTGAATGAAGAATTCAATAAAAAAAATCGCAACTTCCTCCCACTTTTATTTTTTGAGACATATTATTGAGCGAGGGGCGCTCATTAAAATGTCTCAAAAAAAATACGTAGATAAATCAACCCTACTTTATGTTTATAGTGGTAAAAGCCACTATAAACATAAAGTAGGGTAAAACTTAAAGCAACACTGGTATACCCATCTACTTTAGGCAGGTATGACGTCATGTATGTCTGTCCCTTACGGGTCACGTTCTATCTATTCATTCTTTATCTAAGGTTTAACCCTAGATATCTAACCCCCGTCGATTCGACGGGCAGCGCAAAGAAATATCGATGTCTCTTTTTAACGCCGCGTCCGAGCGTGTTGTCTCGGCTGATCAACTCAGTCGCCGGTGAGCTTAGATAAAGGATGGAATAGATAGGACGTGACCGTATACCCGTAAGGGACAGACATAGATGACGTCATACCTGCCTAAAGTAGATGGGTATACCAGTGTTGCTTTAAGTTTTACCCTACTTTATGTTTATAGTGGTAAAAATGTTGGTTGATCTACGTATTTTTATTGAGACATTTTAATGAGCGCCCTTCGCTCAACAATATGTCTCAAAAAATAAAAGTGGGAGGAAGTTGCGAATTTTTTTATTGTATTCTTCATTCAACCTTCGCAGTCTAAAGTTATTTACACTTTTAAATTAAACTACACTTTTCGGATTTACTCGAGTATATTTAGTTTTAAAACATTTTACTTAAATATTTAAGCTATTATGTCAACATCTTTACAAATATAAGAAAAAATATTAGGAATCATCATCATCAGCCCACACGCGTCCACTACTGGACATAGGCCTCTCCAAGTGCTCGCCACTGAGTACGATCAGCGACAGTCAGCTTTTGCCAGCTAGGTACCTATATATCATTGTTTTTTCTTTATCTCTGCAATTTATTTAAAATCCAATATTTATACATTTACTAAATATTTGTGAAGATTTAGAAAATGTATAAATATAAAATTTAAATAACTCCGTTATTGTCATCGAATAAAGCGTATTAGCAATGAATTCGCGTATTTAAATATTTTTTACAAATACATTTCATCAAAAGCGGGTAGTGATTATGCGTAAACTCTTCAGTAAAAAAATTGATTTAACAATTTTTCTAAGCATTGGTGCAAAAGGGAATGCATAGTAATTTTATTTCCAAAAGGGTTATTTCTACGATATGTTTTTTCAGCAACTTCGCACGTGGTAACTACCTGCAGACTATTATATGGTTCAGAGGCAATCAGTGATTCCACACATTTGTGACATTTTATTTCTCGCTGCATTTTATGTATGTACTTAATAATATTTTCAGAAAATCTCTATTGGTTTCTCCTACAGTATCTAAAATGTCCAACCGCTCATTTTGCATCATTAACTTACACTTCAAATCACTTAACACATTTTCAAGTTTGGCTACTTTTTTTCCCAATCGTCTAAGCGATTCACGCACTGCCCGTAGTTTTTTACTTGATGACCTCGCTGATTGTTTCAAACACAGCATTTGAAGCCGCATTTTTCTCTTTCGGGGCGTATTCAAACTTGAACCGAAATCCAACACCGATGCGTCCTGAAACAATATGTATACAGGTTAAACATAAAAGCAGGTGCTAATTTTACAACATTAAAAATAATAATTAAGAAATTTGTAAACTGTATCTGTACTAATGGTCAGACTTGTTATATAAATAGGAAATGTCCAAAATCAAACCATTAATAATATTTTTGGCCATTTCAAAATAGTAGAAAAGAATTTGGTACCTATGTTAACATACTCTTATAAAAATTTTGGTGTCATTAATCCAAAACTGTAAAATTAATTTTGAAATCCCTTATACAAATAGTTGGGTCTGTGAAAAATAAATATAGGTTTCGGCTTGATAGGGTATTTACTTTGTAGATATAATATGTATAAGTTACTGACCTGTAAAAAAAGTTAGGAATAGCACCACTCCCAAGAAAAGTGCCTTTTTTGTTTTTCTGAATCCACTGTTGTTCAAAATGCTTAGAACACATTCGGGTATGCTTGGTTGGCTGCCAATTCAATCGACCAGTAGCTTTAACCCAACTGTTTCGGGTAATTATCTCCGAAGGAAATCTGTTAAATACAGACAAACAAGCAAATAGAAAGTTTCACTTCAAAAGAATTACCTTTGTTATCTAAAATGCTCAAAATTTTATACTTAAATATGTCAATATTTATGTAACACAGAAACTAATATGTGAGTTCCCTTTAACGTAACAAATTACCTACGAATCAAGGAAAAATAGTCGTAGCGTAACTGGTATTATTATAACCCGGCAAAATGTTATACGCGTTGGTTGTATACGTGACCATATTGAATGGCGACATTCTTAACTTATTAGGTTAATAGTAACCTTATAATTAGTTTGAAATTTCATGTTTAATCCCATAATATGATTGAGAACCATAGTAGAAGGATAAAATATTGCAATATAACTTATATTTATAATTTAAAAAATAGTTTTGGCGCTTAATATTGACACAATTTAGGTCTTACCTGTAAAGGTTATATTTTCCTGTTTTCTAGCACTATCACTATTACAACCTAAAGCGGAGCAGTGCACCATGATTTAAATGTTCAAATAGTTCACAATTACACTAATTAAACTGTTAAATAATTGCACAGTGAGCTATACTTCACACAACAAATTTCATCCACGTATTTGTTTATCACCAGCGTCTGGTGACCAGACGCTGGTGATAAACAATCCCCACTACCAGTTTCACCTATATACGGTGACAAAGTCAAAAAAAATGATGTCGTCTTCTTCTTTCCTTTGGCAATGTGTATAAGTTTATCTCTTTTCCTCATGTTTGACGGCTTTTATAGCCCATCTATTCCATTCTATATCTATGCCGGTGAGGTTAGACTTGTGCAGAGTATATCTATCACTGAGAGGAAAAGAGAGATATGTATCTTTTGGAGCTGCTGTTATATATCACTCTTTTATATCACTATATCATTTATATCTTTATCTAGATCATTAACTCAGTGACTCAGTGTTTCTTTAATTTATCAGTGATATAATGAATGTGTGCCCTGTGTCTAAATTTCTTAATTTATTTTTAATAACTTATTTATTATTTGGAGATAAGCATTCATAAAGAGATTTATAATTAATTTGTATTCATATATACTTTGAATAATTTTCTTAATACTGTTGTGAATATGAAAAATCAGTCAGCTAATAAAATCCTGCCGATTGAAAGAGAAGAGTTACTGATTCAATGCGGTTTCAATGCTCTCGGACATCTCAGGCGACTGAAAGAGATACTGAGCTACTGATATATTTGAAACTGAAGTGATATACTGATATAATCACTCCTTGCGTCAGATATATATCTTTTGAATCAATCACCCCTGAGTTACACAACTCTAGGTGAGGTCTTTGCAGTGGCATACGCAGTGAACAGGTAAGTGCTATATTTTTTGAGATACTTGACCTTTGCCCGTCGTTTCGACGGGTGGTTAGCTTTACAGCTGTTATTGTACAGGTGGTTAGCAGTATTCTTATCCGAGTGTGAGTATATATTTTTCAATAAATCTGTAATTATTTTTAGATTTACATTATGTCTTCGTTAAAAGAAGATGAAAGATATATAAGTCTGCTAGAAAATGAACTTAGTATAGGTGCCCTGGACGATAGTTCTGCCAGTGAGACCGAAGACTTTGTAGTGGAAGACGATGTGCAAAGTGATGAAAATTATGAACCATCAGATTCTGAGGATAGGTATCTAAGCCCACCGCCAGACTTGTCTTCAGTCATAGACCGTGATTCACCAATAAGCTTACATACCGCTCCTTCTGAAACTACCCAAAGCAGCATCATACAACTTCCTCAAAGGAACGTACGAAGTAAAAACATAAAGTAGATTTTTGTATCACTTGCGCTAAAGAGAAATAATTTTTTGATGTTTTGATATGTTTCTACGTGCCATATAAAGCCAAAAACTAATTGTTTTATTTTAATTTATTTGGTGATTTTGCATGCCAAAGTAGTACCTACATTAAAAAATGTTCCTATTTCTTAAGAGGTCTAAGAAATGTTATTATAATTTAATTTCTTAATAAATAAGGTCAATTTACAAAATGCATTTTTATTAACAATCATATTTGTGAACAAAATAATGAAATAGACTTCGACTGTTTTAATAACTTAATCCAAAAAAAATTTTTTTTCGAATACCCGTTTTTTTGACGGATGGTTAGCTTAAATAGAATATACCAGAAGGTTAGCTATCTAGGGTTAAAGACGTGTACGAATGACTAGTAAATGATTTAAAATTAAGGATGGATAAATGCATCATATAATTATTATTATACTCGGCTTCGTCCTCGGGATTAGCAAATAATACTTGTAGTAACGCCTAGTGATACGCCAGTCACGCACTTTATTTGAGGGTATAAATAAAATTTAAAATGAGTCTCACGTCAACAAGGTGGGCGACCTATCCGCTCGCTTCATTCGCTTTTTAGTGCTCGCCACGATCACACTCTCGCGTCTTGTTTTTACTTTAAGTGAGGTAGTGCTTATTTATAATGCCTAAGCGGAAAAGTGAGGAGGATTGTCAAATCTGGGACACGATTCTCATGCATTCGAAAAAAGTTCACATTCGTAAAAATGTTCGAAATTCGAATTTTTTTCGACGGAACCACAGTTTGTGTATTCTCAGAATGAGGTTCCGTAACGATTTTAACTATAAATGTAGCTTTGTAGACAATTAAAAAACAATATAAATGGTACCAATTTTTTTTTCTACTATGAAAATTGACGAAATTATAACGAAAAAACAGATCGCTCCGTCAAGCGGCCGCCTGGCAGGCGTGAGACGTCACACGACACGTTCTAGGCAGACTCCGCATCCGTGCTATCTAGGGCATCGGAACCGGGAATTCCCGGTTCTGGGGGTCCCTGAAAGAACCGGTTCTGTAAATCGAAGAACCGGTTATTTCGGTTCTTTCGGTTCTTTCTTAAAATAAATTTAGAAATACATCTCTTTATGCTAAATATCAAGTTATTATCATATTATAATATTGTTTTCACTTGCCTCTTCCACAAAATGGCATAAAACTAATTCCACAAGTGTGGATCCAACTAGATTTGTGAAGAATCGAGAATGTATTAATTTTTTGCACTACAAAAGTTATTAAAATTACCGTTATTTCACTGTTAAATTAATAAATAACGTAATTATTTTAATGTTAGAAAATAACGAATTTTTTAAGGGATGCGGCAACGTTAACAATCTCTGGTTGGCAACACTGGTAGAACCGCTGTCGCCATTTTGTTTAGTTCGACACAAACGAATGTAGTGAGTGGGTTTGTTGTTTTGTTGACGCCGATTAGATAAGTGAGTAACTTTAAATATTAATGCATATTGCTATTATTATTTTTATCAATCAATTAAGAATATTTATTGTCATTAAATATCAACATAAAAACGCTAAAGAATGTGTCTCGAAAGTTCTTCCCCGCGAAACGCAAGAAGGAGTCTTAACTTTCGGTAGAGACTCTCGAACTTATGAGGAAAACACGCGAGTTGCCGCCGTCTCAGATGTCTTCGCTAGATCCGGAGCGCCTTAAACCAACTGATTCGAAATCTGATGCGAGTATGCGACGCGATCTCCGACGCTCCAATACCCACGCCATAGAGGCTGCGATCGAGCAGAACAGGGGATCGAAAGTTTTCGCTCAGCAGTTGGGTACGCCCCATCTGACGAAACTTAAGACTGTCGATGGCCGTATACATATATAACCTCTCGAGAGGTAACAAGTTCGAGATTCTCAAAGAAGTCAAGAGTTTCTATAAACTCCTATATGCTCAGCGGTCGGAAAGACCATCTCACCAAAGCAGCAATGACCACAAAGCCCCACTAACGCGCCACTATACTGATGACATCCCCGACGTTGATCGCAGCGAGGTTAGGGCCGCCCTCGAGCAGCTTAAGAACAACAAAGCACCGAGTGATGACGGTATTACTACAGAGCTCCTTAAAGTCGGTGGAACTCCACTTCTGGATGAGCTGGCAAGCTTGTTTAATGCCGCTAAACAGCAAGGTTTATCAGCGCAGGTATGGAGCAGGAGTGCGGTGGTTCTGTTCTTCAAATCAGGCGATAAAAACCTGCTGAAGAACTGCGGACCCATCTCACTCCTGAGAAATGTATACAAGCTGTTCTTGAGGGTTGTCACGAATCGCCGCGCTAGGAGATTCGACGAGTTAGCATTTTAAGCTCCTCGCTCCACGGCTGTGCGCCGCCGCAGCCGCACTCGGACGGGTCCTCCCTAATGTGGGAGGACCAGGATCGGCGTGCCGTCGACTGTATCACGGGGTGATACGGTCGATGGCATTCTACGGAGCCCCGATATGGGCGGAGTGCCTCTCCCCCCGAACGGTGGCCCTCTTGCGACGTCCGCAGAGGGTCATAGCAACCCGGGCCGTGCGAGCTTATCGCACGGTCAGCCATGGCGCGGCCTGCGTTCTAGCGGGTCAAACGCCGTGGCATGTCGATGCACGCGTACATGCAGAGGTGTATCGACATCGGGTTGCCGTTAGTGAACGGGGGGGACGATCCGCTCCTGAGGAAGTGGAGCGGATTCGTACCCAGGCGCAGAGGGAGGCTCTGCGTCGATGGGGTGAGGCACTCGCCTCCCCAGCTGCCGGCCACCGGACGATCGACGTGATTCGTCCGGTGTTGGAGGAGTGGGTTGGGCGCCGGCAGGGCAGCCTCACGTTCCGCATGGTGCAGGTACTGACCGGACATGGCTGCTTCGGTCATTACCTGCATCGAGTCGCGCGTCGGGAGGAAACGCCGCGGTGTCACCACTGTGACGCTCCCGACGACACTGCCGAGCACACCCTATTGATGTGCCCGGCCTGGCGACTCCAGCGCAGCGAGCTTAACGCTGCGCTGGGAGGCGGAGACCTCTCGCTGCGAAGCGGAATGGGGGGCTGTCGCCTCCTTCTGCGAGGACGTAATCTCGCAGAAGGAGGCCGCGGAGAGGGAGCGGGAGGCAGATCCTCAAGCCGCTCCCATCCGCCGCAGACGGATAGGCAGGCGAAGGCGGGCATTCGCACAAGCGATGCCCATCTAATGACCCTGCCGTAGAGGCCTGCGTGCACGGTTGGCCCCGTGCACGCCGCCGTAAGGCCCTCCGTCTGGGGATTGCCCTGGTGTTCTCGGGCAATCCCCCCTTGGCGATAGCCCGACCGGTGGGTCGGGCTTGCCCGGGCGCGTGGGTAGTGGAGTCGCAGTGTGGACCTTACCTAGCGCGCCCATAAGGGCAGGGAGAACACCGGGGGGTTTCAGTGGGTAGGCTTGGCACTCTGCCGAGAGAGCCCCACACACGCTCGCTGTCTAGCCAACGGCGGGTACGGTGCGGTTACGCAACTCCGCCCGAGAAAAAAAAAAAAAAAAAAAAAAAGGAGATTCGACGAGTTCCAGCCTCCAGAACAAGCCGGGTTTCGAAAAGGCTACAGCACCGTAGACCACATCCATACTGTTCGGCAGATTGTGCAGAAAACACAGGAGTACAACCGGCCGTGTATGGCATTTGTGGACTACGAGAAATCCGTCGACTCCACCGAAACCTGGGTTTTGGACAGCCTGCAGCATTGTCGAATCGATTAGCGATATGTCGATGTCGAGGTGCTAAGATGTCTGTATGACACCGCTACAATGGCCGTCCAGATCCAGAATAGAAAGACAAATCCGATCGTGTTGCGTCGTGGAGTGCGACAGGGTGATGTCATATCGCCCAAGCTCTTCACAAATGCGCTCGAGGATGTCTTCAAGACACTGGACTGGTCAGGACGAGGGATCAACGTAAACGGTGAGTACATCACGCACCTTCGATTTGCCGATGATATCGTCGTCATCGCAGAGTCGCCGGAACAGCTTGGCGGAATGCTGCATGACCTAATTTAAACCTTAAGGCGAGTAGGCCTCGGCATGAACTTGGATAAAACCAAGGTCATGTTTAATGAACATATCGTGCCGGGGCCGAATTGCATTGACGGTTCGGTACTCG
Organism: Schoenobius gigantellus; assembly: GCA_963935595.1. Lineage (NCBI taxonomy): Eukaryota > Metazoa > Arthropoda > Insecta > Lepidoptera > Crambidae > Schoenobius > Schoenobius gigantellus. The sequence continues at coordinate 20,996,402 of OZ012544.1, read as the reverse complement.
AAGTTGTGCAGGAGTATGTCTATCTTGGACAAATTATCCAATTGGGTAGACACAACTTCAAGAAAGAAGCCAACCGCAGAATTTATTTGGGATGGGCAGTATTTCGCAAGCTACGTCGAGTCTTTTCATCGCCTATACCACAGTGCCTAAAGTCGAAGGTCTGATTAGAACGTCCTACCTGTCATGACTTACGGTGCCGAAACGTGGACACTTACAGTGGGGCTAGTCCACAAATTCAAAGTCGCTCAGCGAGCTATGGAGCGAGCTATGTTAGGAGTTTCTTTGAAGGAAAGAATCCGAAAGAGGTTATCCGGAAAAGAACTGAAGTCACGGACATAGCTCGCAGGATAAGCAAACTAAAGTGGCAGTGGGTGGGCTGGCCACATCTGTCAAAGGACCGATGGCCGTTGAAGCAGACGTGTCCTAGAGTGGAGACCGCGAATCGGCAAACGTAGTGTAGGACGTCCTGCAGCTAGGTGGAACGATGACCTGAGGAAGGTTGCAGGGATGGACTGGACGTGGAAGGCGGAGGACAGAGTGTTGTGGCGCAGGTTGGGAGAGGCCTATGTCCAGCAGTGGACTGCGATAGGCTGATTGATTGTCATTGCAATCTGTTAAGTATTACGCTTTCACTCTTGCGGGGCAAACATATTGGACGGAATAGAATAATAATTACACCAGCCAGAGTCACCAGACTTGGCTGGACACGCGCCCGCGTGTCTTGATAACGTTCGTTGTAGGTACCTATTTATTTCTCTTTTCTCACATTACGTTGTTTTTAGCATCCAATAATATGATACCTAATTGTGTGTGATTTGAGTTGTATTATCGCAACTACGAAAAGACTGTGATTTTAAGAACTGATTTTAAAAATAATAAATAATGTGATTTCCAATAAAGTGTGTTTTATTAAGATCCATTCTCCTTTATTCATTTTGATTGTAGAAAATCTATATAAACGATAGCATAGCTTATCAACTAGAATTTATCAAAAAACCGAAAGAACCGAAAAAACCGGGTACCCGGTTCCTGCTTGAGCTTGGAACCGAAAGAACCGGTTCCTAAAATAGGGCCGGTTCTCGATGCCCTAGTGCTATCACTCCCGAGTTTTCGACTAGTAGCCGCGCGCAGCGTTTCATGCGAAATCGTATTACATACCTATATTGTTTTTTTTATGTAATAGTAGTAGTAGTATTCAAGAGGTTCAGTACAGTTTGAGCAATGAGTAATAAACTAGAAATCGGTTTTGTGTAAGGTCAATCGGATAAACTTCCTATTTTTGAAATTTTTATGGAATCTGGTTATCTGATTACTTACCCATTTAAAGTACACCAGTGCCGAAATCCGTGGTATAAATATTTTAAAATTAGAATAATAATATGTAGGTTATTGACCTCTAAAGTTATGTCACTAAGTTATAAACTAGTATTTACCTTTGAGTATTTCTTTGGTTCTTATCTATGTTTAAAACATTCAAATAGATATTTTTTGATGTAGGTAGGTATAGGTTGGTATTCTGAGCACAAAATGAGTAGGTAGGTCTATTTCATAAAATGTAGGAACGAATGAACACGGCTGTCTTCAGGATCGCAACGTGACAGTTTTGGGCGGTCTGGATTTCATAGTATGGCGATGATGTTATGATCGAAACACACAATGAGGGTGCAGCGTAGCGCGGAATATATTCTTTATTTACACTATGAGCGTGCGCTCCCTTTTGATTTTCCCTTTTAAAACACACATTTTTTATTATTCCTGATACCAAAACCTATCCTATCCGTACCCGTGGCCGTACCGCCTAAAAGCGAACACTCGCTATCGTTATCGTGACATTCCAACAATAGTTTTTATGTCACAGGTGACATTTAAACTGTTGTTCTAATGTCACGAAAGCGATAGCGAGTGATCGCTATGAGTTAGGCAGTAGTCCCCCTGGACTGCTGAGATGATTTTGAGTGTAACATATGTCCTGAGCCTTATTCTGCTAGCGTTAATGCATTTGTGGCGTGTCAATAACGCTTCAATAGCATCGCTTTTTGAGACAGTTATTGTTGGTTAACCGAATACTAACTAAAACATTTGTAACTATTGACTTATCAAGAAATTGTAGCACAAATAAATTGTAGCAGAAAATGCGCATAAAAGCGACAAAAGCAGTGTTATTGAAACGCTATCACGACGCGACAACGACGTTAAGATTAGCGGAATTAGGTGGTCATTGGTTTTAGTTGATTTGTTTACTGAAAAATTGATAACACTTGGCTTTGGTGCCCGTTTTGTGTAGGCGACAGGCTCGAGTACTGTATGGCTCATACTGCCAGATGTGGCTTTGAGTGTAAAACCTAGTTTTAACATAGTGTTACCTACAGCTCTGCTAGACCCCTTTTGGGATTATAACCGTGATTTTATGCATATATGTATGTATGTAAACCTATCTATGAATGTTACCGTCACAAAGAATGTTTCTATTCTTCAATCTGGGCGTGCAGCTTATGGAGATGAAGCCGTAGGTTAGGTGCAAGTAAAGAGAACTGGCCACATTGTGCACTGTTAAAGCCAGAATAACGTCAGAACACAAATAGATTCACTATATCATTATACGGTCTAATATTGCATGGACTCATACAACGGTTAGTCTCTCTCTACTCGTTTACTGTAGGTAGGATACAAGTCTCCCTGCCTGCCACAAAGAGAGTTTTTTTTTCATTGATTGTAGCACTAAACAAGAAAACATTCAACCTTACTTAAAATATTAATAATAATAATAAATGATTTATTGTACACAAAGCATACAAAGATATAGAAACAGAAATTTTTCAAAAACAACACAGATGTTCAGCACAGGCGGCCTTATCTATACTAATACTAATATACTAATCTATACTAATATTATAAAGAGGTAAGATTTAATTGTTTGTTTGTTTGTATTAAATAGGCTTCGAAACTACTGAACCGATTTGGATGAAAGTTGGTATAGGAATAGTTCGAGACCAAGGGAAGGATATAGGGTAAGTTTCCTACGCGAAAATATGAAATTCCCACGGGAAAACAAAAATAACGCGGACTCAGTCGCGAGCGGAAAGCTAGTAATATTATAAAGTGGAAAGATTTGATTGTTTGTTTGTTTGTATTGAATAGGCTTCGAAAGTACTGAACCGATTGTGATGTAAGTTGGTATAGGGATAGTTTGAGACCAGGGGAAGGGCATAGGGTAATATTCCTACGGGAAAATATAAAATTCCCACGGGAAAACAAACATAACGCGGGCGAAGCTATGAGCGGAAAGCTATTGCTAATAAGCAATATCTTCCAGGCAACATAATCTATTATGTAAGTAAAGGAAACAAAAACAACTGTTGTCGAAATTTCAAGATCGCGTTAATACAACAAGCCGAACTTTTTGTAACTAAAAATTCAACATGGCTGAACGGTGCATTAGGTTCGAATAACGCATATGTGCAAGAATTGAGAGACGAAGGCAGGTCGGAAAAAGCTTCGATTGTTGCCATAATGCGAGGCTCTAATAAAAACGAGAAAAAGGTGACGAATAAAAAATATTTCATGCAACCATATCAATATGAAAAGTTTCTCTGCAGATGAAGCTTTGGCCCTCTACGGATCTATCAAAAGCTAGTACACATTTTTAAGATTTGGATGTCAAAAGCTAGTACACATTTTTAACATTTAAAATTTATAGAAAAGAACTCAGTCATGTTTCCGTCATTATTATAACATATCGAGTATCTGAAGCAAAAAAAACGTACTATTTGCCTGCTTCGAGTATTGCAGTAACATACACAAGTGCTAAAGTAAAGCTACAAGATTTGTTGGATCATACTATTGGCCGTGTTTTGATGATAAAAGGTGTTTACAGACCTCAAATACGTCTCAGGTTTAGCAAATGGGGATGTGTTGGTTCATCGGGGCAAAGTGAATACAAACAACGATAAACTTTAAGCAGAAGCTAAATCGTCCGAAGGCGAAGGAGCCCCCTGCCAGTAGAGGTCGGCCATCGAGCTCATCGAGACACTCGCAGCAGCCGCCCGCCGCCACGCGATCGCTGCAAAATCCAGTAAAATATGCAGGCACTTTGCCTCTTTTTATGACCAATGGTCTCTTATAACTAAGAATGCAGAAATTCTATCCTGCATCAAGGGATACGAAATCCCATTCACTAGTCCCGTTAACCAATTACCTGTTCCAAAGGTGAAACATTATTTAGCCACAGAAAGAGATGATTTCAATTAAGCTATTCATAACTTGTTAGCTAATGGTGCTATTTCAAAATGCCAACCTACTGAAGGGCAATTTTTATCAAGTATATTCTGATACCTAGGCCAAATGGTAAACACCGTTTCATCCTGAATTTAAAAAAAAAACTTTAATAAATTTATAAAAGCAGATCATTTAAAAATTGAAAATTTAAGCTCAGTGCTAAAATTTATAACAAAAAATTGTTTCGTGACAAAAATAGATTTAAAAGATGCCTTTTATTTATTAAGTATTGACCCTAATTCAAGAAAATATTTAAGATTTCAAATTGAACAAGAACTATTTGGCTTGAGTACTGCACCATCAAGGCAATGAAACCAATTGTCCGATTCTGCGGACCTAAAATCAACTAATTATTTCGATAATTATTGGCTAATGGGACACTCTTACGATAGTTGTTTGTATAATACTATACAAACCAAAAAATTAATTACCTCTCTTTGATTTTAATTAACGAGGACAAAAGTTTAATGATACCTAGTAATATATGTACATTTTTAAGGTTTCGTTCTAATCTAGACTAAAAATTTCCAGATCACAAATCAGAAATTAAAAAAAAATGGTTAACTCTTAAAAGATGTTGAATACGTCAATTCGCACAAATAGTCGAATTACTAGTCTCAGTTTGCCCGGCTGTAGAATACAGCTAGCCTTATACTAAAATATTCGAGCGCATTAAGTAATTAAACTTAAAATCATAATTAATGATAATTATGATAAATTTATAAACATCCCTAGGAATGACGCAATACAAATACCGTTTTGTAAAATCAAACATGATACACATGATCTGGAAATTTTCTCAGACGCCTCAAATACGGGGCTGTACGTGGCAAAGAGAAGGTTAGCGGGTTGTGGAGCATTCAGGAGAGAACACAACACAATAACTACCTAGAAATTCTAGCTGCTTTTCTAAGATTAAAAGTGTTCGCTAAAAATGTAAGTAGTTGTCAAATTTCTCGGCATCTACAACACTACAGTAATCTCTTACATCAATACAATGGGGGGTTTTCAGTTCCCCCACTTCACTGACATCACTCGTCAACTATGGCAGTGGTGTGAATGTCGCAATTTGTATGTTATGGCTTATTACATTAGCTCTTCAGGGCTACGTTCCAAAACATCACCCGGAGTGAGTAGGTGGTGGGGGGAGAGTGGCCGGTTAGGGTGGTCGGAGTGTTGGTTGTTTTAGAACGGCAAGAGTGTTGTCTGCTTTGTTTACATAACCAAATATAACAAAATAAGAAAATATATAATTCATCGGCGCGTCCGTTCGCTTTAATGCATGGATTACATTCCTCTGTTTCATCTCCGAAAATGCTAAAACCAACAGAATATGAATTCTGTTAAATCGCGGCCTAACCTAGCTTCAGCGGAAATGAAGGCCAATTTTACAATCGTGTCACTTACGATACCTATAGTCTTAGGAATTTAAAATTAACTTATTGTCGACGTTACGAAGCGCATCCTCGCTCTCCGAGATGCACAAATTGTGTGTGAATATGAAATCTTTGTAATCACAATCACACACAACTTTAAAATCCACACAATTTTCCGCCAAATCCAATCGAGTGAAATTACACCTTGCTATATTATGCGGGTGAGATTCTACTCGATCGAGTGCACTCCGTAGCGTTTTAGGACACGCCACTCCAACACTCTCGAGTGCACCCGAAATGTTTTAGCACATACTTCGGGTGACCGAGTGCACTCTGGTGATGTTTTGGAACGTAGCCCAGATAATATAACGGCAGATGCATAGAATCGACGACACGTTTAGCGCAAAGGTCGAGTGATCACCTACTGCGCAACGGGTCGCGGGTTCGATTCCCGTACGGGACAAATGTTTTATGGCCTACAGAAATTTTTTCCGGTCTGGGCGTATAGTCCAATCAACGGGGTATTTGTAACCCGAAAAATTCTTCTGCCTCTGAAATTTGGCATGTGGTGAAGATACCTAATACAGATGACAGATGTATAATAATCCAACAAAATTTATAATGGGAAGTTAGGTATTTTTACCTAAACATGAAAAATGCTTATAGCTCTCTGTGAATATTTCCTCAGTTCGAAATTATTTTTGTATACGTACGTATGTACTAGTTAGAACAAGTATGTAAAGTAATCCAACATTTTTTCCATTTGGGTGTTGCACTAAATTGAACTTTTAACATTTTGCGCAATAATTTCTATTGGAAAATTGCTCTGCTAATTTTTATTTTTTAATATGGTCTTATTTCCCTAAATTAATAGGTTTGTTAAGTAATCCAATAAATGTTCCTTTTTAAACATTTTTTATTTATTTTTAACTTGATGTGAAAAATTACTCCGTCCATTTTTATACCTTTATAGGTTATATGATTTAATATTAAAACAGAATTATCAATAATCCAACAAATTTTCCAACGTTCATATATTTTTTAAAACATGTTCGCTATTAAATAGTCAATTATTACTGGCGCGACCCGCAAGTGCAGCATTGCCAGGCGATAGTGAGTATGCGGGCCGCGCTTCGCCTAGGCACGCATCACAGATTAATACAATAATCAATAAATCTTGGCGACAATTAATTAGTAATGTTTTTAACATTGGATAAGCATTGGATATATGTATTACCTAACCAGCATTTGGTTTTACTTTGTAGCCACAACATATAAATTAGACATTACATTAGACGATAAAAATAGTCAAGCCGCGCGCAAATACCGACTATTTTTTTTTATACTTTTCAAAAGAATTTATCTAGCAGAGCATTCTTTTTGTCGTGCCGGTTCGAAATTCATATAAAACTTAAGTAAGTTACCTCTTTAGTAAACATGTAAGGGCTTTAAATAAATTTTCACTTCTCGTGCTCGCAAAGCTCGTCTTTATGTCGTTTATAGGCTGCATAAAATGGCTTTCATGTTCTAGAGCATAAAGTAAAATTTTCTTTTAGACGAAGATTCTTAGGCCCAACAGCCAACAACGCTCAGCCAAAAACTTCACAGAATTTATTTATATTAATAACTTGCGATAATTTATTTATTTGCTTTAATTTATTTGTCTTGTGTTTTCTACCTCAAAAGTTATGAAACCAGATAAAAATAGTAACCAGTTATTATTAAAACGCATCGAAATATTTTTATTACTTGGCAGAATTTTTCAATATTGTGTTACATATTTTTCGTATATATTTTGAAGTAGGTAATTGTTTAATTTTCTTGCAATCGAAGTGAAAAGTAGAGTGTAAAACACTGGCATAAACAAGTCATTGTACTCCTCAACTTACTATCTACCCTCGCCTACGGCTCGGGTGGATAAAATCGTCTCGGGCTACAGTGCCTCATTTTATACCCTTGTTGTGCAATCTACTATTGTTCCATTTTCAATTTATATTGCCGGGCGCTCTAGCAAGCTAGATAAAAAATTGCTGCTGCTGCTTGGTCTTTTTTAACGAGGAAAATGCTTTTACGTACCTCCAAGCCCTTGGGTAGAGGCAAGGGTGCGTGGGACTCCACGGTAGAGTGCCGCATATACCCACTAAACCCTTCGGGAACACCTATCCGGCCATTTCAGAGCGGCTGCGAGCAGGCGCATAGCGCTGCGCTCGCGTGAGCCAGCTCGGCCTGTAGACTATCCTCTCTGCATGAGAGCAGCTTGTGTCCCAGAGCTGCTCTTACCGTCACAGGGATCGAGTGCAATACAGACAACATGGCGCCCAACTGCGTTGCCCACCGCCCCCACTAAGGTGGCGGAATCAGGGCGGTGTAGCCACTTCTTCGCCACCCTAACCTTCTCGCACTGTCGAGGGGGGTCCGCCTCACGAGCTCTCTCGTGGCGCTCCTTCGTCTCCATGACCACTTCACAAAAGTGAGAAACAGCATCACAGGCCGCCCGCTCGGTGAGCATAGCTCTAACCACAACGGGCAATGAGAGGTCAATAACAATTACGGACATAAGATCACCGCGCTGAGAAGTCCATGCAGGACAATGCACAAGAGTGTGTAGCGCGGTGTCTTCGTCCGCACCGCAATAGTGACAACGTGGGTCATCTTCCCTCCTGGCAACCTTGCGAAGGTACCTGTCAAAGCAGCCATGCGCCGACAGTACCTGCACGAGGTGGAAGGTGAGGGTGTCGAATCTCCTTGTAACCCAGTCACGGAGGACAGGATGGAGCACCGCGTTGATCCACTGACCGTATTCTGCTCTTTCGAGCCTTGAAGACCACGAGGACCCAAGAACTGAATTCATGGCCTCTTCACGCCAACTTTTCACCTTTCTCTCAGTCGGGCGACTCTTTTATTATATACCGCTGTTAGTACATGTGCCTCCAAATCCCATGGTGGCATCGATGCCAAGGCGCAGGCGGACTCCGCGGATAGCTCTCGTCACAAGACAGCACTAGGACCTTTGGTGTTGGGTAACAACCTCCCCAGGGCCATGGCTGTGGATACCAATTTTGGAGCCAGTCGAGGAAAATGTTCTCTAAAGTTCCAGCTCCTGTCCAGCACTAAACCCAGATACTTCAAGTGTGGAGTAATATCCACCCGTGTCCCATTGATCATAAGATAGGGGGTCCCTTGGGAGGCCCATGGACGACTAGGGCCTCCGTTTTATCGAAAGCCCTAATCTTTCAATTCTTGAGACGACTTGTTCCACGCCAGCTGTAGCTAATAGGGGAGCCAGTCTGTAATTCTTTCCACGAACTGTAACAAGGGTATCATCGACGTAACACACTACCTCCAGTCCGCGGGATAAGTTCCCTCTTAGTACATAATTATACCCGATGTTGAACAGAAGAAGGCCAAGGACCGATCCCTATGGAACACCGAGCATCATAGACTTTCGAACAACATGTCCGTTGCTGTCAGTGTAAAGGACGATTTGCTCTCTAAAATAATCAGCAATAACGTGCTGCAGGTATATGGGATCCTCGTGGTAGTTGAGTGCCTTTAAGACGCACTGAGGTGGAAGCGTGTTAAAAGCATTCGCTATGTCTAAAGAAACTGCTATCAAGACGCAGCTATCGGAAGTAGCCTCTTTGGAAAGGGATTTGACCTAGCGGAGCGCGTTATTCGTGAAACTGGTTCTCCGCCAGGTCAGGCCCATCAATGCTCAAGTAGCGGTTTATTCAAACGGCGAGGCTACGCTCGAACATTTTCGACATTTCGTTAAGCAGAACGATGGGCAGATATCTTGACGGGGAATCAGCTGGCTTGCCTACTTTTCTAAGAAGAACGAGTCGCCCTGTCTGCCAATCTTTTGGAAATCTTCCTTCGGTGAGGCATTTATCCATGAGGTCCCTAAACCGAGACTTTAGTGGAGGTAAAGCTACCACCAGAGTCCGTCCAGGGACGCCGTCTGGTAACCAGGTCGGCTTCCGCACCGGCCCGTCCACGGTGGACGCGGTGGCCCTCCTTAAGAGGTGGACTGAGGAGGCCACGGCTCGTGGGGAGGCTGTAGTTGCGGTGTCGCTGGACATCCGCAACGCCTTTAACAGCCTGCCTCATGAGTGCATAAAGGAGGCACTCCGCTTCCACCGGGTGCCTCCGTACCTCCGCACCCTTGTGGAGGACTACCAGGATGATAGGACAATTCTCTACGAGGGGCCGGATGGTCGCGTCCATTCGTGGGCAATGGCGGCGGGCGTGCCCCAGGGTTCCGTACTAGGTCCTCTACTATGGAACCTGGGGTACAACTGGGTCCTGCGAGGCAACCTCCTTCCACGAATGGAGGTCGTCTGCTTCGCCGACGACACACTTGTTGCGGCGAAAGCAAATATGGGGGAGGAGGCGGCCCACCTTGCGTCGGTCGGCGCTTCACTCGTCGTCCGACGCATCCGCCTCCTAGGCCTGGACGTGGCCCTCGACAAAACGAGGGCCATGATGTTCCACGCCTCCCGTCGCAGGATCCCACCGGGGCTGCGTGTCCGAGTGGAGGGGGTCCGCATACCGGTCGAGGCACACTTCAAGTACCTCGGCCTGGTTTTGGATCCCCGATGGAACTTCGAGGAGCATTTTAAGCTCCTCATTCCACGGCTGTGTGCCGCCGCAGCCGCACTCGGACGGGTCCTTCCTAACGTGGGAGGGCCAGGATCGGCGTGCCGGCGACTGTATCATGGGGTAATACGGTCAATGGCACTCTACGGAGCCCCGGTATGGGCAGAGTGCCTTTCCCCCCGAACGGTGGCCCTCTTGCGACGTCCGCAGAGGGTCATAGCAACCCGGGCCGTGCGAGCTTATCGCACGGTCAGCCACGGCGCGGCCTGCGTACTTGCGGGCCAAACGCCGTGGGATGTCGATGCACGCGTCCAGTCGGAGGTGTATCGGCATCGGGTTGCCGTCCGAGAACGGGGGGGACGATCTGCCCCACAGGAGGTGGAGGTGGTTCGTACCCAGGCTTAGAGGGAGGCTCTGCGCCGGTGGGGTGAGGCACTCGTCTTCCCAGCTGCCGGCCACCGGACGATCGAAGCGATCCGTCCGGTGTTGGAGGAGTGGGTTGGGCGCCGGCAAGGCAGCCTCTCATTCCGCATGGTGCAGGTACTGACCGGACATTGTTGTTTCGGTCACTACCGGCATCGAGTTGCACGTCGGGAGGAAACGCCGCAGTGTCATCACTGCGACGCTCCCGACGACACGGCCGAGCACACCCTGTTGGTGTGCCCGGCCTGGCGACGCCAGCGCAGCGAATTAAACGTTGCGCTGGGAGGCGGCGACCTTTCGCTGCCGAGCATGGTCGTGGCCATGCTCCGCGGCGAAGCGGAATGGGGGGCTGTCGCCTCCTTCTGCGAAAATGTCATCTCGCAGAAGGAGGCTGCGGAGCGGGAGGTAGATCCTCAGGCCGCTCCCATCCGCCGCAGACGGATAGGCAGGAGAAGGCGGGCATTCGCTCAAGCAATGCCTGTCCGATGACCCTGCCGTGTGGCCTGCGTGCACGGTTGGCCCCGTGCACGCCGCCGTAAGGCCCTCCGTCTGGGGATTGCCCTGGTGTTCTCGGGCAATCCCCCCTTGGCGAGAGCCCGACCGGGTGGTCGGGCTTGCCCGGGCGCGTAGGTAGTGGAGTCGCAGTGTGGACCTTACCTAGCACGCCCATAAGGGCAAGAAGAACACCGAGGGGTTTTAGTGGGTAGGCCTGGCACTCTGCCAGGTGAGCCCCACACACGCTCACCGTCTAGCCAACGGTGGGTACGGTGCGGTTGCGCATTTCCCCGCGATAAAAAAAAAAAAAAAAAAAGGGACGCCGTCTGGTCCTGGTGCGGTCTTTTTGGCTTTGAGCCTGAATAAAGCTGCTTCATACTCCCCATTCGTGATGGTCGGAATGGAGGGCAACGGAAAGACCTCCCTTGCGGGAATCATGCGGGGTGGTGTAATATCTGAGGAGCTCCGAGGAAAAAGAGTAGTGATCACCCTGTCTATGAAGTCTGGCTGGAGAGACTCCGTTAATGGTGGGGCAAGTGTCTGAAGCTTGTTTTAAACCATACGATATGGCCGTCCCCACGCGTCTTGGTTTAGTCCTTTCAACAACTCCTGCCATGCTCGATTTTTGGCTTCCTTGATCGCAATCTGTAGAGCCCTCTTGACAGACTTGTAGGAATCTAACAGATTGGATTCAGTCGTCTCGTCACATGTTCGTCTGTGGCGGGCGTGCAACCGTTTTGCCCTAACACAGTCCTTTCTTATATCAGAGAGTTCTCCGGACCACCAGTAGAGAACGGACGATTTTTTGCAGGACGATGCTGGACTCGTGGCATAGCTGCATCACACACTTTGGTGAGCGCGTCGCGCAGCCAGTCTGCCTCAGCATCGACCCCCTCGAACGATAGTGAGTTCGCAAGCCAGGCTTGTGCCACAGCTGACTCATTAGTAAGCTCCTTGTCCATCCTGGAGATGGCCCAGCAAGGAAAAATGGAGCCAGCATTCCTTCCGTGACTTGGCCAGTCCGGTATGGTGGATGGAGACCCGCCAATCAGTGACTTTGCATTCGATAGCAGGGGTAGCAAACGTGAGGTCTACAATGGACTCTCCTGCTGTCGAACACAAGTGTTTGTTGAACCGCGGTTAAGGAAAGAAAGGCCAGATATTTTGGCCCATTCCTCCACCAGCTTACCCTTCCGATCAGTGGCCGGGGATCCCTAAGCCACCGAATTGGCATAAAATCGCCTAGAACAATCATTGAGGGCGTAGAGTTCCGCTGGATTGCGGCTCCCAGCTCGTCAATGAAGTTCTCAAATTCGACGAACGGTCGGTTTGAAGAGAAATAGAATCCAATTAGAGTCATTTCCCCTATCTCCGTGACAACGAAACTGTGCCCCTTTTCGATGGTGTGGAGAGAGTGCGAGCCAGACCGTGATCACGCGACAATCGCAACAGTACTATCTTTGTAAATTGGAAGGCGAGTTCTGTCTGTTCGGAACCAAGTATGGTTCCGCGATAATTCCGACGTCGATTGACCGCTGTGCCATCGACTGCAGGAATAGATTCTGAGCGGCGGCGCACTAACTTAGATTCCCTTGAAGATATTTCCTGGAGATCCTATCAACTATTAGGTCTTCATAGGCCGTTCTTTCGGAGCGTGCGTCATTAGTAGCTATTTCTAGGGGTAGCGTTTCCTCTGCGTTTGGGTGAGTTGCAGCTTCTTCCACCTATTACGTGATTTGCCACCTTCTTGAAATCTGTGCAAATCTCAAAGAAGGTGGCAATTCTTGAAATCTGTGCAAATCGCACAGTTTGGAGTGGCATTGCATCCCGACGACTTGTGAACGGCTATCCCACAACGGAAGCAAAGGTCACTGCTGTCATTCCCCGTCGAGTATTTTGCTCTGGTGTGCCCGGGCTCAAGGCATTTAAAACAGCGCGTTGACCTTGGCTCCAGGATTTGACACTTAACCGAGACGATACCGAGCGACTAAGGTTTCTGTTTTATTTCACCCACCCTTGTTTCCCCAGTAGATCAGTCGCCCTTTTCGGAAATCGCGCTGCGCACATCCTCCTTGGTAGAGTCGTCCAGGACGGAACTACGCAAATCGGCACACTTTACCGGTCTAACGACACTGACATTTACCAATAAGACTGCTTTTTTCAGAGGGAGTTTCCTTCGGAAGCTCGATAAGACGAGCCCCCGTGGCAGTTCCCCTGAATCGGAGGTCATTGACGCCCACGCTTCTGGCCATTCCTCCTGAGCTTCAGGCCTGATGGTAAGTACCACCGCAGGATTGCGGGGGGCCTTCATCACTCTCTTGATGTTGGCTTTGGCTGCTTTAGCGTTGGCCTTAGCTCCCTTCTCTTTAAGGGTAGCTGCTTTCACCGCCAGGACTTGGACTTGCTCCTGATTTCTTTTGGTTCTTGCTCTACGCCCCAGAGCCTTAGTCCACTTATCGAAACTTTCCGACTCTTTTAAAGGGAGAGAGGAGAGCCTCAGTCCACTTATCAAACTTTCCGACTCTTTTTACCGTGGGAGAGCCATGCTTCGGCACGAATGGGCCGGCTAGACCGGAGTGATACCACGGCCTCACAGAAGACCGGCGTGAAGCAACGCTTGCGTTGTGTTTCGTCGTGTGAGTGTGGGTACCGGAGGCCCAACCCCCTACCCCCCCTATGATGGCGCAGTTAAATAGATTGTTACCCCAGGAGGGTACCAACTGCGCTAGCGTTAGATAATCCCTCTCTGGACGTCCACTTCCAGGACGCAATATACCTGGGCGTGGACGCCTAGGCCACCCCTCGTATTCTGGGGGGGGGGGGGGGGGGGGCAAAACCGCGCTCAAAGATACCTGGGGCAAGAGCAAACCCACGGCACCCCCTGCCACACTGACTGTGGACTTCTGTAATATTAGGGGGCTTCATTCCAACCTCAATGCTGTCCACCTCGAGACAGTAAAGCCGGTCTTGCTCTTTTTGACGGAGACGCAGATATCGTCTCCAGCGGACACTTCTTACCTTTCCTACCTTTATTTTCAAAGATAATGGAATCAATTATCAACCGCCAGCTCCTTCGGTACCTAGAGGATCACCAGCTGCTCAGTGACCAACAATACGGCTTCCGTAGAGGTCGCTCTACTGGTGATCTTCTGGTTTACTTGACTCATCATTGGGCAGAGCCATTCGATGTCTTTTTCTTCTTGCGGACTTACCGTCACCGTTCGGAAGCAGCACCACCAGCATCTGAGACATCACCGGTCGTCATTCTAATGGCATCAGTGCAAGATATTATAGATTGCACCGACTCATTAGACGTGTCAGAATCGTCCAACCGTCTCTTTCCCCCCTTATCGGGTACATCTGTAATGACGATGATTTCAACCCTCGACCCTTCTGTTGACATTAGCGAAACCGCCGATTTTGTCAACTTACTATCTACATCCTTAGCACTAGATTTGCTACTATACTTAGAGCTAGACTTATCGCTACTATTTACATTACTTATATGATTCTGTACTTGCCGCAGATCTGCTGCGCGATCGCGTTAAACGCGGTGTTTCCTCTCCGCTCCCATAACGGAGTTCCATTTTTTTAAAGAATTACCTATACTTATCAAGAACAAGTTGAATAGGTATTGTGTCCCTGTTTATCTACACAGGTAAATCTCGCGACAAGCTTTTATGCTATGATAGCTGTGCCCGCGATTTCGTTCACATGGATGTCGGCGTGTGTTATATAGCCTACTATACAACACAAAAATAATTTTTCAATTTAAATCAGTAGCTCCTGAGATTAGCGTGTATAACCAAACAAACAAACTCTTCAGCTTTATAATATTAGGAAGTACAGACACGGTAATAGTATATTACCGTGGTATAGATAAATAAATTATATTATTAGTATACTTATAAGAGCATTAAAATAAAATTTTGTTTTTACAATGTTTCTTTACTCGTATTAGAGTTAGTTTTGTAGGTATTATTATTAATTCCTATAATGTGGTGCAAAACGAAGTAAAGATTACTAAATAGGTAAAAGTAGCTCCGAGCGGTCACGTGAAGATCAACTACGCACAAATTGTGTGATGCATAAGGTTCGCACAAATATAAATCGGCATACATCATAAAACATATATGAACGTTCGAAAATTTGTTGGATTATTGATAATTCTGTTTTAGTATTAAATCATATAACGTATAAAGTTATAAAAATGGACGGAGTAATTTTTCACATCACGTTATTAAGCAAAAATCAGAAAAATATGTTTAAAAAGGAAAATTTATTGGATTACTTAACAAACCTATTTATTTAGGGAAATAAGACCATATTATAAAATAAAAATTAGCAGAGCAATTTTCCAATAGAAGTTATTGCGCAAAATGTTAAAAGTTCAATTTAGTGCATCACCCAAATCGAAAAAATGTTGGATTACTTTACATACTTGTTCTAACTAGTACATACGTACGTATACAAGAATAATTTCTAACTGAGGAAATATCCACAGAGAGCTATAAGCGTTTTTCATGTTTAGGTAAAAATACCTAACTTCCCATTATAAATTTTGTTGGATTATTGTACATCTGTCATCTGTATTAGGTGTCATCACCACATGCCAAATTTCATAGACGGAAGAATTTGTCGGATGTCTCCATACAACGAATGTCCTCGTTGACTGGACTAGTATGTGCATGTGATATTATATGTTTGTAACTGCACCCACGACACGACACGAGAATAACATAGTGTAGGGCGAAGTATATAAAATAAAAATTGGAGTTAGCGGACTGGGCATATCAGGAAATTGTCTCATCGTATGGGACACCTTAAGTAGACTTATTCGCTAGTCAAATAAATACTAAATGCACTGATTATGTCTCCTGGCATAGGGACCCAGATGCATTTCCTGGGCCGATTTTAATTTTTATGCTTTCATCCCTTTCTCTGTCATGGTATAGCGGGAAACTTATGCGGACGGCGTGGAGTGTACCGCCGATATTAGCATCTATATCCCAAAGTTCCTTTAAACAATATAATGTTTATTTACGGCGCTGGTTCAATTACTGTAACGACAATAATTGTGACTTGTATAATCCTTCAATTCCACAAATAATTTATTTCAACAAACTATTATGAAGAGGGAGCTCAATATGGCACGCTTAACTCCTATAGATCCGCGCTCGCCCTGCTTAGGGGAAAATAATTTACGAGAAGATGACAGAGTAAAAAGATATTTTAAAGGAATATTTCGGTTACGCCCTCTCTTGCCCAAATATGTGGGATACTTCAATAGTTATTAATAATGTCAGCCAATTTTACGCCAATGAAACATTGTCTTTTGAAAAACTTTCGAAAAAACTCATCACTCTCATTGCGCTGTTGACAGCACACAAAGTACAAACCTTTTCCTAGATTAATATTAAAAATATTGAAATCTTTCCTTCTCTTCATAAGTGCTAAAAAGCTTTATAATGCTGTCGGTTCCCAAACCTTAAGTCAGTGAATAAAGGACACACTGCGCAATAGCGTTTTTGTACCGCGAACAGCACGCCGCTACATCCGCGGCTCATCACCTAGGTGTCGGCCTAGATCAAATAAGACGAACCGCTGGATGGAGCGGCTCTTCAAGCACATTCTATCGATTCTATAATAGAACCATAAGTAATGTCAATACTAATGGAAATAATTATTTTGCCAGAACAATTGTTAATAATACGAGTAATTCAAATGATGATTGATGTTTATTCTTATTAACATAAATTAATGAAAATTCAGGAATAAACAAAATATTTAGGAAATATTTAGGCCGCCAGTCGTTTGCCTGCTTTTGTTTGCGCCTCATTTGTGATTATTTGACGAACTTTGCTTTCTTTACGGACCTTGGGTGCGATTACGATTTGGTTTTGTGTGAATACGGGATTTTGACAAATTTGGCATTCTTAACGGACTTTTCAAGCTCTTCATTTTGTGATGTCTTTTTCATCGCAAGAATATGCTCTTATGCATTACTTTTATGGATATGCAAGACGAAATGCTTCTGAAGCAGCCAGGTTGTTCCGGCAGCAAGTACAAGAACAAGAAGCCAGATGAACCGATGCGCTACCACACGAGAGTACAAAGCACGCAAAGTAGATTAACGTCTTGATGAGAAGCAGGTACACTTAAGCTGCCACTTCTCCGCTTGATAATAATATGGTTCAGTTGTAGCTCGAAGGACCAATAAATGTAGCGATACTAAAGTAAAGGCTACTTAATTTAGTTATGATGATGAGGGCGGTGGTAAGAGAGACGACCGTCCAAGTTGACTTCTATAATGTAAGTAAGTTAATAGTTGAGATGAATGTATATAAATATGAACATAAATTGCTTAGGCAAGTAATTAATAAAGTGCTTACAAATTAAATACCTAAATGCTGGCGTACGGAAATAATCCGTACACTACCTCTTACAAAAATTTGCACTTTAAAACCAAATATTTCAGAAACGGATCCCTAAATCGAAAAATGGTGTTCTGAACCTTACATTATTTTTTAAAGACCTATTCAGCAATATCCCACACGATGGGTTAGTCGAGAAAAAAAAAATACTCCCACTTTACTTGTATGGGACCTACCCAAAAAAATTTTTTTCTCAAACATGCTCGGAAGTGTAGGCATTATTGTAGTAAAAAGAAGACACAACGTTTGTAATTCTTGGCTTATACATTACTTAACCAGGCCGGTTAAGTAATGTATAAGGCCAGGAAAGTAAGTATGAACATTCATTATTGGCCGCTGCTCCAATGTTTTTTAATTTATCTATAGCTTGAATAGGGAATATGCATAAAATTTAAATTTGTATCAAATATTTTTTTCTAGATTCTTTATTGTCTTTTACATTATACTTAAAAGGTATTTTTTTATTTAGTTGTTATTTAAACCCAAAAAATATTATATAAAAGTGAAAATTATGGGAGAGAAATTCAAACTTACAAAACGCGCCACCATTGGTCGAAACGGAATTTGACGTCAGTGGTCATTCACGTCAATGCCTCAATGGATTTATCGGCGTCGATATTCATGTGTTAGTAGTGTTTGTGAGTAAAATTGTTTAAAACTGTATTTCTGTGTGATTACTTGTGTATACAGGGTCATTTTGAATGAACCAACAACCTCCCAGGGGCTGATTCTAGTGCTCAGATGCAACAACTTTTTGTATGGGACCAACATCGATATCTCAAAAAAAAAAACACTTCTCCATACAAACTAGGTTAGCTGATTGAGACTTTAGTATGGGAAAGTGGATTTTTTTTGCTATTTCGATGTTGGTCCCATACAAAAAGTTGTTGCACTAGAATCAGCCCCTGGGAGGTTGTTGGTTCATTCAAAATGACCCTGTATATATTTATAATCAATCTAGGACGATGACAGAAACTGGTTTTGTAAAAGCACAATCGGATAATCTACCGAAAATAGATGCATTTATTATGTCAGCATGTTTTGCATCAAATCTCGATTTTACGAGTGCAGTGATCAAAGGACTGAAAGCAGCAAGGTAATTTTTATGTTAAATGGTATATTTAAGTCCAGAAAATAGATTTTTATTCATAAATGTTTAAATAATACTTACAACAAAACATAACCTTTACTTAGGTACCTACATAACCATTTGTCATTAAAATTGTTCCTAAACTCCTAATTTACGTCTATATCATTGTAATATAATATTATTGAAGCTCACTCAAGTATGATATGTTTATATACTTTTTGTCAAAATGAAATAAATACTTACTATATTGGGATTTACATGAAAAATTTTCTTTCAGTATTTAAGTGCTTGTTTGTTTCAGATCAACGGCCTAATTCTGCTAATAAGTTATAGCCGAATCGAAACTAAAACTAATTTGCTAACTTTGTTGTAATAAAAAAATCAAAATTTCGTAAAACCGCAATAGGAATAAGCAAGCTCTTTAGATAAGTTTTTAATTAACTTTTGTACAAGTTAGGTTAGTTTTAGACCGAATCATCTAGGTAAAATAGCTAATTCACATTAAGCTGTACATAAATATAGCACACGTTAAAATGATCTTTACAACAAAATACAACCGATAGTGGAGATACATTTTCCCTTCTCATCATCTTACACCATTTTTTTCGTAATTTCGCATCGCGTGGAATACGAAAAGACACTTTAATACAGTTGCTCAAAAAGTAGTATATTGCAGGGCTGTTTAGCGCCCGGATGACCGACCACCATTACGCACTAGTGCTTTTTCTTTACCAAATGTCAAATGTCTAGAATGACACACATTTTGCTTTTTTCCTGCTTTTTTCTAGCATGCTAAGTTAAGATTGCGCTAAATAATCTGACTGGTCTACCAGATTTTTTATTGTAAAAAGCATTACTCGTCCGGCAATCCCTAACTTCCCGGCCTCTGCAGTAATGTACTATTTTTTCATAATTTTTTTCTACCACATTTTTTGCATAATTAATATACATATTCCATACCAAATTACAGCTTTCTAGTACTAATAGTCTCGTGAGTAAAACCGCGGACAGACAGACATGGCGAAACTATAAGGGTTCCTTGTTTACTACGGAACCCTAAAAAGACGATGAGTGAGGGTTACATATTACTACGTCAATGTGAGATAGTATAATATCTCTCTACTTAGGAACTTCATAATCCGATTTGTTTGTTTGTTAACACTACTTTGTATTACACAAAAATATGAAGAATTCATTTTAAGTTAAATTTATTATTTTTTATCAAAATATTGCCATTATCTGTTATTTTTGCATCACAGGATGAGGAACTTGGATTTGAGTAACTTGCAATGTGGGCGTAGGAAACTATTGTCTGTGACATTAGCATTGCACGATAGTTGCTGAACAACAGTCATATATGTCATAACTTCTAGCTGTTACTGTACAAAATGTTGCATATCAAAATATGTCTATACGTAGTGTTTTTCGTATACGTGAATTGTCGATCACTAAGTAAACCTGAAGAGATAGGCATGCCGGAATCAGTGAAAGATAAATCTATTTTGATTAAAAGTGCATGGCTGGAGGACTCTCCGCAAATGTACGATTATGGTGACGACGAATGTCCGCAAGGACTTGTGAAGGACATTATCGGTGTCAAATAACAAGAATAAACGCGCCTTGAAAATATATTTCGTTACAAGCTTGTTATATAGATATGTCGTATAAGGTTAATAAAATTATTGTAAGTTCTTTAGATCTTTTTCATTTCTTTCGATGAAAAGTGTTGTGATTCTGCGGCAAGCTAGTCCTCTTTGGGTCTCGGAAGCAGGGGCGCGATAAACCGCCAGGTGTCAAGTTGCTCCAAGATCGGGTTTCCAATGGCTATGATGGTTTCGGCGGCCACGTGCGATATGGCGCTTTGGAACCGGTTGATGTACGCTATCAGTACCTCCTCTGTGACGGTGTTAGCAACGGCGTCTATGTCCCCGCCACCGATCACGCCGACCATGTTTGACTGAAAATGTTGAAAGACTGTAGGTATTAAAATTGAAGGAGTTTTCTACTAATCGGTTGATCTCGGCGGCTGAACTCACAGTGACTATCTGCGCGGGAGATAGACAGTGCACAAGTGTTCCACACGCAAACAACTCTATATCTCTTACTCCACAGAAGCACATGAGTAGAGAAACGGATGTGACAGAAGTGCCTAGATGGGACGGCTATCGACACGACCGGAACGAGATTAGGCGTAAATTAAACGTGCTTTCCGAATACGGAACAGATCGAGATACCTACCTACTTTACAGTTTTGATGGCCCGCTGCCGACCGTTGAAAGGAGCTTCCCTCTGAGATTGAAAGTCTAAGTAGTAGGTAGGTACCTAGTACCCTACTTAATAGTAACCTACTTATGGGATTCACACCACGATATTCTTAGTTTTATTTTTTTTTGTAATTGAGTACAACGTGATGTGAGGTGTACCTAAGTATTAGTTCCGTATAAGTATTTCGAAAGTAACTTGCACCAAATATTAATAAAATACAAACTTTAAAATTGAGAAAACTTTGGTTTAGCCAACCCAAACCCTATAGTTTCTTCTTAATTATAAAAAAAATTGTGTTTGCAATTTCGTTGCAAAAACAAAAATCTAACTACCTATCTAGCTGCTAGATAAGTACCTATAACCCATTGCGAGGTCGAACTAATTTCGGAGTAGGATTATTTAATCACTGATGTTAGATTAGAATAAATAGCATTTGTTTTCAAAAAATAATACCAAAGTATAAAATGTTTTTCGCAAATTAAGAAGGTTTATGTACCTACCTTGAAAGAAGGAATTTCGAAGCTCGCTTTTTCAATCCTGTCAATAATTACCGACCGTTCATCTTCAGACTGCTTCAAGAAAACCAGGCCTTTGAATCGGAATCCGTCCAGTTCAAAGCTAGGGAAAAAAAGAAACATGGTAAAAATTATTTCATATTTGCCGTTGGTATTGGATGAAAAGGGGCAAAAATGACGCAGATGCACTCAGCAGATGCAGTTCGCTACAAAAATTATTTTATATCGAATGCACATATTATTTAATTATAACAAAAAAGACTATCTCAATAACAAAATTATTTGTATTTTAATATATTATTGAGTATAGGTACATTAAATTTTGTAAAGATTTTAAATTGAGCTTACAAAGTATATCTATACATTACACTTTGTAATGTTTGACAGTTTGTAAAATAATATTTAAATGTGTTACAGTCGATAATGTTAATAACCCCTGGTTTTTATTTATAATTAGGTATGTACTTAAATATGTTTTTTTGGTTCTTTTAAAACTTACTTAGCAGGTCCTTTTCCATACAGAGGGATAGCAGAGTACAAGTCCCCTGTCAGATTGTAGCTGTCTGGAAAAATAAATGTGAAGATAAGTATCAGCTTCTCATCATTAACAGAAGAAAGATTACAAATGTGCTTCAAAATAATATGGACTTTTCCCTACTTGGAACTCGGTGATTGATATTGCAAAACTACAGCTTAGTTCGCAGTCGATGGAACTTATGAACAGGTACTCGTTCGTTGAAGGACATAATAAGTACCTAAAGGATCTCGCGCACTTAGTTGACTTTTGATGACTATTTCACCAACCAAACCATAATTATAGCTTAGGAAGCCCCTAAGAAGACGTATGCTGTCTCTTTTTTCTTTATTGCAAAGAATGTGACAGCATGCCACCTAAGAGTACTCTTAGCTAAGAAGAGGTTGGTGAAAATGGCTATTAGTCTACTTTAAGGTGGCCGTTACCACGATTAGTGGCCGCATGCGATCAGCCCCCCTTAACAAAAGCCACTCGCAAACTACTTTTCCGTAGTCATTACTCAGAGAAAATATATGGAAATGACAATTAGCCTGTGATAACTTCATTAATACTATTTTTTCCGCAGCTAATGTCATCGCCATACATTTTTCTTCAGAAAAATAGGCTTGTGGCTTTTGTCTAAGGGGCCTGTAATACATGTACTCGTATATATGAACATTAATATCCGCTTAGCATAATTAATTGTTTTCTTTGTGGTCAGATTGGTCTGGGGTTTTCTGTCGCGCCTCCCATGGAGTTGTCTTCATCTATCCGCAATTCATTATAACCGTGACCCACAACACAAGGGGCTTCGCGCCTTAGACGGTCACGACCACGACCAGTCATGACGGTTCATTGTTTGTGGCTTATATCAATTCCTCACTTGTTGAGGGTTCCAGATGAAGTTTGCTTCCATCTTCGGCTTTATCGTCACTTATCATCAGCTGAGACGAATGCTTAAACCTTATCTGTTGTGTTTAAAAATAACTTACCAGCGCCAAAATGGAATTTGGGAATAGATATGTCAAGGTCAAAGCTTAGTTGAGCGAGATTCAGGTGACTTCTATGAACCACAAAGCCGCCAAGACCGGTTGCCAAGACGCCTTTCAAATCCAGATCCAGACTAAAAGCAAGGGTAAAATATTACATCAGTTAAAAATCTTGTTGTTCTTTTCATCTAGTAACGTTGAAGGGCTTTATACGATATCCAGAGTCAACAAATACAATACTGTATTTACTGTAAGTTAGAGTAATATCAGTTATGCCTTGGCATACTAGAAAATTTTGTACACAAATCATGGGCCAGGCCCCCCCTCGAGAAATAACTCTAGATATGCCATAAAAATAGCACGTACTCTCTTTCTACAATAACATCGTCAATGCGTAGGTATCTCGGGCCCAGTTTAGGGAGACTATTGACTGAAGAGGCAGCATTTTACCTAGTTATTACTTGATTTAGCACTCCAATAATCACCACAGTTAAAATACCTACTACCGAGAATACGTTACCTCCAAAAGAGAGGATGTTGGTGGCGGTAGCGAGGAGAGTTGGAGCCTAGTTTATTGGTGCACCACTAGCCGTTGCAATTAGCTTGGGTTAATCCGAACGTGGTTGTTTAGAACACCGTACACTGTCTGTACTCAAAAAAAACTAAAACCTTTCCCTGTCTCAGCAAAATACTTACTTGATCAACACCGCAGGTACTTCTAGATGGAACTCGTCGATTTCAAGAGGGTCAAGAGGTGGGACGCTAAGAACGCTGGAACCGTTCTTAATGACGCGACGGACGTATGCAAAGAGTTGGCGAATCAGGGCATTTACCAGGAAATTACGCTCCGATACACCGGTGACGTCACTAGCTGGTAACAGAAGTTCATATTTATTAGCATATAACAAAAACCAGGCAAATCTGGTACGAAGCCAAGTGGTCGAATTGGATAGACCGCTTACTTACTAATTACTGGGTACCGTGACTTTATGTCACAAGTTGGCAACGAATACTGTGGCTTTTGTTGTTGGGATTGCATATTTGCTGCGAATCTCACAGGAGCCACATGTACTATAAGTGACTGTTACTACTTACCATCAGGTGGGCAGTATGCTTGTTTGCCAACTTAGTTGTGTAAAAAAAACTTGATCATGCCTGGAGACTCGAATCGGTTTATTTTATTTTTTATTTTATTTTAATTCTTTATGTACAAATATTGTTGTACAGAGGCGGACTTAATGTCTGAGGCATTTTCTGCCAGTCAACCTTCGGGTGATGCAGAGAAACAATGTGGTAGATGTACCGAAAAACCGACAAAGAGAAAAAAAAAAAATTATTTTAATTATATTGATACTAATAAAATACATACATATTAACATATATAAAAAAATCCTAATACATAAATGAAATATATAAAATATACTAATATATATTTGCCTAAATTTTCTTTTGCGAAAAATTTGACAGTCCATAGCCTACATATTTCCTTAATAGCCTAAGTTTTATTGCTTAAAACTTTGCTCAAAGAAAAGCTTGCGCAATTTGATTTTAAAGCTAAGCTTGCTTGGGGAGTTTCTCACTTCTTGAGGAAGGCCATTCCACAGAAGAATCGACTGAACAAAAAAGGAAGAATGAACAGTATCAGAATGGTGAGGGGGACATTTGAGGAGACCATTAGAGGCAGAACGGAGGGTCTTATTATGGGAGGTACATAAGTACTGAAAATGGGTACTGAGATAACTAGGTGTAACCGGGTTATTAATTAGGGAGTACGGAGTCAATAAGGCTCTAATATCCCTACGCTGTCGTATAGGTAACCATTTTAAGCGCTGACGGAATGCGGACACGTGATCGAATTTCCTTAAATTGAAGACGAATCGAATGCAGTTATTTAGAAGTCGGTTTAGTTTATTGAGTAGATCAGCATTCTGGTCGAAATAGCACACATCACCATAGTCTATAACTGGGAAGATTAAAGTCTGTACAAGCATTTTTTTAAAGTCAGTTGGTATGAAATTCTGTAAACGGTAAAGGTTCCTTAAAATACCAGTCACCCTTTGACAAATGCTAGTAATCTGAGGCTGCCAGCTCAACGCGGAGTCGATGTACAGCCCCAAATTCTTCACGCTGTTACATAAAGGGATAATTTCACCGTCAAAGACGACAGAATGTAGACTCTGATGTACCACTCTCGACATGATCCTAGTGCTACCCACCAGTATAGCTTGACATTTAGACGGGTTTACACGGATACCAAACCGCTCAGACCAGCTCTAAGTAGCAGCGAGGTCTTGGTTAATTAGATCAATGGCATCATTAACACTTTCAACATTAGCTTGAGTATAAAGTTGCAAGTCATCAGCATACAAGTGATGCGCGCAGCGAATATGACGGGTAATAAAATTTATAAAAATTGAAAACAGAAGCGGAGATAAAATGCCGCCTTGAGGGACTCCAGCTACAAGGTTACACCGCGTGGAAAGCGATTCATCCCAAGTAACCGACTGCTGTCGACCCTGAAGGTATGAGGAGAACCACTCAATTGCCTCGCAAGAGACTTTCAAATGAGCTAAAATTGTTAGAAGTATTTTATGGCTAACGGCATTAAATGCATTAGAAAAGTCAATAAGAATCAATACAGTTATCTTTCTGTCCTCAATACCAGTCCTTATATCCCCCGTCACCTTGAGGAGAGCTGTAGAAGTACTGTGACCAGGTCTAAAACCAGACGTAAGGACTCAGAGGTTTACCAGCGGCTACTCCATTGGTGTCCCTATACGCGGCTTAACCACCTCCGAAACCTCTCCGCCCCCGACGGAGGTACAAGCAATATAAATAATCTGTGACTTCGTCTAGGGAGAGGTCACCAGGTTGATTCGTTTGTGAGCCGCCAGACGGGCGAACAGGTTAGGGCTATAATATCTGAGTCAGTCTGACGTCGGTCCGACTGACCCCTTCCCATTTGCTAAGGATAGTTGGAGAGCGCCTACGAAGGCGCGTCTTCTTCCACCCTGCCGTCTGCGACGGAGGGTGTGGCAAGAGGACCCTGACGTTTCTTACCACCGTGGCGTACTTACTGTGAGAACGGCTTGGGTGGCCTACGTTGATCGGTCACCGTCCGAAGAGGGTATGACCCTCTGCCCAATATTAGGTCTCCGGAGAGTGCTATCAGCTTTATCACGTCGCTATAGAACCGACGACACGTCAAACTGGGACCACCCAAATTGGGCAGGACCCGTCCGAGCGCTGCCGCGGTGGCCGCCGACAGCTTGGGAGCGAGAAGCTTAAAATGCCCTTCGCAATCCCATCGGGGATCCATGATCAGACCGAGATACTTCATCGTACTCTAGGAACCTGGACTAGGTCTGCCGCGCACTCTTAGCTACAGGAGGCAAATGCGTCGGATGACATACATCGTCATAGTCTTCCGTTACGCTACAACCTAATTAGGTACTGCACTAATTCACAATATTAACATATTCGATGTGAAAATAAAAAGGGTTTTAACTTTTGTATGTTTGGCTTTGACTGTGAAATAACAGCACATCAGGTTACCACAAAGTGTAGTCGCTCTGTTGCGGAGTCCTACACACCCTTGCCCCTGCGGGGGCTTGGACGGTGCGTAAACGCATTCCCCTCGCAAAAAGAAAAGGTAACCACAATGTGATTTTTTTTAAATCAACATTGAACTTAACGTCAAACAGTTTAAGTTTCAAATTTAAATAGAGAAATTTGACAGTTTTAAATAGATGTGCTGTTGAATGTACTTTAATATCTAACTATAAAAACAGTAGCAGATTATTGCATTGCGTAGGTACTAGGTAGAATTATTTACTCGATAGGTGGTTTCTTTCTACTTACGTTGAATATCGAAAATGTCGCGTTCCGAGGATGGGGCAGCGGCCACCACCGCGCACAATGTAAACAGTACCCACAGTTTCATTCTGCACAATGAAACAAAACATTAAAATATCATTATCTGCCTTTAAGCTACTTGCCAATTGTGTCGAGCCGTATAATATACAATAATGGCATGATCAAATAGAGATTACGGCACCTACATATTATCATCATAAGTTGAAAGAACTGACTGATATTTTTGAACTGACTTATATCATTATCCTCAGTGACACGTAGACTCTATAATTATTTCAACCGTCTTTAACAACTATATTTTTGTTAAATTGTAAATTGGCCAGATGTTACGTATAGAATCAACGTAAACGTTATGCATATTCTTTAATAGTCTAGCTAGATCAACAAAGACATGCCCAATTTAATGTTGACTCACGACAACTCATATTTGAGATCGTGAGGTACTTTACTGATTTTGCGTTTATCTTTCTGCAAAGAAAGGGTTTCACAAAAAAGTTGCAGCGTCTAGCAAATGTAGAGTTCGCTTAAGCTGAGATTAGGGCATCCAGACCCGGAATTACGAGATTAATCGCCAGTTTCGGAACTAAAATCTCGGTTATAATAGTCCGAGTTTGCGGAATGATTCCGGAATCTCAGAATGGAAGCTCTAGCTGAAGAGGACTTACTGAAGTCGTCATTTCCGGGGAAGACCTTTCGGGAACGTGTACATTATAGAAAGTATGCAAATTGAAAAGGAGACGTTGTCCGCCGAAAACGCGCCCTACTAAAAAATAGTAGATTTGGTTGTGTGAGTGCAAGTATTAATTATTGTACTTTATGTGTATGAGATCGTTGACTATATCGTAAACTATGGATCTATATGGTCAACTAGTCACGTGATGAACCCGAAAACGCTCTCTTTATGGAAGCAGCGCTGGCGCATTGTATAAAACAAGTTCAGGTGACGACTGAATGACCAATTGCAAAAAAGTTGTGTAGTGCATCCACATTTAGCGGTTAGCGCAGAGGTCGAGTGATCGCCTACTGTGCAACGGGTCGCGGGTTCGATTCCCGCTCGGGACAGATATTTTGTATGGCCTACAGAAATTTGTTCCGGTCTGGGCGTATGTGTATGTGATACAAGGAGCGTCGGTGGCGCTGTGGACTAGGAGCGTTGGTGGCGCTGTGGACTCGGCACTTGCCTTCCAATCGGGGGGTCGGGGTTCGAGACCCGCCATGTACCAATGTGTTTTTCGTTTCGAATCTCATATGTACATTTGTCTGACGCTCCTACGGTGAAGGAAAACATCGTGAGGCAACCTGCATACATCTGCGAAGAAATTCAATGATGTATGTGAAGTCGACCAATCCGCACTGGGCCAGCGTGGTTGACTAAGGCCTAATCACCCTAACATAGGGTAGGCTCGAGCCCCTCGGTGGGGACGTATATGAGCTGTGATTATGATGATGATGATGAACTGCACCCACGACACAGGAGAAAATCCTAGTGTGGGGCGACGTTTTTTAAAGAAAAAAAACTTATTAATTAAATTTAAGTTCGGTAGTGGGGCGCGACATTTCAGCATAGACGCGAAGAGCTCGTAAATGTTTTTCTTTAAAAAAGGATTTGAAGAAATCTAAGGCCTACCCTATATTAGGGTGACTAAGGCCTAATCACCCTAATATAGGGTAGGCTCGAGCCCCTCGGTGGGGACGTGTATGGGCTGTGATGATGATACAATTCTTAAAAATAATAAATCATACGTTTTTCGTGTTCGTTGATTAACACAGTGTGATTTTCGTAACTCTCCGCCATGTTACAGGGGTGGATTATAATTTTCCAACAACAACAACATTTGCAGAATAAATTGCACTTTCATACACTATTTTTACGGGCTATTTTATACATAAACGCAAGTAATTTTTTATGTAAGCAAAAGAGTGATAGTAAATAATACCTTCTGCTCTACCTCATCGGCTATCCTTACTTCTTTTAGGTACCTACCTACTACAATATTGGGTTCGGCCGTTAGAAAAGATAGAATCGGTTTTCATCCGACATTTTCTGAATATCGAATGCAAAACTCCCGAAATTCTATGTAAGTATACCTATAAGTGACGATTGAAAAAAATCTTATTAATTTTATCTGCCCTATCCACAACATATTTAGATTGTATAAGACGTATATATGTACTTGCATACGTACCTATAAGTATGAAAGGTATAATCGTTTTTTAAAATATATGTATAACCTCTGTATGTTACTTGACAGATAAAACAAATTGTTTAATACTCAGTGCACCATGAATTTGTTAAAGTGTGAAATAGTTTAATTAAAATAGACCGAACTCTAGCTGTAAATAAGCCATAAGTGGCTTTAGCAGTTAATGAATATGTAACTCTGCGATACATTTTAGAATATTTGGAACTTTAAATAAAAAAAAAAAAAAAATTAAAGTCATAAAAATATCACTAGTAATATCAATAGTCACTTACCCGAATGTATGATTTCCAGAGCAGCAAACACACTATGATTTATTGAAATCAATTAAAAGTTTTTTTATCTATCCAATCAGCACTGATTTCAGGGGCAATGATTGTTGACGTTAAGCAAATTTCAAGATAGTTTATCGCAATAATCACATCCATTGTGTGTGTGATAATGTTAAATTATTTATTCGTCACAGAATTTGCAATGATAAGTCGAAGTAAAGCTGGTATTAAATTAGGGTTTCTTTAACTGAAAAGATTTCATTCACTAAAAAGTTAAAAATAAAATTTTTCTTACAAAAAATAGAACCGACTTCAAAAACACTGAAAACTTAAAAATAATCTTCTTCTATATTGAAGTCGGTGACAAATTTTAACACTTTCTAGAAGATCATCGTTTGGCGCCGACTTCGATATAGAAAAAGATTATTTTTAAGTTTTCAGTGTTTAAAATTAAAATGTTTAAAAAAAATTTTTAAGATTATATATTGAGTGTTTTATTACAGTTTATTACTACAACAAGATAATTTATAGGTGTACCACAAATCTGATGGCAAATGTAGAATGTACTATTTTCTAAAATAATATATCAGTACTTCGGATCACTAACAATTTATAGATTAACAATAGTTTTAAAGATTTTTTAAAAATAACTTCCCTAATAATTTTTATTGCCTCTACATGTGCCATTAGATTCTGATACACCTTTATATTGCTATTCTAATCTTAGCATCACTTAACATCAATTTATGAAATAAAAGACAAGAGCTTCCCTGTTGTTACCATAATAAAAAACGTCATGTTTTCTTATTAGTTTAATTAGGAATGAAATTATAGTAGTATGTATATATCTGTTGACTGTAACCAAAGACATTATAAGAGTAGACCAACAATGCAAACGAAATGTATGAAGACCCCTTCAACCAATTTTGATATGATAATAGCTAAATAAATAAGCATAATTAAGACTCATCGGTAATAAATAATGTTACAATGTGATTTAGTTTTTATTACTGTTCGTTTTTTACACTACAAAACGAAGTTATTTGGGCATGTTTAAGTATTTTTATAACTTGACGCGCGCTCGACAGTCGAATGCAGTACAAATACAGTATGAGTAGCGGCCGCCTGACCGCTGTTGTGGTTGAAGGGGGTTTCTTAGAGGCCGCGCGTATTGTCGGTCTATCTCTTATAATGTCTTTGACTGTAACTATCAGTACGTGCACCTTGTGCACTAATAGATAAGTACACAAGTAGGTTAAATGTAATCATCATAATATTTTCAAGAAAATTTATTTCAAAACAGACTGTTGAAAATTTCCCACGTTTCGTATTGCTCAAGAACAGAGTTGGCCGTGGACACGATGTCGTCTTTATATGTAACAACTATGTACTTGTTAAATCTGGTGAGGTAACTTGCTAACATTTCTTCTACCATTTTGTTTAGTATGTCGTCAAAAATGTTGTCGAATTGTGTGCGGCTCTGAAAAAAGCAAGTTTTAAAATAGTTAGGAAGTTAGCGATTCCTTATATCAAAAAGTTGTGAGGTACATGTGGCTTGTACCCTGCGCAAATGCAACATGTGTCTGAAATTTGAATTTTATAAGATTTGTGCACAGATAATTTACGTCCCACTAGACTACGAGTGGGACTACAGTGTATTTGAACGAAGTGATCCCCGACTATAGAAACAACTCACCAGAACTGTCTCGATAGAATAACTGGAGTTTACGAATTTATCAATAAGAACAGATTTTCCATTGCTTGACTGCTTCACGTAGATTTTGGTGTTTATACGCAAATTATCAATTTCGGCGCTGTAATAAGAAAACATACCGATACAATAAGTATTTAACTGACATTAAAGCACTCTGTGAAAGTACAGGAGTAATTGAATTATTTATAGTTACCCAGGATGTATTATATTGTCATAAAACAAATATTTATTTTTGTAAGGATTTAAATTGTTGGTGCTATTATTTTTTTTTCATTGCTTGTCTTACTATATCTGCACTAGTCATAATCAGTTAGGCAACTCGGGTAGGTAAAGCAGCGGAAGAAAAGTGTTGAAGTGTAGTTTTGTGGTGGTAATTATGAGTTGTTGGTATTGAAAATATTGTTGGTTATTGAAAAATTTGTGAAATTCAAAATAATCTCATAATATATTTGTACCGATAGGTATGAAATAGATAAATCTATAAAAATATGAGGATCTCTGTTATAGTTACTTAATGTGTATACTTTTTTAAAGTGGGCTAATCGTTTGCGATAGCAAGGGGTTAAGTTGACTAAACTTAGGTAAGCCGTAGGATTCCGTTACCTCGATATCCGTATCCTTAATATCGCCAAGGCATTTGACAGGGCCAAGCATAGAGCTCGCGAAGTTACCACCATAATACGATCAGCAGGGGATTATGCATATGGATCGCCAGATTCGCCAGCTTTATGGATGGTCGGATCGTCAAAGTAGACGTTGATGGTTCGTGCTCTAACACAAAACGATCAGAGGGGCCGTCTGCTTTTTTTACATTTACAGTAATAAATAAAAAAACCGGCCAAGTGCGAGTCGAACTCGCCCATGAAGGGTTCCGTACGATTTATGACGTATTAAAAAGACTACTTACTAGATCTCGTTCAAACTAATTTTCGGTGGAAGTTTGCATGGTAATGTAGGTACATCATATATTTTTTTTAGTTTTATCATTCTCTTATTTTAGAAGTTACAGGGGGACACACACACACACATTTTACCACTTTGGAAGTGTCTCTCGCGCAAACTATTCAGTTTAGAAAAAAAATATATTAAAAGCCTCAATATCATTTTTGAAGACCTATCCATATATACCCCACACATATGGGTTTGATGAAAAAAAATTTTTGAGTTTTACTTCTAAGTATGGGGAACCCCCAAAATTTATTGTTTTTTTTTATATTTTTGTGTAAAAATCTTAATGCGGATTACAGAATACATCTACTTACCATGTTTCAACAGTATAGTTCTTATAGTTTCGGAATAAAGTGGCTGTGACATACGGACGGACAGACAGACAGACAGACATGAGGAATCTATAAGGGATCCGTTTTTTGCCATTTGGCTACGGAACCCTAAAAATGAAAATGTGACATCGAACTATAAGAAGGATTGAAAACTTTATGCAGTTAAAACATTAAAAACACCAGGGTTAAGTGAGCAGCATCATGGTTGTCATATCAAATAGAGTCAGCTTTAATTCTGACTCTCTTTGGAAAACCATTCGCCTAACTAAAATCATGTTAGTTGTATATCTCGCGTAACATATCCACAAGATGCATGATACAAGCATGATGTTTTTATTTTACCAAACATATATAAACGATAAAAAAATAAAAGTAAAAATACATACTACAACTTTCCTTTGCCCGAAATAGGGACCAGTTCTAGAACAGCACCTTTCATTTCGTAAAAATCTGTAATGAAGAGATTTTTAATTTAACATTAGTGTCTTCCGTACCCATGGGTATTTTGGAGTTGGTAGCTTCTATAGCTTTTAATTCAAATTAGTTTAGTAGAACAGAAACTTGTTATGAAAAGTTCAATTAAACTTCGAGATTTTTGTTACTGGCCCGTTTATTCTGTTTAATTATACATTGTGTTAATTAAACCTTTAAGTTATTATAGAAATGCGTACTATCGACGCATGATAATTTAGTATTAAGTAACATACAAAGGCTGTGTGGGGTTCCAAACATACCTTACGAGGTAAAAGGCAATATCACCTGCGAAAGAGGCTCTGGATTTCCACACCAACCCGCAGGCAAGCGTGGTGAACGATTATAATGATATACTTACCTGTTTCGAGCGTCAACCTCGGGAAATTCATTTGTATGCTGAGTGATAATTCTTGTTTGGAGAATTCATACTCGTCTACGAGGAAGTTACTTGCACCAGTGATCAAACCGTTACTCATATTTGTTTGAAGCCTGCGAAGACATTGTTATATTGTTTTTATAATATTTTTATGAGTGGTGTATATTATTATTTGTGTTACATAGCTAATCGTCAATACTATTATTTATGGAATTACTTAAACGAGGCCTTCTCAACTATAGGAATACAAAACAGTCATCACATTTTTATTTTAAAGATGCCAAGTAATGATCTATTGGAAATTCTCATAAATGTATGAAAATCATAATGAAAGTAAACACAGATAAACTTTGGCATTACTAAGAAGTTACAAATTATATTCAAAACTTACCTTAAAATTGGTCCATTGAATCTAAATTGTGTAGCATGAAAAGCAAAGGGATCCACGCCGAGCAAAAAACTAGGTTCGTCTCCTTTTACTTTCTCAAACGAATTTATGTTTGTGTTCCATTTTATTGAAACTGAAAATAGTATGACATTTTGTCATTATCATTTCAACTGAAAGACGCTCACTGGGGGATTTTTGCCTTAAGGAGGATTTCAATCCGACCGAGCTGGACCGATTCGGCA
Organism: Schoenobius gigantellus; assembly: GCA_963935595.1. Taxonomy (NCBI): domain Eukaryota; kingdom Metazoa; phylum Arthropoda; class Insecta; order Lepidoptera; family Crambidae; genus Schoenobius; species Schoenobius gigantellus. Next base: position 20,962,604 of record OZ012544.1, on the reverse strand, counting down.
AATATTTATTTTCATATTTTCCTTAAGGCACAATAAGAAACTTCCTACCGGAGGGAGACTCTGTACCAGGGTCGTCTGCATAGGTACCTCCGTCTTACCTATTTCTACCGCAAAGCAGAAGTCTTGCATTGCTGTGTCCCGGTTTGAAGGGTAAGATATGGGCAGTGAAATTACTGGGTACCATGACTTTACATCGGATGTCACAAGTCGATTTTCGATTAAACATGTGTCATATATAAATATTTTTTATAAAAGATTTTACTCACTTGCTTCAGTATATGTAAAATAAATCGTTACAGTAAAAGTGCAAAACAATATAAAATTCATTTCTTAATCTTAACTCAGTCTTATCGGAGGGTTAACTGCACCATTAAATTTGTATACTTACGTGCATTATCAAAAAGATGTTTATATACCAATTAGTATTTTTATTTCGAAAGAGATATTTGACTATCTCACAGTATCTAAAGATTACGTAAAGATAATATTCTACTACGACAGAAACAATTTAGGTTAACCTAGACACATTTTATTTTTAGTAACACAGTTTTCAGATTTTGAATTCATTTAAATAGAAGATAATACGAAATGGTTATGCACTTTTTTGTCATAATGGTGACCATAATTTTAAATGTTTTTTTTTTCATAAAAAGAGGAACACGATGTTTCCTAATAAATATTGAGATCGGGTCTAATAAAAAATAGCATATAACATTAAGGCCTAGGGCCATCGACTAAGAACCCTACGGCGCAAAGCTTTCGAGATATGTTATGTGAGTGATGAAGGAGAGATCTCATAGAAAACCTTCGTCTTTAATTTTTTATTAATACACATATATTTCATTGTGCACCGTTTTTCCGTAGTTCCGGTAAAGTATGGCTATCACTAGGTATATCAGCTAGGCAGTGACGGATTTGATTTAATAATTGTACATAGTACTTTAAGATAAATAATGAATATCGGCTAACTTCGTGTTTCCGAAGATGACCGACACATCTAGGCAGTATATAATAAGAGCTGCTCTTATGATTGTAAATGAATTTTTGGGCAAACTACTTTTTGTCAAATGTCTTTAATAGACGATTGTTTCCGATGATTCCGATGCCCATTATTTATCTTGATGTACTATACATATATGAGTAATTATGTATATAGTAAAACTTTCGACAAATATGTCAGTAATTGGTACAAACTACGAAGGCTAATGTTGCCTTTCTTCAAATCACACGCGACAGGGGAATATTACTGGTTAATACCACATCATGGTGCAAATACTTAGATTCGATGCGTTTTATCACTCCACATGGTGTCTTCAGGATGTTGCCTTCACTGCGTTCGAATTGAGAATACATGTATTGCTGCTGCCTTTCTTCCCGTGGATGCTGTTAGAGTCGACTTAGGAGATAACTGCAATCATACCTCTGCAAAGAGGTTCAAAACTCGTATCAGAACCTTATATCATCAATGTATTCATTGATGTAGACTTTATTATTTAATTCGTAATAAAATGTCATCTCTAGGTTAATCTCTAGGTTATCATTGAATGTACTCGGGTGTTCGCTTAGTTAATGAACTAAACTGAACTCTGGGGGGCTATTGTCTAAGAAAAAATCTATCGCGTTCGCTTACAATTGACATTGACAGTCGCCGTCTATCCATCGCTCCTTCATAAAAGGATGTCGGCGTCGATGTCAGAGTGTTGTATTCGCGGCGCAATGGTTGTCAAATTGTGACATACTTGACTTGTGACTTAATGTCCTATGTCCCCCAGGTGGGGCAGAGGGCGTCCACAGTAATCCTCCATTGTGATCGATCTTGAGTTTCGCACTTGATTTCGCTCCACGTCTTGCCGATGTGTTTGGCCTCGTCTGCTACTGTACGCCGCCAAGTTTGCTTAGGACGGCCACGTTTGAAGACGACACCGACTCTGACCAGGAGCTGGAGGTCGATGCGGCCCCTATTAAGGGCAAAGGGAGGAAGAAGCGCTCCCCGGAACCCTCGGCTGAACTCCTGTGCAACAGGGCAGAGGCAAGAGCCAAGGCGCTGACAGAGGTTGCACGCAAGTCCAAAAACATGAAGGGGACTTGCGTGAGGGAAATCAGAGAGTCCTCAGACTCTCTGCTCGAGATCGTCCGGGCTCTGGCGTCCAAGAATGACTCGGAAGAGGTGCGTCGGCTTCGGGCCGATAACAAACGACTCCGGGGTCAGTTGGACGTCATAACGAGCGAATTAAAGGCTCTTCGTCGGGCCTTCTCAGAGCGGGGGGCGGAACACCCAGAGGGCCGTCGTGTCGTAGCGACCCCCCCTTCCGAAACTGTGGAGCGGGCAGAGTCGGAGGCTGTTACTTCTGACGATGCCATGGAGGAGGAGCTGCCTGAGGTGCAGCTCCCGACAGTCCAACCGGCGAAGGACGCTCCCGCTGAGGCACTCTCCAGAGTGGAATTCCTGGAGAGTATGGAGTTCATGCAGCGTGAGTTGCTGGCCCAGGTGGGCTTTATGGTTTCGGCCCGCCTCGAGGGCCTGGAGGTGGATGGGCGGCTTATGCCAGCCCAGGTTCGGAGACCATCTTTGGCAGCAGACCGCGCTAATCAGCTGCAGCCGCAGCCACTGCAGCAGCGGCCAGTTAAAGCCGTAACGGGCAATACCACTCTTGCCCCGCCGGCTAATTTGCCAAAAGCGGCAAGAGTGGTCAAGAGGAGGACGGCGCTCCCAACACCTGCGGCGGTCCCCTCCTCGTCGGAAGTCACGGTACCGGACGAGGGCTCCTGGTCCGTGGTCGTACGGCGCGGCCGCAAGAAGCCGGCAACAGACGGAGCGTTGCCCATGAACGCTGGAGCCCCTGGGGCCACCGCAGCGCAGAAGGTGCCGAAACTGCCCAAGGTACCGCGCTCCCTAGCGGTAGTGGTGGCCTTAAAACCTGAGGCAGTGGCGAAAGGCCTCACATACGGTGAGGCCATTGCTAAAGCCAAAGCATCGGTTAGTCTCAGCGCCCTTGGCATTGGGCCAGCGAAGTTCCGGACAGGGATAACCGGGGCCCGAATTATAGAGCTCCCGAAGGAGACATCCCCGTCCCAGGCGGACACGCTGGCTGCAAGGCTAGGGGAGGTTCTTGGCGACGAGGCCAAGGTGTCCCGTCCGGTGAAAACGGCGGATATCCGGATCATAGGCATCGATGACTCGGTGTCCGCCGAAGAGCTCTGCCAGGTCCTGGCACAAGCCGGCGGCTGCCCGGCCCACCACATAAAGGTGGGCCGCGTCCATACGGGGGTGCGTGGCGTTGGGGCGGCCTTCGCCTCAGTGCCAGTGGAGACCGCAAAACGTCTGGCTGATGCCGGGCGCATTGAAGTTGGATGGAGTTCTGCCTCCATCCAACTTCTAGAGCAGAGGCCCATGCGATGTTTCCGCTGTATGGGCATGGGCCACCCTATACAGCGGTGCCCCTCTGCTAAGGACCGCAGCGGCCTCTGTTTCCGCTGCGGGTCGGAGGGCCACAAGGCGGTCGACTGCTCGGCGGAGCTAAAATGCGCCGTCTGTACAGATGCAAAGCGACCGGCCAACCACCGCATGGGGGGTATGAACTGCAGCCCCCCGCCAGTCAGAGGCCGCTTGGCCCCGACACGAGTGACTGTGGCCCCGAGGAGCCCGGCATCACCAGCCCCTCAGACAGCACCGGTCGCAGCGGCGGCCCAGGAGGAGCCAATGGAGACCACTAATGCCTAGTGGTCCCATAAAGCTCCTCCAGGCGAATATTAACCACTGCGCCGCGGCACAGGACCTCTTATGTCAGTCCGCGGCGCAGTGGGGTGTGGGTTTGGCGATTGTGTCGGAGCCGTATTACGTTCCGCCGCAATCGCCCAACTGGTTGGTGGCGGCGGATGGTTCCGCCGCCTTAATGCGGGCGGCGCGTGGTACAGCCCCCTCTCTCGTTTTAAGAGAGAGGGGTACTGGCTACGTGGCCGCCATGTGGGGGGGAATGTTAGTCGTGTCGACTTACTTCTCCCCCAATCGCAGCCGGGCGGACTTCGCGGTCTTCCTGGCTGCGCTAGAAGGGGTCGTCCGGAGGACGGCCCCGGTACCGGTGCTGATCGCGGGGGATCTCAATGCGTGGGGGTCCTCCAGAACCAGCCCAAGGGGTGGAGATTTGGAATCCTGGGTTCTGTCCCTGGGGCTCCAGATCCTGAATAGGGGCTCAACCCCTACCTGCGTCCGGGTGCAAGGCATGTCCATAGTGGACGTAACCTTCGCCACCCCCTCACTCGCCCGTCGAATTAACGACTGGCGAGTAGAAGAACAAGTGGAGACCCTGTCGGACCATTTATATGTTCGATATGAGGTCTCCTCGGCATCCCAAGGAGCCCTGAACCGCAGGGGCTCTGCAGTGAGCGCCTTTCCAAGGTGGGCGCTCACCAAGCTCCGCCCGGATGTGGCGGAGGAGGCGGCGATGGTGCGGGCGTGGGCAGAAGTGCCACCCAACCTCGCCGGGGATGTCGACGGTATGGCGGAGCTCTTCGCAGATGACATGAAGGTTGTCTGCCAAGCCGCCATGCCAAGGGCGCAGGCCTGCCCCGATAGGGGGCAGGTGTACTGGTGGACGCAGGAGATAGCGGACCTGCGTACCACCAGTATGAGGGCCAGGCGCGCCTACGTGCGATGTCGAAGGCGCGCCAGAACTGCACCCGACGAGGAAGCTGAACTTCGTCGGGTGTATGCGGCAGCCAAGAAGGCCCTGCGGAACGAAATCTGCAGGGCCAAGGAGGAGTCCAGGGAGCAATTCATACGGCTCCTGGACGACGATCCGTGGGGGCGTCCGTACCAGGTGGTGAGGGGTAAGTTTAAAGCTTCCGCTCCCCCCACCTCCGCTATGGACAGCGGGCTGCTGGACCGGGTGCTGGGGACTCTGTTCCCCGATCCCGGTCCGTTCCAGCCTCCCAGAATGGTCCCCCCGGACACTCCTCCGGAGGAAGTGGCTGTCGCCATCCCTCCCGTGTCGAACGTGGAATTCGACACGGTGAGGGATAGGTTCCGGCGCAAAAGGAAGGCGCCGGGACCGGACGGTGTCCCAAGCAGGGTTCTGGCCCTGGCCCTGGGGCACCTCGAGGAGCGGTTCCGGGCGGTGCTAGACTTGAGCATCGCCTCGGGCCGCTTCCCCAGTCGGTGGAAAGTGGGCAGGCTCTGCCTATTGAGAAAAGAGAGTCGCCCTGCGGATTCCCCGGCAGGGTACCGGCCGGTGGTGCTGCTTGACGAGGCTGGGAAGTTCCTGGAAAAAATTCTAGCTTCCCGCATCGTCAAGCACCTAGAGGACAGGGGGCCGGACTTGGCGAACAACCAGTTCGGCTTCCGCACCGGCCGGTCCACGATGGACGCGGTGGCCCTCCTCAAGAGGTGGACTGAGGGGGCCACAGCTCGTGGAGAAGTTGTTGTTGCGGTGTCTCTTGACATCCGCAATGCCTTCAACAGCTTGCCCCACGAGTGCATAAAGGAGGCACTCCGTTTCCACCGGGTGCCTCCGTACCTCCGCGCCCTCGTGGAGAGCTACCTGGACGATAGGTCAGTTCTCTACGAGGGACCGGACGGTCGCGTCCATACGTGGGCAATGGCAGCAGGTGTGCCCCAGGGCTCCGTACTAGGTCCCCTACTCTGGAACCTGGGGTACAATTGGGTCCTGCGAGGCGGCCTCCTGCCACGAACGGAGGTCGTCTGCTTCGCTGACGATACGCTCATCGCGGCGAGAGCTAAAACGGGGGAGGAGGCGGTCCACCTTGCGTCGGTCTGCACCTCTTTAGTTGTCCGACGCATCCGCCTCCTGGGCCTGGACGTGGCCCTCGATAAAACGAGGGCCATGAGTTTCCACGCCCCCCGTCGCAGGATCCCACCGGGGCTCCGAGTCCGAGCAGAGGGGGTCCGTATACCGGTCGAGTCGCACCTAAAGTACCTCGGCCTAGTTCTGGACCCCCGATGGAGTTTCGAGGAGCACTTCAAGCTCCTCACTCCACGGCTGTGTGCTGCCGCAGCCGCACTCGGACGGGTCCTCCCTAACGTGGGAGGGCCAGGATCGGCGTGCCGTCGACTGTATCACGGGGTGATACGGTCGATGGCACTCTACGGAGCCCCGGTATGGGCGGAGTGCCTCTCCCCCCGAACGGTGGCCCTCTTGCGACGTCCGCAGAGGGTCATAGCAACCCGGGCCGTGCGAGCTTATCGCACGGTCAGCCACGGCGCGGCCTGCGTGCTTGCGGGTCAAACGCCGTGGGATGTCGATGCACGCGTCCATGCGGAGGTGTATCGACATCGGGTTGCCGTTAGAGTGCGGGGGGGACGATCCGCTCCTGAGGAAGTGGAGCGGGTTCGTACCCAGGCGCAGAGGGAGGCTCTGCGTCGATGGGGCGAGGCACTCGCCTTCCCAGCTGCCGGCCACCGGACGATAGAAGCGATACGTCCGGTGTTGGAGGAGTGGGTAGGGCGCCGGCAGGGCAGTCTCTCATTCCGCATGGTGCAGGTACTGACCGGACATGGTTGTTTTGGTCACTACTTGCAGCGGGTCGCGCGTCGGGAGGAAACGCCGCAGTGTCATCACTGCGACGCTCCCGACGACACTGCCGAGCACACCCTTTTGGTGTGCCCGGCCTGGCGACGCCAGCGCAGCGAACTCAATGCTGCGCTGGGAGACGGAGACCTCTCGCTGCCGAGCATGGTCGTGGCCATGCTCCGTGGCGAGGCGGAGTGGGGGGCTGTCGCCTCCTTTTGCGAAAACGTCATCTCGCAGAAGGAGGCCGCGGAGAGGGAGCGGGAGAATGATCCTCAAGCCGCTCCCATCCGCCGTAGACGGACAGGCAGGCGAAGGCGGGCATTCGCACAAGCGATGCCCGTCTAATGACCCTGCCGTGGAGGCCTGCATGCACGGTTGGCCCCGTGCACGCCGCCGTAAGGCCCTCCGTCTGGGGATTGCCCTGGTGTTCTCGGGCAATCCCCCCTTGGCGATAGCCTGACCAGTTGGTCAGGCTTGCCCGGGCGCGTGGGTAGTGGAGTCGCAGTGTGGACCTTACCTAGCGCGCCCATAAGGGCAGGAAGAACACCGGGGGGTTTTAGTGGGTAGGCTTGGCACTCTGCCGAGAGAGCCCCACTGCCGTGACTGCCACACGGGTCGAAGTTGTGCGAAGGTAGCTCGGGCCCTGGCAATTCGTGAAGTGATATCCTCTTCGGTGCCCCCAGTCTCTGACACGACGCTCCCGAGGTAGGTGAATTTGTGGACGCGTTCCACATCCTCTGCACAAATCCGTAGTGGTGTGCGATTCTCTACTCCAGATCTTATCTCTTGAGTCTTCCGGATGTTAATTTTGAGCCCGATCATGCCTGCCTCTCGTTGCAGGTCGTCCAACTTGGATTGCATGTCGCGATGTGTATGGCTCAGCAGGCATAGGTCGTTAGCGTAATCCAAGTCGTCCAACATTTCTGTTAGACCCCATTCTATTCCACGTCGCTTACCATAATATGCACGCAACATAGCTCCGTCAAGGACAATGAGAAACAAGAGAGGCGAGAGTAAGCAGCCCTGACGGACGCCTGAATGCACATCAATATCGTCAGAGATCAGGCCGTCGTGTTACTCTACAGGAGTATTTCCTGTAGATGGCCTTTACTAAGGTGATGATCTTAGGCGGAACACCAATATCGGAAAGTCGCGACCATATACTTGTCCACTTCAGAGTATCAAAGGCTTTTTCGAAATCCACGAAGGTAAGATATACCTCCCGTTGCCATTCTGATGCCTGCTCAAGAATGATACGCAGAGTGTTAATTTGGTCGACGCACGAGCGATTTGGGCGGAAGCCAGCCTGTTCCCTACGGAGAAGAGGTTCAACAGCCCCCGACAACCTATCCAGGATAATCTTACAGAAAACCTTTGACGGTATCGAGAGCAAAGTGATGCCTCTCCAATTGTTACATTGGCTAAGGTCACCTTTTTTGGGCACAGTTATCAGTAGCCCTTTGTTCCAGTCGTCTGGCAGCTCTTCATTTATCCAGATTTTTCTAATTAAAGATGACAAAGCTTCTGTGGCGGAGAGTAGGTCAGCTTTGAGCATTTCTGCAGTAATAAGATCGAGGCCTGGAGCTTTGCCAATCTTTAGGGAGAGGATGGCTCCGGCCACTTCGTCATGCGTCGGTGGGTCGACATTGATGTTGAGAAGCCTAGGTAGCTTCCGATACATCAGGCGCCGTCGTTGCTGAAGGGCGGAAGATCTTCTCAAAGTGCTCACGCCAGCGTTGCAGTTGCCCTTCGGACGTCACAATTAGTTGCCCGTCGTGCGATCTCAGAGGCTTCCTCTTGGGTCTACTGTTTCCTGCCAGGGTTTTGGTCGCTTTGTAAAGCTCTCTCAAATTGCCGGAGTTAGCAGCGAGTTGGGCCTTATCAGCAATCCCGTCAGCCCATATTCTTTTGTCGTTTCTTGTGCTGCGGTAAATTTTTTTCGTATCTGACGGTATTGCTGTCTGAGGTCGGCTAGTAGTCGATCATCGCTGTTTTGTAGCAGTTTTAAATCAAGCTCTCTTCGGTCCCTGACAAGCTGCCACGTGTGTTGTGAAATCCATTCCTCGCGAGTGTGTGTATTGTGCCCCAAGATGTTAGAGCTGGCCTCTGTGTAGGCCACTTTAATGCGGTTCCACTCTTCGTCTATTGAGTCTTCATCTGCTTTGAGACTAGAGAAGCGATTTCGAAGTACAAGCCTGTATTTAGTACAAGTGTCAGGGTCTCTTAGTTTAGCGACGTCGAACCTTCTTCCAATCTTTCCCGGTCGCCAGGCTGGTCGTGCTACGGCAACCTTGAGGCGCATTTCGGCAACAACCAAGTGATGGTAGCTGTCAACATCAGCACCTCTTCGATTTCGAACATCGAGTAGCGAGGAGCGCCATTTGGAACTGATGGCGAGGTGGTCGATTTGGTTTTTGCTTACGCCATCAAGTGAGTTCCATGTGTGCTTGTGTATATCCTTGTGGATAAATAAAGTACCGCCAATGGTCAGGTCGTGATGCTGGCAAAACTCGATAAAACGTTCTCCATTCTAATTCAAATTCAAATTCAAATTCAAAAATCTTTATTCAACATAGGCCTTTACAGGCACTTATTGACGTCAAAACAAAGCAAAACATTCTAATTTAAAGGAAACATAAATTTAACCTTGTATGTGCATACATCCTGAATATACCTACTCAAGATGTCTGCAAATACAAGTAGTAATGGAAAAAAAAAAAAAAAAGTTGAATCTGAACCTGTTCGGAAATTGGGAGAGCCTTCTCGAGAAGAACAGGCAAGAAACTCGAAAGGTCAAATTTTTTATCTCCTCTTTTAAATCGCCATTTACAATTTTGGTTTTGTTACATAGTCATTGAAACTTTTTAAAAAAAATACAATCGGTATGCTTACATACACTTAAAATGTCAAAAAATAAGTTATAGACGTATACATTAATCATAATACAATAAATAATGTTGTTACCAAACATTTGATAACTTAGTCTAATTCAAAATCAGTGTCAGTTCTTTTCTGCCAACAACATTTGTTAACATCAATAGCTATACACAACAACACGATTATTGACATTATAACGAATAATAACTTCATATTAACACCAGGCATTGGCATCATTTAAATAATCGTTGACTTTATAATATCCTTTACTCATTAGAGTCTTTTTTACATGCGCTTTAAACTTATGAAAAGGCAAGTCAGTTACACTATGTGGAACTTTATTGTAAAACGTTATACATTTCCCCATAAATGAGCCTCTAGTTTTTTGGAGTCTGTACGTTGGAACGGCAAGTTTATTTTTATTTCTTGTGTTTAACTGGTGAACGTGGAAATTGGTTTCAAATGTATTATAATTCTTATAGACATAAATCAAATTTTCATAAATGTATTGTCCTGCTAAGGTCAATATATTAATTTCTCTAAATAAATCTCTTAGAGAATCCCTTGTTCGTAAATTATAAATAGCGCGAACTGCTCTTTTTTGAAGTACGAAAATACTTTCTATACTAGCAGCCGATCCCCACAGTAGTAGTCCATACGACATAACACTGTGAAAATAACTAAAGTAAATCAATCTTGCCGTTTCAACATTAGTAAGTTGTCTTATTTTTTTAACTGCATATGCCGCAGAACTAAGTCTGTTTGCCAAGGACTCAATATGTGGATCCCACTGCAAACGTGAATCTAATGTAATGCCCAAAAATTTGGTACAATCAATGAATTCAATAATTTGATTATTCATTTCCACAATAGTATCCACTTTCCTTACATTTGGCAATGAAAATTTTATACATTTAGTTTTATTTGAATTTAATGATAAGTTATTAATTGTGAACCAATGCAATACATTAGAAAGAGTACTATTTACAACGTCAGTATTTTCATTACCTCTGTCAACCTTAAATATTAAAGAAGTATCATCTGCAAATAGTACTGTATCGCACAGATTGTTAGTGAAATGTGGGAGATCATTAATGTAAATTAAAAAAAGCAAAGGTCCTAATATCGATCCCTGAGGTACACCCATAGTTATAGATGCACCAACAGACTCAGTTTTGCTAATAACAACTTTCTGGACCCTATTGGACAAATAAGACTCCATAAGGCTAATTGCTTTTTCGGTGACACCATAATGTTTGAGTTTATTTAAAAGAGTCTGGTGACTAACGCAGTCGAAAGCCTTCGACAGGTCACAAAATATACCAATCACATCTTGTTTACACTCCCAAGCGGCAAAAATGTGTTTGAGAAGTGCAACTCCAGCATCTGTCGTGGAACGACCTTTGGTAAAACCAAATTGGTTCATATGAAAAATGTTATTACATGTAAAATGATCTATTAACTGCTGAGATACAATTTTTTCGAATATTTTACTAAGTGCTGGTAGAATCGAAATTGGTCTGTAATTTGAAGGATCGTTTTTATTCCCAGATTTAAATAATGGTATTAACTTGCTATTCTTCATGAGGTCGGGGAAGACACCTTCATCAATACATTTATTGAATATCAACGCGAGTTGCGGGGCAAGTTCTATTATAACCGATTTGATTATGTGGGTCGAAATACCCCAAAGATCTTCAGTTTTTTTCGTACTAATCATACGAAATGTTTTTAGCACAGTGTCAGCGTCAATGTGACAAAATTTGAAAACCTTGTTGCACCTCTCTACACTCTGCCTTAGGAGAGCTACAGCTTCATCAGAACACGAGTTGAGACTACTTGTAGTTTCTATGGGTATGCGAGAGAAGAAGTCTTCGAATGCATTGGCAACTGCCTTGTCTGATTTGATTGTTTCATTATTGATTTCTAATGAGAAAGAATTTGCAGTACTTTTAAGTTTACCTGTTTCCTGATTAATGATATTCCAGGTGGTTTTTACTTTATTTTTAGATAAACTGATTTTGTTACTTATGTACATAGCTTTTGCGGACATGCACACTTTCTTAAATGTTTGAGAATAATTTCTAACATAATTTATGAAAGAGGGGTCACTAGAGGTTACTTTTAAAGCGTAAAGGTCAAACAGTTTCCTTCGACTTTTGTATATACCCGGAGTAGCCCAGTCACTGAATTTCTTACTCCCGTTTTTGAGTTTAATGACCTTTTCCTTGAATATATCATTACATTCATTTTTAACTACATGGAATAAATTATTATAGAGATTATTGGCGTTCGTCCCCTCGATCGACAAATTTGCAGTTTGATTAACAAGATTTTTTTTTAATTTCTCTATCCCGCGTTTGGTTATAGGTCTACAGGTAATCTCACGTATAGAACAAACATGATGGTGCTCGAACGAAGCTAGTTGACCGCTGTGGTCAGAATTAATGCAGTTAATAATTAACTTATCTTGTACATTACAGTTACAAAAGATGTTGTCTAAGCAAGTAGCAGACGTAGCTGTAATTCGGGTTGGTTCTTGAAAAACATAATTCAAGTTAAATGACTTAAATAAATTAATAAATCTACTAGATAATTGTGATTCCTCTAAAATATTTATATTAAAATCACCGCATACAATGATTTTTTTAGTTTTGCTAGATACTATTCTTAATACATCTTCCATACTGGATTCAAACTCTGAGTAATTTCCAGAGGGGGGTCTGTATACACATATTATAATAAAATTATCAAGTTCCACACATGACAGCTCAATGATTCGTTCAATGGAGAGAGAAACTATGTCTTTTCGTTCTTTAAACTGTAAGTCATTATGTAAAATGATTAGGGATCCACCTCTAATAGCTGTTTTTCTAGTGAATGAACTCACAATTCTATAATTATTTAAACTTATTAACAACTCATAATTTTTTAGCCAATGCTCAGTAATAAAATTCTCGTTGCGTACTCCAAGTCCCTGTGTACCCATGTGTCGTCCATTGTCAAATTGTAGGCGACCGTAATTGATTTTTTCTTAGACAAAAACCCACCTGAACCACTGTTTTCCAAAACACAGGTTGACTTGGATTGGAAGTCAGCGGACTATGCATGAGAGCTTGTAATGTCCTAACATAATTTTATTATTGTGTGTGACGTCCGTAAGCTGTGTTTATGAATAAAATTATTTGTTACCATTGCCACTCAAAAAGGGGCTTTTGAATCATCAATATCAGTAAATAAAACTCTTTTTTACTCACTGAGTGAATAAATACATTTTCAATTTGGAACACGTACGAATTATTAAAAAATAAATAAAACGAAAACGAAACGTGCTAAAAGTACCTATAACTGGCTGGCTAAATTGAGCTATTCCATGGACTTATTTGAGTTAAAATATCCCGCCAAGCTTAGTTATTTTACTTTTCTATCTGTTATCGTGTTTTCTTCATAAAGGCGAATACCAGATTTCAGATCAATCAGGCACTGGCAAGTAGGTCAAATTTTACTTGCAAGATTTGACGCATACAAATAGTGTGATTTAAATCCAAGCGTGTAAAAAATCAGTATAAGTAGGTACAGACTGTATTTTACAAAATGGGTTTCGGTTTGAAAATAGTAAATTTTTTACAGAAATCGCCGAACTTTCGATAGCACGCAAAGGGTTAACATTTGATACCTTGTGTAGAACAATTTTTTGTAGGATTTGAGTCCAGCTATCAAACGGCTTGGTTTGGACTCTCTATTTTGCTTGACAAAATAGAGAGCGGCCGTTTCTTCTTGAGCGATGTTATGCAAATAATACCTATGCAATGCAAGTGTTTTCATGGATATATCAATCGGCAGTGCATTCCATAACTGAGCAGTGCGCAACTGTAAAGGAAGGATTAAGTCATCATAACATATTAATTTATATTAGACGTGACGTGATAAAGTTTTGATAAATTACGCTGGCTGCATGAGTTATAACAGCAGTCAGCAGTCCTACGTATCGTTTCCATTGGTGGGAAATTATATGGAATTGACAGGAACGTTTTAAATTTTTTTTGTAGCGCTTACTACAAAAAGAAATGGCTAGAGCATTTTTTTCTATATTGGAATAGAATACCGAATATTCGTTAGCTTTAAAAATTAAACCAAATTATTCGTACTTTTTAAAATTTCATCTATCTAAAATTTTATCTTTCTTGAATGGACGTCATTAGACTCATCCAACATCCAAATTATTCAAGCGATATTCTTCTATTCGATAACTTAATATCCTGTTTCGTTTAAAGGTATTGAATACAATGATAATTTAAATTCTAAACGGAAGAATATAATTATCTTTAGGCAATAAAATCTGGGTACGTTCAAATAAATGAACGATTGAGAACGATGAATGCACCTAGCCGATGTACCTAACCAACCAAATCTTATGAATGGAATGAGTCTACATGCGTCAATTTAACAATGAACATAGAATTTTAATTCAATTAATTTTCCCACCGACAGAAAAGGATTCAACAGTGTGTTAGATTAAATTTTCTGACGAATTCATTCATGGCCTTGACTCATTTCCGAATAGGTACCTACAGACAGAATGTGATTAAACTATATCTGGCACTCACTCCACGTTCATCGACTCTATAGAATATAAAAACTTAATGTTTAAAACAATACCTACATATCATCTACTGTTACATCAAAATCTAACAATAACTTCAGTATTATTATTCTACATACTGATTGAATATCTCTATATCCATATTTTACATTTACAAATAGTGATGTGTAAAACATTTTCTTTTAACTCTACGTCAGTGCGAGACTCATTGAGCAACTCCTCCGGCCCGTTACGTGATAGGTAGATACTTTATCTAGGTAGGTTTATATATTTTTTTAAATAATAATATAAACTATATTTGTAAGAATCAATCCATTATCCATTAAGTACGTATTTGAATTCTGAACAATACTCAAACAGTTTCTGTTCCATTAACTTGTGCATTACTATTTAGAATGGCCATTAAATTAGATCTTAACCTTAGAGTAACATATTTATTTATTTTATTTTATTTTTTTATTCTTACATTTTGGGATAGCTAACAGCTTCTTAAAATAAAATTAACACTGGCTTATAATATCTTAAAGCTATTGATAAGCTACCGCATATAGGATAACTTACACAATAAAACACTTGAATGTTTAAACATCGTACTTATCTCGTGTGTTTTATCGAACTCCGAAACGGCCTATTTTTAGGACTTTTTTTTGGGTAAGTATATTTGGTAGGTCTGAGAATAGGACGTAGGCTATTTTTATACCCCTAAGTAAGTTTGTTAGCCCTAATATTTTTCCTACAGAATCTCTACTCTACTTTTGATGGATACATACCCTTAAATGTTATTGGGGTGTTCAGTTACACCCTGTGTAGGTATATATACATGTATAAAGATGAATGGCCGCTCGTTTGTCTCGCTAAATCGGCTCTACCGATTTGAATATATTTTTTTTTGGTCACTTTAATTCAGGGTTGGTTTAAGAAATAATGGGAAAAATTCTCAAGAAAAACCCAGTTGCTGCCGGACAGTAACTTTCTTTGACTGTCCGCCAGCTAACGAGCCCTTGAAAACTGGGCGGGCTTAATTCACTTACCCAATCAACGTAATTATTATTAATATCTTACATAATTAGATTGAACTACTTTCTAATATACATATAAGAATCTCGTGTCAGTTATAGAACTCCTCCGCAACGGTTTGACCAATTTCTATGAATTTTTTTCTATATTTGATGCTGAGAATAGATCTTAGGCAATTTTTAACCTGTTTTATTTAGCTTGCCCTGTTTGTTTGGGTCCAATCTCGATTGAGCTGGAATTTAGTATGGACACCTTTAGTTCCGATGACAATGCAATTATGTATAATTATTATTATGTTCACTTTCCATAAAATGGTTTAAGTTAAAAAATTTTTTACGTATTAATAATTTAACAGCGATAAGATTTTTACTGGCGAATCCTAGTTCGCGGGCACAGCTAGTAATTGAATAAGATTGTTGGATTAGATTTTGCATTTTGTTTGACGCGAATAAATGCCTGTAAAGGTTTATATTAAATAAAAAATGTTGACTTGACTAGTACCTAGTATGTAATTATGTATCATACTATTGTCTCGCCAGAAATGGTTTGAAAGTGAAGCAAACAAGAAATGCTTATTTCGTACAGATAAGAGATCCTTATTAGGAATAAATGGTTGCATTGTAAGCTCGATATGAGTCATTTGATGATAGAGTTTTTTTGGAATGACCTAGCTGTTTTCCATTGAAAGCGAAAACTGCGAAGGGACCTTAAGCCGGCCAAGTGCGAGTTAGTCTCGCGCACTGTGGGTTCTGTACAAATACTTATATCTAAGTATATAGGTAAGAAACGGTTTTCTGATCTTTCAAAGGTTCCTACTCGGAGACAGAGAAAAAATCAAAAGTCCATTTCGGAGGGAAATCCAACAAGGTCCTACTCGGAGCTAGGTTATTACCTGAATTTTACAAATGAAGTAAGTGCCCTGTGCCGCTAAAAGTTGAGTCGAATTATGAAATTTCTGGTCTTCTGAGGTAGGAGGCGCTTGTGATGTGATATACCAGTGGTTGTGGATATACCAGCGACCGAATCACCAACGTTGAGGTACTAACTAAGCAGGATCAAGAAATGAATACCATCAAGCGACGGAAGATGTCGTACTTTGGTCACGTGATGAGAAATGATAAATTCAAGCTACTCCAACTCATCATCCAGGGAAAGATTGCTGGAAACAGAAGTACTGACAGGAGGCGCCAATGATGGTATAAGAACCTGCGGGACTACTTTGGCTGCAATGCCACCTAATTATTTAGAGCAGCAGTTTTGAAAGTTAAAATTGCCCTGATGTTGTCCAATCTCCTATAGGAGAGGAACTAACGGAAGAAGATAGATTTTGATTTCCTTGTGAAATTGCAAAATATGCGAAAATATGCAACATGAATCAACGGTCATATCTTTTAATCGCGTTGACTTACAAGTTTGATTTTTTTATAGCTGAAAGAGACTGCTGACCAGGGGCGGATCGTGAATTTGTGGGGCCCTGAGCTAATACGGCTCTCTAGGGCCTATTAATATTCAACTAATTGTCATTTTGCCAAGAAACTATTTTCTATAATGATTTAGACGTATACGTTATAGGAAAAAATTGAGAATTAAAAAAGAGTTCGTGTTTATGTATGTACAAACAAATTCTACGACATTATTATAAATCAACACATCAAACTTTCGTTTGAGGGTTTGATGGTCGCGCTCACGGGTTGATCGGTGTGGGTTGCCAAACTTATGATTGTTTTTTTTAATTTTACATACCTATTTTGTTTCTTGACTTGAAAACAATTGTCGTCTATTGTTTTTAATGGGGGCTGGGGCCCTTTGTATACACTGGGCCCTGGGTTGAAGCCCAAAAAGCCTTTAGGTAGATCCGCCCCTGCTGTTGACCCCGAGTATGGAAATTTGAAAACAGTTTCATATCTCTAACGTTATTCAGAAAAAGGATCTTGATAGACATAGAATAGATGGACGACAAAGTGATCCTTTAAGGATTTTTTCTATGTACATTTGACTTGCCAATTGTAATGAACTACTTACCTATGCAATATAAAATGTCAATTTTTTATACTCAACGAAGATGTTTATGGCTTTCATTTCAACTGATCTTTAATAATGGAAAGAAACTACCAGCGAGCTTCAACATAAATCAAACAAGTTACTACTTTTTTTATTTTAGAACAGGGAAGTTCTTGGTTTTCATCACACAAGGCCGAAGATGGAAGGGAACCTCACTTAGATTCATTAACAATAGAGGCACCTACAGCATTCCTTAAAACTTTTGCAAAAAATCTAAACAAACTAAAACTATTTTATTAAATAGCGCAAGGAAGTTGTTGATTGACTAATAATAACATTTAAAATATAGTACTTAAATGACTGTAAGTAAAATTAGTTGCCCATTTAACTATTTACATTATTTACGAAGCCCGGTGCTTTGAATTCCCTTCAGCTCGTTGACAGACGCTGTGTTTATGTCTCAGAATTTGAGATGCTATTCCCCAGTAAAATTTGATTTATTACGGTCCATGTGCGTCATTGTGAGCGTATATTTAATTATACCATTAGTTTGCTTTATCAGAAGTATTGAGAATTCATGAAATAATTCAAAATGAACTCATTCATAGTAGGTATTGCTGCTTGATGCCCATACGAAAATAGGATTATGAAATCATAATAAACGCATGGAAATAGGCGGATACAATGAGTAGGACTCGTCAGCTAATAAGAATGGAGCTTAAGAAACTACATCCCTCCCCTCTTTAGGTCATAGAATGGAGAGCTGAAAAACAGTATGAAACTTTCTCATTTTTCTGGGGACTTACAACTGATCCGTTTGATTTGGCAAGCTTAGCTTTTAAACCCACGACACCATTTAACTACAGGCAAGATGATGACAGATGGCAGAATCGTTAAATAGGTCGTCTTCGCCTGCAATTAGAGCGTGACGGAAGGAAGCCCACAAAAACTTCAATTAAACGACATGTTAATAAATCTACGTCGTCGACCTGGGCTTCACGCTTGTTCCTCGATGACGTATAGGTATAATTTGTCCGTCATCTCTATCAAAGTAATTGCTTGGAAAAGCCGACAATATGATGTGTAGAGAGATATTTTTTTGGGCTGAATTGGCGTAACTGGCAGTGTCATAAGAATTTAATTACCTATGGTAAAACATTGACAAAACTAACAAAGTCAAATTCAATTTTTTTTATTCTACATAGGCCTTTACATACCTTTATTGACGTCAAAACAAAGCATAAAATTTTAATTAGTAGGAAGGAAACATATTTGAAGCTTGTATGTATATCCTGAATATAACCAAGATGGCTGCAAATACAAGAAGAAAGAAAATAGTTGACTCTACCTACATTCGGAAATTGGGAGAGACATCGGAAGAGTACAGGTTAGAAACTAGGAATACCTAATTTTTAACCGACTTCAAAAAAGGAGGTTCTCAATTCGATGCGTATGTTTTTTTTTGTGTGTATGTTAAGCGATTGCTCCGCCAAATTTGGACCGATTTTCAAAATTCTTTGTTATTCGATAGAGTAGTACAGTCGGGATCTGATAATGGGATCCCAGAAAAACGAGGGAACCCTTAAATTCTATAGGTACGTCTAACGTGTTTCATGTTTTTCCGAAGCTATTGGGGTATTTGCGTCTGGCAGTCATGAACCGAGCTGATGGTGGAAGGATTCTTAACTTTTAGGAGTTAGAAGTTAGTTTCTAAAATAAAATAAGCACGTATTCACCCTTTGTCGTGTTCATTCAATTTACTTCGGTAAGCTAGTATTAAAATCACTAAAAAGATAAAAATAGAATAATAAATTAAAAACCAACCTCAAAAACACGTAACAGTTAAAAATAATATAACAGATAACATTACATTTCTATATTGAAGTCGGTGCCAAACGATGATCTCCTAGAAAGTCTTAAAATTTGGACCGACCTTAATATAGAAATGCAATGATCTGTACTTATTCCTATCCTATATTATTTTTAGCCTAGGTAGGTACCTACCAACTGCATTGGGAAAAGGCCAAAATCTTCATCAAGGTGGTCTAACCTTGCGGGGGCTCCACTGCAAGGCTCGATTTCGGCTCGGGCTTGTTAATGACATTTCATTGCAATATTACTTTCCACCCTTGTATTACAATGTAGGTACTATTAATAAGTTTGTATATGAGAAAAGGAGTTTGATTAGCCCCAATATTTCTCCTACAGAATCTTCACTTCTGATGGATACATAACTACCCTTAAATATTATTTGGTGTTCCGTAACACCCTGTTTATTTACTAAAACGTTGTGATTATCTTCTCCCTGATAGTTACTCTGGTCCGAGTACATAACCTATACTTATTGATCTATTTCAGGGAAACGTAAACCCGAGCGAATGACTCATAAGTAGTCTTGTTGATAGATTGTATAATTTTGTTCTTGGCCGTGAACTTGTGATCATTTGAAGATTAAAACTTCTATTAATAAATTTCTGAAGCTGTATTCATCGATATCCCGTTAAAGATAAAAACTGAATTCATCGTGTTTGTTCACTCAAGTTTATGGTATCTCAAAACTGCGGCGGATTCAGATTAGTTGTCTTGCTGAACAAAATATCAACGAGGTTGATATTTTTCTTGAATTAAGTAAGATGAAAAAGTCACCATTTTTTATCATGTACTTATCAGTCACCCTGTTAGTTAGTTTTTAGCCCTTTTTTACCATTGTAATCATTTGTAGGTACTATTTTAGAAACACCATCACTGTGCAGTTCTTCTAATAATAATAATCTAAGTTTGATTTTGTTGAAATATAATAAATAGGTATTTATCGATACAAACACTGATATGCAGTTGGACAGCAACAGTACAATTTAAAAAATGCATGCCCATTCCGTTATGTTTCTGACCGTTCCGGTACACGCTTCACCAGAGCAAGTGATCCGTATAAAGTCCTCGGAGTTTCCTTTCAAATAGTATGGGTGTTTAAGCCAAGTACCACGGCATTTTACTATTTAATAGTCCCATGCTCCATCCCGATCAGTACACACACCATCGTCCCAACAGCACACACGAAACAGCCACGCGATCTAACGAGACACGATCTAAATCAAAACGAATGTAATATTATGGTTTTAAGTTAAACTTTATGTTGTTGTTTGAAAAAATGTGGCGAACGATAGTGACTCTATTTGTCTTTCAGTGTGTGCTTGTGACTCTAGTAATGACAGCCCCGATAAGCCATGATTGTAAGTATCTTTATCTTAATATTTTCGCAATATCTCACGTGTGTGGAAAAATCTGCTGCATTTATGGAAATTTCATTTATTGTCTCTTAAATACTTTTAATTATACAGTCATAGGCAATCTATTTCTTTATTAATTATGTACATTTGCGTACAAAGACAGACTTAATGCCTGGGGCATTTTCTGCATGTGAATCTTTGGGTGATACAGAGAATTTAGAGTTACATGCGTATATATACCAACCACCTCCATAACGCAAAGCAAAATTTTTTACATAGTACGCAATCACATGAAAAATTTACATTACAAATGACCATAATGTAATAATGTAAATATTTTCGATTATTCAATTAAAAAATGACACATTTATAAATATAAAATACATATAAATATACCCACAAGTAAATAAGTGTCAGTATATTACCTATACAGCATATACGCTATATATACATTTCTTGTTTATTCAAAAAATATTTTAGTAATTGTGGTAATATAGTAAAGAAGAAGATTGCTTTTGTCAGAAAATATTTTCTAAGTAGTTAAGTAGGTGCTTTTGGTAAGAGGCCATTAATAATAATTATACTTCGAATCGAATAAGAGCGAATAAGAGCGTCGGTGGCGCTGTGGACTCGGCACTTGCCTTCCAATCGGGAGGTCCGGGTTCGAGACCGCCATGTACCACTGTGTTTTTCGTTTTCGAATTTCATATGTACATTTGTCTGACGCTCCTACGGTGAAGGAAAACATCGTGAGGAAACCTGCATACATCTGCGAAGAAATTCAAGAAATTCAATGGTGTATGTGAAGTCGACCAATCCGCATTGGGCCAGCGTGGTTGACTAAGGCCTAATCACCCTAACATAGGGTAGGCTCGAGCCCCTCGGTGGGGACGTATATGAGCTGTGATGATGATGATGATACTTCGAATCCCGCGTCATATAATATATTAGTCGGTCATATATGAGATAGAGTCATTGTTCTAGGTCAATAAATGAAATTAAATATTTCAGTCATTGGTGTTGGATTTAAGCTTATTAATAAAATACTTATATTTAAAATTTTCCGTTACTTTTCTATATCGTATAAGAGAAAATTAGTATGATTGTTGCGAGACTTCATCATGGTACTAATAGAGCAGAAAGAACACTTTCAGATATAATAAGCTTCTTTGATTGAAAGTAAGTGTTTGTTTAATTTGCGAATAAAATATTTCCTTGAAGATTTTCGGTAAGTTGGTACTATAGTTTATTAGGCGTTAATAAAATTGGCCTCGATTGAGGTTCGGTGTGATTGGCCACACAACGGCAACAGATGTCAAACTTTAGCAATGCTACGGATTATTTTACGAAGTGACAGGTTCGAATTCAATGCAAATGGTATTATCACACGAGAGAGAGACTTTTTCCGAAAAAAAAAAGATTTCATTGTACAGTTTTTAATTATACAAGCAATATAATTTAATAATATCATCTTCGAAGGCAGTCTCTTTAAAAGATTTTTTAATCGACAATCGTATAATATGTAGAAACTGTCAATAGTGGAAAGAATTTGTACCTACTAAATAAAAAAAAAGGGTTGTATATAGGTGTGTTCGGGACATCATGGGATCTCTAATGGGATCTAAAGCCAACTTTGCCTGCGCGTGGTGTGTACCCTGCTGTACAAAGAGCAAGGCTCCTAGGATCCCCCATCAATTGGCACTGTTCTAGTGTGGTCGAAGACGTTCCTAATCTCTTTACTGTGGGTGACTTATGGTGTATCACGGCTGGGTCGATGAAGATGATGAGTAACTAAATTATTATCGACATCATCATGCCAGCTGTAGGTAATAATAAACTCACTACAGCTTAAGGTATAATATGGTTTATTAAGGACGGGAAACCACAGAATTAAAGGGGTTTGGTTTTATCTCACTACGCTGGCCCACTGCCATATTATTACGGCGCCAACTGCGAAAGCGACCTGTATGCGGAGGTGCACAATGCTACGTGCGGTGCGGGCCCTGAGAACACTTGGGCCACGTACTTGGTGCGTAGACAGGTTATTTTAATGCGATTCAGCCCCATGGAGTGGCCACATCTAGACAAAAACATATTATTGCCATATGTTTAAGTACGTGTTACCATTTCAGTCCGGGGCCCACGCTACGAAGTCTCGAGCCCCGACAGCGTCCCGTACGTGGAGGTGCACAACGCCACGTACCGCGGCGCGGGCCCGCGCGAGGAGGCCCGGGCCACGTGCTCCGTGCGCACGCAC
This sequence comes from Schoenobius gigantellus, assembly GCA_963935595.1. Lineage (NCBI taxonomy): Eukaryota > Metazoa > Arthropoda > Insecta > Lepidoptera > Crambidae > Schoenobius > Schoenobius gigantellus. Next base: position 20,940,095 of record OZ012544.1, on the reverse strand, counting down.
GAGATTAACGCGACAGCCAACGCCACTATCACTAGGCGGCTCCATGGAGTGGCCACTTCGAGTAAGCTCCTTTAATGTTTTATTCTTTTTAGTTTACTAAACACATCAAGCAAAACAATATATTCTTAGTCTTAGCCAGTAACTATATTACCGTGGTAATGTGAACTTTTCAACTAGGTCAGTCAGTCATCACAGCTCATATACGTCCCCACCGAGGGGTTCGAGCCTACCCTATTTAGGGTGATTAGGCCTTAGTTAACCACGCTGGCCCAGTGCGGAGTGGTCGACTTCACATACATCATTGAATTTCTTCGCAGATGTATGCAGGTTGCCTCACGATGTTTTCCTTCACCGTAGAAACATCGTGAGGCAACCTGCATACATCTGCGAAGAAATTCAATGATGTATGTGAAGTCGACCACTCCGCACTGGGCCAGCGTGGTTAACTAAGAGCGTCAGACAAATGTACATATGAAATTCGAAACGAAAAACACATTAGATGTACCAATGGCGGGTCTCGAACCCCGACCCCCCGATTGGAAGGCAAGTGCCGAAACCACAGCGCCACCGACGCTCGTGGTACCTAATCGAAATGTACTGGCCACTTATGATTATGAACTGTAAAACTTAATTGACAGAAATAGTGTTCTAAATTCAAACATTACGATACTTAAGCCGCGAATCCGCGATATCACCAGGCGACATTTGTCCCGCGACACCGCAGGGGATGTTGCTCATTTGTGATCTCGCCTGACGTCACCGACGCGTCGGTTGCTAGGTACTAGCAATCTTACATGTCGACGGCATGTCGCACACTTATGATTTTGTATACTTCGAAACTGTAGAAGGACCATTGGCGTATCTAGAGTTTTTTTCAGCAGGGTCTGGCCCATGATTCATAGAATTTTGAAACGGTAGCCTTACATCCTGGGGTGGGCACTGAACCATTTCATGGTGGACACGGTCCACCCGGCTCCCCCTCTATTTATACGCCTATGAGAAGGACATGTGCGTTAGGTCAGGCTTTACTCGTACAACGCGTGTCATGTCACATATGGCTAAGGTATACCTACCTACCACCAACCTTCCACGTAAAGGCGAGCGATATCGTATACCTAGTGAAAAGATGTCTTAAGTCTTTCTTCCCTTAATTATTGAATAACGCTTTTACAGGAGAGCTCCACAATTCGATACAGCGGCTAGAAGTGATAATCTACGGGCAGATGCAGCAGCTGTGGCAGACTTTGGACGCTCTCAGGACGCAGCTTGCTGGCAGCGCTAGGGCTACTTACCCCGACAGACGGACGATGTCGTTTAGAATCAAGCCAGGAATGTAATTGTGTGTTGAATAAAATTAATGTTGGGAAAAAGTCAAGTCAGTTTATAATAAGTAGACCTTTGTGTAGAGCTACCTAAGTCCTATCTGATAATGGGAAATAAGATTTAGATCGATTCCCGATTCCGATACTTTTTATTTTCTCCGATAGTTCTCTAGTGATTGATATAAGAACAATAAAATATGAATATTTAATAAGGTCCTATATCTAATAACTACTCGTATATCTGCGGGAGGCGCAGGACCGATCGGTATGGAGATCCTTGGGGGAGGCCTATGTCCAACAGTGGGCGTCTCTTGGCCGAAATGATAATAATGATACTCTAATAACTAAAAAATTGTAGTAATTATTTTGATAATAGCGTTACATACTATAAATTAAAAAATGAGTATAACTAGATGGATAAACGAGTCCAAATTTATTCGTATCCAAAATCCAAATAGCTATATTGAGCAGTATACTTAACTGTTTGAAATTTTTTGGCCATTTTGTTAGGTATATCGTAATAACTAGTGACTAACCCAGATTTCTTACGACTCTACGACTCTCTTTTCGTTTTCAATGAAAACTTATATTAATTTCTGTCGAAATCGAAACGAAAATGATTAAAAATCCAGCGCCGACGACGTTCCTGAGAGACCTTGATCGAAGCTAGTCTAATAGCCGGCGGATATATCCCACTAGTCCCGTTAAGTTGTTCCATCACGGGACTACTACCAATATTTCGTCCCAGTAGCTCCACGGGACAGAGAATCAAAGGCTGTTAATAAGCACCTGAAAAATTAAATTAGGGTAGGATATTGTTACAAGTATTTTTTGCTCCAAAATGTAAGTAGGTACCTAATCGGTCACAAAGACATAAATCAATAACAGTATGTAACTTATATCAGGTTTTAAAGACGTTGATAGTGTAATCTATAATAACAGCTATACACACGTGTGAAATAAAATTTGTCATCAAAATCCAAAATGTAAATATCGTTATCATATAAATGGCAACAAAGACAATCTATTGGTCAGAAAAGATTTTATTATCTAACCAAGAGATTGGGGATGTCTCTTATAATGGTTATGTAGGACTATCCCGCTAGCGAGGGGGGTAGGTGCCCACTTAAAACTTTTTCGGGGTATTCCGTCATTCCAGTCGTGGGGAGGTGAGCTGGGCGTGGGTCTGTGTGACCCAGTCACCAATAGGGCTAGCACGAACATTTGCGTCAAAGTATTCGAATCCTCATCGTGAAATACTTATTAGTATGAGAATAATTGTACAGCGCCCCTACAGAGCGTACTTGGAACTAAAATTCTCATACAAAAAATTACGATGACGATGCAAATATTTTGACGCAAATGTTCGTGCTAACCAATCTGGTCACCCCCTGGACAGCCCGGCCGCAGCAGTACTACACTGGCTATCCCCCGGAGCACCCCGGACATAAGGGCAGACGGGGGAGCCAAGGCCCCTGCTACCCTAAGGGTAGCTCGAGCCGGGCTTAGAATGCCCGCCTTCTGTCACCCAACCGCTTGCGTGAAATGCAATCAACCCTAGTCAGCCCTGCGAGTATGGAACTCTCGATAAACAAAATTTGACAACTAAGATCGACATACTCGACAAAAATCGATAAATTTATCACATATTCCTAAGGAGTGAAAAGGACAGATGTTTTTGTCGATCGATATATGTCGATCAACAAGTCCATGCTCGCAGGGCTGCCTTGCGAGCATGGACTTGATCGACACCCCGAAAAAGTTTTGAGTGGGCACCTACCCTCCGACTAGCGGGAGAGTTTTAAATACCATCAAGAGACTGATGATTGATATATTGGCTTTGTGACCGATTAGGTACCTACCTACATTTTGTATCAAAAAATACTTGTAACAATATCCTACTCGTAATTTAGATTCGATTACATCCCTTTATTTCAGAAGTATCATTAACGTGGCAAGCGCGTTTCGCATTGACGCAGTGATCAGCTTAAAACTGCAGAATGGCTTCAAGAAACGCACTTAAAAGAAAGGAATATTTAACTACCTCTTTAGCATTAACTTTTTTCATAAAATTATATCTATAAACATCCCATTACGCTTTCTGGTTACTCAGTAACAAAATATAAGAGTTCTACACATAAACTTTATTATTACATTTCCCTTTGTAGTTTTTTGTTTATATTTTGTTTTTCCGTGTTCCAATATATTTCTTTATGAATGAGAATAGATTACAGATACTAGTTGTTGCCTGCGACTTCGTCTGAGTGGAATTTACTTATATTGCGAGCTCCATTATATAGTTTAGAGCAAAATTTAACAATCATTTACATTTCTAAAGAGGAAAACTATCTTTATAAAAGTAGTAGGTACTTTACTTAAACAAAAAAGTCTAATGAGTATTTGACGACTTAAAAAAAATAGAGGTAATCACACAAGTGAGAAATAAAACGAAAGTACCTAATAATAAATTTTTAATTTATTAACAATTAGTATCTGAATAGATCAGGTTTACATGGTCCCGTTCAGTTTAACTTGTATGTTTACATGAACTTGACCATGTAATAACAATTAAATACTTCGTTAGTTACAAAAGTTACATTAAATGGACGTAAGACTAAACGAAATTAATAAATATTAACAAATAAACATTTTATTATGCATTAATATTATTTTTACATAACACTGTACTTGTAGGAAGATGGAAATAAAAGATTGCCAAATTTTATAATTTTCTTACAGTTTACAAAAAGAAAATAACATATAAAGAGATTCTTTCAGTGGGCGGATTAATTGAAAAAACAATCTTGTTTTTAAGTAGAATTGATACAAATTATGGGTTGTCTGCGGCAACAGTGATTTTTATGATTGTGTAAAATATTTTTAGAATATAAAACAAAACATTTTTAAACATAGTCGATAATATTTTCGAATCTTCTCGAGAATTCTACAATATATTTGGACACTAGTACTTTGTACTTAATCTAAAAAGGCATACTTGATGCTGTTAGTTTCGTAGCAGTCAATCGACTTATTGTTTTATAGTGCATAAAATACAGATTTTTAATAGGTGAATAAAGGTATGACGCATGATTCCCTTGACTTAATTGCGCCATAGAAATCACACATATGTTTAGATATGAAGCATTGGTATCTAATAGTACAAGTTGATTGTATATAGCAGAAAATGAAACGTTCCATAAAACAGAAAAATAATTAGATAATATTTTTCATATTCATTATAGGGTTTTCTTGTAATTTCTGTTAACATTATAAACATTTTTTTAATTTAATACTAAATCACTATATTTCACTATTAGGTATGGACCGAATTCTATTTACCTGGAGTTTGTAATTCTGTGGAGAATATCTCCATATTTGATATCTTCACTTGTGTTGGTAAAATAATTAACTAAATTGGCGAAAACGAGAAATTATGTTTCTTTTGCACAGTATTCAAATGTATTGGACAAGGATGATTTTCGTTTTCAGAAGTTTCTTTAAAGGATTGTCTTTTAAAAAATTGCTTGCATTCTATCCATATTGCAATGTATTTTTGCACGTGCAATGTTTTTTAGACAACAGTCGGTCTGTTTTCACTTGCTCCAGCGGAACAAATTGCCTGCGACATGTTCCATTTCTTAATGCAATATGTTCCATTTCTTAATGCAATATGTTCCATTTCTCGATGCAATGTGTTCCGCGTTGGTCCATCCCTATTTTAAGCGGTACTTCGTAGGTTACACACATATCGTTTGGCTGAAGGGGAAGAGGTGGGTGTTAGGCGGCTGAGACCTGTATGTACCGGCGGAGTTCCTCCTGCGTGTCGAAGATCATGACCGGGAACGGGGAGCCGGGCACGTGGCGGCCGGCCCACCGCACCTCCACGCGGTAGTCGCCGGGCTCGGTGGGTGAGAACTGGAGTGAAAAATAACACGATTGAAAATACCTAATTGTTATAATAACAAGGACGCACAGTGCGTGTCGTGTCATGCGCGAGGTAGAGTTCCGTAGTTGTCCATAGTAACAAGTCTTTACGAATTCAATACAGATCTTTTTAGTTAACATTGGAAAATGGTTGGTGGAGCTATAAACAAAACAATTACTGACGCAGTTGAAAAAGAATTCGTTTAACATATTAAAAAGTACCGGAAACCTTATTATTCAACCCCGTGCCCACACAGGACGATAGGCTAGATGAATGAAAAAAAAAATATCGCTTTAATAGAAGCTCATTCATATAATAAACAGAAAGAAAAAATCGGATATCGAATAAATATAAAAACAACCAAGATATAAGGTGTTAAAGATTTTTCTCCATCTCTTTCTAGCAAAACTGCAATTTACATGGAGTTTATATGGCCGTACTCAACAATGACGTCACAATTGATGACGGATTTCTCTGTCTAATCGCTTCCAAATTAACAGCTTAAAATGCTTGTATCTCATGTATTTCTAAGATGATTTTAATTCTAATTCACAAGATTGTATCTTTTTCTACGGTATTTTAATATTTTAAGACGAAGCATGAAAATTTGAATTCAGTCATCATCCCAATTACAACTGAAAATTGAGTTATGAAATCCAACTGGACAACTAGACAAGGCTTGTGATTGTGATAGTTTTCATTTTAAATTCATTGTATAGGTTACGTTCGTGCAAGTTTTTGTGATTGTGATAGTTTTCATTTTAAATTCATTGTATGGGTTACGTTCGTGCAAATTTTTAGATTTCCAAATGCAGCAAAAAATAACACTTTCAAGCTAAATATTTTGCAAACGGGACCTTTTATTAAAAATGGTTTTAGGACACTACTGCGTTTTTTAAAGACTTATCTAACGATACTTCACACGATTGGATAGACAAAAAATTATCGAACCCGAATTTGTCGGCGTGGTTAAAATGTATAACCGTTTCAAACAGCTTTCTAACATTTGTTTTCGGAGCTAGCCCGCGGGCGGACGGACGGACACAGACAGACATGGCGAAATTATAGAGTCCCTCTTTGTTGTTTACTACCGAACCTTAAAAACTGTCTCATTTGTGATCATGTCTATTATATTTCCGCCATTTATAGTACTTTCCGAAGCACGGAGAAGCCGAAGATGTTTTACATTCTTGATCAAGATTATCACTTGACGGCGGAAACTCTAAAACTCTTTCGGGTATCAAAGTGACGTAGCTAGGTAACGTATAGAGGACAAACACACATACAACCATTTTTATTGATATCCTCCTAGATATGCACTGATTAATCATATCAAATAATTTTAAAATTCTTTTCACGACATTTTCTCGAATATAAAAATTTACAGGCAATAAAGGATCATTATCAAACTAATAACACAGAACAATTGGTTTTATCAGAATAAACGTCAATAAAATATTTTCTTATCTGATATTTCAGTAGTTCCTTTGTATCGTAACATTTAGCAGAGTTGTTTACGCTTCAGCTTATCAATGTGGTCCTTGTGACGCACTTTGAGCGGTCGAGTCGGTTGATATTATTTGTGGTTCAAAAATAGCCTTGTGAACTGATGATAAGCATAATTTTTTCTTCATTGTAAATGATTATTTTCATAACATGAAAAGGCAATATTGTTTTTTAAAAGTTTGCTATTGTAAATGGCTATCATATTGTAATGAAATGTTGATATAGCACTGTAAAGGCCGTGAAAATTCAAATTCAAACAAAAATCGTTTTTTTTAAATATTTTCTGCTTTATTATCAAACTAGCTGTGCCCGCGACTTCGTCCGCGTGGAATAGTAACTTTTGGCAGCATTTTGATTTTAGTAGGCAAGTGGCCTATGTTATACCTTATATAATTAGCTATCTATTAGTGAAAGTCCCGTCACAATCGGTCCAATCGTTTCGGAGATTAGCGGGAACAAACAGACAGACAGACAGATAGACAAAAAATGTTTAAATATTGTTTTTGTTATTGGAACCCGATAAACATTCATACCCATTTAGTAAAAACTTATTTGACATTACAAACAGACACTTCAATTTTATTTATATGTATAGATAACTGCACTACATACGAAGCGTAAAGCAGCGCATAGTTTTTTATTTGTATATTTATAATGTACTTAAATTAAATCAATGTAATAAAATGACTTTACCTGCACCAACGTTATAAATCCCTCTATAAATACCCATGTTATAATTCCCTGTTTGTATAATTCTGAAATGGGAATGTTTTTTAAAAAATATGGAACACTTTCAAAAAAACATAGTGTAACGTAGGAATGATGACAAATTATTATTAATGTACCTTTACAAATATAAAATCTATCTACAAAAAATGTTTACATGGCAATAAAAATTTATTTTCTACTACTCAGTCAATGATAAGTCAGTCAAGAGGAAGGTTTTGCACGGGTAATTGTTTAATGTAAATTATCCACGCGGGCGGGACGCTTGTTATTATCATACATATAATACCTTCTTTATTTGACTACATAATTTTAAAATAAATTTATATTAAATAGTTGCACGTCAATTAACGACAGAATATGTTGAACTCAATAATGTCATCATCACAGCTCATATACGTCCCCACCGAGGGGCTCGAGTCTACCCTATATTAGGGTGATTTGGCCTTAGTCAACCTCGCTGGCCCAGTGCGGATTGGTCGACTTCACATACACCATTGAATTTCTTCGAAGATGTATGCAGGTTGTCTGGCGATGTTTTCCTTCACCGTAGGAGCGTCAGACAAATGTACATATTATGTAATTCGTAAAACGAAAAACACATTGGTAGATGGCAGTCTCGAACCCGGACCTCCCGATTGGAAGGCAAGTGCAAAGTGCACAGCGCCACCAACGCTCGCCTATTTTCTTAATAGTATGAATATTGCACAATGTGCTGGCAAATAATAGTAGATTGTACAACAAGGGCATAAAATGAGTCATTGTAGTCCGAAACGATTTTCTCCATAGTACAATGACTTGTTTATGCCAGTGTTTTACACTCTGCTTTTCACTTCGATTGCGAGAAAATTTAACAATTATTTCAAAATATTAACGAAAATTTATTTAAAATTATATAAAAACTCCAATATGTAACACAATGTTGAAAAATTAAAGAACTTAAATAATGGTCAATTTCCGCCAGTAAACTTTTTTTTAAATATTTACATGGCGATGGCTATTTCATTCTGCCAAGTAATGATAATAATTCAATGCGTTTTAGCAGGGCACAGTACCTACTACTAGCGCCGCCATTAGTTTTTTATTAATTATGATAAATTAAAGACGTTTCTACAATAAATAGATCAGTCAAGATATCAATACAGATATTTCAGATTTTTTGAGCTATTCAGGCATAGATAAAATGTATGTATAGGAATAATCATAATTCGAATTATTGCTAAAAGTGGCCACTTTTGGCAATAATTCGGATATAGCGGAATAGCAATAAACCCATTCAACCCACCCAACATTCGGGTTTTATTGAATTAAATACCCTTCATTATACGATGGTTGCAGAAATAAATAACTACAAGGGAACAAGGCTCCGACAGCCAGAACAGTAATCAAGTAGTCAACAACAGTTTTTCTTCAGTTAGTCATACACAGCTAACAGGAGTTTTTATAGACCCGCAAAAAAGAAAATTGGTTACGGATAATTTGTTTACTAAAAAATTAAATCAAAAGCATGGAAATGTTTTGTTTGAATTCTGAATGTTGCTACAATCCGAAAAAAAAACGTTTTCTCACTCTCGGCGGCATACGATTAGTGCAGTGATGAACATGGAGCTCTCTCTTTAATCATCACCGACTGCACTAACGGTTCCTTCAATATGTGTATGTAATAGAAATAAGGTATTAAGAACGGTGGGATTCAGTCTCCAAACTTTTTGAAGCATTGCTTCCCATGTAATCAGTCAAATTGAAGATTTTCTTACAAAACTTGTGACAGTACACACAAAAAATCTGTCGACATCAGCTGTTTGTTATATTTTTGGTACAAGCTAAGCAAATCATTTATAAGTGCAATATTTCATCGTACAGTCCGTTTTTCCATACATACGTAGTCCCCTGTTTCCTTCCTGGATAATGGCACTAGTTGCTCTATTTTTTCCAATAAAATCAATGGCCACTGTAAGCATGTTCCTATGTTTTCCTTTTTTTATTAAGTTAATTATTGAAAGAGATTTTAATCCTCCAAAAAACTAAAAAATCGATCTAATTTTCTGCTGTATTCAAACGTCCGGCAAACAAATTGAAGAAAGTTATATGAAAAAAGCAAAACATAGAAACACAGAAAAAGCCTTGCTTTAATTTTTAACGCAAAAAGTAATTAAATCGGTCACTTTTTCCCGGAGAAAACAAGGGACTACGAAACGTATATTTTGTACACTTTTCATAGGTATTTTCGGTCTCAGCTGCAGTTATCCCTATCGCGCTCAGTTCAGTTGTTCGGACACTCAGTGCGACAGCAATACATTTTACGAATACCTGTTTTTGAATTCTCTCGACCTTGGTGTTTCCTCTTAAAGCCACAACTTGCACAAATGTGGTTTGCCATCTTCATTACATTTCTGTATCCTCCAATACACCCCATTTATTTCTCACGGAGCCCAATTTTCTAACACTTGCTTTCAGATCATTGTCACTTTGGGTATTATCGTGTAAGTATTTTTTTTATTTGTTTACCTTGCATAATATAGTGCGGTCCTTCTGGTTTTCGCGTTGCATCTCAACTCTGAAGGCACCTTTCGGCCCGCGCACGCGCACCGTCAGCTGGCCAGCGCCGGCGCCGCGGGTGTCGCAGAAGAATCTCGATTGGAACGTCGCCAGAACTCCAGGTTCGACTCCCGGCCCGTACACACGAACCTATGTAACGGATAAAAAGTAACTTTTTATTTTCTTGCCTGATTTGTAACTATATTTCACGATCTAGGTAGTTTTTAGTGTTGACTATCTTACTGAATCGTTTTAAACTACAAGATTTCTCATAGATGAGACTATAATTATAGCATTCCATGGATTCACCGTGCGGGTGCCGGGTCCATTGCGTTGCAGAGAAAAGAGCCAAGAGCAGTGCGTAGGGCTTACGACCCAGGTGTAGGTTTAAGTAGCTACTTTACAATGCATCAACATTCACATTCACTACCTCGGCTCCTCTCTCTGCCTAACCATATTTGATAAGATTCCGTGAGTGCCGCCTTTGTTACGCGCTATAGAACTCACGGACGTTCTCGATAAGCCTAGATCTTTCAGCAATGTGTATAAGGATTTTGCCGGAATACCTCTCGCGCCTACTTCTATCGCATATAAGTGAACTAATAGCCGTTTTTAGTTATACCAATGGTAAGATCGTAATATCTATTTAAATGTGTGGTCTTTGGGAATATTATTTTCCCACGGCACGGCGATTCCAATCGGGAGTTAGGGGTTCGAGACCGCCATGTACCAATGTATTTTTCGTTTTCTAATGGGGATTTTTTTTAGCTATAGCTACGCAAGAGGTATCAAAAGTTGCGTTTTATTTTATTGTTATTTTATTTTAAAAGGTACATTAACAGCCGAAGCCAAAAATAATGTACACAGCTTAATAATATGAATACAAAACAAAACAACAATAAGACCATACAACAATCAAAGAATACATTGCAAGTTTAAAATAGTGTAGCTTAAAAAGAAAACGAGGATGATATGATGAATGTCCAATAAATAAAAGGGTATATATAAATAATATCTTACATACGATACCTGAATATTTAATTAATAAATATATATAGGCAAACATATATACACAAGTAATTCATAATATATGAAATAATTAAAATACATAATATATATAAATTAATTTCATATATAGTTTGAATACTTACAAGATTAATTCATTCCCTTTATGAGTTAAAATTTAAAAGAACCACTTTTATTTTATTTTTAAAAGACTGTTTTGACTCGTAAAATATGTAAATTGCCGAAAATTTGTTATTGTACAAACGGGGAAGACGCGTCAACACTGAGTTTTGCCCATATCGAGTTTGATGAATTGGAACATGAAACACTTTAGTGTGCCGTGTGCGAAACACCGGCGTACAATATGACAAACAAGCGCGACAATAAATGCGGGCAGTCAATATGGCCACGTACGATATCCCACAAAAGACACATATCAAGTAGCTCTCTGCGCTCTGTAAGTGTCAGAATTTTATATTCGCGGCAACCTTTTAAATAGTCGGAAGAAATATGTTTAAATTTATAGTCTAGGTGTTTAATAATTTTTTTCTGTAATCGTTCTATTTTGTTTATGTAGACTTCGTATTGTGGGCACCAGACTGGACTAGCGTATTCTAGGATGCTACGGACGTATGCATAATACACAACAAGAACACTAATCAATGAACCAAAAGGCTTACAAGTGCGTATAACGAAACAAGATTCCGGTATGCCTTAGTAACAATAGAGTCAATATGTTGAGTCATCAGTAATTTACTATCCATAAGCACACCAAGGTCACGGACGACTTTTACCCGCTCAATGTCTATGTCATTAAATTTGTAACAAAATAATAAAGGATATTTTTTTCTAGTAAAACTGATGACATTACATTTATTTATACTAAGGCTAATATTATTACGATGGTAGTAAGAAAAAAGCTTATTCAGATCATTCTGTAACTTAATACAGTCTTCTAAGGATCGAACAGACAAATATTTTCTTATCATCAGCGTACAGTAAGTGGCTAGCAGTAGAAAAACAGGAGTCGATATCACATAAATAGGCATTGTAAAAAAGAGGTCCAAGGTGAGATCCCTGGGGTACTCCCGAGGGAACGCTTACATAATCTGACCGCCAGCCTCCAATCACTACTGCTTGTGAGCGATTGGTTAAGTAAGAAGTAACCCAACGCAATAAGTCGCCATGGATACCAAGTCTTTTAAGCTTACTTATTAAAATGGTGTAATCAACTCGGTCGAAAGCCTTTTCGAAATCCGTGTAGATGACATCCACTTGGCCACCCCCTTCCATACTGTTAAGTAAAAAGTCGGTAAATTGTGATAAATTTGATGTCGTGGAACGCCCTTTGAGAAAACCGTGCTGTGTATTCGGCACGCTAGAAACAATGACGGGGTATATCTGCTGATAAACTATTTTTTCTAAGATTTTACCGAGGGTATTTACAATTGAGATGGGGCGATAGTTTATGATATCAGTTTTTGGACCTTTCTTATGAACCGGAATTATTTGAGCGCTTTTAATGTTACATTCGCTTTTTGACAGCTTTTTGCTCAGTTTTGACATACATATTACGATTATCATTAAATTTAATTAAATATTTATCATCTTGAGGCCTCTACTGGTCCTTGAAGTTTCTAAAATTAGGGGTTTCTAACATTAACTATAAATCATACAAAAGACACGTTTAAATGGTTTTCAAAAACCGATAACAATGATAATTTCTGCCAGTCCAATCTCCCACCACTGCGTAGAGCTGATAGCAGCCTGGCCCACAGCGCAAAAGAGAAGGCCAATCTCCTGGTTGAACTCTTTGCCTCTAACTCGACAATGGACGATGGGGGAGCCACACCACCCACCATCTCTCGGTGTGAAAGTTCCCTGCCTGAAATCCTTATTACACAACGTGCGGTCAGGCGGGAGCTTAAGCTCCTGAACGTCCATAAGTCGAGTGGGCCGGATGGCATCCCAGCAGTGGTGCTGAAGACGTGCGCCCCAGAGCTGACCCCCGTACTAACGCGCCTTTACCGTCTTTCCTATCAGAACAATAGGGTTCCATCTTCGTGGAAGATTGCTCACGTCCACCCAATTCCCAAAAAGGATGACCGATCTGACCCGTCAAATTACAGGCCAATACCGATAACGTCCTTGCTCTCCAAGATTATGGAGCGGGTCATCAACTCCCGCCTCCTACGGTACCTAGAAGAACACCAGCTGATTAGCGACCGACAATACGGCTTCCGTCACGGCCGTTCAGCTGGTGACCTTTTAGTTTATCTGACCCACCGATGGGCGGAAACCTTGGAGGGCAAAGGTGAGGCTCTCGCCGTTGGACTCGATATCGCTAAGGCGTTTGATAGGGTCTGGCATAGAGCTCTTCTCACGAAGTTACCATCATATGGAATCCCCGAGGGACTCTGCAAATGGATTGCCAGCTTCCTGGATGGTAGGAGCATTAAGGTCGTCGTCGACGGCTGCTGCTCCGAAACCATGCCCATAAACGCTGGTGTTCCATAAGGTTCGGTGCTCTCCCCAACCCTGTTCATTCTGCATATCAATGACATGTTGTCAATTGAGAACATACATTGCTATGCAGATGACAGTACGGGTGATGCGCGGTATACCGACCACCAGAATGTCCCTCGGAGTTCGTTGCTAGAAAGGCGGTTACAACTTGTGTCTGAAGTCGAAGACTCTCTAGGGCGAGTCTCCGAATGGGGTGCAAAGAACTTGGTTAAGTTCAACCCCACGAAGACACAAGTGTGCGCATTCACTGCGAAGTACGACCCATTTATCGTAGTGCCTCAGTTCCAGGGAGTTACTCTTCGTATGTCCGATGGTATTGGAATCCTCGGTGTGGAAATTTCTGCTAAAGTGCAGTTTGGGAGTCATTTGGAGGACAAAGCCAAATTGGCGAGCAAAAAGCTGGGCGTCCTGAACAGAGCCAAGCGGTACTTCACTCCAAGCCAGCGGCTAATGCTCTATAAAGCACAAATTCGGCCGCATATGGAGTACTGTTCGCACCTCTGGGCGGGAGCTCCCAAATATCAGCTCGACCCTCTTGACTCCCTGCAAAGGCGTGCATTCCGCATCGTTGGTGATCCCAATATCACGGCCTCAATGGAGACGCTGGAGCAAAGGAGAGACTTTGGTTCTCTCTGCGTGCTCTATCGGCTCTTTAACGGAGAGTGCTCTGAGGAACTGTTTGCAATGGTGCCCTCTTCACCTTTTTACCATCGCACCACCCGCCATCGCAGTAGAGTTCATCCATATTACCTGGAACCAATCTCGTCTAGTACAGTTCGGTTTCAGCGTTCATTCATTCCACGTACGTGTAGGCTCTGGAACGAACTCCCAGCTGCGGTGTTTCCTGAGCACTACGATATGTCCTTCTTCAAACGAGGCTTAAGAAGAGCATTTCTCTCCAGGTAGGCAGTGACAGAACTATGCCCCTGGCATTGCAGATGTCCATGAGCGGTGGTTACCACTTAACATCAGGTGGGCCACTGGCTCGTCTGCCACCGTTAGCAATAAAAAAAAAGTCAAAGCAAGGCAATACTCAAATGAGTACCTACTTTAAAAACGGAACTGGTTTTTGTGTCCGAAATGAGGCATTCCCGCGCGAGATTTTGTCAAATGCCTAATTTTGGACACAAAAACCAGAAATTCAAAGGTGAATGTGAAGTCGACCAATCCGCACTGGGCCAGCGTGGTTGACTAAGGCCTAAACACCCTCACGTATAGGGTAGGCTCGAACCTCTCGGTGGGGACGAATATGAGCTGTTATGATGATGATGATGAACATAGCCATTTAGGGTTACATTGAGATATAAACATTATAAAAACACACCTTCGACGGGTCCGGAGCGCCGGCAACTTTGAGTACGAACGGAGATCCGGGTACGTGGTCGCCCGCGAACTGTATGCTGAGCACGTGTCGGCCCGCCTCGGCTGGTTTCACGTTGAGTGTGAACGTTCCGTCGCCGTGCTCGTATAGTTCGCAGTAAGCCACCTGTGGGCAAATAAAATGCCACGGTTAGAAAATTTAGCTTGTTTACGTATTCTCAGATTCTGGTATCAAAGCTAACAACACTGAAAAAATCACTGACCTCTATTATGTACTATCGCGAGCACTTCCGCCTGACCATTTAAAAATTTATTAAGTTTTGGCCTATTAGAGAAGAAATACTCTTTCTCTCTCTAATCGGCGTTGGGGGGTTCCTCGGCGGCTTGGCGGCAGGCCGAAGAAGAATCTTTATTTCATTATTCCATGTCTATTCGAGGTCGACGGGGTGGGGTTAGAGAGCGCTAGTGCAAACGAAAATGAGCGTAGCGGTGATCAGGCGGAACTGCGCGCGATAGTACGCTGGACTGAATATGTCTACAAAAAATGACAGTTAATTTTTGTGCCAATTCAAAACGCCCCACCGACTGTCCAGGGAACTAAAATTGACGTATAATGCATATGGTCGTCGTGTTGCTTTGAGCGTCTCTGATTGTTTATCGTGAAATTTATTGTGAATAGTTTCCACAAAGTATTTAAAGATAACTTTCATGTGTAGTCTTACGTTTACCTAATTATTATCCATTGAAAATGATATAACAACTGAAATAGTCCCATCTCTAATATTAGTTCCGTGGACGCTCACTACTGCTAACAGCGCTTAAATGGCGATAATGAAATGGCATCATTTATTAGACTTTGAAATTCAGTCCAGCGTACAGTATAATAGAGGTCAGTGAAAAAAACGATGATCCCCTCTAGAAAATCTTAAAATTTGTCACCGACTTCAATATAGAAGTGTGATGTTGTCTGTGCCTATTCTTATATTATTTTAAACATTTCAGTGTTTTTGCTTTTTAGTTTTTTCGGCGGTTCAATTTTTTGTTAAAAAGTTTCTATTTTATATTTTTTTTGTGACTTTCATCTATAAATTTTACAATCAGTGAGTGAATCATCAATTATCCCCCGTTTTTGTACCTTTAGGATTGGAATTGTTTTTCAAATTTATATGGGAACACCCCCGGGGTATACCCTTTCCAATAAAAAAAGAATCATCAAATTCGGATCACTCTGTAAAAATTAATGCGTGGTCATTGATCACAATTAGTGAGTTAGTTTTCCTACCCTTAGGGTAGGATTTTTTTTCAAATTGAAATGGGACCACCCTCCGGGTATACCCTTTCCAATAAAAAAATAATCATCAAAATCGGAGTTCTCTGTAAAAAGATACATTAAAAAAAACATACATTAAAAAAAATATACGCGTCAAATTGAGTACCTCCTCCGTTTTTTCGTCGGTAAAAAAAGAATTACTTAAATCGGACTTGTAGTTCTGCAGATATGCGAACACAAACATAAAAACATACATACATACACTTTTGAAATTTGGCACATTTGTTCTGGTGCTGATATAGACTAACATATACGAAAACTGGGCAGTTCTGGAAATATTACATACAACTGATAACCAATCCAATTGAAAACCTTTTTTTTGAAGTCGGTTAAAAATCTAATTAACGACCTTCGCAATCATCCCAATTTATCTTGATTAAGCTGTGGATACCTTGTTGGGTCCGGTACAGTGAGCGGTCAGTTCCCCGGGCCCGGCGCGCCTCGTGTCGATCCAGGAGCGTATCTCCATCCCCACCACTCCCCCTATTAGGCCGGCCCCAGAGCAGACCACTCGGGACGCATCCCCACTCTCCGACCCCGCCGCTACGTTCACAGTCAACGGGCAACCTACAGGAAAACGAAACGCATTAACGATGGCAAACATACATCGGTCTATTATCTTGTCTTGGTGGCGCTGTGGCCTCAGCACTGGACTGTGCTCCGAGTAGAATCGGGAGGCCCGCGATCGATCCTGCCATGTACCAATGTGTTTTTCGTTTCACGAATTTCATATTTACATTTATCTGATGCTCCTAAGGCGAAGGAAACCATCGTGAGGAAACCTGCATACACCTGCGAAGTAATTCAAAGGTGTATGTGAAATCAACCAATCCGCACTGGGCCAGCGTGGTTTGACTAAGGTCTAATCGCCCTAACATAACTGGTTAGGGTAGGCTCGTGCCCCCCGGTGGGGACGTATATGAGCTGTGATGATGATGATGATGATTATCTAATATGAGAGTTATGATCACATAAGCGGTTACTGTTGTCTATAGACGCTTGTAAATAGTGAAAGCAAGTTGATCTACGTTCTATTTAACTCCGCCCCGGCTTCACACTGGCAGTACTTTTATATAAAAATCCACGTTGACAAAGCCGCGGGTGGGTCGCTGGTTAAAAATTATTATTAGTAACAATCACGTATAGCTTAACTATCGATGTCAATATCCAATCTATCTGTGGATTTATTTACTGGAGATAGAATTTTGACGTATTTTGTATGGAGCTAATCTCAATACTTATCGCTAGTAACTAAATCCGATAAAGAAACTCATAGCACAACGGTCAATAAATGTAACTTTTTGTTATGTATTCTTATGTATGTATTCTTTGTTGATTCTTATTTCGCTACACTAAGTAAACTAAGGAGGTAAATGTAACCTTATTATAAAATTTTGTAGTAATACGTTTGAATTTTAGAAAAATAACATTTATTAATAATTTTATTCAGTGTCAATGAAAAACATAGTATCCTCATCCTAATTTAGGTGGAAAAGTGGTAGAACTTGTTCAAATTTTATTGAGTAGCCAAAACAATTCAAATTCCATCCACTATCGAAATAACCAAAACATCTTCAGTCGTAATACCTTTGACCAGTCTTCCGGCGTACATGACTCGCAGCTGGTGGTCGCCAGGTCTTCGGGGCGTGTAGGTGGCCCTCCACAATCCTGGTCCAGCAGCAGCTAGCGCCACGGGAATAATATCTCCATCTGGAGTGGTCAGGGATGCTTCTGGAGCCCCAGGACCCGCTGCGCTTCCGTCTGACGATAACCAAGTAATTCAATGTTTGTTCGAAATTGTCATTTTGTGCGGTTTACTCGTATGTAAGCAAAAATTTTGCGCATGACGCTACGTAGCTAATAGCAGCAATCAGAAAAAAAACTAGAAACTATAGAGATGTCTACTTTTACGGTTAATTTCCAGAAAGGCCTGATAAATTTTTTTTTTGTCATTATATTCTTATATTTTATCTATAAACGAGTAGGTAGTAGTCTTTTTGTTATTTTACGTAATTTTTTATGCTTGGGGCACAAAAAATGAAATTTATCGTAATTTTAAAAGTACACATAGCTTAATTACATATTGCGGAGTAAGTATATCTTCAGTAAAATTAGGCGATCGTTTTCGCAGATGCGATCGTAGATATAAAAGTGTCATGTAAATGTTTGCCAAATCTGCCACATTGCTTTTGTATTTCTATTTTTTTGGGTGTATTTTGATTTACGAAGTGCGTGACGCGGGGGTTGGGCTGCCAAGTTATGTGCCGCGATCTGTATTGAAGTTTTCACAAACTGTAGTAGCTTGAAATCGGTGAATTGTACAAAGGGAGTCCACTTACCGACAGTGAATACGGCGTAGCTTGAAATGGGTAAAGTGTACGAAGTGCGTTTGCTTACCCACGGTGAATACGGCGGGAGTGTGCGGGGCTGCGTGGGCCAGCCCTCTGCCGGCGAGGGTGACCCTATCGGCGGTGTTGCCAGAAGCAACCAAGGCCCTCCTAGGAGCGCCGGCGACGAGAGCGCCGTTATACGACAGTTCCAACTCTTGTTCGCCACTGACGCCTTCCACGGCCGCCAGGGTCACCACGGCGCGACCAGATACCGTCTCCACCCCTGCGATGACATGAAAATGTGTTATAGTAATTGGGGATTTAATAAAATATTGTAATTTTAACGTACTGGCCTCTTTCAATTAAAAATGTACAATATACGAGTGTTTAACTTTCAATTGTTTTTTTTGTCATTTTTTAAATAAGAGTTCGATCCGTATCAAGCTACCAAGGAATCAGCGGTATGGTTTGATGATAGTATACATTGAATATTTATCTTTTTGCATCAAATCGGTAAGCTAAAAAAAGCTTGAAGAAATAGGTCTCCCATATCCCCATCTTCCATCTGTAGAGAGAAGCGCGCGCAGAATAGTCTTGGCGAATTCACTCATGCGCAGGAACAGATCATGACATTGTTTGACTACGGCCTTTTGTAAGATTTAAAAAACTCACCAGCCGGGCCGTTCCACATACTTGAATCGAAATAGACGACGCGAGTGAACCGACTAGAGGCTCTGTTAAACTTTAGTGTAGTGTGTAGTAACTGTTTTTGTTAGGTATCCATCGCAAATTATATTATAAAATGTTCGTAAGTTCTGGATGTTTCCCTAGTGTCAGCGCATTTTGGTATCTGGCATTACTTACGTTGATGCCTGCCTGCAAGCAAGCACTCCAGTGTGCCAGGGCCGGCGTTACTCGTGTCTAGAACCAGTTTCGACGGTGCTCTAACACGACCCGCATTGTCTGACCCCCATCCGCCAACGGGGACGATCGCTGATGTGTCTATCACCTTAGGAAATTTAGTAAACATTTCAGAAAGATACGACGGTTAAGCAATCAATAGGTTTATCAGGTTTTGTAATGAGACTTTTGTCACAGATAAGTCGACAAATGCAAAGTAACTGATGTAAAAGACTGAACGACAAGCCGAGACCCACGTATTGCACCCATCATCAATATCATTATTGTCTTCTAGACCATACCTGGGAAATCAATAGTTACTGAGATATTCAAGGTTAGTATCTTTTTTTGGAGCTACTATACCAAACAGTTTGTAATATTTTTTTGTAAATTTTCGTCCAAAAAAACTAACGAAAAAGATCAGAATTTGTTAGCAAATAAAGTTTTTAATTTATAACGTGTCGTGTATTTACAACGGACGCTGTCTTTTGTTGCCGCAAGCCGGTGTGGGGCACGCACATACGCGCGTTACATTGCGTAGTATTTATTTCTGCTGTTTTTTAACACCTAATAGTAAAATTTCGTTTTCCATCAATATTTTTTATGTTACTTGATTTAATGGTCTGAATACTAGACACCGGCTTCGACAATGATCGTTTTATACCGTGTATATGGAAATTACCATCTATGTTGAGTAAAATTTAGTAATGACACTTACTTTAACTGAAAAAGGGCTTCCAGGCAGCGGTCCGGACGACGTGAATATGCGCACCTCGTACAGCCCCACCACCAGGGGAATGTAAGCACAGAGCCATTCTCGGGGCGCCCCCGCCACTACTCTGCATTCTAGCAGACCTGAGTCACTCTCTTCCTCGCTGTTATCTGTCAGTCTTTCCACCTGTGCGAAATAAAATTAATAAAATTTTACTTTAAACAGATAATGCAGAAGTCAACAATGGGAACTATTCCCCTCGTGAAATTTTTTTTTGTTACTCAAGATGACTGACGTACCTTGCGAGAATGGAACTCTCGATAAACAAAATTTGACAGCTATGATCGATATACTCGACAAAAATCGGTAAATTTGACAGATATTCCTAGGAGTGAAAAGGACAGATGCTTTTGTCGATCGACAAGTCCATGCCCGCTGGAATGATTCGACATGATGGAAATCGGTAGATATGTTGAGTGATTTACAATTTCATATTTAAATACTTTGCACCCCCCAGAGCGCAACCAGGAGCAGGAACAGGTACTCCTTTGTAAGGCGGAGGTGGTCTCCAGTATGACTACTGGTTTTAAGACCGATAACCACTCTGTTCTCCCTCGCTTAGGGTTAGGGCGCGATTCCATCCCAATAATGTCACTCGGCCGAGACAGTGGTGTGGCCGAGTGAATGTTTACACGTTTTTTGAAGTTGTGACGAGACAGTCAGTTTTATAAAATAAAATTAATCGTGAGCGAAATTTTCGATATAGGTAATTCAAATTCAAATTCTTTATTGCATTCCATAAGTATTCTCTAGCTGACATATACAATTTGTATCATTATGGACCTTGTTAAGGCACAGCAATTCTTGAGAGAAGCATGCACTACTTACATATAAAAAATTAATTATCTAAATCTAATGTCATCATATTTAGAAACTATTATCTATAAACTAACACAGGTACATTTAAATTTAATTTACTATCACAGCATTTTATTATTATTATAATCAGAATATGTCATTATTAGAAAATATTTATATGGAATAAAATTAATATTATTTATATTTATAGTGACATTGAACAAAATAACATTTATATATTACAATATATCTTAATTTGGAGACTTGTACATTTATTAATATAGGTAATTATATTTTAATAATTACATTTATATTTATTTAATTACACTTTATTAAATAGCTATCTCTGCTTTTTAAGTTTATGTAACTATATCATTACTTTTTTTAACATTTATATATTTGTTTCATTATATTTATAATATTTAAAGCTAAGGTGTAGTTGAAATTTATATTTACTTATACATTTAATTTTAACTAGTGCTAGGGTTAGCTGGTAGAGATCTCTTAAAGAGATAAGCTCGCCTTTTTAAAAATATTTTGTATAAACAATCGTAATTTATAAATGTGTACAATAAAGGATATAAATATACAACTTAAAGCTAGTTATATCTCGAAACATATTTATCAACATAACTTTATATTTATCTATTTTGAGTAATATTATGCTACTTAATAGCAAGTAAGTAATTAACGTAATTATATTATGGTAGGTCTATTTAATAATATATGTCGGAGTAGATGATAAACACGCAATGGATACTAGCGCCATCTCATGGCACATTTGGTAAGTACAGTTGCCACATCGATAAAACTGTCTGTTTATGAACGGACAGCGACATCTATCGGAATCTCCTTGAGTCAGTAGTTCGAGCTTGTGGTTGGAAATGGCGTCCGGATGACGTCACGTCCAGTTGGTGACGCTCTGTATGACAACGTTAGTTGTCAATGTCAAATGTCAGGGGCGAGGAGTGACGTTTAGATGTTAGAACGCTCTCTTTGGTTCGTGAAGCTCGACCACGACAGACGTGCGCACTGATTCATTATTACCACGTGAAGATGGCGGACGCGGGCGAAGAATTTCAACCTAATCTCAATGAATCTCCGACAGCAGCGGTGGGATTACAACAAAACGCCATGAATACGTTTGTTGAACGAAGTGCTTCTACGGAAAAGGAATATTTTAGCAATCCACATGTTCCCCGAGTAGAAAACGGTCAAGACGCGAATACGTGCTCGGAAGGACAAAATAATAATAATAAATAATAATAATAAATTCTTTATTTGTAAATCAACGTTGTACAGTGATACAGTGATTGGGACCACCCAGTAGACAAATTAATTGTGCCTGTGTCAGGTGGACCCGCTCTGGGGTGCGATGTCAGAACACCTCCTCGTGGTGCACCCTGGGCAACCCGGCAGATTTTCTGCCGCGGGCTAAGAGTCTGACAGTTGCCCCGTGGAGGGGGCGTGGTGTGGCCGGGGTTAACCCGGCGGGCCACTTCACGTGGCCATGTGGGGCGTCACCTCCCCTTCTTTTTGAAGATGGGGTTGTGTGTCGCCTGGGGACCCGCTCGCGGGTCATGGCGCGTTGCGCCTTGTGCCATTGCCCCTTTGATCGGGTTGGTGCGGGTCCTTGTTGAGCTTCGGCATGTCGTTGTTCCGAGTCGGTGCAAGCTCGTTGAGCTTCGGCGTGTCGTTGTTCCAAGGACTGAGGCTGACCCGATCAACGTGTGGCTTCGGCACACTTGTGCGGCCCCCATGAGGGGGGCGTGGGATGGCCGAGTGCTACTCGGCGGGCCACCTCGTGTGGCCACCGTGGCCGCTTTTTGCGGTGGGTCGGCGCTTCGGCGCCGCTGAGCTTCGGCTCGTGTGCGCGGCGGTGGATCCAGTGGGGTCTGCCGTCGGGCAAGCCCGTTACCCCGCACTGAGCGGGGCCGGGGGCCTGGCGCACTGAGCGTCGGGCCGCGTGGAAGAAAACCACAGTAAAATTACCACCCGGAGTATGCCCCGGGAACTCCTCTCCATCTCCATCTTGGAGAGGGCGTGAGGGGCCCGCCATTGGTGGGCAGGTGCCGCGGACGGGGTTATGGTCGGTCTGTAAGGGTTCCCACGACCTCGTTCGGCAGCGGCGCGTCCTTTGGACGTGGCTGCGCTAGGCGCCAAAGAGGGCATATCGAGGGGTTTAGTGGGTAGTCGCTCGCTGCGGAGTCCCACACACCCTTGCCCCTGCGGGGGCTTGGACGGTGCGCAAACGCATTCCCCTCGTAAAAAAAAAAAAAAAAAAAGGTGGACCCGCTCTTCCATAGCTAGTATTATTCTAAATCTATTTATTATATAATAATTTTGTTTATGTTGTAAGAATGCATGTGTGGGAGCGATTATGTGTGTGTATGTGTGTGTGTGTGTGTGTGTGTATATGTGTGTATGTGTGTATGTGTGTGCATGTGTGTGTGTCATACTTTTATTTATCATTTCAGCTTATACATTTTAGTAAGTTTTCTATTTGTTTATAGCTATTTGTTTTTAACCAATGGGTAATAATTTTCTTAGATTCACGAAGATTCACCGAATAAATGTCAAGTTTCTTATTTAACTGGTTGTATATATACGTAGATTGAACATCAAATTGTCGTTTAGCGAAAGCTGTTTTGGTTATATTCCTTTTAATAACGTTATCCTTTCTTCTCCCTTGAATCTGTGTAGGATCAAAAGATAGTTTACTGTGTAATTTTAAGGTAGCAAACAAAATATAAAGTTGCCTCACAGATAGTAGGTCGGCTATTTTATAGAGTTCACTAGTTGGAAAGGTAAAGGGCTTAAAAAACATAATCTTTAATAGACATCGTTGACTTCTTTCGACTTCTAAAAATTTGGTTTTTGATGCACCACCCCATAAAGAAATGCAGTATCCTAATACAGACTGTGCCAGTGAAATATATATCTTATTTAGTAGCTGTTTAGTTGTAATATAGCGTAACGTTTTGAAGACCCATATAAGTTTCCGGATCCTTTCCGAGACGTACTCAATTTGGGGGTGCCAGGAAAGGTGTTGATCCAACACTACTCCTAAATATTTGATAGTGGTAACCACCTCTAAGGGTACACAGTTACAGTTTTCTTTATTTGCACTTAGACTACATTGATGAATTTTTAACGATAAGTTTTTATTGGGTTGAGTTCTTTTGTTTATCGCGAAGCATATATAATTAGTTTTATGTACATTTAGTGTAAGGAGATTATGATTGAGTCAATTTGATACAATAGCAAGTCCTGATTCAGCCTTCTTGTATACTGAACTCCAAGAGTCTTCCGAAAAGACAATGGCTGTATCGTCGGCGTAGGAGAAAACTTTGCCGCCATCGATGTTTAAGTTTGTTAATTGGTTTATATAAATTAGAAAAAGTGTTGGACCAAGCACACTTCCTTGCGGCACGCCAAAGGTTACTTCAGAGTCTTCACTATAATAATCGCCTATTTTTATCCTCTGTGTACGTCCATGAAGGTAACTTTTCATCAGTTCAAGCTGCGTCCCTCTAATTCCAATATTTTCTAGTTTTTGTATAAGAATGGAAGGGGAGACGGTGTCAAAAGCCTTTTTTAAGTCGAGAAAGACTGTAAGGCACTTTCTGCCCACATCCAATTGTCTAGTAATTAATGAGGTCATAGCTCCGACTGCGTCTTCCGTGCATAATTTTTGTCTAAAGCCATATTGAGAGTCAGAGATAATGTTGTTTCTGTTCAAATAGCTAATTAATCGAGAATTTATTAATTTTTCAATGATTTTCGAAATGGACGGAAGTACTGATATAGGCCTATAATTATTGACATCGTCTGCCCTCCCATTCTTGTATACTGGTGTAACAATCGCTTTCTTTAGATGCGATGGAAATACCCCAGTTCTGAAGCACATATTGGCTAAATGACTGATGATTGGGGATATATAGGACACGGATATTTTTAGCATCTTAGTTGGAATATTATCCCATCCAGGAGAACTATCAGATTTTAGGGACATTATAATACTTCCAACCTCAGAGGGATCGGTATCCATGAGGACAAAAGAAGATCCTTGAGTGAAAGATTCTCGAAAGGCATTGCTTTTACTGTGATCCTTTGAATTTGCTTTAATTATATCCTTTGCTAGTTCTTTACCTATATTGGCAAAAAAATTATTCACGTAGTTTATAGATGCTATAGGAGATGCCTTCGTATGAAGAAGTTTATTACATTGGGATTTAGGCTTTTTGAGATGTGTAACACTTTTTATAGCTGACCATAATGTTTTGTTATTTTTAGTAGCTTTAGCTAATAGTTCTTTTTCATATTTCCACTTTAACTTTTTAATTAATTTATTACAATAGTTGCGATATCTTACGAATGTAACTCTCAGAACCTCGTTATAGGGATCTCTCCTTAATTTCAATTGCATCCCGTTTCTATTTCTAATACAACGCAGGACTCCAGCTGTAATCCATGGTTTAATGATGCGTTGTTTACTCGACAGTATCTTTTTGTATTTACCATCATTTAGTGCTTCTTTAAGTATAAGAGTTAGCTGCTCTAATACTGTATTAGGATTTTTACAAAGTAGAAGGTTTTCTATGTTTTTTTCTAAAAGACTTTTATAGGCTTTATCATAGTCGATAAGTTCAATAGTTTTAGAGAAGCTTTTTAAAGATTTTATTTTAGTTATATTCAGGAATATGGTGTAGTGGTCTGTAATTGTAGTGTTAAGTACCACGACTGAGGCAGATAGTTTTCTTTTGTCAGTCTTTAAAATAAAATGGTCAAGACAGCTATTTCCTCTAGTCGGCAGTTTATGCCCCGGTAGCAAAGTGTGTGTAGTTAGCATATTAAGGTAGTTGATTCTATTATTACATTCATAAGTGGTCGCATTTTGTTTAGAAATAAGATTAATATTGATGTCACCAGTGACAATTATATTGTTATATGATTTTAACGTTTCCAAGTGTGTATTTAATGAGTTAATGAAGTTAGCAGCATTAAGCTGTGAAGGAGACCGATAGATGCCTAATATAATATGGTTTAGAGTATTTATTTGAATACAAGATGCATGTTCTAGAGTTACTTCTCTAATATCACTAGTTAAATTGGCCTTTACATATACAACAACCCCGTCATTTTGGTTAAGTTTGTTTGTTGTAACTACTACTTTATAGTTTGGTAAGAGCGGGATAGGTTTGTTAACGTCAAGTCTACATTCAGTTAGAACAAGCACGTCAATGTCGATTTTTAGTTCAGCTAGTGTTACACAAAAGTCATCTAGATTGCGATAAATACTTCTTATATTTTGGCTAACAATTGTTAGGTCTGATTTATGGACGTTAATAAGTTTGGTAAGATTCTGGACATCACACGTCAGAGAATTAGCAACTTCTATTTTGTCTATGTCATCTAGAATATCAAATGAATTAGCCATATTTTAAAAAGAATTTAAGTAAGGTAAGGTGTAATGATCCGGTGCTAAATAGAGCCTTCGTGAGAGACTTGTATTTGACATTCTATAGTCTGTACAAGTAATATGGGTATTACGGTAGTATGTTTGTATTGTTAAGCCTTTTTCTATTAAGATGTAGATATATATGGGCGTAATTTAAATTATATTTGTATTTTAAGTAGTGTGTAAATGTGTGTAAGTGTTTGTATATATGTGTGTTTTTTTGTGAGTATATGAGTAAATTATCTATGAAGTATGCAAATAGTGTATACAATAAGTTTTCTAACATTGCAAGTATGATACTAATATTATTTAATACATAAAATATGTTCTCACAATCAGGGATCAATATACCGGCTGCTTCGTCAGATGTGTGGAGCTCATTTTTTCGTGGTATGGCGGAAAGTTTTCGTAATAATGAAGCCAGTACATCAACATCGAAGATTTTGCCGAAGAAAATGCGACCTAGCGACGTGTACGTACCTACATTTGATCCAGACGACAGCGAATTCACTGCGGCTCAATGGTGTGAAGAAATAGATCATCACCGCACACAGAACTCTTGGACTGACTACGAAACGAGAAATGTAGCCTTTACAAATCTTCGTGGTCGAGCTAGAAGATGGGCGTCGAAATCCTATCCACTTTGCAAGACTTGGGGCGAAGCTAGAGATCGACTTTCACGACAGTTTGCTTCGACGAAGAGATTCCACGATATTTTTCAAGACATGGTGCAGTACACTAGCGATCGAGCTTCAACCTACGTCGAGTATTCCACCAACAAGCTGGCGCTGATAGACCGACTAGAGACGAGCTGGAGCGAAGCGAACAAGATTGAAGTGGTTATCTCAGGTATCTCTGATATTCAGGTACGTTCAGATCTGCTTAAGAATACACCGATTGATTTCTTAGCACTCGATAGACACCTTGGTACCTATTCAAAAATAAAGAATTATAAACGACCTCTGGATGGTATTACGTCGTCTCATGATGCTAAGCGTAGACGACAAGCTTTGAGTGATCGCGTTATTAAATGTCATAACTGTGGTAAGCCGGGCCATTTGCAGCGCAATTGTAAATCGAAAACTCATTCTAAGAGTGTTACATCAAATGATGGCCCTTCTCCTTCAATCTCGAATAAGCTTAGCGACAAAAACATACAGTGTTCTTATTGTCACAAAATAGGCCACTCTGATCAAGTTTGTTTTACGAGACAGCGAGATGAAAAGCTCAAGAGGTCGAGTGCTTCGAAATCGGTAAATATGTGCCTACAATTTAATGTTCCACTTGTACAAATAAAAATTTGTGATTTTAATTTGCAAGCTTTGATCGATAGTGGGTCCGATTGTTCACTTATTCGTAAAGAAATAGCTGATAATTTATCTGGATCCCGAGATGTTACGCCTACATGCTTAACAGGTATTGGTTCTACTAACTTATACTCTTTTTCACGGATTACTTTGCCAATACAGATAAATGATGTCCACGTAGAAGTTTGTTTTATAATTGTGGAGTCTCATAGTTTACCTCATGATGTCATCATAGGTCGTGATGTTTTAAACTGTCCAGGTCTTAGTTTGACTTTGAGTCTTAGTATGAATAGCAAAGGTGTTCGTATCATACGTGAGGTACAGTCTGATATGTGCCTTTTGTTAAGCTCTGATATAAGTACAATTGATACTGACCTAACTGATAGTGAAAACCTGTCGCGTTTGCGGAGTATTATTGCCAAGTTCGGTGATAACTTTGTAAAGGGTAATTCTCAGACTACAGTTACTACTGGCGAAATGGAGATACGTCTTAAAAACCCAAACAAAATTGTACAACGCCACCCCTATCGTCTATCCCCAACGGAACGTGAAGCCACTAAGACTATTATTGCTGATCTGATTTCTAAAAACATTATACGAGAAAGTTCATCTCCGTTCTCAAGTCCCGCTATTCTAGTGAAAAAGAAGGACGGCTCAGACCGTCTTTGTGTTGACTACAGGGAATTGAACTCGAACACTGTTAGAGACAATTACCCGTTGCCTTTAATTTCGGAACAAATAGATACATTAGGACAATCTTGTATTTTTACCACGCTTGATATGGCATCGGGTTTTTACCGAACCGGGTTTTGGAAGCTACGCGCTTCGTGCTTCCACACCAAGCATTGGAAGCTCCGCGCTTCATACTTCAATATCAAGCATTGGAAGCTACGCGCTTCGTGCTTACACATCAAGCATTGGAAGCTCCGCGCTTCATACTTCAATATCAAGCATTGGAAGCTACGCGCTTCGTGCTTACACACCAAGCATTGGAAGCTCCGCGCTTCATACTTCAATGGCAAGCATTGGAAGCTCCGCGCTTCATACTTCAATGTCAAGCATTGGAAGCTACGCGCTTCGTGCTTACACACCAAGCATTGGAAGCTCCGCGCTTCATACTTCAATGGCAAGCATTGGAAGCTACGCGCTTCGCGCTTCTACTCCAAGTATAAGAAGCTACGCGCTTCGTGTTTCAAAGCCAGGCATTGTAAGCTTTTCGCTTAGTGTTTCTGCTTAGAAGTTATACGTTTTATGCTTTTGAAAATGTTTACACTATAGTTCCGGAGATTGAGTATAAGTTCCACGTGTTGCTGCGCCCGAGAACGTGCACTTTGTCAGAATGGCCGTGTCGGAGTAGATGATAAACACGCAATGGATACTAGCGCCATCTCATGGCACATTTGGTAAGTACAGTTGCCACATCGATAAAACTGTCTGTTTATGAACGGACAGCGACATCTATCGGAATCTCCTTGAGTCAGTAGTTCGAGCTTGTGGTTGGAAATGGCGTCCGGATGACGTCACGTCCAGTTGGTGACGCTCTGTATGACAACGTTAGTTGTCAATGTCAAATGTCAGGGGCGAGGAGTGACGTTTAGACGTTAGAACGCTCTCTTTGGTTCGTGAAGCTCGACCGCGACAGACGTGCGCACTGATTCATTATTACCACGTGAAGATGGCGGACGCGGGCGAAGAATTTCAACCTAATCTCAATGAATCTCCGACATATATATATATTTTTTTATTTGTTATTCATAAAATCATTAATTGTATAATAGCATTTTCTAATTAATAGTTCTTTATACTTTAACTTTATACTTTTTTGTCGTTTTCTTCATTTTTTATATTTTCTGGTATCTTGTTATAAATTCTAGTGGTCATGGACAAGGGGCCAGACGTAGCGTGTGCACACCGACTGGCAAGTGCATGTTCAGATCCACCGAGCGAGCGAGCGAGCGAGACAGAGCGAGGAAGAGGGGGGATGGTTACTCTGCCTAGTAAACAGAAAGGGGTCCGAATGACTGTCTCGGCCTGTTGCTAGACCGAAGACTAGGCTGAGCACTCGGCTTTGTGTTTACAAATACCGAGCATTCTATTTACGAGGCCGAGTAACCGCCCCCCTCTTCCCCGCACTGTATCGTTCAGTCGCTTGGTGGATCTGAACACGCACTCGCCAGTCGGTGTGCACACGCTACCTATATCGAAAATTTCGCTCATACCCTAATAACACCTACTAAGTAGATTGGCGAGTCCGTAAAATGTCACTCGGCCGAGACAGTGGTGTAGCCGAGTGAGTGTTTACACGTTTTTTGAAGTTGTGGCGAGACAGTCAGGTTTATAAACTAAAATTAATCTTGAGCGAAAGGTAGCTTGTGCACACCGACTCCGGGAAGGGGTCCGAGTGACTGTCTCGGCCTGTTGCTAGGCCGAATACTCGGCTACCGAGCGCTCGGCCGAGGACACTGTCTCACAGTGTAATCAGGCTTTGACGATTGTTATGCGATGGGATTTAATAATAGCAGAAACTCTATCGCGGGTAAAGGGCAAAGACCAAGAAAATTAAAGCGGTAAATGCTAAAAGTATCATTGGGCTATCTGACTGAACAGAGTCTAACCGACACAACTGGGTGAGATGTTTTGCGTTTTTGCTCATTTACTATGGTCCTGACCACTGCGAACGTTGGTGAAGTAATCTTAATGATGAGCACGCACGGTACCGTCACAGAAGATATAATAGTACTACGTACAGAACGGCAACACATCTCCCCGCACTCATTTCAAATACTTCACCCCACCCGGCACTTCGTTGTAGACATCACTGACACATAAACAAGGGCGCGCGATCACACGGGCGAATAGACGCGAGCGCCGGCCGATAACAGAGATAGCGCTATGCGGGTAAAAGAAGGCAGTCGTTGCACTTCTCGTGTTATTTCGATTGATGGCCACGCGCTCAGCGCTACTAGATTCCACGCACACATTTGCGCGTGTACAAACGTCATTTGCTTAAGTAGTAGTAATAGGTAATTGATTTGCGAACGTTGTATGGAGTGTCCGGTGTGTGGTACCGTTCCAACGAGTTCCTCTCATTATAACATCATCTTTTGGGTACAAACACAAGCCCGTCTCCAGTGGGCTCAGAGTTCAGAGTTTTTGCACTCAAAAATGCTCATTAGGGAATTTTCACCCAGGGTCGCAATGCGAAATCTCCAACTGAGCAGAGGCCAACTAAAGGTTCTCACTAGAGCCTTAACTGGCCACTGTAAACTCAACAAACATCTGCACAGAATGGGATTAGCAAATGCTCCCACGTGCAGATTCTATGGTGAGGATGACGAGACACCATCTCACATCCTCTGTGAATGCTATGCTCTCATCCACTCAAGGAGCCGAGCTCGGGCGGACCTAGTTTGCCACCTCATGAAGCAAAGGCTCTGTCTCCAAAAAAGGTCATCGGCTATTTTAACGCTACAGGCCTATTTGGAGACCTTTGAGGAGGGGTCAGCCACAATAGATCTGTACAGGTCGCAGTGGCTTGCTGAGGGTTGCCACTCGTCGCCCACAGCCACCCCCACAAGTATAGATAGATAGATAGATAACATCATCTTATCCTAAGTTATTAATAGTAGTTAACTTATTCACTTGGGTTCGGCCATAAAAATAACAATAAACCCACCTGTACTGTAGGCGCGTCGTCCTCGACGCAGTGTATGGTGAAGGCGGCCTCCTTGCCGACGTGCGCGTGCACTAGCCCCGTGCCGGCGCACCGCGCGGCGATGCTGCTGCGGCCGCTCAGCACTCCGAGCGATACGGGGCTGCCGATCACCGGCGCACCTGTCGCGATATCATTATAGTACATACTATCGAGGTCTCTCGTGCCTTACCACTTTGTAGAAATATTCGTTTGAAAGCGGATCGCATCGGACACGCCCACACGACCCATACCTATCTCTGATTGGCTACGTATTTTTACTACGATTTACTACGGCCAATCATAGACAGACATCTGGTTTCTTTGTGTCTTAGTTTCAGTCTGCTTTACGCTTTACTATTGGCGAATGAATGGAGCGGGGCGTGGTCTGATGCGATTATCATCGTGCAGTGTGCAAGCGACTTTCGACGTAGGACTGGTAAGGTGCCAGTGTCCTCGATAGTACATTCAAGATAAGAAAATTCCCCTGACAGGTCGAATTTTTCCGGTTCATGCCGGTAGTTTCCGTGATTAAAAATATTATGTTTAAAAAATATAATGTATCTCTTTAGGTTATTTTTTTCAAAAATGCAATAATTAATTCCACATTAAATATGTACAAGAATAGCAGTCTAGTTAAATAAAATTATAATTCTGAAAAAATATTTGTTTAAAAGTTTACAAATAAAATATTTGTGTGTAAAGTATAAGTTCCGATTCACGACTCAAATAAATACTTAATTAAACAAATATTTTATCAGAATTATAGATAATTATTTTAACTGGACTGATATTAATGTTTCTATTTAATGTGGAATTAATTGTTGCAGTGTTGATAAGAATAACCGAAGGAGATCTTATATTTTCAAAACATAATATTTTTAATCACGGAAACAGTATGCATGAAACGGAAATGTTCGACCTGTCAGGGGAACCTTCTCAGCTTGAATACACTATAGTTCTCAGAATACAGAACAAACCAAAAACCGTGAACGGTCACATTTGTACGCAGCGCACTGTGTCCGAAACTCCTCTACGCCCGCGTTACATCTTGTTCGTTACGCACACACGAGTGTTCATCAATTGCCAAAAACCATTATTAAAAAAAAAGCTGAAAGAACTGATTTAAATAACTACCGACCAATCACATTAATACCCATTCTGTCGAAAGTGTATGAAAGGGTTATGCTTAATAAACTTGTGGTGTTTTTTGATAAGTATGGGGTCCTAAATAAAAATCAGTATGGATTTCAAAAAAATAAATCCACAACACAAGCGGCTTTTGACCTAGTTAACACTACGTTAAGAAGTGTAAATGATGGTAACCTCACAACAGTCCTTTTATTTGACATGTCGAAGGCTTTTGACTTTGTGTCACATAAGCAACTTAAGTCTATGTTAGAAATTTGTGGTATTAGAGGTAAAGCCTTAAGTTGGATCATGACTTACCTAGTTGACAGAATGCAGTCGGTAGAAATCACTAAACTTTCTAATAATAATATTGAAGTTCATAATTCAGAATATAAAGTCAATAAATTCGGAGTTCCACAAGGGAGTATACTGGGTCCACTGCTATTCCTAGTTTATGTTAATGACTTCCCATACTGTACAGAACACAAAAGTATACTCTTTGCTGATGACATATCAGTTACTGTGACAACAAAGAGTAAAAAAAAGATACTTGAACACGAAGATGACGTAAATAAAACCCTCATGACAATTATTAACTGGCTTAAATCTAATAATCTTATAACAAATATTGAAAAGACATGCTTCATTAATTTTAATAATCTTAAGCAAAATTTAAATATAAATTACCAAGGACAAGTTCTCAAACACGCAAATCATGTAAGATTTTTAGGTATAGAAATAGATAATAGATTGGACTGGAAACAACATGTAGAGCAAATATGCAATAAAATTATTAGATTTTCTTTTGTACTAAACAAATTAACAAAAACAGCAACAAGGGCTATAGCTCTCACAGCTTACTTTGGATATGTCGAGTCAGTGCTGCGGTACGGACTGATCATATGGGGAAACAGTACTGATATACAAAGGGCATTCATAGCACAAAAAAAATGTGTTAGGGCACTCTGTGGTGTAGCACCAGATAAATCATGTAAGCCGTTATATAAAGCCTTGAATATCCTACCACTGCCCTGCCTATATATACTAGAAATTGCAAAATTTGTTAAAAGGAACCCGAGTCATTTCGTAGAAGCTAAAGATTTCTACCCACGCAATACGAGGAATTGCGATAGATTAGTGTTTGATTTTGTTCCAAATAGTGCTCGAATAAAAAAAAAACTGTTTTTGTATGTGTGTATTGATCTTTAATAAGATTCCTCGACATATAAAACACTTGTCTTTCAATCTGTTTAGGAGTACATTCCGTAAGTGGCTGGTCGAGCGGACATTTTATTCCGTACAAGAGTTTTTAAATTATAAGGAAAATTAATTTTAAGTAAATCATGAATGTCAAGGAGAGTGAACTTCCGCAAATATAAAAAATTCATAGATAATAAGTTAATATTTGTATGTTGATAAACCTTGTGCAATGTTTGCATGCTATTTGTTAATGGTTGGATAGGTGATTATAATATGTCATTGTCGAACTTCTGTACACCCTATTCAAATGCAAATAAAGATATTCTATTCATGTTGTGTTTTTCAAGTATCAGAGAACAAATTTCTTGTGTTATGAATTGCTTTAGCCAAAACACTAATGGCCAATTGCACTAACCTTGTCTTAGCTTAGGACGATCTTAAGTGGCATGCTGTCATATTCTTTTCATTAAAGACAAGAAGTGACGGCATTCTTCTTAGGATTGTCTTAGCTAAGGCAAGGTTAGTGCAATTGGCCATAAAACACCTTTAGTAATACATCTAATGGAGCCTTGTACCTACTTTGGTTCTAATTTTTTTGAAAATGTTCGTTTTGATTTTTGAAAATGAATAATGAGGGGAGCTACCCCCTGTACCACTCTCGGCAATGTGTAGTTTTCGAGATATTAATTTTTTAAATTTTCACAAACCTAACCTCAAAATGTATGGGAAAAGGTTGGGTTGTGTATTTAAATCATGTTTGTGCCGCACCTTGAACTTATTTAAGAATTAGATGTCAAAATTGAAAAATATTAATAATATGATTTTAGTGGTATAGGTTCCCATAGAATAGTATGACGTATAGTCATGTTCTGAACCATTTTTTTAAAGATCCTTCTTACGGATTCGACAAGGGGCCGATTGACGAGGCTACCCCAAGAACTGGGGTAAAAACCTCATACCTGGCTAAAACCCCTCCAGATACTTCTACCTCCGTAGAGCCACAATCGGGATCGGCGTTAGCCATTCCTCGATTGCGCCCTCGTCATGTTCTAAACCTAACCTAACCTACAGTAGGCAATTTTGTCACCTATTTTCTTTCGTGATGGCCCCCTGAGACCTCCCGTCCCCCTGCTCTTTAGTCTTATACAAAAAGATGCCCTCTGTATTTCTAGTCGCTCACGTAGTAATTTAGTCGCACGTTTAAAGTTTTAATATCTAGAATCGATTATTCATAACCCATTTTTTGTAAGCTCGTTCTGGATTTTATTATTAATTAATATATTTGTCGTCAGTGTAGTTAATTTTTCGCTTACTCAAATTAATACCGCTCAAGTTATTAAAATACTATCTCATCATCAATCGCTACGTATTTTTTTATTCAATCGTTTTATTATTTCCCGTTGTGTTTGATCGCAATCTACTAAATGGCTTGGTCTAGAGATTGCTTAAGCTGTGTCAAAGATATGTTTCAAGTAATTACTTAGCACCGCAAAGCCTATCTTGTAACTGAATTAACCTATTAGTAGCGTTCGATATAATAGGTAATTATATCGAACGCTACTAATATGTTAATTCAGTTACTGTTTAAATCAATGTAAATCCTTGTAAAACATAATTTACCTCCATATGTGATGTACAGGCGATAATGCGCGGGAACTGACGGACGTAGACGCACTTTGTATATGTTTCCATCTTCCCGGATATCCACTGGGAGCCTTACATGTCGGTCACCCATCGCTTCGCACACCACTTCCAATTCACCAACGCCAGCGTCTTTTGTGTCGACTGAAAATAATTTTTGTCTTCATATCTTTTATCGATTGCAATACAAATCAAAAGTTTCAAATTTAACATGAAAATTTCGATAATTCCTCGATCCAGGTCTATTTTGGATTAATTCGAGAAGGACCCGATTCGATTTCTATATCACGAGGACAGTACGATTGTCTTTCTCCATTTCTCTCTCTGATAGTACACTAGCGAACTACCAGTGTATTTACTACTGTTCTATAGGATGTTTTCATAGAAGATTTACCTGTGAAATTGATTGGCGTTTGCACTATAATATTGCCAGACGGTAGTCCTGACAGAACAACTCTGTTGGGGTCGAACGATTCGCACGTGTACGGGCTTCCCGATACCGGTTTTGACAAATGTAGAACCTCTGTAACAATAGAAAGTTTCCGTTTATACATTAAAAAGTTGGCAATTATAGTGAAAACACACGTATAACATGGCGATCCTAAGAAAATCATCGCTTACAGTCTATTTTGATATTTGAGTTCGGGAGTCACGCTGTTAAAATGGTGTGGGATTTTATAAGCATGACCATTTCCAGAAAATATGATATTTGAACATTTGATAACTGACATCCTTTGCACAGAAATATAGTATTTGACAGTTTATTTTACCAGAGCCTATTTTAAAGAATGATTTATCCATGATACACACTCACCGATAGTACTTTGACCCACTTCGGTGATAGTGAACTCAGCCTGCAACAGTCCCGATTTGGTTTGGTAGCATCTGACCGGCAGAGCCCGGGAGCCGGGCCCGGAGACGACCACGTCGAACTCCCGCGCGGGCCGCCCTAACGTGTCTATGCTGAATGAGGCGACGCGGCCCACTTGCGCTTGGTACAAGCCAAGACCTGACGCTGTAACCTGCAGGATTAACAGTTTACTTAAAAAATGTAAAATTATCAATTCAAAATAACTTTATAGTAGTTTATAGTACAGTCAAGGAATTTAACTGCGATCCACCTAAGGTTGGACCATCGTAAAGCAATATGGCACCATAAGAGCAATGAATACGGCTATGACAACTTTGTGCACACTGTTTTCATGTAATTAGACATCATTTGACGTAACTAATGAAATTTTCGATCTTTGCATCCTGCAGTGTCTTACAAAATGTCAACAAAATGGGTCGGAAATTAAATTCCTTTACCGTACATACATGCAGTACATATTCAGTGTCACTGTAAAAGATGTAAAATCTTAAAAAATAATGCTCTTAGTCATAACACAACCCACAATGGCTGTTTGATTTCTATCTACCCAGCTTATAGTCAAAACGTCATGCGACGTCTCAAATCAATATCATCTAAAGTTTTTGATATGTAAAAAAGGTAAAATTAATGATTAAAAAAAGTTTCAAAACCCATAACATGAGCGTTGCCGCATGACCCAATTTTATTCGCCATTTTTTGAGAGGCGGTAATATTGAATTAAGGGCAGTGTTGCTATGTTTAAAGTGCTCCATTCTTCAAACTATTTCATTCGATACCCATTTTTCTGGGGTAGAAAACGAAAGTTTATCCGCTAATTTGAGTGCCACATGCCCTTTCAATTGATATCCATATTACTGGGACTGGAAACGAAATTTTACGATACAAAGTTTATGTCATACTTACTAAAAAAATGCCTTCATTCTAGGGCCCGTTCAGAAACATTTTCGTTTTCGCACACGGAAAAAAGAAAGTAACAGGCATATTTGCCCGATAGAGAATATGTTTCTGAACGATAGTTCAAGTTTATCGGCTATCCGGCACAGGTTAAAATTCGCATCAACCGGCCAAGTACGAATTGGACTCGTGCACGAAGGGTTCCGTACCATTATTTATACAACATTAGACACTATATTATATTATTTGTGGTATAGGAGCCCCCCTTAAACGTTAATTTTATTTTAATTATTTATTATTTAAGTGAATATACAACTAAATTCTGTTAATATTTGACTTACGAAATATGTTTGTTGACTTAATTTTATTCTGATTTTAGTGTTTGTTGTTTATAGCGGCAACAGAAATACATAATCTATGAAAATTTCAATTGTCTAGCTATCACGGTTCATGATATACAGCTAGGTGACAGATAGCAGACGGGCCGCGGGGTCTTAGTAATAAGGTCCCGTTTTTACCCTTTGGGTACGGAACCCTAAAAACGCACGTTTCTGGACGCTCCCCAAATAGGCTATTTGACTAATTATAGAAAATCATTTTAAATTATTCGATATGTTGTAATATGCATATTACATTAATATTTCCGGGAAATCATATCTATTTATCTTTAAAATTCTATAATATAATTAAAATTTCTAAAAGCGCGGCATAAACGCTGTTTCTGTAATGGCGCCGAACATGACGTGCGTGACGTCACCAGAGTTACGTCCAATCATAGGCGTTTCCGATACAGATAAGAAATTATTCAAAATTTTTTTTCGTGAAATATCAAAAAATAAACTAGCGTGAAATAAAATAAATTATGGTTTTTTATCCATTATTATCTAATAATAGGATGACCATATTTTTTGTAGTATATTTTCAATGTTGTCAAATAGCCTATTGTGAGGCGGTGTGTTTGGCCTAAAGGAGTTGAATCCAGTCCAGTAAAGCAGGCCCCATGAGGCAGTGCGTCGTCGTCGACTGACCTCTGTCGCGTGGTGCGCCGGCCGCACGTCACGGCGGGCGGTAACTGTGACTGACCTCTGTGGCGTGGTGGTGCGCCGGCCGCACGGCACGGCGCTGACTGAGACCGTGACTGTGACTGACCTCTGTCGCGTGGTGCGCCGGCCGCACGTCGAGCAGCAGCGGGCGGCGCGCGGCGGGCGCCCCGCTCCACAGCAGCGTGAGGCGGTGCGGCGCCGTGACTGTGACTGTGACTGACCTCTGTCGCGTGGTGCGCCGGCCGCACGTCGAGCAGCAGCGGGCGGCGCGCGGCGGGCGCCCCGCTCCACAGCAGCGTGAGGCGGTGCGGCGCCGCGCGCGCCGGGTGCCACACCAGCTCCTGCCGCGCGCCGCCGCGCCGCCGCACCGAGTGCGGCACGCCCACCCCGCCGCACGTCACGCGCGCCGACAGACGCCCGGCGCCCGCGCCGCTCGTGCTCACTGCACCAGACAAACATCACCGTGTGTTATGGGCCTGCCACACACTCGACGAGTGGTATGGAAAGTAGCGAGGAAAGGAGGCAGAGACGTAGTGTGGCAGCATTAATCGTCATGCCCACCGCTCCCTATTTTGTCGGTTTTTTGGCGCGAGTCAAAGGACCGGTAATATGAGCGCAAGTGTCTGGTCACATGATCGTGCGAACGCAGTCCGCATCGAACTGTCTCTATATGTTATAATATGCACACTACATTAACATTTATTCGCAGCAAAAACACTGTTTCTGTAATGGCGCCGAACAGAACGTGCGTGACGTCACACGCAAGTAAACAAGGTACTTGACATATGCAAAACAGTACTAATAATTAGTCGAGAAATCCGTGTTTACTTGTGTGCGACGTCACCAGAGTTTCGTCCAATCATAGGCGTTTCTGACACAGATAAAATATAAAATGAAAATGTTATTTTGCGAAATATCCAAAAATTATAAATAAATTAGCGTGAAACAAAATAAATTATGCTTTTATCTAATAGGATGAACATAATTTGTAGTATATTTTCAATGTTGTCAAATAGCCTATTACAGTGTCTTATATTGTGGCGGCATCTGTAGTGTCTAATATTAAAATTTCAGCTAAACGAAACAAAAAATGTGAGATAATCATGAAAATATCTCTCTCTAAGAAGTAATAGGAGATTATAAAGCTGCGCTTTCAAAAATAATTTCGCTCAGCGTGTGATGTCACCCAACTCGAGTACAGTGGTATTCAGTCTTTTACGCGCTAAAGAGTCGCAGCGTTTTTTTAGTTATATAGAAGACCATCGTGGCTAAAAAGCAAACGTGATATGTAGTAAGTTGCAGCGACACGATACTCGAGTGGTCGCGTGACGTCACGAAATAGGTACGAACAGTTAGCAGCCACAGTCAACCCACGCAGGAAATACGTAAATTTCAATAATCATTATCTCTGTCATTTAATGATGGATTAAAAAATCATTGTTTATATCGAATTAAATATAATATTTTCAGCGATATGAGGCTTCTCCATTCTAATCTGCGTATTTAACATACCGTGTTGATGAGCAAAATGTGAACTATACTCGTATTGATCTCCTTTTACTCGGCTCAGAAAACACAACAGTTTTTCTGAGCTCGCTTGGACAGATACCACCGTCTTACTTAAGTTCGTCAACTTGTATGAAAAACCTAATCAAATCAAATAAGATTAATTTACAATATATAACTTACCAGTGAGTATGGCGGGCCTGTGAGCTACAGCGTCGCCGATAGACAACACTTTGACGGCGGTAGCGTCCAGCGCTTCCACCTCAGCCACGGGACCTCGCGAGCTCTTTACCAAGTACCGGCCGACTTTGTCCGCCGGGAATGTGAGGAGGCCAGTGTCTTCCAAATGAGCATCAGCAACTCTGTTGCCAGACGGGGAGATGACTTCTACATCTGTGATACTGTCATCAACTTCCACGTTAGCTACGCCTCCTGAAATAAAAAAAATATACTTATAGCTTTAGGCACAGATTAGATAATAGTTACTAGGTAACTTTAGGTCCAAAAGAACATCTGATATAAACTGGTTGGTGAGAGTGATACTGTTTATATTTTTGGTCTGTCGTCAAGAATTTCAAAGTTGTTGTGTTCAAACGGTTAGAATTAGTAGACAGTTGTTAGATGAGTTTGAAAAGTTTAGCTATAGCCCATTCCCATTTTCAAACATATCATCAAGAGAAGAGAAATAAAAGCCATGTGCTTTTCTTTAACATGACTACATTAAATTGTAAGGAATGCCTATTTTTTAGGAGTATTTATATAGTTATATTTAAATATAACACAGGAAAAATCATAATGAAGCAGGAAAATTTAGAGATATGCTGTGGGGATAACTAAATTCAGCCTTAGCTGAACACACAGATCATTTTACCGTTAAACCTTTATAAACGAGTTAGGTATAGTGCACTCAACCAATAAAGATGTTAACCACTTTTGATAATACTTTGCGTATAAACAAAAACATCGTTAAGGTGATCTTGTAAGTGTGAAATAGCAAAGAAAAAGCCTTTTCGGTCCATAATTTTGACTGTCAACTGTCTTGTTTTATGACGCAAAACTGAATTTCTGTGGACTATACAAGTATTTTAAGATTAGCTACAAGCAGTAATATATCTCACCAATCTGCACATAAGTGTGAGGTTCGCTGACTCGACACACGAACGGACTGCCAGGGACGGGTTGCTCGTTGAAGGTGACCGAGACGCGGTGAGGTTCCCGCGACACTGGCACGAACGTCACGTCGTAGAGTCCTCGCGCAACGGCCACCACCTTTTATTTTAACACATTTATATTATTACGTCTATTTTTAGCGGTCACCGTAGTTTATAGTTACTCGTTAGTCATTAGCGATGAAAGTCACGCACATGATGCTGATAGAA
This sequence comes from Schoenobius gigantellus, assembly GCA_963935595.1. NCBI lineage: Eukaryota > Metazoa > Arthropoda > Insecta > Lepidoptera > Crambidae > Schoenobius > Schoenobius gigantellus. The sequence continues at coordinate 20,898,973 of OZ012544.1, read as the reverse complement.
AATCTCTCGCCGTCAGCGCACGAGTACAGATATTTCATATTAACTCTTTATTTTAAACCGCCTATGTAGTTAATAGTTGAGACTGCCTGGTTCAGATCTGTAGACCTACACTTGAAACCAATCGATCGAGATTGATATTGTTGATGTTTCGTGGTTGACTTCAGACTCTTGAGTTGTTACACTAGTGACAAATTTCGTTCTGCACACTGTTTTGTGTGCGCATCTATATAGCATCTACGTAATTATTTCTTCCTAATCTTTTTGATTCTAGCATAAAGGTTAAGAGCTTTACTGTAGTTTCAAAAAAAGAATTAAATTCATTTATAACCGATTCTCCCTTTGGTATTGTTATTCCATTAACTTTTAGTACGGGATTCAAACGAAACTGTTCGCTTTTGTGGTACCAATGGGATTATTAAAAAAGTTAAGAACGGAAATTATTTAATAAAAAATAAATATTGTCTTTGTGTTATTGTAAAGTTACCTCAGCTTTGACAGTAGTTGACGGGGTCGACACCACCAACTCAAGCGTGCCTTCTCCGGCCCCAGCTGCATCCACGCTGAAGGTTACTGGCTTCCCCACTTCCACTCCGCGCTCTTCTTCTGCTCCGTCGTCCAAACTCAGGCCTTCTAAAGTTCCTTCTAACTCTGGAAACAACAGACCAGAAATATTATTTTTTCATCGTATTACGTTGCTGACCATAGACAAATGTTTGATAAAGCTGTAACGTTGCGTTCGGTAACGCGCGACAGGGCGAAGAGAGGTTCCATAGATTTGAAGAAGCTTTGAAGGAGTTTGTATTCTAGCAGAATGATTTTCCGATAAATTAAAAAGGATCCGAAGAACTGGCTAGCTTAGACTTACAATACTGTGAGGAGAGATGAGCTTAAATTTCGCATGTTAAAGGCGATCCCACACGTAACTCTACAGAACACAGAAAGAGGAGTAAAAATACCTTCTGGGACACTCACACTATGAGTATACTCACTACTGATTGCATTGAGATTGTGATCGGTAGTGATCCACCTACCTCCCGGTCCCAATCCAGTGACTCTCACGCGTCGCACATCGTATACGTTGCAAGTGAAGGGCGATCCCGGTACAGGGCGGCCGGCACAAGTAACTTGCACGCTGTGCCTGCCGACCGCTTCAGGCGAGTACGTCGCAGTGTACCGCCCTTCGCCAACGGGGTTGACTCGAGCGCGCACGTTAGTACCACCCGGCCCGGTCACGTACACAGTTGGTTCACCGGCTGAAATATAATCGAGATGACTTCCCTGCTGCTTTTTTTCTTTGATTCCGTACCTCAAAAGGAAAATCGGAAACCTTCATTGTTCTATTTGCATTTATTTTTATACATTCGCTCGATTTGGCTCCATCATTAATGATTATTACTTAATTTAGAGGATCAACCGTATTTACAGTTAAAAAATGTATAACGAGCACTATATGTATCGCATAATGAGGATAGTGATGTCAAATAGTTTGAAAATAAGGTAACAATCGTTGTAATTTAAATGCAGAATTTATGTTGTTAAGGCGTATGGCGCAATTAAATATTGAAATAACTAAATAAAGTGAAAGACAGTCACATGTTAAAATAGCACACTTAACTAGTACAATAACTGAACATTACTAAAATTAGAACCGTACCATACGACAGTTTGAAAAACACTTTTTTAACTAAAATTCTTTTAGCCCATTTATATGGAGACATAGCAAACGAACTGGGAAGTCACGGCAAGGTTGAATCTGGGCACATTAGATCATTATTAGTGCTGACTATAAACTAATCAAATCCATTAGACAACAATGTGAAGCAATGTATAGTCAACAAAGCTGTGAATCATAACAATAGATTTATTTGTAAGCATTATCTCAGATGTTTCGTTGTTGTCACAGAGTGAACACAGATTATAACTAGTGACTTGATCTTGAATAGTTTTATAGTTTTAGCACTGTGACTGCTTTAACTAAAATAGCATGATAATAATAGTATATACGAGCTATTCAGCCCTCGTAGCATGAACACCTAAACACGATATGATAAAACGATAAATCGATATGAACTGTCAAAATATATTGGATGTAATGGCTACCTTGGAATTTTATCGACATTAAAATATTTAACAATGCTCCAAATAACAATACCTATATCGAATACATACTCAAAACTTCAAGATAACTAAAAAATCTAACTTTTTCAACAGTTTATATTGATATATCGTGTTATCATATCGTGTTTCGGCAGTAAAAATAACAGGTAAAAATAAAACAACACAAAATATACAGGTAAAAATAAAAAAGAGAGGCCGTGCGAGGCCAAATAGGTCCCCGCCTCAGCTAATGCTAATATTTTATTAAAGACTAGCTGTGCCCGCGACTTCGTCCGCGTGGAATAGCAACTTTTGTTGAAGTTGATAAAAAGTAGCCCATGTTATACCTTATATAATTAGCTATCTATTAGTGAAAGTCCCGTCAAAATCGGTCCAGCCGTTCCGGAGATTAGCGGGAACAAACAGACAGACAGACAAACATTTTTTAAATTGTGTTTTTGTTATTGGTACCCGATATACATTCAAACCCATTTAGTAAAAACTTGTTATTTTGACATTTCAAACAGACACTTCAATTTTATTTATTTGTATAGGTGTACAATCTTTATAACTTGGCTCGCTTTCAGCCCGCAGCTTCGCCCGCGTTATTTTTATTTTCCCGTGGGAATTTTATATTTTTCTTTAGGAAAATTACCCTATGTCCTTCCCCTGGTCTCGAACTATCCCTATACCAACTTTCATCAAATTCAGTTCAGTAGTTTCGAAGCCTATTCAATACAAACAAACAAACAATCAAATTTTTCCTCTTAATAATATTAGTATAGATAAAGGCTGCTACCATCCATCACACCAGCTAGTGTTGTTAAAACATAAACCCACCCTGTTTTATAAATATATTTGAGTACAATAATGTCAATATAAATCAATAGCTTCTCTTAATAATGGATAGGGAGTATTCACTGTTCACTCGTAATTCGACAAATCACCGCCACGCACTTTTAAGAACTTTAAAAACCGACATTCCAATCCGTATATCACTCACAATGAAATCCGGTGAGTTGTATATCGGCCGGTTCGCCCCTGGCGGTAGAGCTGAGCCCCGGTCCGGTGGCTCGCGCTTCAGAGGCCGAGACCGGCGAGGTGACCGCGCACGTGAACGGAGATCCGGGCACCGCATGCCCGTTGAACCGCACCGACAACGTGTGCGGGGCGGGCTCTACTGGCTTGAAGTTGACCTAAGCAAGAAGAAACGTTCACAATTATAGTATTTCAATTACAAAAATTCTCATAATGTCTTTGACATATAGATTTATCAAAGAAGAAGACATGAACAGAAAACCCAGATATCGGCACAAACAAATTTATGTCAAATTATTGCTTCGTCATTAGGTACAGCTCATATACACGGTTATTTTTTTGTCACCTCGAAAAATTTAAGGGACGCTTCAGGACACATCCATTATTATATTAAAAAAAAACCAATTAAAACATCTATAAAAATCTTGCTCTCAACTAGTACAGCATTTTTAGGATATTTTAGAAAATCAATATAAAATTAAAATGAGTTATTTTTTTATTTATATTTAAATCACTCTACTACCATGTTGTGAAGCGTTTCTTAAATTTTACAGGGTGATAAAAAAGTAATCCCTACCGGGGGCTTGAGCCTACCCTAAGTTAGGTTGTTTAGGCCTTAGTCAACCTGTGCAGATTGGTCGACTTCACATACATCTTTAATATTATTCGCAATGTATGTAGGTTGCCTTACGATGTTTTCATTTACCGTAAGAGCGCCCGACAAATGTAGGTACATATGAAAAAAAAAACACATCAGTACATGGCAGAATCAAACCGATTAGAAGGCCAGTGCAGAGTTCAAACAGCGTCACCGACGCATGATTGACCGTTGAATAATTCCTTAGAACATTCAAAATAATCCTAACCAAGTAGCAGACCTAAATTATAATTTATGAAAACGCTTAATGCATAAAATACATAATTTTTAAATTGTTACATGGAACTTATTTTTTAAGCTTATTGGTAATGTAGTTTGTAATTGGATTTCACCTGGTTGGTTTTATATCACTAATAGAAACATGTGTGATGCTTATTAGAATAAAGAGGATTAAAACTCACTTTAAATCTGGCATTCCCTTCGCTCTGGACGTAATTTGGGACATTTCTGCCATTGACGGCAACGATGATCTCCAAGTTACCGGCACCTGTATTTCATGTAGCGGCTTAGTAATATCACCAAACAGTAGAATGCAGTTTGATGCTAAATGAAAGATAAGATTCTGACCAGCGTGCGACGCGTTGATGGTAAACGACACGGGCCGCCCGACTACTCCGGGCGAGATATCTGTGACGGCTACGCGAGCGGCACTGTATGCTTTCACCAAGAAGGGGCTTCCTTCAACGTGACCGCCCATCACACCGGCTCGGACCTAAAAAGAGAAAAAAATAATGTAAAGTCACGTGTTTTGATAATATCTCCAATATTTTAATTTACCGCATGTCTAGACTTTTTTAAAAAAAATCAAAGAAATTTCGCACGCATGGTTACGTGTCCGTGTCATAAGTTATACAAGGTGACGTCATACAAAAGATGTAAAAGAGTATTCGGAATAGCAGGCACAAATAACTAATATTTTCACTATAAAGATACACCTATGACTCAATAACCCTTGTTTTATTCCAAAAGGACATAAACTATTAAACAACACTACTACTAGAATCAAATTCAACAAATATTAACTATGTAGTATGATCAGATTTACCTCGATACTGTGATCTCCGACGTCCACTGGCACGAATGAGATAGTGTATCTCTTGCTGGCCTCGTTTTCTCCAACAGTCTCTTCTGCCGATACCTGGGAAGTGGTACTGAATAGGTTACACAAAGTGAGGTTTTTTTTATAATTAACTCAGTAATTTGAAGAAAAAGTTTCGCAAAAAATTATTTGCAGATTTAATTTAGAAATTGAATGAACGAAGATTACATGCTGATCTATTACAGATTTATACAGATATAAGATGAACTTGTTGAGTTGCAATACATGTATCACATGTGTGCCAAAATACTATGATGGCGAAGAATGATTGAAGTATATACATATTGTCCATTTCAAAGATTATAGCAATAACTATGGCTTACTAAATATCAAGCGGATGGAGTATTAGACTGAACAAACAGAGTAGATAGATTCTATATATTTCTAGGTCCCTTTTACCTGTACGGGAACGGGTCTCCTCGCTGGTCCTAGGACCTCAACGTGTGGCGAGGTGGGAGAGTCTACGCTGAAAGTGTACGCGTCGCCCACTGAAACCTTGTCCGGTGACTCCCCTGAACCGGCGCCGATCACCCTCGCAGGAGCCGACACGTGGCACACGAACGGACTACCTGTTGAAGGAGAACTTATAAAAATCATCATTATCATATGAGCCAAGAGACGTCCACTCTTGGACATAGGCCTTTTCCAAGGATCTCCACACCGACTGGTCCTGCGCTGCTTGCTCCTGGGACTTCCCGTGACCTTCAACAGATCGTCAGTCTACCTTGTGGGCATCCTGCTAAAGCTGCGTATATCGGTACATGGTATGACAATGGTCGGAATTTTATTATGTACATGAATGAATAATTTCCAATGACATCTCCGAATGTCTATACTTTTTTAGATTAAGACAACAGACAAATATCATTGGGGATTATTTTATTTGTTTATCTATAATTGGTTACTCTCTGACTTCGGTTATAGATTAAGCCAAAGAAATCTATACAGAAAATTGTTGATAATTTATCAGTATATTTATTTGTTGTGATCCAATAATGAGACAAGTAATATTCTTGATTGAGTTTAGAACTCGTTCGCAAGATACATAAGTTATTTCATGGACTGCAAACATTGATTTACTACCAAACGTACATAACGCATGAACGATAGAAAAGTAGGCCGGTGAAGAGCTGCTCAATCGCGACTCGTGCAGTTCCTTTCCATAGTGAGTGGTTAGCTGTCGGCACGTAAACATGCCGAAGTACGCATTCAAAAGTTGTGGTAACAATAGCCAGAAACGGCAGAAAAAAGACGGAATTTCATATTTTGCGTAAGTAAACTCATTACACATCTTATCATGTATTCAAATATTCGATTTATACGTAAAACCATTAAAAAACAATTATTTTAATCATAAACATGTCGCTTTCCGTCAGTGTCAGTACATCACAATCATCTCGCTCGCACGGGCATCGTATTACGATGTGCTATCTCATTTATGCGTTGGAGCGACAACGCGATAAGCAATTTCAAGCATTATGTTTGAGATTATAAAGTTGATATTTTCTTGTAGCAATTACTAAAACGTCGTTTGCTCTGTGGCTAGGTATGAAATGATGTAACTTCCCACGGTTGTACTTAAAATAGTTGCCGTAATAATGCAGAATAAGGTTGAATATACGGTACTTTATGGTAATTTTCATTCGGGCGTGCATATTGAAGTATATGTATATCACAGCGAGTACAAATGTATAGTCGATTAGGTGACAGATTTCAAGCGCGTTTTTGTATAAAGCGCTCTATCTACGTTTGGTAGTATATCAATGACTGCAAAATAAAAGCGAGCGAAATCAGGTCCAGTGGTCGCTGCTCACATGCCATCTGAAGCATAGAGTTAAGATAAATGTTGCTTAGCCTTAGAATCACCTCCGTGATTTGGCGATTGAAACCATCCAGTATTAATCTGGAGATCTGATGTTCGATTACCCATGGGGGAAGGTTTTTTGCTCGGCTTGGTTGATGGTAGGCCTTCTGAGCCCGCCTGGTCTTACATAAGTAGTCACCATAATAATATTGTTGTGTTCCGTCAGATAGAGGTGAGATAGTTAGTTCCTCATTTGTTGAGGAGTTCAGAATATGACCTATCATCTGGTGAGATGAAGACCAAGAGCTTCCCTGTTATACCGGGTACAGTTCAGTTACAGCCTGTATATAAAAATAAGGAATCCGCAAGAACGATTATTAACTCTCAAAGGAACAATTACCAGGCACATGGTCTCCGTTAAACCGCAGCTCCACTGTGTGTGGTCGAGGATCACGCGGCGTGAAGCTGATTGCGTAAGTGTGGGCGCCTTGAGCGGCCGCTGCTGTCGGCACTCGGCCTCCGTTCACAGTCACTTCTAAGTTACCAGGGCCGGCGGCCATCGTCTCCACTGAGAAAGCAACAAAGTCCAGTTAAGTGTATCCAGTTCGACAAGGATTTAGACACGTTTGTAATGAGTTTAATTTATTAATTAAAGTCAATACTAATACTTTCTATTTCATAATGATAGTTAAGTGGACAGGTGACTCAATGATGCATTAAAATTATGAGTATGGTAGTCAGTTATTACTAGACACATGTAATAAAATATGTGATAATACAGATAATTTTTATTACGAATATTTGCATATTTCATTTAATTTAACGTTAGATAAGGAACATTTATTAGAAAGGCAGGTCAGGGGGCCGATTACGGATCTCATGATTACAAATGATATCATGATGACATAAAATTTATTTGCCTTTTTACGGATCAACACTTCATAAATATGTCTTTCAAGGGTTATGGCATGATGACATTATCGAAATTATACCCTAGCAATCATATCAGTAGAGTAAGGACAAGTAAATGAGCATTTCTAGACATTCTAAATATTGCAAATTTATACCATGTCATGTCATAAACGATCCGTAATACGGGGGCAGGTTAGTGTTTCATTGTTTAAAACGAATATTTTTGGTTGCTCGAAATAATTGTAATTTGTCTAAGTGCATTTAACGCGAAGAACGTATAAAACAAATATTTCGGTAGTATTTCCTTTTCTTCAAGATAATGGTCACTATTTTTAGTACGAATTCGAAGTGCAATTTAAAGCCTAACAAATCTACTTTAGTACTTGTAACTTTTATGTTTTAAACCATATAAAAAGTATATTCGAAATATAAACATTTTGTAGTATAAGCATAGTGAAACATTTATCAAGATTATCAAGTTATTACGCACCTAAAAATGTTACAGACTTTCCGACTGTTCCATGGGCAACATCTTTCACTCTGATAGCAGTGACGTCGTAAACCTGAAAACAGAAATTTCTTATGAGTTTAGACGGACTGACTTAAAATCCAAATCTAAATTAAAATCCACAAACTTAATATTTAGGAAGTATGAGGTACTTAGTAAATGTACAGAAAGACTAAATAAAAAGGAAATTGTAAGGGAAATGCACATTAGTAGTAGGACGTTTTAAAGAAGATCTATGACAAAGTGTTACATAGTACCTATAAATACTTACTTTTAGATGGAAAGGACTGGCAGGTATTGGCACCGAGTCGACGAGTACGTTGAGACGGTGTTCGCCCACCGCTTTTGGTACGAATTCGGCGCGAAACACAGCGGGGCCAGCAGAAGACACCGCCGCTGGCACAGAGGCGCCATTGGGACCTGCGCCGGCATCGCTCAGCTCACTGCTACGCCCTAACACCCTAACCCCACACTAACTTGTATCGCCTATTTTCTATAGCACATTATAACTTCATTTTTTAAAATTTCACTTTGAATCAAAACATATCTATTGAATTTCTATCTAGCCAGTATTTACCGTAGTAGTAGCATACACTGGTTTTATCCATGAAAGATGTTAGGAGGAGTTAGGGCGAAGCTTATGAGCGCAAAAATGATAGTTATGGTGTCATGTTATTCGAGTATTTTTCTGTAATCTGAAACCAAACTGATAATTCTTTGTGGACAATAATGATTCATTTTATAGATACCAAACATTAACTTACAAATTTTTGTTTCATTTGTCTCATTTACAAGCATTTTGGAAAGCAACCGAGATTAGTATTCATTAAGACTATGTAAATATTACTATCTATTAAGTTAAGAGGTGGAATGTTAGTAGCTAAGCGAAATGAGTATGTTAATATTTAAGTCAAACAAAATTCCTAAAATATATTTTTGTGAAATCCCCCATAAAGCTGTTCATCTTATAATTTTTTCTTTTTTCACCCAATATACTGATTTCTTGATTTAACACACTTTTTTCTATTCAATCTTATTTTTCTTATCTATACCACCCTGCAAGAAAAAAAATCAAAACAAAAGAGATTATGATTGAGGCCTTTAATTTTCTTTTGAATTATGTAAAATTAACATATCCACCTCCTAACATAAAAACAAGCTTTTATTAATACAAATAATTATAAAGCAATATAAAAAGGATTCTACTTATAAGTACTTTATATCAAACATAGCCTTGCAAATAGTGAATACTAAAACTTATAAAAATTATTAGGATTAAGAAACCAATATTCAACATTTATTTATTTTACAAAATTACTCATACAAGCATTAATTTATCTACTTATTCACATGTTTTTTTTTGAAAATCATTGACAGCAACAGTAGTGACAAACCTTCAACATTAACTTCTATCTGGTCAAGCGTAGCAGTGGGGTGGTGTAGTGTGAGAGAAGCTGGTTGTTGCAGTGGCACAGGCCCTGGCAGAGTGACACGGGCACCGCCACCACTGCCTTCAGACACTTCAATAATGAGCGGACAACCAGGCACACGCATCTGTGTAACGTCATTCTTAGTAACCACACATCACATAACATAGTGGCATTACCATCGACTTTGTAAGTAAATTCAAAACATTTCAATGTAAATTGGGTTTTAAATACTAGAGGATGAAGACTCTTTCATCAGACCTTTACCTTTCACTTCTTTTACTTTTATACAATAATAATTAAAAAAAGGCGTAAAAATTATGGTTTTGGTAACATTACATCCCTTTGCTAGTCCACTGTGAATGACAATTCCCATATTTACTTTGTAAATTGCTTCCACCACACTTCTTATTTTCATTAAAATCCTAAAACTGTTTTTGAAAATACTACTGCTGGTTAGAAAATGGTCAAAGTATTGTAAATTATTGATGTCCCAATTGCTACTGTTTGCAACAAATCAATTTTTCTATTGATTGGTGAAAACCAACTATTCATGTTAAAGCTTTCCAAATTGACATGTCGCCATGATTTAACCAATTATCTTCTTTGAAGACAGAAGTCAATACTAACCTTATTGAAAGATACATTGACAACATGATCACACGCTTCTGTTGGTGTAAAAGACACATTAAATCTGGCATTTCCCTGGAAGAAGAAACATATAACATGTTATAGTTTTTTATGTGAGGGTAGTTTATGGATTTGCTGAATAATTTAATGATGCACTTTGAACATATCAAATTGAACAAAATCAATTGCATTTTAACCACCTGAGGATGTACTTGTGTGGGTATGTTCAACCCTCTGGCTGCCACAGTGATCTCCAAGTTGCCTTCCCCAGCTTGTGCTGCATCAACTGCTAGCTGAACTGGAACTCCAACACGGGCTGATATTCCACCAGAAACACTTACAAGTTTACCATCATAGGCTTTACATGTAAAAGGTGTTCCCTATTTGAGAAAAATAATATAATATAAGTTATTAATTTGCTTAGTAGAAGTAGAATAAAGAGAAATGTTTGAAATGATGATTTAAAATTTGGAAGTTTTGAAAATATCATAAGTCAAATGTGGTTATTGTATGGAAGGTGACTTGACAATAATTGAATTGTCTGATACATAAAAATTATTAAAACAAAATTTATCTATATATATATACTATATAAAGCTCGATTCTCAATTCCTTTGCAACATTTTCATCATTTTTAGCATCATAGTTTATCTTAGCATATCTTGATTTAGGTTAGATTTCCTTTCTGATAAATAGTGTGGCTAAAAATGGTAACATTTCTTAGAAAAAATGCAAGGCATGGTTAGCATTCGATGTTAGCATGAAAAAATGGTGATGCTTGAATGCAAAATGGGGCCTATTATTGAATTAGCATATGAAAATTGAGATTTCATGCTTTGACAACTCAAAGACTAGGTTCATAAGGTGCGTTCGGATAGCCTGTGGTGGATTTCTTAGCGTTATCAAAATTGGCATTGATGTAAAGCGTTCAGTTAGGTTTTGAAATATTTCCCATTTTTGCTCCACAGCCTAACCGAACGATACATATCAATATGTCAATGTCATAAGCTATTATTATAACCTAAATTTATATTTTAGTTTCAGATTCTGGACATATTATGACGTAGTAAGCTCACTTCATGACTAATGATCATTAATTTCCATAAATAATGAAAATAAAATTTGTTTCGTTAAAACTAATTCAATCGTGTCAAAAATTTTAAGTTTAGTAAACATCAAAAATGTCTTTAATGTCAAAAACTTCCAGCTTTGACCCTCTTCGAGAGCTGTGGCAAGATTGGAAGTTCGCAATGCCATTTTTGAAATTTTTTCAGCTATACGAACGGTTAATGAAAACATATAAAAATGCAACTTTTGTTCACGTCTCTTCAAACGGAACGCTCCTTGTGTCAATTTTGTAATTTTTTACAGTTAATTTTGACATCGCGATGCTATCCGAACGCGCCTATTGAGAAACCAATATTTTTTGAAGCAAAACATTTTTAGTTTACACTTACAGGTATCGGCTGATTGTTGTAATGGGCCGTAAGAATATGAGGACCAACATTTCTTGGGGTAAAACTGGCTATTAAGCCGCTGACTACATCTCCAGTCAGTCTGACCGGCACTTCCCCTCTTGGACCTCGTACTGTTACAGCCAGCTCGCCGCCACCGGAACCTTCGACTCTTACTGAACATGACGCTAGTTCCCCCACAGGTATTAATTCTGTTGAAAAAAAGGAATGGTTTGTTGTTTATAATCACTATTATTACATAGCAGTAGGAATGTTTTTGTTTACCTACATAATTTACCTTTTGTTTACAACTCACAGGTGGATGGACGAATAACAGTGACAGTGACAGATAATCGCGATGGTCCAAATTGAGCTATTTTGCGCGATGGCGTGCAAACAACCCACGGCCCTACCGCCAAACTCAGTGGCGGCGCTAGACCACATGTTGTGGACGTCGGCGACATCAAGTTTGCGAGGCCTATTTTATTTCGCCCTCGGCCCTTCGGCCCTTTTATTGACGCATACAAAACATACTCGAAGGCATTGATCGAAAGGCAAAAAATGTCTATGTTCTCGATAAAAAACACTAGCGCAGATTTAAAACTAGGTACATATTCATTTTTCTCTTTCGGTTTCTATGGAGAAATAGATTACCTAATGTTAGTACTTACCTTAGGTACCTATTTCTTGGTTAATATCACGAGTATTTACTACTTGTAAAAGATATAGCTATTGATTTTGACGAAATAATTTTGAAACTTGAAAGTTGTAAAACTTTTTTGTGAGGCCCCCTCAGGGCTACGTTCCAAAACATCACCCGGAGTGAGTAGCTGGTGGGGGGAGAGTGGCCGGTTAGGGTGGTCGGAGTGTTGGTTGTTTTAGAACGGCAAGAGTGTTGTCTGCTTTGTTTTCATAACCAAATATACAAACATAAGAAAATATATAATTCATCGGCGCGTCCGTTCGCTTTAATGCATGGATTAAGTACATTCCTCTGTTTCATCTACGAAAATGCTAAAACCAACAAAATATGAATTCTGTTAAATCGCGGCCTAACCTAGCTTAGGCGGAAATGAAGCTCATTTTACAATCGTGTCACTTACGATACCTATAGTATTTGGAATTTAAAATTAACTTATTGTCGACGTTACGAAGCGCATCCCTGCTCTCCGAGATGCACAAATTGTGTGTGAATATGAAATCTTTGTAATCACAATCACAAACAACTTTAAAATCCACACAATTTCCCGGCAAATCGAATCGAGTGAAATTACACCTTGCTATATTGTGCGGGTGAGATTCTACTCGATCGAGTGCACTCCGTAGCGTTTTAGGACACGCCACTCCAACACTCTCGAGTGCACCCGAAATGTTTTAGGACATACTTCGGATGACCGAGTGCACTCGGGTGATGTTTTGGAACGTAGCCCAGGCGCGAGGCCGTCGGCGGTGGCCGACGTCGCCGACGCCTAGCGCCGCCACTGGCCAAACTCATGCAATGCACTCGCTATCGTGCTAATGTCACAGGCGGTTATGAAATGACAAGATGGCGTCATAGACGAGAGCTAAAACCTCAGAAGAATAGCGAGTGTATCGCTGAATTATTTATATGGTAGGACCGACGCGCCGGTCCGAATTGAACAATTGCATTTCAACGAAACCAATGTGACGTCATAAAGCGGTGCTATCAGGGGCGAGTTCAGAGCATTCTCATTTCTTTCTCTTTCTAGCAGATAACGTAATAGATCTTGGCCCCAAAATCATCGAATGAGAAATAAACGTAAGGGAGTACTTATTTCAATTATCAAATTCGACGGTTGTTCGGTTCTCACTCTGACAGTCTAAGGTTTGAACGGACCGGTTGTTTCACCCAAACGTGATGTTCTAAGGCATTGAACGGAGTTGGAGCAAAAAGCTGTACTTAGCGCGAAAGCTCTAAATGCGCCGCATATGTATGCCAATGTTAAATTCAAAATTTAACGTCGGATGAAAAATATAAGTAAACATTTTACTAAGTTTTGAGTTGATAAAAACTTACTTACTTAACTGACTTTAAAATCTTTTAAACTTTTGCTCTGCGCGTTTAACTAATTTTGTGACTAATGTTAGGTAAATAAGACTATATAATTAAGGCCTTACTAATAACCATTGTATAAGCCTGATTTAGTTAAACAGTATTTTATCATGTTCACTCGAATGACATTTCAAATTCGAACAAAAGAGACAAAACACTGCTTAACTATACAAGGCTTATACAATGGTTATTACTATGGCCCTTAATGATAGGACTACAAGAACACGCTATTAAAGTGGTCTGATTTTATTGCATGCAAATAGGAAGTAGTAGTAATGCCTGCGAACTGCCTAGTAATGCACTGTAGGGCAAGGATACGAACATTTGCGTCAAAGTATTCGTATCGTCATCGTAAATTTTTGTATGACAATTTTAGTACCTACCAAGTACGTCCTGTAAGTGACGAATACTTTAACGCAAAAGTTCGTGCTAGCCCTACTGATCGTAATGTTTGCGTATTTCGCACCACAGCCACAGGAAATTAATTTTAACGCAAAAGAATTATACCTAAGTGCACGGTGTCTCATTATTGTTCCCTTTTTTTCCCCGAGGGAAATGCGTGACCGCACCGTACTCGCCGTTGGCTAGACGACGAGCGTGTGTGGGGCTCTCTCGGCAGAGTGCTAGGCCTACCCACTAAACCCCCCCGGTATTCTTCCTGCCCTTATGGACGCGCGTGGTAGGGTCCACACTGCGACTACCACTACCAACAAGTCATTATTGTTCCCTATGCTAAAAACGATTCTGCCAATAATGAGATTTATTTTAATTTTTAGCGTAAATAGAATAATATAAACAAATTCTTTCAAATCATGAGTTTGTACTGGGTATCAGGCAGCGTGATGTTTGTGCTGTATTGCGGTCACTTGATGTCAGTAAAGTCAGCAGACCTGATGGCATTCCGGGGGTTGTACTCAAAAAATGTGCAGCAGAGGTGTCGCCCGCACTCACGTGCCTGTATAAACCTTCGTAGGTTCTTCGGGACGCGTGCCGGACTCCTGGATGAAAGCTACAGTACATTGCCCAAGAAGGGGGACCATTCGAATCCGATCAAATATCGACCAATAGCTGTCACCTCAGTACTATGTAAAATCATGGAAAGGATCTTCAATAACTGCCCCTCTAGACAAATGCCACACGCTAACTTTTCCGCAGTCGTTTGGTAGAAAAAATGTATGAAGATGACATTAGCTGAGGAAAAAATAGCGTGCAGTTGTCATAGGCTAATGTCATTTCTATAATGTCGTCTGTCGGACGACTACCTCGTCAGGGGAATATGTGTTGCCCTGGGCCAAGCTCATTCTCGGAGGACGGATGGCGAGACAGTAACGAACGTGAACCCCAAATATAAAACGATTCCCTCAACCAAAAACCACACTTGCAGATATGGGAAGGGTGAGGCGCCAACCAGAATAACAACTGATCGGGACGGAGACGACCTAGTCAACGCCTATCTGGAGTACGTGGAGACACTGCGGGCGACGCTGCAGGTAAAACACACCACCTGTAGCAAGATACTGGAAGCATTTCAGATAAAGGCCCGCATGTTACTGCGGGAGCTCCTGGAAGGGGCGAGGGCTGTGGTCTGTAACAACGACACCGGAACTGCGGTGGCGGGAACTTACCCTATAGATAAAAGGCAAATAACGGCGTACAGTGGCACGTCGCAAACATTCCTAAACTGCGGAGTGAAAACCCCCTGGTAAAACCATAATGCGGAATATTTCAGACAGTTGGACGGCCGGACACCGGGGAGAGACGGAATAATCTTGTTACTATATGTTCAATCGGTCTTAAACAAGGTGCGGCGATACTTTATGGCTGATCAACTGTGTCTGCTATAGAAAACGTGAGTATGTTCCTGTAAAGAATATTTTTCGCAACTCTGGGATGGCTTCGCCAAGTACTTAGATAATTATAGGTTGCAGCGACGCGTAACAATCATCACTGGTGACTAACAACCTCTTAGCATTAAGCGCGATCTAACGTCTTTACGACGGCGAGTGTTATAAAGAACTTTTTTCTCTAATTCCACCCTCTCCTTTCCTTTTAAGGGCTACATGGGCTGGCCAGCGATTCCAATGCGGACTAAGAATTTTGGCAACTCATTTCTTTGTCGCACTTTCAAAAGATGAAACTCTCTGCCAGCACATACTTAATACTTAAGTATAATCCTTCTTACAATCCCGGGACCTATAAAAGAGACGTGGAGAAGTACCTCGCAGGTCGACAAGGTGAGGCTAGTGCAGTGGGTATTCTCTCTTCTGCACTGGCTATCGTCGCATTTGAACTCTATTTCCAATTACCATCAGGTAGAAAGGAGTCATTTGCTAGGCCAACCATGAAAAATACTTACCAACTGAAGATGTATCTATTGTAACCCTCTGTGCGGGCGCAACGTGGAACACAAAAGGCGATGAAGGAACAGGTTCTCCATTGAATTTTATGTCCACTCTATGTGGCGTTGGGGCTTCCGGTCGCCAAAATACTAAACATCTTCCACCACCTACAACCTGCAGAATAAAAAAATATGGACAAGGAATAGATAGATAGAAACTATTTGTAACTCATAATATTATCAATAGTGTCAAAGCTGCTAGCCTATTTCAATTTACCAATTACCTGCACATGATTTGGAACTTCTCCTTCATTTATGGATATTTCCAGTTGACCTTCGCCGGCAGCGCTGGCATCCACTAAAATTTAAAAAAACACTCATATCAATGAAAATTTCAATTTCTTTACAGGCACTTATTGTCGTCAAAAACTAATTAAAAATTTTGATAAGAAGTAAACACATTTAACCTTGTATGTACAATGTGTATAGGTACCTAAGTACACCTCAGACATAATAAAGGTGTCTGCAAATACAAGGTAATAAAGGAAAAAATAAATTGACTCTACACCTGGAAGGTTATTGTGACTCTACACCTGGGGGGTTATTGTCTAAGAAAAAATCTATCACAATCGCCTTGAATTTAATAATCATTGCGGCGTTAATTGGAGAGCGTTCACTAGAAAAACTGGTGAGAAATTAGGTAACATTTTTGACTCCACTTTTAAATCGTAATATACCTACAATACTTACTTCAAGATAAATATCCATAATGGATATAATATCAAAAGTCTATCGATCTCAATAGACCGTGAAAGGGTGACGTCACAAGTCTAGTAGAGTTGTGGGTATGCCGTTGTGCCCAAAACGGCGGATCCGCGCTTGAGTCAAAGCAGTCTTCAAACCATAAATTTTGTTACAGTCGAGCATTTGTGGGTAGTAATTTTAGCCCTCTGTCCACTAGGATCCACGATCTACCCATGGTCTACACTAGTTACTTACTTAGTTTACTATAGCTTTGTTCTAAATAGAACTAACCTCGAAATTGACATTGTTGACCAACAAATGCATTGCCAACATCTGTGACTTTAATAAGACTGGCATCGTAGACTTTGGCGACTAGAGGACCTGCTGCTAATTTATCGTCAGCTATTGAAACCTGAAACAAAAGACGGTAGGAATAAGTAGGTACTACATATTAGGTGGGGTGAGGCATGGGAGGCACGCGAGGCACGCATAAAACTCTGCTCACATTGTGAGCAATGCTCACATTGATTTGGATTATTAAACGAAAATGGCGAATAACGATATCATTCGCAAAATATTTCCATTGGCCATGTCACCGACACAACCTTGTAAGTGTATCCTAACTATAAAACTTCCAAAGCCCTCGTTACAAATGCGATATTCGAAGAGGACACGAGTTACGAATACCAATAAATATGAGTAGGCATGTACTTACGTCAATCAAGTGCGTGCCGACCTCTTCAGGCGTGAACTCTATGCGGAAGACTCCGGGTCGCTCGGCCACGTCGAGCACCCGCGCCGTGACCGGCCGCCGGGACGGGGCAGTCACCGACACGCCCACCTGAACAATGGCAATACAATTAGCGGAGAGACGGTACGGTTTACTATTAGCGGAGGGAAGAAGGGTGGGATATGGGGTGGCGAAGAAGGAGAAGCCAGTTGATACCCGCTGGTGGTGTTCTACGACACTTTCAAGTAGTCATTCTATAGTCGCGCTAGTAAGTTAGTAGATCAGAGGGCCTGTTGCCGATCTCATGGTTTTGCAAATGATATCATATGATATCATGGTGCAAAACGAAAAATACGATTTCCAGTCAGATTTTTGATCATTTGTTCATTATTTAATGATGACATCATTGAAATTATATGCCATAGTGATGATATCATTGGAGATCGGTAATACGAAATGCAGCATTTCATGACTTCTTTTTCTCAAATTTATACCATGTCATACGATGAAGGATCCATAATTAGCCTGCAGGCGCGGATTCAGCCCTCATAAAAGGTTGTGGCCGCAGATAGGTCACAGCCACCCGAAAATTGGTCAAGTGCCAGTCGGAGTATGAACTCGCTCATGATCGATGTAGTGCATTCCAACAAAGGAGATGTGTATCAAATATAGATGACAAAGATTTATTGTTTTTTTATTAAGGCATTGGCCCAAGAGCCCAATGAGCCCAAGTTGTTACCATATCAGACGGCGCGCGTTGACTATGACAACAGCAGTACGAGCACACTGACAAGTCACACTTCGTCTTTCCTCTGAGCTCTGGGGCCCTATTTTGAATAATTCTTCTGGCATCGAGTGCTCGTCAGTGTTCGATTTCTACTTATTTTCGTTTTGTTTTCGACGAAAATCAAACAATATTGATCTTCGTTGTAATGTTCTATCGATTTTTATCGCAAGAAAAACGAAGATCAATAGGAATCGAGCACGCAGATAACCCTTGAAAAGCGCTCGATGCCGGACGAATGATTCAAAAATAGAGCCCCTGGCGACCTTACCCAAGTGCGTAGTCAGTAAAATGAATTCGCGTATAAGTGCTAGCCCGTGTTCAGACGTCTATCGTTAAGTATATCAGACCCCTTAGACAAAAGCCACACACTAATTATTCCGTAAAAAAATGTATGGATATGACATTAGCTGCGGAAAAATTGCGTGAGGTTGTCACAGGCTGGGTGAGGCACTCGCTTCCCCAGCTGCCGGCCACCGGACAATCGAGGCGATTCGTCCGGTGTTGGAGGAGTGGGTTGGGCGCCGGCAGGGCAGCCTCACATTCCGCATGGTGCAGGTACTGACCGGGCATGGCTGCTTCGGTCACTACGTGCACCGGGTCGCCCGTCGGGAGGAAACGCCGCAGTGTCATCACTGCGACGCTCCCGACGAAACTGCCGAGCACATACTATTGGTGTGCCCGGCTTGGCGACGCCAGTGCAGCGAACTCAACGCTGCGCTGGGAGGTGGAAACCTCTCGCCGCGGAGCATGGCCACGACCATGCTCCGCGGCGAGGCAGAATGGGGGACTGTCGCTTCCTTCTGCGAGTACGTCATCTCTCAGAAGAAGGCCGCGGAGAGCGAGCGGGAGGCAGATCCTCAAGCCGCTCCCATTGGTCGCAGACGGATAGGCAGGCGAAGACGGGCATTCGCACAAGGGATGCCCGTCTAGTGACCCTGCCGTGGAGGCCTGCGTGCACGGTTGGCCCCGTGCACGCCACCGTAAGGCCCTCCGTCTGGGGATTGCCCTGGTGTTCTCGGGCAATCCTCCTTTGGCGATAGCCTGACCGGTTGGTCGGGCTTGCCCGGGCGCGTGGGTAGTGAAGTCGCAGTATGTATCTTACCTAGCGCGCCCAAAAGGGCAGGGAGAACAACGGGGGATTTTAGTGGGTAGGCCTGGCACTCTGCCGGGAGAGCCCGACACACGCTCGCCGTGTAGCCAACGGCGGGTACGGTGCGGTCACGCATTTCCAACCCGAGAAAAAAAGGCTAATGTCATTTTCTTACATTTTTCTGCGGAACGACTGAGGAAAAATTTGGATGTGACTTTTGTCTAAAGGCGCAGAACTCTGTTACGTAATATCGACGTGCCTATATGATTCATTTTGTATAATAATTAATTACACACATGTATGAAATGACCGCATGCGCAGGAGAGACGAGATAGGTACGCGGAGATCTGATACACAAAAATGATACGGGTCTGAACCCAGGATTAAACTATGAAGTCTATGAAAAAAATTATAATAATACTAAATGTGTGAAGAGACGAATGACGTATCCATCGGGAAACACCTTTTTGGGTAGACAACATATCCCAGTGCTGCGTTCTTATCTACATTATTATACAAAAATAGAGATAGGTGCAAGAAGAACTTACATCGTTCTTGCTAAAGGCCGCTGTACCCGGCGCGGTGGAGATCTCGAAGACGGCCGGCACCCGCGCGGGTATCAGCCTGGTGGGTTCCCCGCCCCCGCTCGCCGGCCCCGCCATCACCTCGACCTTCCACGGGGAGCCTGCAATGGACATGAGAGGTAATGTATTGATCTAACACATATTGTACTGTACATGGCACATACATTAATAACACATAAACAGGCGCATAGAGAGAAAATATGGTGTTAATAGGCGGCCCCTTGCTAAGGTAGCACTTTCTATCAGGCAAACTTGGGGTTAAGGGAAGTTCTTCTAATACGAGATGTGATAGTGTTACACAATTTCAAAAAGGAGAATAATGATTTTAAACAAAAAAAAAATGTAAAAGAGAGGTACCTACTCGTCATAGATGTGCACCCTCTGTGGTGCTTATAAGTTTTGTTTCGAGGTAAAAGCAAGGCGAGGGACAAAACTACTCTGTTTCATAATTATTAGCAAAGTCACTTTGGTTGAGGAATTCAAGTGATAATGACGTCTGGTCCTATCTATGCTTTATAAAATCATTACAAAAGCTTATGATTGGCACTTTGAATAAAAAACCCATTTATTCAAAACTAAGGCCCACTTAAAGTTCAACGATATTGTTAATTTAATGAAAACGTCACCAAATGAAGGTAATTTTCATGGACGCCTTGTTTCGACTTGTGGTTTTAATCATGATCACCTGTATAATTTAAGTGCATCAGTTAATAATATTATTTGTTGTGGCAGAAAATTTAAATATATTTGACCATTCAAAAGTGTTTTTGATTAACCATATTACGATTTTTGTTTTCAGTTTTCAAGGTAATATAACTATGAGTACAGTTTACAAACAAGGAAGAGAGCTTACTGGTCCTTGTGTTCATGAGATGTTTTATTATCATCGTAGTGGTACAGTACATACCATCATCATGATTATAATGGATCATAAATTAATTATTAAATTATATAATAATAGTTATAGAACGGTGTTTAATGTGAATTTAATAAATAACAGCCTCGTTAACGGGAATGACGCGAGTACAAAAAGTAGGTAATTATTATCTAATTAAAGAGAAATTATTGCAAAATTTTAACGATCGAGTTTCGAAATCGAAGGGCATTAAAATAATTGTTTTGTTCACTATCGGTACTAAAGCCTCACCTGACAAACAGAAATAAGTAGAAATAAAAATAGAGTTTATTGGCATGGATTGGTTTAATAGGTCTATTAGCGCGGTTAAACTTTGACACTCTTTCATTAATATCCAAATTAACTAAGTATGATCGGATTAATAGTATGCTTTCTGCAATGCTGCAAATAATACTATGTTTTCAATATTAATATAACGTAACCTTCCGATGAAAAAGAGACCACAAAAAAAACAGAATAATAATTCTGAATGAAAGTCTCCACCAGGAATAATAATTATTTTGTGTCAGTAAAGTCAATTCCTAATTATAAACTCTGTTATCAATGAAACAGAAGACATTACCGCACATCACACCCATTTCTCAATCGCAGTATTCATATTCCTTTATATCTAATATTTTATGTTAGATTGACGTTGACAAAGGTTAATTGCTTTAATCAGAGCTGCGATAGGCAATAGACAGACACGTCCATCTTCGATTGTTTGTCTCAAGGTCTTGTTTGACAACTAGTTTGACAATGTGCTGACCGAACGGCATTCCTAGCTGCGGGGTATGGCCTGTCAAACACCAAGATACCTGTTGACCTCTAACAGTGCGAATAATTGTGAACAAGCCGATGACGTGTGGTTACAAGACTGCCTGATTAAAAATAAAATATTTACTTCAGTATCTTCAAAATACTATGGAGAAAATTAACTGCCGACGAGGGAGTAGTAGTAGGTACTGTCCAACAGAAATTCATATCAGTTATAATTAGTCAAAATTTCTAAATATCATTTAAAAACTGATTCAGCTCATGGGAGAAAATAAGCGTTAAACACAATTTATTCTTATTCTTAATGATATTATATAATACGTTAGAAAGTAAAAAAATACTTTCAGTAAGTAATTAAGTTGTACGCTCGGAAATTTTAGCGCGATGAAATTTATCGTAATTACTTGTTATGTTATGAGCATGTAATTATTTTAATGACAAAGTTATTTTTAGCATTTTGATTAAATAACAAAATACTATGGAGTTTCTCAAGTTAATATGCGATCATAAAAAAATAAAGTGTGCTAGCTTAAGTAGGTATCAAACGAAATTAATTATTTGAGAGTATGATGAAAGTTGCTGATTTAAAACAGTTCATTTGTAAAAGCTGATCTATTCTATAGGTAACTGTTTCAACCCGACAGCGTGACGTGATACAAAAGGGGGGATCATAACTAACTATTTGTTGCACTAGGGATTTGATGAAATGATGATTTTTATGTCAATGGTGGCGATTCAAATATTCCTACCATCCATGGTGTCTACGAGACGCTATACTATAAAATAGGAAAATTTACAGTGTAATTACAGTGTTTTCCTACATCGAATAATACAACAACAAAAATAAGTCAAAATAATCCATAATTTATTTAACCTCATGTCCAATATAATATAACAAAACAATAATAAAGCAACACAATTATTATAGTTATTAAATGTACAGAAAATCATAGATTTATTTTCGGTTAGTTGTATTTATTCGGATAATTCGGTCTCGTTGATGTGAGGTGAGTTCCCTTATAGGTGTTGCCATGAGAATGTAACGGTACCCAACCTTGCGTGGGCAATTAGACAGGTTACGACGAACTACGAAGCGAACAGTGTCGTGGACTGACTGTGAATATTTATTCATTCCTACTACAGATTAAAGTTAATTGAGACGTGCCACATCCACGCCGAATGACTTCAAAAACTCGAAATGAAAACTTCTAGAAGTAAAATAATATGATCCGAGGGTGTATAGCGTGTCGTTTAGCAGTTAAGCTGGCAGAAGAGAAATATGTTGGGCAGTCACCAGAGTAAAGATGATGTAGAAAACATAGATGTTATGCGTGTAAGATAGACCATCAGCCAGTGTTTGGGCAGTATTCGATAAGTGCCAAATCGTTTACTTGGATAGATCACTCAAAGATGGTTCAGTGGACTAGTTCAGTATCAAGAGTAGTAGGCAATTGTTGGAAGGTCAATGTTGGAGTGAGTATTTTAGAGCAAATGCAAAACGACTAGCTAGCAGTAAGTATGACAGTGTCAGCGAAACTACGCGTAACCTACGCGTAAAATGCGAGTGTAAGAACTTTTTGACAACAATCCAATTTCGACATATTTAAATAAATTGTTTGTAGTGGCGCATAATCTTTCTGTTTTGACATCAATAAGACACTAAAATTATTGTGTCTTATTGATGTTCAAATACAGAAGTGTGATGTTGTCTGTACCTATCTTCTAATATATAAAATTCTCGTGTCACAGTGTTTGTTACCGAACTCCTCCGAAACGGCTCGACCGATCTTTATGAATTTTTTTTTGTATATTCACTAGGTCTGAGAATAGGTCGTAAACTATTTTTTATTACGGCGAAACGTAGTTTGCCGGCACAGCTAGTATTCTTATATTATTTTTAACTTATCAGTGATTTTGAAGTCGGTTTTTTTTGTAAAATACTTTTTAGTGGATGAAATCTTTTTAGGGTTTCCTTCGATTTTCATGGGATCCCATCATCAGATCCTGACTTTGGTGACCTTGGGACCACCACAGGAGTATACTCTATCGAATACAAAAAGAATTTTGGAAATCGGTCCACAATTGGCGGAGTAATCGTGTAACATACACACAAAACACGTTGGACACACCTAAAAATTTAAGGGTTTTCCTCGATTTTTATGGGATCCCATCATCAGATCCTAACTTTGGTGACCATGGAACCACCCTTGTAGTATACTCTATCGAATACAAAAATAATTTTGAAAATCGGTCCACAGTTGGCGGCGTAACCGCGTAACATACACACAAAACCGGCCAAGTGCGAGTTGGATTGGCGTACTGAAGGTTTCATACAATCATATCTAAGTGTACAAGTTCCTATCTACATATTTACAGGTTTTCTTAATATGTGCTATAAGACCTCGCTTTTTGCCAAAATTATGATTCTAGGTCAGCGTGAAGTATTCCATAAGTTTTGATTCCCCTGTGAAATCGCAAAATATGCGGAAATATGCGACATAAACGCTCATATCCTTTGATGGCGCTGACTTACAAAACTTATATTTTTACAGCTGATAGAGACTGTAGACCAGAATATTTGATATAAATTTCATCTTGATATCTCTACTCGTTCTAGAGAATAAGGTCTTGACAGATAGACGGACAAACCGACAACAAAGTGATCCAATAAGGGTTCCGTTTTTTTCCTTTTGAGGTACAGAACCCTTAAAACAAACGTTATGCTGTAAAAAAACATTACTTATGTTAGTTAGCTATAGCTAGTTATTATCCAGAATTTTTTCCTAGAGTAGTACCTGGTAAATGTATATGGGTGAAAAGTTTGTATTGCTCGCAGAAGGGTCGAAAAAACCGCTAATGCGCTCTAGGCCGTTTGCGGTTGCCTTGTGGCCACGACGAGGTTGGTTCGCGCCGCCCGCCGTCCACTAAGCTAACATGTAGGTATTGCAAAATGTGGTTTGCTGAATTAATTTAAAGTCTGCCAGACGGCCTGCGTTGCGTCCGTACTCGTAGGTACCCGCGTGGGATTCGGCAAATCGAAATGCTGTTGCAAAACTTCTACTTACATAAATATTCTAAAGCTTAAAATCAGTTTTTGGCAATGTGTAAAAAAACTGTTATAGGACTCGCATCAAATTCATTTTCATAAATCACCGAATTTGCCAGTTTTATAGTAAAGATTTTTCAAAAATTTTCAATATCTCTTTAAAAACCAAATGTCTTATTTGTTAAAAAGCAAGGTGTTTTAACTAAAAAAATTATAGAACCACAAAGTATTTAGGTAAAGAAAAGTGTAAAAAACATAATTTCATAAGCAGTCTCTAATTTAATTATTTTGAAAGCGACTAAAAAACTTGATATAATGTAACATCACGGCGATACCGTTAAAATCCATAATTTCCTTAATACCTTTAACCCCGATTACGGCATGACATTGTGAATTTATTATTACAGTGTCATTGTGCTATATTGAGTATCATCGCGGCGTGCTTTGAGATCGTGGGTACTTGCTTGTATTGATATAATTTGAGCTACCAAATAATAATTTTGAGTACCGTTGTTTAAGCTTACGGTCACATATTATAACATATAAAAACTTTCACACAAAAACTGCTCGGCGGGATTTTGACGAAAATTTACAGTTATAAAGCCTAAACATCCAAATCATGCAGTTGCATCATTGCTTCTTAAATTGTAGTTCAAATAACTAAACAGATTCAAATTGAAAATAGATAGATAGATCTATTTAACTAAGTAGTATGTTATTTCGAGGGGGTCTGGGAGCAACCGTGAGCGACCCCCAGCGGGTCACTGCGACCTGTGCATTTTTGCAGACCTTTGCAGATCTATTGTAACCGACCCCTCATATTAAAAGTTGTCGATTGGGCCCGCAGCGGTAAAGAAGCCAATGACTTTTTGGAGACGGTGCCTTCGCATCGTGAGGTGGCAAACTAGGACCACCTAGAGCTCGGCTCCTTGTGTGGACGAGAGCTTAAAATTCACAAAGAAAATAAATACAAAAGCGCCTGTGTGTTGCTTGCGGTACCCACAGGTCCAAGGCTCTGTGAGGAAGACTTATTTTCAGCCTTAAGCCAGGTTGATGGAGAGGCTAAGGTATCGACGAGACGCAACTGCAAGGTAATACCATATCCAAAACATTCCCTTGTAAGATGTATATACCAGACCAGCCCCCCTAGACAAGACGCATTTCGATAATCGCTAACGCAATCGCTAGAAAGAAAATGTATGCGATTTGACATAAGCCCTCGCTTAGCTTTCGAGCGCAATTGTCAAATCTCATACATTGTCTATTTAGCGATTGCGTTAGCGATTATCGAAAGACATCTTGTCTAGGGGGGTAGGTATATATCTATTTTGAAGTAACAGTAGAATTATTGTAATAAAGGTGAATTTACGTCGTGGGTGCAACCCACGGGTTATCCTATAATTTATTACCCGGTAATTATCCAATTTTACGATTAAATAGGTATTTTAAGTTTATGAGTTTCACAGAACAGAATATTTACCATAGGGCGGGGGTCAACTAATCGCATCGATGGTATGCGGTTAGGGGGCTCCTATTCACGTCTGGCTGTCCGTCAACGTGTCTGACGAATGGCCTTAGGGGAGAGCGCAGAGTCGTGTAGATCCCTAAGGCAAGGCTGGTGGACTATCCTTCTCGAGGTTGTCGCCCGTTTTGTTCTATGGCCATCTGCCATAGATACAACCGAAACCTCCAGCCGAACTCCCCCCCCCCCTCTCCCCGTCCACTATCCTATCCCAAATCCCAACCCACACTCCTATTCCCATTCCCCCCTTTCCTATTCCGACGATGGAGGAGTTAATAAGTCTACCATGAGCGCAAATAAAAGAGATTGTAGACTACCCCAGGAGGGTACCAGAAATGGAGAGTCCCTCCCTGAGCTCGGCTCAGCCCCGGTGGCTGAGACGAGCTCAGGCCGCCCCTCGTATTCTGGGGGGGGCAAGTTTGCGCGTTTAAATATAGAGTTTAAGGGGGGTGCCTATGGCATCGTTGATCAGGGCTCACCGCAAGGCGGGTCCAAGGAGCCGCAAGGCTTTATCACAGGAGGGAGGTCCGACGTTCCTTGCAGTGCTCCGGGCCCCGGCGAGAGAGCTGCTGAAGGGAACCGTAAGGTGCTCACAGGGTCCTCTTGCCAAAAAGGCTCGGTGCCTGCAGGGAAGTCAAGGCTTCTGTCACCAGGGGAATTAGGAACCGGGCCCGAGAAATCGGGTTCTGGGTCGGGTATCTTCACCTCATACTCCGATTCTGTGGGGGCTGGCGGGCGGGGTGGCAAGGCTGAGGGGTCCACTATGGGCTCATCGGCCGGGCCATCTGGCGCGCCGGCTGTTGCAGAGTCGGGGGGAGGTAAGAAGAAAAACAGGAGTGGGTCTGCCAAGATGCGGGCTCGCATTTTAAGGCAAAAGGCACAAGATGGGCTACCCGAGGGTGGCCTAGCGCTCAAGCGTGGTAGGGAGGCCCTCAGCGATGACTCGCGGGCCGGCGGTCAGGGAGGACCGAAAAGGGCCAAAACCCACGGTTATGGCACCTATCGGGACGTTCTCGAAGCTGTCAGGCTGGCGGTCATTCCTGAGGACTACCCTAACACATACTTGGTGGAGGGGGATCAGGAGAAGCTCATGGAACTCGTCACTGAGAAATTCATGGCCTCTGATGACCCCCCTCCACGATGCGTATTAGGGCAGTCGGTGACCACAGGAGTAGTCTTTGTGGACTGCAAAGACAAACCGGCTGCTGAATGGCTCCTTGCAAACGTCCCTGGGATGAGCATTGGAGAGACTAAGGTGAAGGTGGTCGATGCTGCGGCTGTTCCGAAGCCAGTCAAAATGGCTTGGAGGAGCCGCAATATGAGACTGCTGGACCCAAAAGAGGCTTGCAGAGCACTTCAGCGCTACAACCCGTCACTGAGGACGACTGACTGGAGGGTCGTCGACACGAAAGTGGAGGGGACCCGAATCAGGCGGATCGTCCTCATGGACGGGGGGTCCGCTGAGGTGATCAAGCAGGCGGGATATGTCCTGGATGGTTGCTTTGAACTGTGCACATTCAAGCTGCTCGCGGAAACCCCGAGCGGTGCGGATGTGCCGGGGCAGAGCAATCCCGGGGCGGAGGAGGCTGCAGCCGGTCCCAGCAATGAGGCCAGCAGCAGCATAACCACGGCTGAGGCGGGGTGCTCGGGCGAAGTGAGGCGGGATGAGGAGGGTAGCACGATGGAGCTGCCCCTGTCACAACAGTCGGCGGGGACAGACGACATTTTGGACGACCTGAATCATCTCTGCTTCAAGTCGCCGGAACACTGTTCGCCTTAGTTACATACATGGAACATCAAATGTACCCATCGAAACCATCTAGATGGAGGGACTCAGGTGCGTACAAATTAATCTACACCATTGTAAAGCTGCCACTGCCATTCTGGCTAAGCAGCTCAAGGACAATAGATATGACATAGCCCTTATACAGGAACCTTACATATATAAGGGTGATGTTAAAGGCTTAGACAAGACAGGGGGGGTAATTTACTATTGCTGCCCAACCAATGATACTAGGACATGCATTTATGTAAGGGATGGCATTGCTGCTAAACCCTTACGTTCGCTATGTTACAGGGATCTCACCACATTGGAGATCAAGACGGGGGGAGGGAACCCAGCTGAAAGTGTTGTATTAGCCGCTGCGTACCTACCCTATGAGGAGAAGGAGCCAGTCTCTGCATATATTAGAAAACTGGCTGAAACACAGGGGCAAAAGAAACTCATCATTGCCTTTGACGCTAACGCACATCATACTGTGTGGGGTAGCTCAGACACGAATAAACGGGGTGAAGACCTACTGGAATATCTGGTAAGTTCATCTTTATTCTTACTCAATAGAGGCACTACGCCCACATTTGTTAACAAAAATAGGGCTCAGGTAATTGATATCACGGTTGCGACAAAACAAGCGTTATTATCAATTGACAACTGGCATGTGTCAGGTGAAGTATCACTATCGGATCATAACTACATATGCTTTACGTATAGAACTAACATAAAGTTGGGTACTATAAGACGGAGAAATCCAAGGAATACCAATTGGGATTCATATCGGAGGGACCTAGAGTTAGAATTAGGAACCACCATTAACAGGTTGAATTCAATTCCAGAATTAGACATGGAAGCCAATCGAATCAACAGAGGTCTCATGAACTCCTGGACACGCAACTGCCCAGAGAAGGAGACAAAAGTTAAGAAGGTACAATGGTGGACACCGGAACTGACTAAACTCAGGCGGGACACAAGGAAAGCGTTTAACGAAGCAAAACGCAAACAAGATTACTCGGAGTATGCAGTAAAACTTACTAAGTACAATACCGAAGTAAGGAAGGCTAAACGCAGGTCGTGGCGTGGTTTCTGTGAATCAATAGAAGCAATGCCAGAAGGCATGCGCCTTAGCAAAGCTATATCCAAGGTCAAAGCAAACCCACTCATAGCAGTGAGAGATGCGAATGGAAGACTGGCGGAAACGGGAAACGAAATATTAGCTATTATGCTTGATGCACACTTTCCCGGTTCTACGCCTATTGGCTCCAATGCAGACGAACAGACCCCTAGGCAAATGCCGAGAACCCACACCACAAGGGAGAACTGGACGTCGGCTAAGAAGGTAGTAACGGAGGAGAGGGTCCGATGGGCAATAAGAAGCTTTCAACCATACAAATCACCCGGCCCCGATGGGATATATCCCGTGTTACTACAACAAGGTGAAACAATACTGGTTCCTATTCTATGCAGACTCTTTAGAGCATGCATAGCATTTGGATACATACCAGAAGTGTGGACACACATAAAGGTAAGCTTTATACCGAAACCGGGCAAAGCTGACTACGAACATGCAAAGGCGTTTAGACCGATAAGTCTCTCATCCTTTTTACTGAAATCGATGGAGAAACTCATCGACAGGTACATTCGGGACGGACCGCTTAGGAAGCGGCCATTACAGGGTATGCAGTGTGCTTACCAAGCAGGAAAATCAACTGAGACTGCTCTACACTATGTGATCAGCGGGATTGAAAAGGCACTGGATTCAAGAGAGGTGTGCATGGGCGCCTTTCTGGATGTGGAGGGCGCCTTTGACAAGACTACATTTGATTCCATTAGCAGAGCGGCGAAACTACATGGCATCAATGACACCATAATAAGATGGATTAATTGTATGCTAGAGAGCAGAGTCATATCTGCGAGCGTATTAGGCGATACAATGAGCGTCACAACCACCAAGGGATGCCCACAGGGAGGAGTCCTGTCTCCTACACTTTGGTGTCTTGTGATTGATCCATTGATCGAAGAACTGAACAAAGGACCACTGACCACAGTAGGTTATGCTGATGACATAGTCATCTTAGCTAACGGCAAGGTGCCAAATGTGGTAGCCAGCCTGATGCAAAGGGCACTACAAAGGGTTGAGCACTGGTGCAAAGAGACACGTCTCAGCATCAATCCCAAAAAGACAGTGATCATACCGTTCACAAAAAAGAGGAAGCTCAACAACATGAGGAATCTAAAGCTATACGGCTCTGAGATACCATGGTCCACAAAGGTGAAATATCTAGGAGTTACCCTAGACAAAGAACTAACGTGGAAGGAACATGTAGACCTCACTGTTGAAAAATCCGGAAGGATACTCAATATGTGCCGGTCTACTTTCGGTAAAACCTGGGGTCTCAAACCTAAGATACTCTACTGGATTTACAAAATAATGATACTGCCGGTCATAACATATGGCAGTATTGCCTG
Source organism: Schoenobius gigantellus (assembly GCA_963935595.1). NCBI lineage: Eukaryota > Metazoa > Arthropoda > Insecta > Lepidoptera > Crambidae > Schoenobius > Schoenobius gigantellus. The sequence goes on along the minus strand of OZ012544.1, from coordinate 20,868,516 downwards.
GTGGCCAAGAACGAAACTAGTCACATGCAGGGAACTACTAGGTAGATTCCAAAGGCTGGCCTGTATGGCTATAACGGGGGCTTTCAAAACTACCCCTACAGCGGCCTTGGAGAGATTTTTGAATCTCGAACCACTCCACAGTGCTGTACAAGGAGAAGCCATGAGAACACTCTACAGGCTCAGAACTTTGGGAATGTGGAATGCAAACCGGCCACTCACAAAACACACGGCATTCGCGTCTGAAGGGGACAATCCGCTGCTGAGCATGACCAGCGACAGAATGTTACCTAAATATGTATTTAGACGACTCTTTGAGGTACACATTCCAACAAGGGAGGAATGGGATAAGGGGCTGGCATCCCCTCGGGGAAACAGCATGATTTGGTACACAGATGGATCGAAAATGAAATCTGGTACAGGGGCAGGAATACACTGCAACAATACTGATATATCGATCAGCATGGGTGAGCTAGCAACTGTGTTTCAAGCTGAAACATATGCTATCCTAGCTTGTGCACAGGAGAATCTAGACAAAGGTCGCAAAGGCCTAAACATCTACATTCTCAGTGACAGTCAAGCGACTCTCAAAGCGCTCCTGTCATACAAAGTGGAATCCAAACTAGTGTTTAATACAATTGAAATACTGAATAAATTGGGTAAAACCAATACGGTACGTCTAGTTTGGATACCAGGTCACAAGGGTTTCGCCGGAAACGAGAAGGCTGACTACCTGGCAAGAAAGGGATCGGAAACACAATTGATAGGACCGGAACCATTTGTCGGGATCACTCCAAAAACAGTCAGTACAGGTCTAAGAACTCAACTGCAAATGAGGCATCAAAAAGAATGGGCCAACCAGAAAGGAATGATTCACGCCAAGCTCTTCATGGGTATGGATAATTGGCTCAAGTTTACACTGAGCTCAAGCAGATCCCAGACTCGCCTACTGTTAGGTGCTCTAACCGGACACTTCGGCACTAGGATCATGCTAACCAGGATGGGACACACCAGTTCCAAAATCTGTAGGGCCTGCAAGGAGGTAGAGGAAAGCATGGAACACCTGCTGTGCCACTGCGATGCCCTAACCTGCAGGAGATTAAGGTTGACGGGAATTGGATACCCAAAACCGGAAGACTACAGGGCCATACCACCGAAGGACATCGTTGAGCTCATGGGCACAATAGACTGGACCGTAGGTGGCGATGGCTGTACGGACTAAAACTTGGGAAGCACAAAAGATCCATGGTGGGTCGAAGTGCGAAGGCTCAAATTTAATTGGGCCGCCCCCACCCGAAGATAAGATAGGCCGCAAAAAAATCTCTCCTAATAGCTTGGCGAGGGCGGATAATGAGTCTGTTTTTTTGTTAAACTTAACATGATTAGCATAAATTCATAAGCATCGGTGGCGTTGTGGACTCGGCACTTACCTTCCGATCGGGAGGTAAGGGGTTCAATACCGCCATGTACGATGTGTTTTTCGAAATTCATATGCACGTTTATCTGACGCTCTTACGGTGAAGGAAAACATTGTGAGGCAACCTGCATACATTTGCGGAGATATTCAAAGGTGTATGTGAAGTGGACCAATTCGCATTAGGCCAGCGTGGTTGACTAAGACGTAAACACCCTAACTTAGGGTAGGTTCAAGCCCCTCGGTGGGGACATATATGAGCTGTATGATGATAACATGATCATTTTACCCGCAGTGGATATCTTGTGTCATGGAGAACGTGGCGCTTACGCATCTAGGCTCGAATTAATGAACGCGTCGTTCAGACTGATCTTAAGCTGCAGTTTTGACGTTTAATGTATGAAACATCTGTCAAAAACAAAATCTTAGGATCGATCTCATTCTTGAATTGCAATTATTAATACGAACCTTAGAGTCTCTAGCATTAAATACTATCGAAATTGAAAAAAATACATTTTCGTTTTATTGCATTAATAGCAACTAGAGATAAAGATCTATAATTATGTGTATAAAATATGTGCTAATTTTCATACCTTCAACTGTTTTTCAATTGAACAGAATCGAATGTGCATAAAATTAACGCATTAAAACATTGAAACTAAACCTAGAGTCGCTCTCCTGTAAAGTAGAGAATTTATGGTTTACGTGGGGACCATCGATTTATTTGTAGAAAGGGCGATTGATTGATGATTGGGCGATGCGACGGTGATTTTAGTCTGACCATGCTTAGAGGAAAACTATATAATAATCGTTACAGAAGTCAACATTTCGAAATACTAATTGGATTTTGGAATGCATATTTTTTATAGTAACTGTAGGGGTGTAATACAAAAGTTCGAAACATGCTATCTCGATGCACGTTAGCGCGACGCATAATTTGCTACTTGCAGTCATTATAAAAAAATACAATTTTTATATTCACATAATCCAGTGAGAATCATATTTCCGAAGAAGTGTTATAATAATATGAAGTTTTAGTATATAGTTTTAACATTTTATATGATTTCATAGAAAAAACATCACGGAAACTTATCTAAGCTTGTAAGTTCCCAATTATAGGCTTGCATATTTAAGTTTTTCTGATATTTCCTAAATACGTGCTGTAAGAAATTGATTTTTCATGGTTCTAGGTCAATGGGACTCGAACCAGAGTATTCTATAGGTTTTGATTCCCTTGTGAAAACGGTCATATCTTGTGATCACGTCAACTTACAAGAAAGAGATCGTAGAACCGATATAAATTTACTAAGATATCTCTCTCTTCGCATTTCTGAGAAAGAGTTTTGACAGACAGACAACCAGGCGGACGGACAGAGGGACAGACGAACAACGAAGTCATCCTACAAATTTTTTCGTTTTTTCTTTTGAGGGACCCTAAAAAACATCATTTAAAAATCTATTTCAACTATTTAAATACTAAAACATATTGTTGTTACCCGACTGTGAGAATGTCTGCTTAATTATGTCTATTATTATAATAATTCATTAATTCAATATTATCAAACTTTTGTCTCTAAGGCCATTTACAAAATTAAACATGCCGTTAGATGTTGTATAACATAGAAAGTTACGCAATCTCATTCTATTGATAGCATCTACAATGTAAATTTAAATGCAACACTCAACTTAGTTAAATTACGTGCTTTTAACACGTAGAGATCTGCGTATTGATAAATTATTGGTAGATACTCGGAAAGTTAAGGAGTATGAATGTATGAAGTTAGATTGAGTTACGTAATACAATAAATTATTAAAAGCCTTGATTATACCTACGTAAATATAAAATACAACTTAATTTCTACAATGATTTATATACAGATGATATTCAAAATTATTTTGGTGATATAACTCTATGATATTACAACTCATACAGACATAATAAATTGGAGTGTAAAATTTGGCTTGAATGCAAATCCTTTAAAATTGCAAGCTATTGTTATAGATAAGCTCGTATTTATACATCTCGAAAATTGATTGGAGATCGCTACATTCAGTAATTTTTGACGGTGGAAGATGTTTGCAGCAGTGGGATCAATGCGTAGACTGCGTAACTGTTTACCTACCTATTGCCACTACGCCATTGATTTACTACCAAACGTACCAAACGTTTGGTAGTAAATCAATGCACTACGCAGTTTCTCTTGCTCAATCAGCACTTTTATTCCCTTTCCTTGACTATGTAGATTGCTGCTATTGTGACCTTAACGAAGTGCTTGTTAATAAGCTTGAGTAGCTGCAGAATTTGTGTATAAGATTCTTATTTGGGTTGCGGAGATATGATCATGTGTCAGAATATCGATCTTAACTGAAATGGTTAAGAATACGACAACGCCGTGATGCGCATATTTTATATCATACTAATATTATAAATGTGAATGTGTGGATGTTTGGATGTTTGTTACTCAATCACGCAAAAACGGCTGAACGGATTTAGATGAAATTTAGCAGGCATGTAGCCTTTGACATGGAAAAGAACACAGGCTACCTTTTATCCCGATTCCTTAAGTAGTTCCCGAAGGAAAATTGAAAATTGTTCAAAATTGAAATCCACGCAGACGAAGTCGCGGGCAGAAGCTAGTCTACAATATATTGTTCAATTCAAACACCTCTCTCTCTGCTTGCAAATTGCTCTTTGAAGAACAGTTTGAGGTGCATTTTAAATTTCTCAATTCTTCTTACAATGTAAACACTCGATCCTCCGATACTCTTAAAATTTCCCTCACATTCCACCCAACTTTTTGGTGAGTGCTTTACTGCATAGGCTATTCGTTTTTGGAATAGTCTGTCTGCTATTAGGTGCAAACAATCTCATTAATCTTTTAATATAAGCGTAAATCAACATTTCCTTCATTATGTAACACCTCTGAAAACTTACTTGAGAAATCCATCATTTTTTGATTTGAAAGAATAAAGTTTTTGTATATACTAAAGAGAATAGAAAAAAAAACAAAACATCCAAAATTAGTTACCCACGCAGGACAGAAACCTAGATACCAATAAAAGTAAATAATATTTTTCATCAATGTAAGTAAATACTGCAAATCTACAGGTTTGTAGTATCTACAGTAACATTAGAAATTTATAATTCAGTGGGATTAGCACACCGCAACGGAGCATAAAGCATAACTTGCGGAAGTCCGAAGTTCGTCTAAATAGAAACTGCAAGCAAAGCTTAGTAAACACGGGCGAACAGCAAGCATCATATTTCCAATATATTTAGACTGGGGGAAATGTATGAGCGTCCAGCGCTTATTCAATTTCCTTGCATGGTTTATCTTCGTCGTAAAAAGGCGACGTATGTTAGAATTGAGACGGTGTGACTGTGTTTGAGTAACTCTCAAATGTCAGCATAATTTTGCAGCGAAAATATTTTGTTGGCGGGGTGTGAGGCGCACTTGAATGTTGAATCTGCGAATCTGGGAATAACAATTTGATGTCAGCGTTCAGCTGCGGCGAAAGGAAATACATATTGACGGAGATATTATTATAGAGTCTTCTTAGGTCTTATGTTTTGCTGATCTCGGTGGTGTGTGTGCTCAGCGAAAGATTGTATTGTTATTTAATGTTGTTTGTTCAGCCTATGATAAGTGACAAAAATGTGAAATATCTCGAAATCTTCCGTGCATCGGAAGTGCACGCGTGGATACTACCATAGTAGAACAAAGTCAGTTAAATGCGTCCCATCCCATGGGTTCATTCTTTCACCTGTTTGTTTTCACTTGGTCAGTTTTTTAATTAAAACATCAGACTTTCAAATGGTCAGAATTTACTCCGCTAGGCTTATTATAGGCCTCGCTTTTAAATTCACCCACTGCTGGACATGTGCGATGTTTTGTGGCATAGTGAGTGCATTTCTCGACAATTTTCCAATCACGAACTTACATTGATTGCAAATTGTAGAGAAAACAATAACTAAGCTTTTATTTAGGTTTGAATATTGCTTGCAGAACTGCCGACCATGCCTAACCGTGATAAGAATTTTCTTATTAGATAATTGATGTTATTGATCAAAATTTTTACAGTACAATATTTGTATGAGACATTTAAAACAACTATTCAATTTAACATATTTACATTATTAAAGATCTGAGGGTCGTAAACCCTAAGATCTGTAATATTAGTAAAACACAAGAAATTTTTACATGATCATGCATCGAGCTTATTATTATTTATATAAAAAGTTAAGCGATGCAAAAAAAACTATACGTTATCATCAGTTTACCGATGGTTCTTTTTCTTTCGATGAAGGCTTGTCTTTTTTTATACGTTCACTGACAATGTGTAGTAAGCAACGACATTAAGTTAGACATATCGTGTAGTAATGTGAGACTATTGATGTCCGATTACATTATTACAGCGAATCGTCACAGATTACTAAATAGTTACATATCGTTATGAAAGGTATTAAACGAAAGTTATTTAAAATTCGTCTATCTCAGAATCTTCATGGTCGAAGGAGTAAACACAATCGCTGTTAAGCACGCTCCGTAAGTACGGCGTTTAGGAATAATTCATTTCCTTCAGACGGTATTACGTAAACGTAATGGGCTGTTATCCGAATAATAGTATATTATTAACCAAGGGGATAAAGCAGTGTCTTATGACGCGGGTGTAGACTTTAATCGCGAGCATAAGGACTAGACCCTAGTAGCCCTACTATTTAGTCACCACTGTCGATAGTCTATGAGATGTGGCTTGACTTACGGTGTATACGACAGCATCACTCGTTAACATGCTTAGAATACTTGTTATAATTTTAATTTGTCACTTAAATAATCTCTCATTGCGATAAATTCCCCGAGTCGGCTCTCACGATGTTCACGGAAGAAAGGGAGCAGCGACACATAATTGTAAATACGTCACCGCACAGACAACAGTGTTGATCACAAAATGCTGAAGTTCTTATGTTTTATTATTTCAAAACAGGTATGAACCGAACCGAATACAAATCTGGTTTAAGTAAATGAGGAAAAATAATTGAAATTACTATGAGAAAATAATTAACAAACAATTTTACGTATTTAGGCTTTTCAAAGGCAGTAAAAGATAAAATTGCGATAAATCGAGTATTTGCTTTATTATTCAGTGCTTTTTTTAATGTTGTGATGCCATCGACCGTTTCGTGTATCGCTTTAAATTATTATTTACGAGTATTATTGCCTTTCATGTGTACTTTTATTGCAGGATGTCAGGTAAAATTTCCGTACCTACCAAGGCACGGAAATTTATTATCAGAATCTACCTCCACATATACCTATTTACCTATACATAGATTCCTTGCACATCATGTTCTACGAAAAAAAATCGGTTAATATCAGCCAGAACTACCAGCAACTTAAATATTCAACAACCAGGCAAATTACGTTGGCTGCTTCTAACCGGCTGGTTTTCTAATCGCTTTTCAAGTTCAACTGCCATTGTGTGCCAGGACGTATCGTGTTAACACGGACTGAACGTCGAGTGAACAATGAGCCTCTCAGAGTTCGGCGTGCCATTGTTTCTAACTCATCATAACATTGGTTTTTTGTATGTTAAATATTGCTTTTAAAAGATTTCGGTAATGTTTGTAATATAGCACTCCTAGCGGTTAAATTGATGACTGAAGGTTTCGCACTAGAACTTGTATCATAATTTTTATAGTACATATTAACTAACATAGGCAGCCACAAATTTGATAGAGAAATTTTACATTCTTCTGATTTTTGGCATCTTCATGATTAAAGTCTGAACAAAAAGGCTTTTCATCGATAATTGAGACATTGATTGATATGACATTTCTATAGTCTTGAAGCAATAACAAATCCTCCCATCTACTTGGATCCACCAGCAGGCTTCATTGTAAGCAAGTAAGAATATTGTTAGTCATATCCGTTCCGTTTTTTGTTCACAAACTTGAAAGAAAGACGCAGAAAACGTCGTTGAGGAATGTATGGAAAATTAAAATTACAATACGCCGGTTCTGAAGCCAAATATTTGTGTCAGCGGTCATTTAAAATGTGTTATATGCATTTTCATGCATATAACTTATTTTGAACGACAAAGACGAAGCGAATTGCTGTTAGTCTCGTTTTGTTTCAACAAAAAATTTGTCTTATGCAAATTTACAAAATCTTCGCATGTTAAGCACTTTGTCCAAGATATCTTTTCGTTTTTGTTAGAAAATTACAGTTTCAATATGTATTATAATAAGGATATACATAATACTTATTTACATCCTACGTGAATGCGTGTAGGAAGTTCTTATACAGTAAACTACTATTGTATTAACTAGATTATTAGACGGGTACATTATTTAGTCTCAAGTAGATTTACTCATGAGCGTTGGTGGCGCTGTAGCCTCGGCGCTGGACTGTGCCCCGGGTAGAAACGGGAGGCCCACGATCGATCCTGCCATGTACCAAGGTGTAGGTGACGTCAACCAATTCGCACTGGGCCAGCGTGGTTTGACTGAGGCCTAATCAGGTTATACAGTTACCAAAACATAAATAAAATATTATAATGTAATTTTGTACTTTGGAAGAGATAAAGGTTATTTATTCACTGAACATTCAAAGATACTAAAGTGTTATACAAATATGGCTAATGCCGAATAGAGACATGTGTGGATGTCATACAAGTCTTCCTTAGTGACATGTCGCTCACAATTCCTATTTCATTTCCGCTCAAGATAAAGATCACTTTGTACTCCTAAGTTTTCCGGCTATTGGATGCTATCCAATTTTCGCGACATTTTTGATCTATAGCTGAACCAATATGCAGCTGAAAATGTACGAAGTATTTTATAAGATAACCTTATATATGTTGTGACAACAAGACAAATTATGTTGAATGAATGAAAATCTCTTTATTTTGTACAATAACAATTTCTTTAAACAATCTAACACACATAAATAGACAGAAAGGCGGTCTTATCCCCAAAGCCATAAGCGAAGAAAAATTGTGTTATGGCAATAAGGAAATTATAGCAAAATGAGCAAAATGTTGTTTCAAAAACCTTAAAAGTGAATTTGTGTACATTTATTAGTATGTAGGATATTAGTTAAATAACGTTTCTTCTTAGTGTTTTCATTGGGAATAAATACCCATTCTGTATTATTTCCAAGTTTCTCTAGATTTATAGTTTCATTCACTAACTGTGATCACGATTACACTACCAGCCTTTAAAATGACACAGTTGTATCAGCTGTACATATTAACATGGTTACCGGGTCATTGTGCCTCGTATGAATAGCTGCAACAAGGCTAAAGCAAAATTGTTCGACTTAGAAAGTTGATTAAACAACTGATTACAGCACTGAAATAAGAGCAATGAACGAAACGTAGTTCAGGTTTCGAACGAATATATTGGTTTCATAAATAAGTCTTTAAATGTACTTTTAGGCTTGATAATATTTGGACAATTGCCTACATAAAATCATACAACGAGTAAACATTTTTGAAGATCTTATAAAATAGAAGATTAATCTCAATGGCGAATAGTGTAAAACGACAATTGCGTTTATCTTCATGAAAAAAAAAACAATCAGAAGGAATGGTGATAACAAAGAAAAAAATATGGGCATATAATCAATGGTTTGTGTGTATCTAGCCCAGAGGTCTCCAACCTTTTACCCTATGCGCCTTACTCAACATTATGCTAAAAATACTGGGCCCGCTAGAGGCCGAAACGGGGAGTCAAAAGAATTAAGCAAACGGTGAAAATATTGTCGTGTTTCGTTTTATTCAAAAGATGGTTGCAACGTGTCGCTGACTTCGCATAGGTGGCACCGTCGGCATCGCGCGAGTTTATATGAACAGTTTTAATGAATATTCTTTATACAGTGTAATTCTGGAGCTGCTCGCTCGTCGCGCCCCTCCTTGGTTCACTCTACGCCCCCCAAGTGGAGCGCGCCTCACTGGTTGGGAAACCCTGATCTAGCCACTGGTATTGCTATCACAGCTCACAAAGCCATCCAGCCGTCTCGAAAACCATTATTCTATTCCAATCTATTCCAATTTCGGTTACGGGCATTAATTTCGTTTGACAATCGCTGCCCCACCTCCGCAGTCGTCTCATTGTTCTTTGACAAGGTCGTAGGTATTATAAAACGCCTCTTTTTTTCTAGTAGTTGGCATCAGTTTTGTGTTAGATGTGTTCGATTCCTCGTGGGGACAGAATTTGTTTCGAAGGAGGGATTTTGAAGCTTTGAATTCAAGCTTTACATTTTATTAAGTTTGTACATTCTTTCGGAATATCTAAATTATGGTCACGTTGTTCAATCTAAAAAAGTGAAGGTGTTTCCTAAAACTGCAATATTTCATTAATTAATATTTCCGTCAAAACCTTTGCGATGCATCAAATGAGCAGTAACTAATTTAATTTACTTCAATCTGGTGTTTCGGTTTTAATGAATTTGTAACAATCATGAAATATAAATTCTGCGAGGCATTTGATAGCTTCAACGATGGTAGTATTCGTTTTATTGATAGAGAAAATATGTGGTTTTATTGCACGCGTTCTCTTCGTATATTTCGACTTTTTACTGGCTCATAAAATGCTATGTAAATTTATATTTAATAGGTATGTGTCAGTTGGTACATGTTGCCTCGGGGAATAGGTATTAAAATTAAAGTATAGATATAATAAGATAATGAACAAAATAATAGCCGTAAAACGCCAATAAGATGTTTATGGAAATGTATGTACTTAATATTCGGGTGCAATACATTTTTCTAATAATTACTCGGATTTGTTTGTGATTTCATACAAACAATCATGATATGTAGGATAGAGCCAAAGATGAAGCAGCAGCAATTAGATACAGCAAGCAGTGTTGCCGCGGAGTATTTATGCAAAATCCTATAGGTAGGTTATTTCTGTGAGATGGCATTTCAAAATCTTATTGACCCCAATCATGTTTTGAAAGTTTTAAAAAAGGTTCAGCAGGGGCGTGATAAAATGATTAATGGTCACAATATCGAAATGTTATCGACGAATCGATTTCTTGAATAGTGGTCAAGCATTGCTGATTGTCTGTGAAACCAGAAAGCATAAGTTCAAGCTTACATAAATTATTTGGAATGATGAATTGAAGGATCATATAGTAAAAAAGTGACTTTTAGCTAGTTCTAGTTGATGCAAGTTATCAACTTTCCTATTAACACTATATTATATGTAAATTTATATCTTTTGGGCCCAAAATAGAGACGGTTGGCGAGAAAGAAGGGAGGCCTTTACTGTGCAGTGGGACATTACGGGCTAGTATATATAGATAGATAGATATCTTTTGAGACTGTTACCTCCTGAATTACTGGAAATCGACAGATAACGAATATGACGAAGTTTGTCCCATATGTTGGGATACCTTTATGTATAGTTTTTGGCCTGAGTCAAAAACTTTTTAAACGCTTATGTGCTCATGTTTCCGTGAGCCCTTCCATCCATCTGTCCGTCTGTCTGTCCGTTCCCTCAAGATCTCGGCCCTTGGGCTACCTAAAGACTTCGGGGTTTCACTAGATGATAGGGCATGGACTCTAGATTAGTCCATTTTGGAATTTTTAGGCCCCACCGAGGTCATGCCACAAAGTGGTAAATTTGATATATGGCTTGTAGCACAGAACACAGAAGTGTTCTGTCGCGTAGCACCTCGTTATCAACTAACCACCTTGTAGCAACTAACTTTTGATGCGAAGTGTGTGTTGATGTTATTGGTTTCGAAGTGTTTCTTATAAAGAGGTATCTTAAGCGACTCTGTAACTACTTTATGGTTGGGTACCTCTTGCCTAGTAGGTTACTACTAGAATAAGTTTACTTTACTTAACCCTTTCTCATGCCAACCAGGACCAGAAAACCTAAATTCATCGGAAGTCACTGAAAGCAAATAATTGATAGCTATACATTATATTCTGTGCAAAGCTTATACACTCATCAGTTTATTTGCTGTATGTGAGTTTTCTTTATGTAAAGCTGACATGAAAATCGTGTAGGTAAATAAGACAGAAATAGGTTGTCCGCAACGAACATGATTTGCCGACAGTGTGACCGACCGGACATCACGAGGACCATTGTTTGCAGCCGTAGCGAGAGCTTCCTATGGGACGGTTCGATTTCTACGTGTACTGGCACTCGTCACGAATTAACACGGCAGAATTACCTACCTACTAGTTTTTAATGACACGTTTACTAGTTTTTAAATTCACTCTATATAATGCTCTATCGGCTCTTTAACGGAGAGTGCTCTGAAGAACTGTTCGCAATGGTGCCCTCTTCACCTTTTTACTACTGCACCACCCGCCATCGCAGTAGAGTTCATCCATATTATCTGGAACCGATCTCGTCTAGCACTGTAAGGTTTCAGCGTTTATTCCTTCCACGTACGTGTATGCTTTGGAACGAACTCCCAGCCAGCTGCGGTGTTTCCTGAGCGCTACGACATATCCTACTGCAAACGAGGTTTAAAAAGAGTACTTCTCTCCAGGTAGGCAGTGACTGAACTGCATTGCAGATGTCCATGAGCGGTGGTTACCACTAACCATAACTGGCTCGTCTGCCACCTTTAGCAATAAAAAAAGTTTCTTGAATGTTCTTTGATGTTTGCCGGTTATTAGGTTGTTAAACTTAAACTCATAATCTCTATTCAGTATAGATCTTTACAGACACTTATTGACGTCAAACAAGAATACAAAAAGAATCCAAGAAACTAATTAAAAATCAAATTTATTAAGATATTTAGCAATTAAATTGCTCAATCCTTGTATGTACATACACCCCAACAATAATCGAGATGTATGCAAATACAATAACAAGAAAAAAAAACAATAATTACTTTACATGGAAATTGGGAGCCTTTTCGAGAGGAACATGCAAGAAACTCGGTAGGCATAATTTTTTTTTTGGTTATTTATTATCTGCCTGCCCTATTACCATGATCGCTTAATAGTAGATTGTTTACCAAGGTATATAAACAGTCAATTTTACCCGAGGTGTGAGTGTGAACATCGAAGGAATCCAGTTGATCTTTTACTTCCGAAGTGAATACTCTGCTTTTCATCGCTCAAGCAAGGAAATTATACAAGTTTGTTGTGTAAATGATGTTTAACACAAAATAGCAAAAATGTAACATAGAGCACACAAGGAGCCTCGTTCGAGTTTCAAATTTCTTACAACCCATGGGATGCAAATTCGATTTACAATGCATGTGTTGGGCAACTTTGGGCACACTTTAAAACAGCTTTGAATGCGGTATAGCTTTATACAATAACGTAGACACGTTATTGTATAAAGCTATACAATAACGTTCTTATATCGAATTGTTTGAACCTTGTATTAAGGCAGTGAATTTTAACTAATGGTTGGACCACTAGTGGCCCCTGAAAGCACCCAAAGTGAACCAAGTATTCAGAAGTTAGTAGAGTCAAAAATAAAATAAAAATAATTTATTGTGTAAATTTATTTGTGTATTTTTCTGTAAATAATTTTTGTGCAAAGGCGGACTTAATGCCCAAGGCATTTGTTCCAACCAAATTAAAATGTTTAAAACCAAATATTAGCGAGTAAATCCGAACGGTGTTAATCCGAACGTGACTATCGCAATTCGTAATGTATAGCCTGCAAATGTCTAAAAGAATCAGATTCTCTGGCTAAAAGTTTGCACATTAAAAACATTCGCAATTATTTTTGAACAAAATGATTTTGTCTTCGGAATGTAAAATTTTCATAAGAAAAATATAACACTGACTGCTGTGAACAATTATTTTAAATATTGTTTTTTTATTGTTATGGAATCTATAGTATAGATAGAACAAGCCTTTATTCAAACATTGACTAGACCTTAGAATTCTAAGGACTAGACAGATATTTTGTAAAATGTCTCGATCATCACCAAAAGGTTAAAAACCACGCTCTAACTAAGCGATCGTGGTACAGCTTATATTTTACTTTTGTGTATTATAATAATACTAGTTGTGCCCGCGACTTCGTTCGCGTGTATGTTGGAAAATAACAACATGTCGTAAGTAGGTGGGTAGGTTACATGATTTTACTTGAGCATTTATTTTGATTGAGTAATTGTTGCAGTAATATTTTTAAAGTGAACCTTTTTTCGCTTTTGCAACATTTTTCATTTATATAGCCGTTATATAGCCTATAAGCCCTCCTCTATGAATGGACTATCCAACACAAATAGATTTGTTCAATTTGAATCAGTAGTTCCTGAGATTAGCGCGTTCAACCAAACCACAGATAATATAATAACCAAACATACAAACAAACTCTTCAACTTTGTAATATTAGTAAGTATAGATATGTGCTTTTGTAGATGTATTTAAATTTGTTTTGATGTGAAGTGTTAAGGATAAAGTGTATTTCATTCTCTTTGATCGTCTCTTTTTAACACGATTAATATTTACATAGTGAGAATTTATTAGGGCTTCCAAACTAGTATACAATATTTCATAGATATATCTAGGTATCTATGTCTGTCCACGCTGTTTTTCAAAACCATAATATTAAGCGCATCGCGGCCATTTCCTTTGTTGTTTAAAGCAAAAGACCGATATGTACATTACCGAAATATAAGGATATGTATGAAATGGCGGATCTGACTTTTTTCGCAATTTCAGAGTAGATTCTACTACAAATCGAGATTGTTTCATGTAACGCGGACCCTTTTCGTAATATTAAAAAACCACCGAAAACTTTTTCGATGAGGCGCTACACAATGATAGATTTCCAATTAAAAAACAAACCACTTTGTCTTAAAAATACAATTTGTTCGTATTCATTTTATTCTCCGATTTCTATTCAGATCATTTACCTTATACATATAGATTGAGCAATTTTTCAAAACTTTCACCCGAAGTATCTCAGTGAGTTTATGTTAATATTTGAACAAACGTTAGTATTGTCTAACGATAGCTCGCAGCTGACCTCTATATTTTCCTTTCCGTGTTGTCGAGCCAATGACGTATCTTTCAAATTCTACCATATAGCAAAAAAAAGTACATCATACATTATTATGTTGTGCAGTTCGTAAATAAATAAGAAATAATATGTATTTCAGAATTATTGAATGAGCATTGTATTTTAATTTATCTGTTTACTTTGAATACAAGAAATGTTGTTTGTAACGTTATTGTTCATTGAAACTGGATTCGAATCAAATAAATAATAAAATATTATCGTAAGTTAAAAAGGCATTGTTTATGAATATCTTAATCGATGAATAATTATTATTAAAATGAAGTTTAAAGATCCGTTAAACCGATAGTGATGTATGTATTTTATTTTTCAAACAAATTACATAAATCGTATACCTAGTTAACATAGTCACATAGTACACGTAAACAATCATTAAAATTAGTGATTTATAATCCATTGAAACAAAATAAAGTTGTCCCAATATTTCTCTTGAACATTTCCATTTATTTTAAGCACCAAAATGTAATTTCAAATAGAAATTTATGTGCATTAACTTAAGTATGTGAATTCAAATTAAAAATAATGATGGATATTCCTTTTAGAGGTGAGGTTGTTTATGTCCGACCGTGAGTCACATTCCGACTGACTTCGAAAAGGTCAACGGCATAGTTTCGGCTATGGTGGTTATATCATTATCATATTATATTCTTTCTAATCTCTATTTAATAATTTCAGTGAGAAAATCGTCTGCGCTATCCAATCTTAGATTACGTAGGTTGCGGTAGGCAATACTAGGAACTTATTACCCTGCAAATAGTTTACTAAGTCGTAAATGTTTGTATCATTATGTATGTACAACTAAGAAATTTTATTCTTCTCACAGTGAGTATTTAATAAATAGACTACGAACATCATCATCATCCACAGCTTTCTTTATCCCACTGCTGGGTGTATGCTGCCTCTCTCTTTGTCTGCCATCTTCCTCGGTCCTGTGCCAATCTTGTCCAAGTCAGACCAGCGATTTCTTGAATATCATCAACCCATATTGCATTCGGTCGACCGACTCTTCGCTTGCCTTGCCAAGGCGACCACTCCGTCAGAACCTTACTCTCTTACCTTACACTGAAAACTTAGCTTGACAACATGTCCTGCCCAGTTCCATTTTAGTTTCATTACTGTGATTCCGACATTCCGGACGTTATTCCTACTTCGTATCTCAGTATTTCGTACTCGATCTTGGAGTTTGATGCCTAGCATGGTCTTCTCCATGGCTCTCTGTGCTACCCTTATTTTATGCATAGCCTCATGACGTGTGAGCGTCACGTTTCGGCACCGTACGTCATAGTGGGCAGGACACATTGGTTAAAGAGGTGAGTCTTAAGACATTGTGGAGTCTGGTATGATTTAAGAATGTCGTCAAGCTTTTAAAATACCGCCCATCCAAGCCGTATGCGAGTGGATATCTCCTTCTTATGATGCTCTTTACCAAAGAACAAAGTATGGGCGAGGTACACGTAGCTGTTAACCGTATAAAGACTCTCATTTCCTATCTTAACGTAACCTTAACCTACCTTAACCTACGTCATATGTATAAAAAGTAGGTTTTTTAAAGGTAAACGTGAAAAGAAAGATAATGATGATGTAGACAATGTAGTAAAAGCTAAAAAATAATACGGCAGGACTTAGGCATCAGTCATTTATAATAATTGTATTGTCTTCATAATTAAAAAGGTGTTTAATTCAAACCAAATTTCAGATCAATCGATCAACAGAAAGCGGGTAAAATTTTAATTGCTTTTAACCCAACAACAACAAGCAGAGCGAGCAAAATAAAAAAGTTTTAAAATCCTGGTGAACGCGTACAAACCATGACTGACATGTATTCAATTAGCAACATCATTCCATTGGTATAAAAACCAAACATAACAATTTTGCTTTGTTCGCTATACAAAAATTCGTTTTGCATGAAGGAGATGACATGCAATTTTCACTTACTAGTACTTATTTTTCATTTACTTGCATCGTATCTTCACAATTTCTTCAGATTTTTGATGTAGGTCATGATGTGTTATCAATAAAATTATGCATATTCTCTATTGGCATTGTTTTAAGCTTGGTTTGAGCCATTGTCGACAACTGTTGAATGCTGAATAAATGAAACAATATTTGAAATAGAAGTTTTGCTGTTCGTAATTGTACATGCACTTGTGGCCTAGTTGAATCCATGTCTGTTGTAGCACTGAAATCGATTATAACTAATGCATTTATTTATAAGTTTCGAAGGCGCTGCATCAATGTTGATTCGACCCACAGACTATCTACAGCTTACAAGTAATACCCCACACAAATTAGTCATGTAATGTTGAAGTATTATTCCAAGAAATATACAGACTAACCTTGTGAACTTCAACCTTTCCTTAACGTCCACTTCCAAAAGTACACTTGCTCGGCTGGAATTAATTGTTTATTGGGAATTGTATTTTCCTTTTAGTGTTTATCAAGACATTTTGGGCTCGAAATATCAAAGGAATAAAAGAAATAGAAAACTATCACCTTAAAGTCAGAGTAAAAAAATCATTACAACAATGACCTTTACAGGCATTTATTGACGTCGGAAACAAATGCGAATTTCCGTAATATTTATATATACGAGTAGTAAGTTGAATTCAAATTCAAGTGACAGAAAAAAGTTATTTACATCCAATCGCATCTGTACGAAAGAAAAACTAGTGTTTTAATGTTTTCACTTCTCTTTTCAAACTAACAATCGAGACTTGCAGGCGCGAGCGCAGGCTTGTTTCAGCAGGTAAATGAATTACTCTCTATCCGGTGGCTACACATCTATACTAATATTATAAAGAGGAAAGATTTGATTCTTTGTTTGTTTGTATTGAATAGGTTTCGAAACTACTGAACCGATTTTGATGAAAGTTGGCATAGGGATAGTTCGAGACCAGGGGAAGGATATAGGGTAATTTTCATACGAAAAAAAATATTTCGACGGGAAAACAAAAATAATGCGGGCGAAGTCGCGAGCGGAAAGCTAATCTACTATACGACGACGAGAAACAACGTGTATTGGAACCGCCACGACTGAGAACTGGTCCCTATACTTAATGCCATATATGATCAAACATACAATAACCTTAAATTATGAATCTACCAACATCAACACCAACATTATCTACTAACATCAACACCAACATCATCTACCAACATCAACACCAACATCAATCAGCAGCAAAATAAAACCGTTTAGTGGAGCGACAGTAGTTAGTTACACTGAAATTGGAATCTAGACGAGTGAACAACGAAAATGATCGAAACGCACGGGCTGACGGTAATTATCGTCCATTTGCATCGAAATCCTGCCCGTTCGGTCGATTGAGTGGGTTTACTGCGAATATTAAATTGTCGCAAATGAAGTCGCAACATTGACGTAGTTATAATTAGGTAGGTCTATTGTTTCCTTGCGCTGACAAATGATTGACGCGTAGTTGATTGAAATTATGCGTGGCATAAGCATAATTTGTTAATGTGAATTTTATAATAAACAGATATGTTGAGAATCAAGTAATCTTCTATAAAATATCAATATTTTTCTATACATATTTAAATAGTACGTCTATGTCTTGTATTTGTGCCAAAAATATTAACAAAGAACAGTGTACAATGTTAACGAAGTACCTACCTATACAGGTTGTAGAGTCAACTTTTTTTCATTCCTACTTGTATTTGCAAACACCTTAAGTATAATTAGGATGTGTGCACATACAAAGTTTCCTTAAAATTAGAATGGTTTGCTTTGTTTTGACGTCAATAAGTGCCTATAGGGGCCTTATGTTGAATAAAGATTTTTAAATTGAATACATAAAGATTAACTTACGTTTATGTTTGTACGTGTAACAATAGCGCCAATCAAATCCACTTTCACATTGAAAGTGATAAGAAAGTAATTTTAGTTTTTAAATAGCACAAACAAATAGCATTAAGATATTCTTTAATTTGATAAACAACATTCAATAAAATATTGAAAACAGCCCTGTCAAATATGTAGGACGAGCAATATGAATGATTAATAATGATATTGAATTCATCAAGTACACAAGTATTGTCTATAAAAACCGAGAAACAACACCTGTTGCAGGTAAATCGTGTTTGGTTTACAGAATAATATTTATATTGTAATTTTCATATTATAAAGTACACTCGGCAACAAGTTACACTTATTAACCTTGAGGGACCGTCTTTTTCTCAGTCGTAATAGCGACGGTGTTCAACGTGGCAGTGTTAAGCTTGACGCGTTGTTAACTGTACCTACTAAGCTAAGATCATGATAGGATATTCCGCAATATTAGCTTATACATATGAACATTACTAATACTTAAAATATTCTCTTACGAATAAGCATGGCAGTAAGAATACCTTTGCGCTGTTCAGCTCTAGGTAAGTTAAAAGGCACGGTAATTACTATAATTAAGAGTCAAACCTCAGTCTGACGAAACCACATGAACGCAGGAAATATGACTCTCGGAACCAGTTCCAGAGACTTCGAAAGTCACATGCAATTTTTAAACACCTGCCAGGCAGCGTTGGATTTAATTCATGTTTTGTATTTATTGTACATACATATTTTTACCAAAGATCGAAAATTTAAGTTTTTTTGTCGATGGGCTAAGATCAGTCGTACGATGTTTTTTTGATCTTATGTTGATCCGCTACGAGATCACCGTTCATCATACATACTTTTTTAAGCATTTCATTGTATTTCAGTTACATGTATTTTATCCTAAACAGGTCATATTCCATGTTTAAGTTTGATTGTTCTACATTTGAGTAAAATTTGAAATAATACGATACGAAGTTGTGGGAAACTTAAGTCTAAAGTTGCATAATTTATTTAATTTCAATTATTGCATTACTAAAAACAGGTTAAGTTTAAAAAAAAATGTCATTGCATTGATAAGTATTCACTAATTTACTGATGGAAATTAAAATATTTTTTTATCAACTTTTATTTATAACTAGCTTTCCGCTCGCAGCTTTGCCCGCGTTTTTTGTTTTCCGTGGGAATTTTATATTTTCCAGTAGGAAAAATAATTTTGTAGCCTATGTTTAGAGATAATGTAGCATTCTAATGGTGAAAGAATTTTTCAAATCAGTCTAGTAGTTTCGGAGCCTATTCAATACAAACATACAACAATACAAATTTTTCCTTTTTATAATATTAGAATAGATAAAAAATTATAGGTTATTTTTTATCTATTCTAATTATATAAAATTATAAAAAATATAAAATTTATATTTATAAAAAAATATATATACGTTTTTTATTCTTATATCTATATTTAACAGACTTCAAAAAAGGAGGAGGTTCTCGATTCGATGCGTATTTTTCTTTGTGTGTATGTTACGCGATTACGCCACCAATTGTGGACCGATTTTCAAAATTCTTTCTGTATTCGATAGAGTATATTCCAAGGGTGGCCCCATGGTTACCAAAGTTAGGATGTGATGGCATCCCATAAAAATCGAGGAAAACCCTTACATTTTTAGTCCAACGTGTTTTGTGTGTATATTAGCGCGATTACTCCGCCAATTGTGGACCGATTTTCAAAATTATTTTTGTATTCGATTGAGTATACTCCTGGAGTGATCCCAAAGTCAGGATCTGATGATGGGATCCCATAAAAACGTGGGAAACGCAAATTTAATACAAATTTAAGTATTTGAAGTGTGTTTTTATTTTTTGTAAAATATTTTTTATTTTTATTTTATATCTGTAAAATTTACTAATAAATTCACTATTCAGGAACAAACCTCCATATGGTTACGCAGTTTCTTAGCATCTTTTTTTTAATGTTGTCCTTTAAATCCTTACAGTTCGTTCACAATTTAATGTGAGAGCGGACAGGAAGGTGCATTGCGACCGCAACCGATATGCTGAGTCACCGTAACTCGATAGCCGAGGGAAAAGTGTTACATGCACTTGTTACAAATGCATCTGTATATGAGAGAACCATTATTATAGAGCATGAAAATTGTGTACGTTACTAAATTGACGGTGATCAGTGAACGTATGATCAGACATTGAAATTTAGATTATAGACAATATGGAATACCTTTTCCTATACATTTTGTCCAATATTGCATATCCTGAAAAAATGAGAAATTCGTGCACAATGGAAATGTAACAACTAACACGCATACGTAAAAATCGGTTTTAAAACTAAGCGAATAATAGGTTGCTTTGCTTAGGCTTTGTTTAATTGACAGTTGGACACTTTGAAATATTTTCCTCTAGCAATTTTTAAGAGAATGATTCTATACTCAGAACAACAACTAAAGCAACTTAGTTATTCTTCTGAGATTCTATATCTTATATGCGTTCACTGGCATGACTAACGGTGTTGCTATAACATAGCCGTGTGTCGTGTTTTTAAAATTAATAATAAAGTATCTGTAGGCAAATTTTCATAATATAACAAAAAACTTCTTAAGGAATAATAATTTTATAATAAAAGAAGTAAATAAATACAATTGTTGTATGACTGAACCGTCAATGCTAACAAATAGTGTCTTGTTTTAAATAACTGTATAATTAGAGCAGTATGCTAATTTTAATATTGCTAACTAAATAAAAGAACTCTAGAATTGTCATAACCTTTGTGTGTGTAAATTTCAAACAAAATTATCTAAATAACAACGTAAATGTTATTCATTTACATAATTACTCGTACGTGTTACATTCTACCAAGTAAAATAAATCGATCATAATAACTAAGTTATACCGAGACAAGGGGTCAACTAATATGAAATACCTAGAGCTGTATAAATTTATTATCATTATTTTTATCAACGCCAATACAAATTTTTGAAATATCCTTATTCATCATAGGCCTTTACAGTCACTTAATGCCAACAACACAAAGCAAAAATTTCCAATTTAAAAGATAAAAACATATTAAACTTATTGTGCACACATCCTGAATATAATCATGATGTCTGCAAATACAAGTACGAAAGAAGAAAAATATTGACTCCACACCTGCTCGGAAATTAGGAGAGCCTTCTAGAGACTAGAACGGGCAAGAAACACGGAGGTCAAATTTTTTTAAATCACAATATGTCCACTAATGGCCTCTCTTTAGTATTTTTTTAACCGGGAAAATGCGTAGCGCACTTCCTGCCGCCAGTGGGCTCAAGACAAGGGTATGTGGGGCTTGTACCCAATAAAAACATTCTGCGTTGCTTCCACAAGCGTTATCCTAAGAGTTATTGAGCCGGCAGGGTACTATGGATGATCTTATCCGTGACGGGGTATAAAGGAGTAACTGGCCTACTGCATCACGCTGATCAGACGGATTGATGTTGGGTTTATTTCCGTGGCATAGGCGTATATAGACGGAGACCGGGTGAGCCGTGCCCACACCAGTATGGTTTAGTGCCCACTAAAGGAGGTTGGCTAACGCCGATCCCGATTGTGTCTCTACGGAGGTAGAAGTTGCTGGAGGGTGGTTTAGCCAGGTATGGGGTTTATACCCGAGTCCAATGGCATATCCTTGGGGCGACCTTGTCAGCTTTCAACCCCTTGTTGAATTGTAAAGAGATTCCCCCGCCTTAAAAAAAGGAGGTTAATCTACTGATTCAAAATTCTATGATGGGCGCCAAAATACTGATTACTTCACACAAATCATGGGACAGGTCCCCCTGAAATAAAACTCTAGATAAGCCATATTCCGTGGTTTCCACTTTTAAAAGAAATATAATCTTGTTAAATTCCCACCCATAGTGGGCTCTTACGCTATCAACGTGAGTATTACGTGAGTAATACATCTGTCACCGCACGCACCAGAAATAGATTACTTAGTGCATACTAGAAAATTATAAATAGCTTGATACATTTACTGTACGTTTAGATATTGATAATATTTTATGCTCATTTAAAAACTCACTTATTGTATGCATATATGCATAATTATATCGAAGTAAAAAAATTTAAAATCGAACGGAAAAAATGCAACTTTTGTCACAGTTGCCTCTATATGTATCGTTTTCACTTTATTGAATATTTATGTTTTCGAAAGAATGACTCTCTCGATATGCTATTTCCTTACTTCAATCAAGACTATAGTTCGAGTTCAATCCATTTACCAGGCATTTGCTTGCTCCAATACGTAATATCGTATGTAGGCCCTCGATGTGAATGTGGGGTGCTAAATTGATTGGATTTCGTATTGTAGCCTGCATACGTTTATGTGATCCTGCGATGTTTGCACTGAATATTGACACTTGTTACGCTATAATGCTCGAATGGGATTGCTAATCAATTCAAATGTTTATTAATATGAAAGCACAGTTTCATATAGGGTGTTTTTACATTTTATAATGTGTA
Organism: Schoenobius gigantellus; assembly: GCA_963935595.1. NCBI lineage: Eukaryota > Metazoa > Arthropoda > Insecta > Lepidoptera > Crambidae > Schoenobius > Schoenobius gigantellus. The sequence goes on along the minus strand of OZ012544.1, from coordinate 20,845,752 downwards.
GAATTCTTTGCAATCCTCCAAATGGGCCACTCTATTATCTACACTATTATTATAAGAGTAATAATTTGTATGTATGTTTGTAACGAATAAAGTCAAAAAGTACTGGACCAATTTTAAAAAATTCTTTCACCATTAGAATGCTACTTTATCCTTGATTAACATAGGCTACAAAAATATATTTTCTAAGAGAAAATATAAAATTCCCACGGGAAAACAAAAACAACGCGAGTGAAGCTGCGTAAATTAAAGCTAGTCTATTATTTCGAACTAAGTATTTGGATCTAGTATTTTTTTCTTTTTCTTTTTGTGGTGTTCCGGTGTGAAGGATAAGATGGCAGTAAAATTACTGGTGACAGTGATTATACATCATTATTATTTCACAAGTTGGCAATGTATGCAGTCACGGAATTTCAGTGTTTTTGATTTTGTCATATTATATTTTTTTACGTCACGACAGGGATGCTCTTGGCCTTCATCGCACCTGATACTAAGTGACGAAATGGCCGAAGGTGAAAACGAACTCCACCTAGACTCCTCGACAGCTGAGGAACTGTTACCCTACCTCAAACTGTCGGAACACACTAATGCCATCAGCATTGCTATTATGACGACAAACTTAGATAAGACGGTGGTAGCTAGCCAGGCGGGCTCAGAAGCCCTACACCAACCAAACCAAACTACACCAACCAAATCAAACTGAAAATCTTCTGCCCCCACGGGGAATCGGGTCTGGGACCTCTCGATCACACCCGGTGGTCTTAAACCACTAGACCACGGAGGCGGTTAAAATTATAAAAACAAAGGAGCGCTATGGAGCACAACAAACTATTAAATATCGGTAGTTCGTGTGTTGGTACGAATCAATAAAAATAATCGTCAGCTTGCTAAGCGCGATCTATGGGGTTGCATATTTACGAATCTTACAGGAGCCATGTACATGTGCCTGTACCGTGTATGTACAGTGTTCTTACTATATGACTGTAGCCACTTAGGAGGGAGTCTGCACGTTGTCAACCTTGTTGTTAAAAAAATAAAAACAGACTTCAAAAACACCTAAAAGTTAAAACTAATGTAAGAATACAGACATTACATTTCTTAATTGAAGTCGGTGCTAAATTTTAAGACTTTATTTATAGACTATTGAATAGCTTCGGAAGAAACATAAAACACAAAACAAAAAATTAAGGGTTACCCCAGATTTTCCTCAGATCCCAGCATCAGATCCTGACTTTAGTATGCGGTCACCGCAGTAGTATACTCTATCGAATAAAAAAGAATTTTGTAAATCGCTCTTCAATTAGCGGAGTAATCGCGTAACATACACACAAAAAAAGGCATCTATTTAAAACCTTTTTGAAGTCGGTTAAAAATACATGCATCTTTGCTAATGGATAGAATGTAGCAATATAGACACGAGATAAAAATAATAGTACTCACTACATTATGTTAGCGTTTAATTAAAATGATATTTATTTTTAACAACCTACACCTGTAAACGTCTATGTTATATGAAGATTTTTTATTTTTGAATTCTGTATTTATTATATAGATATGTTAATACGTTTTAATAAATTCCTAATCATACAGACCAGGTAAACCACATGTTAACGATTTCCTGTATTGCGTTTAGTCCGTCTCGTATGTCGCACCTATTTGCCACTAAGAAATGTTTCTTAGAATAACTACCACTTGCGCAAGAGAGGAAAGCTAAAAATACACACTGTAAAGGTAATGTTGGCTCTTTATGTAAGAGTGTTAAAACGGGCACTTGTATTTTCCTAATGTGTTATGTTGTTTTGGATACGATTGCTTTAACACTAAATGATGCGTTTCAGTTAATTGTTACGTAAAATATATTACTTTCATATATGTACAGCAGCGTGTACAAATTTGCTTTAAAACATTCCTAAATTCCTGCTAGACTATAGGTAGATTTCTGAATTATGCAATTTCATTAATAATACATAAAAAATAATGTAAGCGTATTTCTATATTTACATGATTGTATAATTGATATGGAATATAACATTTTCATATTTTCAATTTTTTTTTTATTGCAGAAAGTTGGCAAACAAGCAAACTGCCCACCTGATGGTAAGTGGTAACAGTTACCTATAATACATGTGGCTCTTGTGAGATTCGCAGCAAAACTGCAATCCCCACAAGAACCACAGTGTACGTTGCCAACTTGTGACACAAGATGTAAAGTCATAATACCCAGTAATTTCACTGCCATATCTTTACCCTTCAAACCGGAACACAGCAATGCAAGCACTGCTGCTTTGCGGCAGAAATAGGTAAGACGGAGGTACCTAAGCAGACGACCCTGGTACAGAGTCTCCCTCCAGTTAAATACATAGAACGAGGCATTCAAAAAACTGTCTCGTTTCGGAAAAAAGTGTCTGTGAGATATGGACGGACAGACAGACAGACAGATATGACGAATCCATAAGGGTTCCGTTTTTTGACATTTGGCTACGGAACCCTGAAAAGATGATTATTCATAGTGAATGAGATCTAATTTGACTTAATAAGGTAACACGTGATCAGTACGGTAAAATTTCGTTCGGGTTGGAGAAGTTCTCGAAGGGCTAAGGCTTGCTTATGCAGGCTTAAATCCGAGTTTAAATTTTTCTTGTGTTTATTTCTATGTTGTTTGATGTTTATTTAATCATTTTCGAAGAAAATGCAGATACAAAAGAGAGATATAGACCTTTACATTTTTCGAATGATTTTTTATTTTACACAGTTTTACCCAATACTTCTTATTTATTATCTGATGTGATTTTGATATTTTACAAAACATATAGTTCTTTTGATATTGTTAAGAAAAGATTGCTATCCTTAGGTGTGTCATATTATTATCAATTGTAAAAAACAAGGTAAAGATGAGATTAGCGTGTACAAAGTTCAGTGAATAGGATAGCGTCCTACTCGACAAGCACGAATGAGCATGGCAGCAGAGTACCCAGCTATCCGCGTCTCACATTGCGGAGCCTACTAAGCCTTCGCCAAGGAATTTTGGGTGTGGTGTGTTCATTCCACACGTATACTTACTTATTTACAAACATATTATTCAACTTCGGCAGACTCCCCAATTCGCAATAGCTATGAGTATTTCTGTGGCATATTTTATCCACGTTATTTACATTATACGTAATCATTTCTTCCTTAAATAAATAAAAGTTTTTGTTTTTAATGTTTTCGTATAAACTTACCTATGACACAACACAACACTGAAACTACCAAACTAACCAAATTTACGGGGATTTAGGAGTGAAGCCTAAACTAAGTATCTGGGTAGTATTAGGTAAAATAAAGTGACATAGATTCCTATAGAAATCTAATAGATTGTCATTATGTTATTATAGGCATAATTTTGCTAGCAAACTATAAAAACATTTATTCACAATATTTATAATTCCTACTAACCTACTTAAATCATTTCCAACTAATAGATTATATTAGACTCAATTTTACTATCTGGATATTTTTTTCTTCGCATTAAGATTTGTCAAGTTTTTTGTTTATAAATACTTCTTTTATGTGGTTCTTAAACTGATCTTTTAATCTTATAATGAGTGGTATATGTATATTTGATTAATGAGTGTAAATTAAAAAAATTGATTGCCGCAAATGGAGGCGAGAAGATGAGGGATTTCTAATCGGATATATCTGAGTGTGCAGTACTTACTCAATAAAGTCAAAGCTCAGCAGCTTATCCCCATATATCTTATGTTGTCTACCACACATCTTGTAGTCTATCATAGATAGACCTCGTCATCTCATGAGTCGTGATTGAACTGATCTTTTAATTTTATGATGAGTATAAATTAAAAAAGATGATTACCGTAGACGGAGGCGAGAAGATAAGAGATTTCTTAATCGGATAATTCATTCATTCATTCATTCATTCATAATGTAAACTATTCCTCTGATTAGCTAAAAGATATCCTAAATGGGTTGTCGGTAAAAAATTGGACGATTCTAAACAGCTTTCTATGAAGTCATATTTGAACAAATGTTATTTTGATTTTGATAGTGTGCATATTAACTCCATGGTTGTAGAAATACCCCTATCTAAAAGCCAATGTTTTTGCGCTAGTGACGTAAAAGCAGTTTTTTTAACTCGCTCTTGTTAATTATTAATTTGTCATCTTCTTAAAAAATTGCCTATTTATTTTTTTCTTCTTGTTTGTAGCCAAATAAAAATGTCCTTCTTTCTTAGCAATACGTTATTATTTAAAAGTACCTACTCACATTCTATCAATATAGGTTACACTAATACCTTTCTTAGAATACTAAAAAACCCTTGTTGAGTACTGCGAAATTTATGTTTAACAAATTTTTTATGGAAAATGATAGCTTTAAATTCTAAATTATCAACAAAACAATATATACCTACTTCAAAAAATTAAAAAACTCAAATTGTTTGTTGTGCACTTTTTTACTTTGGCGCGCAATATAAATTGATATATATGTGTAATGATTTCATGTTTTCATATTTTGAAAATAAATGTGTACTGATTTCGTGTTTTCATATTTACTACTACTACGAGTACTTTCATACTATATGTGTATTGATATCATGTTTTCATATTTTAAAAATAAATGTGTATTGATTTCATGTTTTCATATTTTTTGTGATATAGGTAAGTTTGTAGTTTGCTTAATTTGTACGGAATAAAACAAACAGCGGTACTATAATTTAATAAAATCTCTATTCTAAACTTAACTACTTAATTATATATACCTACCTACAAAACTAATGTCAACTATTTTTGTAATTCAAAAGATTATCTAAAATGCTCTTAAAACAAATGTGTTCGAAAATTCATCATATTCCTCGTTTTCTCGTTTCGTGATCATTCCAATTTATACCAATTGCGAGCATTTATCCCTCATTTTTTTTGTGATATTCTAGCATATCTACTAGTCACGGCACATCGGCCGCAATCGCGAGCAATGGAGTGTTATAAGCGTGATATAAAAACTACACATCCGTTACCCGATGGGAGGAGATTAACACGCCATAGTAGCCACTAACCCACATACATTTAAAGTGGGTATTCAGTTAAATCGTTTATTAAAGGGTGCGTTCGGGAACGGCCCTTAGAAAAGAGTTCAACGCACGTTCGTGCTTTGTTGAGTTGCATTCGTGCGAAACAGTAACCTACATAAATACTCGTATAATATTAACAATAGTATAAAACTAAAATGTTTGATCTTTTGGTAACAAAATTTATGATGACTTGTATGAGTTTTGAATAATAATGTTTTTATATGATTAGATTATTTAAAAATAATAAAAAAACAAACTGCTACAGCATTCAAAATCCTTGTCATTCATAAAAACTTTGCAACCAAAAATTTTGACGTCTATTATAGTAAGGTAGCAATTATTTATATAAAATGTCATCAACTACTAGGCGGTACTCAAAAAGGCAAGGCAAAGGTTATGACGTGTCGCGCCCACATACTTGAGACGGATGTAAGAACTGAATATATGTAAATCAACTCACTTAACGAGGGCAAGGGGTCCTGAGAGTTTCGCTCCTTCGGCAACACCGAACTAGGGCACTGTAATGGCCAATGACAAGAGTAAACACAACAATAACACTTTCAGATCACTTCACAACACCACACAACTAGGCTTGGAGTGCTCAACTGTTCTTATAGTTTAAAGATCAGAGAGTCACTTCAGAACCTTATTTGTCGCAACGTATGCGGAAGAATACACGACAAAATTGCATTTTTTTGGGACAGAGGCATCGCCTCCTTCGTGTGCGCGGCTCAAATGTCAAGCGGTGCGCAGACGCAGTCCACCCGCGCCCAGGTAAGTGACGTCACTTCGGTATTCAAAATGGCGGCTCGGAATTCGAGAGCCTACATTGGTACTGGCAGCAACACCATTAGTTGCGTTAGGTAAGTGGATTTCTTCGTACAATTTGCATAGTGCGTGAGCCGCTAATGTCTTTGAACTATGTACTATTGAACTTAATTCGTAATGTTATCTGAATAAAGACATTAAAGTTACATTAAATTCAACGCCAGCAGAGCCAGGTCAGGTGGTAGGGTCAGGAAAAATGTTAGTATGAATTATGTGCTACTATATTTATATAATTGACGTATACACTATTTATATAATTTTTCCAAAACTTCGTATTAGTGAACGGTCAGTTATAGTTTATTACAACATGTAATTAATAAAATTTTACTTTTGCGAATAATAGAAATATTTTTTCAAAACCTATTGTTGTGAAGTAAAAAGTGAAAGTAAGTAATCCATATCCTACTAATTACCGCTAAATAAAATTGTAGGTGTAATAAAAATAGTAACATTACTATTTTAACTGATGCAGTGAAAAATTACAAGATTACGTAAATTAATATTTGATTTTCGAAACGAAACGAACATCGGTCGTAAGCTTGTACATTTGAGAATCAATTGAGAGATAGGTACCGAAGAAAGTATAGGAAAGTACAAGAAGGTACTAAAATCATAGAACATTTTTACAGTCATTTTATAAATAAATTCTTTCAAAAGGTATTTTAATATTTCGATGAGTCGTTTTTTACGTTTTTTTTACGAACGGTACAAGTTCCTTTCACTGTAACGATTCATACAGGTAGATGTATTCATTCATGCTAGTCGCAGTAGAACGAGACGACTAACTATGTTGCAAATAGTTTATTTGAACGACGAATAAACGACGAAAATTAACAAAGTTGTCTTACACACCTTCAAAATTATCACACGAACGAAATGACTGGACTGGAGAAAGTACAGTAGATATGATGCAAATATGTATTAAATTGGCACTGTAATTTGTCAGCTTTCTTTCAGGAATTATTTAGGGGCCTTACCACGATCGCTTGGAGCAAGCAAAAACAAGTAAGGGGTAATCACCCGGAGTTTTGATTTTTAACCGACTTCGAAAATGGAGGAGGTTCTATGTTCGGCTGTATCACAGATAATATTTTTTTTGTTATGTTCACCGATTACTCCGCCATTTGTGGATCGATTTTCAAAATTCTTTTTGTAATCGAAAGAGTATACTCCCGAGGTGGTCCCATTGTCACCATGTCATGATCTGATGATGGGATCCCATGAAAATCGAGGGAAACCCTTGAATTTCATAGGCACATCCAACGTGTTTCATTTTTTTGCTGAAGATATTCAGGTATTTACATCTGGTAGTCATCATATTATATTACCGAGCTGATGATGGAAGGTTTCTGGTCGGTAAGGAGTTTAGGAATAATTCTTTCAGTACTGTTTAGAGCAAAAGACGTTTGATTTTAAGTTATTCTGGTGTTTGCCTTGGCTCAAATTCTAAAACGCATGTATTATAAACTAAAATGAAACTGTGATTTTGTATGTATTCTTATATTATTTATGAGTTTTTGGTGTCTCTGAAGTCGGTTTTTTAGTGTAGTGCTGGCAATTCTTTAGGTTGTTACTATAAGAAGCAGATACGATCGATATTCTTAAGGTTGATATTTTAAATATAGGTATTCAGTAAAATTTTCTTTTTCTTTAAAATATCATACACTTACCTATTCTTTATTTCTTCAGATTAGATTGCTTGCTGTCTTTTCTTATCTCGACTTCAAAAAGGAGGGGGTTTTATGTTTGATTGTATCTATTTATTTTTGTGTGTTCACCAATTACTCGGCCATTAATTGTGGGCCGATTTTAAAAATTCTTTTTATAATCAAAACAGTATAGGTACTTCCGAGGTGGTCCTATTGTCACCAAGTCATGATATGATGATAGGATCCCGGTAGTGGAGTCGCAGTGTGGACCTTACCTAGCGCGCCCTTATGGGCAGGGAGAACACCGGGGGGTTTTAGTGGGTAGGCCTGGCACTCTGCCGGGAGAGCCCCACACACGCTCGCCGCCTAGCCAACGGCGGGTACGGTGCGGTTACGCATTTCCCCACGAGAAAAAAAAAAAAAAAAAAAAGGAAAATCGAGGGAAACCCTTGAATTTCATAGGCACTTCCAACGTGGTTCATGTTTTACTAACCAACTTCGAAAAGGGAAGAGGTTCTATGTTCGGCTGTATCTACTTTTTATGTATGTTCACCGATTACTCCGCCATTTGTGGGCCGATTTTTAAAATTATTTTTGTGATGAAAATAGTATACTCCCGAGGTAGTTCCATTGTCACCATGTTATGATCTGATCATAGGATCCGAGGAAAATCGAGGGAAATGCTTAAATTTCATAGGCACATAAAACGTGTTTCATGTTTTTTTCTGAAGATATTCAAGTATTTGCACACGGTAGTCATCACATGTTACTGAGCTGTTGATGGAAAGCTTCTGGTAGGTTAGAAGCCTTAAGTTGTAGAAATTTTTTTTCAATATTGTTTAAAGAGAAAGACGTTTTATTTTAAGTTGTTCTGGTGTTTGCCTTGGCTCAAATTCTAATACACGTGTATTTAATTTACTAAAAAGATTGAAATTTTTTTTACAAAAAATAAAAACAACATCAAAAACACCAAAAAGTCATAAATACAATAAAAATACATGCAACATCACAGTTTTATATTGAAGTCTGTGAAAGCAAAAATGATCACCTGGAGAGTCTTAAAAATATAAAAGCAATTAATGTATTATAATTAGTTGACATTTGGTACCTGCGGCAGACGCCGTAAGACGCCTCATTACCCTTTCTAACACGGCACCGGATGACGAGATCAAAGATCACGATGAAAAGATGGCGTTCAGAGCCCTTACACGGGCAGCAATCTAGGTCTTGCACCTCGATTGCTGCCACAATCCGATTGGAAAGTCTACATGGAGAACTCAAAATTGCTTTAAGCGATATACCTACGCCACAACAGGTCACAACATTACTAATAAAAGAACTCCAGTAACAAAAATATCTAGAAAGCGAAAACGTCATATGTATTTTCAGTTCAAAAAAGGAAAGATTCCAAAAGAGCCAGTCAACAACGATTTCCCTACCAAAAAAATAAAAATTACTAGTACCTTTGTAATAAAATAAGCCTGCTGTTTTGTTGACTTTGTTGTATAAAAAATTATTTGTACGAAGTACCTCTTTATTAACCGACTTCAAAAAAGGAGGAGGTTCTCAAATTGGTTCGTGTTTTTTTTGTGTGTATGTTACGCGATTACGCCGCCAATTGTGAACCGATTTTCAAAATTCTTTTTATATTCGATAGAGTATACTCCTGGGGTGCTTTCAAAGTCACCAAAGTCAGGATCTGATGATGGGATCCTATGAAAATCGAGATAAACCCTAATTTAATACCTAGTATTAATTTAGGGCGAAGGGCGATGGATAATGGGCGGTGGGGACGTATATGATCTGTGATGATGATTATTAATTTAGAGTTTCTTTCACTAAAATAATATAAAAATTAAATATAAAAATATTTTACAAAAAATAAGAAGCCGTCTGCAAAAACATTAAAAAGTTATAAATAATATAAGAATAGGTAGAGACAACATCACACATCTATATTGAAGTCGGTGACAAATTTATGACTTTCTAGGAGATCATCGTTTGACACCGACTTCAATATAGAAGTGTGATGTTGTCTGTACCTATTCTTATATTATTTTTAACGTTTCAGTGTTTTTGAAGTCGGATTATATTTTTGTAAAATATTTTTTTTAATGATTTATTTTTTATGTACTGTGTACAAAGGCGATAATCTAAAATGGATGTAGCTTCTTGCCAAATATTAACCTAAAAAACAAAGCAAGAGACGGACAACAAAGCGATCCTATAAGGGTTGTTTTTTTTTCTTTCGAGGCATGGTAACCCAAAAACTAAAGGGAGAGACGGACAACGAAGCGATCCTATAAGGGCTCTGTTTTTTTTTCTTTTGAGGCATGGTAACCTACGAGGGTGGGTCAAAAAGTTCGCGGAATGGAGGGTAAAAAGTAAGAAAAAAAACACAAAATTATTTTTACTTCTCAATGTATTCCCCCTTGACTCTAACACATTTATTAGACCTATCAATTAATTTATTAATACCTTCGAAAAAAAATGATTTCTCTTTGTCGTCAAAATAGGCCGAAATTGCGCTCTTCACTTCTTCATAGCTGGAAAATTTCTTCCCTCGAAGCTCTTCTTTCATTTTTGGGAACAAATAATAATCACTTGGGGCTAAATCTGGGCTATAGGGAGGATGTTCCAAGATTTCGAAGCCCGCTCTTTGAACAGCAGCCATCGCAACTTGCACCTTGTGCACGGGTGCATTGTCGTGCAAAAGGAGCACACCTTTAGTCAATTTTCCCCGTCTTTTTTCTCTCACAGTATCTCGCAGACGTTCTAATAGTGCAGCGTAGTACTCTCCAGTGATAGAGACACCCTTTTCTTTATAATCAATAAGGAGGATTCCCTCTGAATCCCAGAAAACAGTAGCCATGAGTTTTCCAGCCGACGGAGACACTTTGAATTTCTTCGGAGGTGGTGTGCCCTTTTTGTGCCACTGCATGGAGTCTTGTTTGGACTCAGGCTCATAATGATGAACCCAAGTTTCATCTCCAGTCACAATTCGGTTCAAAACTTTATCCTTTTGTTCACCACAGAGCGCTAAAAACTCGCGACAACACTCAACTCGCCGCTGCTTCTGGTGTGGCGTGAGCATTCTCGGCACCCATCTTGCACACACCTTTGACATGCCAAGATGGTCGTATAGGATGTTCAAAATGGTTTTAGCTGATACTCCAATTATTTCTGCAAGCTGTTTCTTCTTTAAACGGGCATCTTCCGATATGATTTTTTCAAGTTTTTCGACGTTTTCTGCCGTGGTTGCCTCGACAGGCCGCCCTGGCCTCGGATCATCTTCAATCGAATCCCTGCCTTGCTTAAACAGGTTGTGCCACTTGTAAACCATGGTTTTACCAGGGCAAGAGTCCCCGTAAACAGAAGACATCTCTTCCAAAATAGTCTGGGGAGGTTTTCCTTGTTTGGTAAGGAACTTGATGACTGCGCGAAACTCAATTTTCTCCATGTTGCAAATTTTCTTCCGTATTGACTTGTTCATTGATGTGTAGCTCAGGTAATTATGACCTATTTTTTTTAAACTTAGTTATTATACTCTTAATGAGTGTCACAACTAGTGCAGGTAGTAAAAAGTCACCTTTCCCCCTCCATGCTTCATTCCGCGAACTTTTTGACCCGTCCTCGTAAAAAACAAAAGGTACGTATCTGCGATCTGCGAATCTGTGTATCTGTGATTATAATATGGTCTAAGTATTACAAGAATCATTTTCAAAACTCGACTAAATGTATTTATGTATTTTAATAAAAGATGTAACAGGTTCGATTAAAACTTAGCCCGAACATAAATAATACACTATCATTCTAAGTTTGCAACAAGCGACGTCTCGCCGCAACACGAATATTTCTATAGATATACGCAGGTTTTCCTTCCTTTAGATAATAAAAAAATTATTCATAGTATTTACGGCACAATTGCGGCTTAAAAAGCATAATAAAAAAGAATTCAATTATTCGCCTAACTTCGTCAGCAACCCGACAATGTCAATGACAATATAACACGAACCCATAACGATTGCGTAAAACGTTCGTTTTGTGTGAAAGTTACGGGATGTACGTTAGATAACTATTATTTTACGCATCGCAATTTCGAGTAAGTGATGACTGGTGATGTAAGTTAGAGTTCAGCGCGAGCATTGCATTTTTTTTATTTTTTGTTCACGACTGGGAGCTAATGTCTAAGGAGAAAACTAGCAGCACTGGATCAACCATACATGTGCTAGCTAACTCAAATCTTTGTCGGAAAACATGCTACTTATACAGTTATTGAATTTCACACTTGTTAGTCCTGTCATATACGTTATAGTGATATTTTTGTTGAATGGCTGTTTTTGTCCACTTCAAAATAAATTTGGTTACAAATGGCTGCAAAATTGCACAGGAAAGTTAAACTAATGATTGAATCATGCATTGTCATCGAATATTGAACTCTGCTGAAAATGTCAAGTCTATAGCTAGTCACTAAATGCTCGAAAAATCGATTGCAAACTTTTGTCTGAACAGAAAGAAAGATAGTGACGAAAGCGAGGTAAGTAAAACGTGGTATGTGGTCAAATATGCTATACATCCCATGGCGATGTTTCTTATAACAGAAAGTACCTACTTCAAAATTAAATACTTACTTACTTACTGTGATAAAATTGTCTGAAAGAAGACTTCATTTCATTTTTGACAAGAACCCAAACTTAGATCGTATTACTATGTCTAAACTGCCTCTGCCTCAAATAACAGCCCTAATGTTTATGACAACTATCGATAAAATCTATAACAGGGAACATATATCTCTAGTACACATAGCACTAAACATAAGTAAGACCATAAAAATCTTACATTACGAGTACCTGTATATTTTATTTTAGTTTTGGAGAGAGAAACTAATTATTCTTCTTTGTTTACTTACTATGCTCTAATAATTCTCCTCTGAACCGGGAATCGAGCACGTTAGCAGTAACTACGTTAGTTACGTAGTAATTACTTTCATCTATGACGTTAGAGACATTATCATGAACACATTGAAAAGAAGTCTAAATTTCACTTGCAAAGCTAATTTAATTAGGCTTTTCCTTAGTTCTTTGTCTTGTGCCGTTGTGAATTGGTGTTAAGAGCTTTATGTTCGTCCTCAAGTTTAATTCGTCCTCAAGGTTTTTAATTTTAACTTTATATATTTCTACAGGGTTGATTCCTGGTTCAAACTGGTTCCGGAGATTATTTTTAAGTACTTGGATGGGATGACGTTCAAATTCTTTTCAAAATGAAAATTAGCTCGCTCAGTTAATTTTTCTATCGGAATTTAAGTTTAATTTTCCTCCAGATGGCTTTGTCGTCGAACTACAAGTCCTACGACCAATCAAACTGAACAGAAAAAATCCGATCAAGTAAAAAAGGATAAGTTCCTAACTATGTATATACTCGTATTTACGGTTTTCAGATTTTTTCCCTAACATGTGCTGTAAGACCTTGATTGTTGCCAAATCACGATGCTAGGTGAACAGGAAGTACCCTATAGGTTACGATTCCCTTGTGGAATCGTAATAAATACAAAAATATGTGACATAAACGGACATATCTTTTGATGGTATTTAATTAAGTTTGATTTTTTCACAGCTGAAAGAGACCGATCTGAATATCTATATAAATAAAAATGAATAGTCGAAATGTATATACGCGCATAACTTCAAAACGACAACACCAAATTGGTAAATTCTTATTTTGTAATACAAAATGTTTGAAAAAATACAAAAAAGAAAAGCATATAAATGTCAAAAAATCCTTTTTTTTCGAGGGGAATGCGTGTAACCTCACCGTACTCGCCGTTGGCTAGACGACGAGCGTGTGTGGAGGGGTTTTCCCGGCAGAGTGCCGGGCCTACCCACTAAACCCCTCGGTGTTCTCCCTGCCCTTATGGGAGCGCGTGCGACCACACTGCGACTTCCATTATCAACGCGCCCAAAATGTAAAAATTTCCTATAAAAAGTGACTAAATTGACAGTTTGACATACAGTTGATTCTACATCTATTGTTTTTTACATTGTTGTATTATCAAAAGGTTTTTAGTATAGCCTTGTGAGACCGGAGCGGGCAACTAGTTTGATATAAATTTTATTTTATACCTTAAATCTCTACGCATTCCTGAGAAAAAGGGTCTTGACAGACAGATGGACAGACGGATAAGTGTTCCGTTTCTTTCTTTGGAGTCATGGAACCCAAAAAAATCTGTTCCAATGGCTAATCGAACCCCAAACCACCAGATCAGAGCCAGGTGATTTCAACCATCAAACTATACGGAGACGATCAAAGCTTTTATTTCTCTACCATCTCTATCATGTGATAATAGATAATAGCGTTAATAATCATGTGATAGTAATGCGTGTGTCTTGACCGGAACCAAGCTGTAATAACCTGAACGGGTACGACTGAAAATAGCTTCTTAAATCTTAGCTAAGTCGTAGCCTTTTCACTGCCGAAACACTCCACTTTAAGTAAGCTATCTTAAAAAAACTTAAAGTAAGCTATCGTAAGCTATCGTAAGCTATCTTAAGAGTTAATTTTATGCTAGTTTTAGATAATTAATGAAGAACCTACTGATGTGTAAAGCTGTGAATAAATGTTTTTTCTTTCATTCTTCTTTCTTTCTTTACCATACCTAAACAACAGCTATGCTATTTCTAAGAAGTCGCTTCCAAACTTTGAAAGCAAATGAAAAAGCATACAGCGTATACAGTACTGTTGGACGAAAGAAGAGTTTTTATTAATTAATAGCCGACACCGGATATTGCCGCCGTTTCGACATTTGCCTGGCTAATCTCCCCGAGAGTCGGCGGCGAGTAATCGGCTTGCTTAATTGAATTTACGTTCTACGTAAATTTAAAATCGGAGTGCTGCACGATAAATCGCAATTCATAATATCCTTTTGCTGCATTTGTCTTTACATTTGCGGGTTTAGTGCACACTTTGTTGAGCTCTTTTGTAATGGCACAGAATATATAATAGTACTCCATATTAATGGTTACATTCTTTGTTGCTTTAGAACTGATTAAGACCAGGAAAAAAGTGCATTGCAAAATTAGTCGAGATGTAATAACGTCTTCGTGGTCTAGTAGTTGAAATCACCCTGTATTGATGAGGTCCAGGGTTCGATTCCCCACTGAGACAGAAGTTTTTCTGTTTGGTTTGGTTAGTGGTAGTGCTTCCGAGCCAGCCTAGCTAATTACCACTGTCTTCCCTAAGCTTGTGCCACTACTATCAATGTTCCTTACTAGCGATGTTGTGTTCCGATAGTTAGGAGTAAGACAGATAGTTTCTCAGTTGTTGAGGAGTCCAGGTGAAGCTCGCTTCCATTTTTGGCCTTATCGTCACATACCATCAGATGAGATGAAGGCCAAGAGCGTTCCTGTTGCGTGTAAAAAACGAAATAACAATACTGAGAGAGACGATAACTTAGCATTCCACGGATTCACCGTGCGGGTGCCGGGTCCATCACGTTGCAGAGAAATGATCCAAGAGCAGTGGCTGGGGCCTACGACCCAGGTGCAGGTTTAAGTAGTTACTTTACAATGCATCAACATTCACCTTCACTACTCCAGCTCCTCTCTCTGCCTGACCATATTTCATACGATTCCGTCAGTGCCTCCTTTGTTACGCGGTTTAATATTGAGCTCACGGTCGTTCTCGATAAGCCTAGATCTTTTAGCAATGTGATAAAGATTTTGCCAGAATACCTCTCGCGCCTACTTCTACCGCATATAAGTTTGTATTTTCGATTAATCGCCGTAAATTAACCATCTGTTCAATAGGTACCACCATCTCGATCTGCCAGTGGATCGAATAGCAAACTGATCTCATTGATCTTGGTGGATCCTATGATACTTTATCTCTTTTTAATGCTCCACCAGTGCTGGATCGAACAGCACTCAGTGAGTTTGGTAATGTCCACCACTGACCCCAGTGGATCCTATAAGATAAATTTAAACTCCCACTAAGATCCCGACTATGATAACTATGAAGTTAAAATAAGTAATCTCTATAATCTAAAATATATGCATAAGCTAGATAGTTGTTATTGAATAAAAACATTAAATTTTAATGCAAATCAAATCCATCGATACAACTGCTTTATGAACGCTGCCCAATCGAGTTAAATTTATCATTTACTTCTCTCTGCAAGTTGAACTTACCAAGCTGGACTATTTGCCCCAGGGTAATTATATTCGACATGATTTTAGAATCGTCCATACTCATCTATAGTATAATATTCAGAATCTAGTATAGGTACTCTATCAATACAATCATTTGAAACTCAGCCCAAGACGATTGGAAACTTAACTTCCAGTATGTCTCGTAAGAATATATATACGTAATTTAGGGATACGTTCATGCGTAAGATTGTTATGTTTAGAAAGTATGAAATGTGTGCGCACCGTGCGTTTTAGCGAGACTGACAACTCTGTCGAGAAATCAGAGAGGGTTAAGGGGAGATCTATAAAGTAAAAGTGTGTGGATGAAAGGCATGGAAAATTTCATTAGTATTTAGGCGATTAATCATAATTATTATTTTGTATTATCAAACATCGATAAAGCTTAATGCGCACATTGTCTGTTAAAACTCACGTCGTGATTTGAGCTGCATAACGTCATGATTAAAAAAGAATTATTGATACATCCGGAAAATTAATTCAGCTAATTAACTGGCTACGAATCGTTCTGCGAATAATTAGGTATTAATCATCTAGTTGATTTTGATAGATGTAAAGGTAATGTAGACTTACTATATTTTACCTTACCGTGTTTTTACATGCAGACTCATTTTAATACATAAATCTAAAACATAACTATAATTATCCAGTTAAAAAATACATTTGTTGTTCACGTCAAGTTGTGCCTCCAAATACTCTCTTGAAATTAACATTAAAATTCTTTAAATATCCTATTTTTATTTTGAATAAAAAACATTTATCACAGAGTACTTACTCATTATGTTTTATTATTATTACATATACCTATATTATATCAATTTGAGAAACAAAGAGTATTCAGACCAAACGACGGGCGCAACATTCTTCTCTCATTATTGCGTTCCCATGGGAGTTTTATATTTTCCCGTGGGAAATAAATTTTGTAGCCTATTAGATAGAAGACTGTTATTTATATTTAGAAGCTCGGATAATAAATTTCACAGAAATAGGAACAGATTTTAAATATTTTCCATAGAAACTTTCAACCCCTATTTTGCATCCTAAAGTTGTGAATTCCAATAAACCATGAAACACGTGTTCAATGAAATCTTTTTAAGAGCATGAATCTCAAGTTTTAGCAAAATCGCTGCTAATTTTTTAAAAATCCATACAACTTGCAACCCCTATTTCATCCCTTCAGGTTTAACATTTTTTCAAATTCCTTCGTAGTGTGCGTCCGCATTTTGAATTAAAACAACTGTCTAAATTTCACGTTTCTACCATTAGCGGTTACGGCTGCGTGCGTTTATAGATGGGAACTTCTCCTTATATACACGGTTATTTTTTTATCACCCTGGAAAATTTTAGGGACGCTTCAGGACACATCCATTATTATATATAAAATAAAAAAAAATGTAATAAAATAAAACATCTCTAAAAATGCTGCTCTCAACTAGTGCAGCATTTAATTAGTAATTTTTTTTATTCATATTTAAATCATTCTAATACCATCTCGTGAAGCGAGCGTCCCTTCAGTTTGCCTGGGTGATAAAAAAATAACCGTGTATATATAGATTATGGCATACCTACTCATTTGATACATTAATGGTTCTCGAAATTCTTCCTGGTTAAAGTGATGACTGTCTCCTGCCAGTTTCTATAAAACCGATTGCAACAGAAGATCGTCGTTGATTATTAAATTGCTGAGTTAGAACGCGATTAGAATAACTTTTTTGTTGATAAATTACATAACGTTCGTTTTATTTTCTTATTTTCTGTGTACTTACCCAATAATAGAAAGAACGCGAATGGGACTCTATTACTAAAACTACGCTGTGCGCTTGTCCCACATTCAGAAGTTATTTAGTAGTGCAACTCGCACATCTGAATGTTAAATCGAAACAAGGATTTAACTGTTTGGATAATGGAGATGGATAAGGGGGAATAACAAAAACTTATCGTGGACATTTCACTATCATGTATGTATCAGTGGCGAAGGGTCCATATAAGCCGATTCCCATCGACCTTTCGAAATCACCCAAAAATCGAAGGTCGACTGGCAGAAAATGCCTAATGGCATTAAGTCCGCCTTGTTCACTACATGTACAAAGCATTAAATAAATAAATAAAATTCTTAAAAGGAGCTACTTATTAACAGCGCCAGCTACAAAATTATGATACTTTTCATATAAAAAGTACCATAATTTTGTAGATGGCGCTCTGTTAAAAACTTCAATGAATCAATATCAGCGAGCTTACATCAATGATTTCTATAGAAAAATGCGTAAGGGAAGCCGAACATTCGTACGAGTAGCTTAAGTTGCGAACTGCTTCTCGACCATTTCATTCATTGCTATTATCGGATCTCTTGCACGACCTACGCGCGGATCGAGGGCCGATTCGGAAAATGTAAGCTATCACGGACCAGCCTACGTTGTCTATTTCTTTCTGACTTATGCATAATTTTGAATGTTTCTATCTCTTTGTCTTCGGAAGTCATCGTCGCGCGTCAGTGCCTCAGTGGTCAGGATTATGAAATTTAATTAGTACGTGTCCGGCATCCACCGTTTTACGTGTGTTTGTTGCGATTAATTTGATTAGTGAGTGAGATTTCAAATTTGTTACCGGTATTTGTTTGATTTTTTGATGAGATCTTACATATTTGTTTGCTGCGGTAAGATTTATTTGCCTAAATGGTTTTAATGCATATTGAATGCTATTTGACTGACTATACTTGCTCAGTTCTTCGTTTTTCAAACTTAGTTACGAAAATAAAAAGCATGTTATCAAATTAGGCCGAGCTCTTCCAAATATGACAATTGATTGTAAAAGGCGAGATGGATTTTTTAAACATTTTCATTCATCTATACACGATAAAAAAAATACGTGGATGACAGGCAGTTGCAAACTGAATAAAATGTTTTGTTTTACATGATTTATTTATTTTTTACTAGCTTTTGCCCGCGGCTTCGCTCGCGTTAAATTCCGGTTAACACAGTTCCCCTTTCCTGATTTTATTTTAGGGGCTGGGGGAAGATTTACAAAAAAAAGGCAGGTATTTTTCGTTGGTAACAGAGTCTGTGTACCGACTTTTAGCTTCCTACCTTGAAAACTGCGAAAAGTCCCATATAAAATTTCACCCCCGCTTTTAAGGGATTGGGGGCAGATTTCCAAAAAAATTATGCACGATTTTTTTGTTAGTCACAAATAGTCCGCATATCAATTTTTAGCTTTCTACCTTGAAAATTGCGGAATGCTCCATACAAACTTCCACCCCCCATTTTAGGGAAGTGTAGCCTATATCACTCTCTATCCCTGCAAATATCTCCACTTAACAAATCACGTCAATTTGTTGCTCCGTTTTGCCGTGAAAGACGGACAAACAAACGGACACACACATACACTTTCCCATTTATAATATTCGTATGGATGTACAGAAGTACAAAGGTGGACTTAATGCCATCATTATAATTGTTTTCTGATTCAAACTCAGTGGAGAGACACTGTTTAATCATATTATCAGTGCTTTTTTGTATGATGAAAGTGGACCTTTTCATCTGAAGAACGCATGACGCTGGCATCACGCGCACGCGGTGCAGTCAGCGGTGAGTGCTTTTTTGTTACGGCTTACCTTCGCCTAATCTCGACCCCTCGCCACTCGTATTTATTTATTGTATGTTTTTTAAATTATATTTATCTGGAATTGACCATCATAGTGCGGTATCCGACTGCCGATGGATTATAAATCGCACAAAATGCAGCATAGGAATCTAATTTGTCTTTGATTTATTAGAAACATTTATTTTGAAATTTATCAAGAAGAACCAATTCCTTTTTGTCTGTCTATTACGTTTTTGAGTCTGAACCACCCAATAAATAAAATCTTAAAGTAGTTAAATAGGGTTTCAAACTATACCACAGATTACTAAATAGTTACTACTATATACAGGTTAAACGCTTATTAAGGCGAAGGTACACCTAGTTTTAAATAATAAAGTAAACCTCGAGTCTATTAAAAAACTGCGGAAAATCTTCTACTGCGAAACTGCAGGGATCGAAAGATTGCGTGAGTAGTTTTGAATAAAGAAATTTCGAAATTGCTAAAAAGCTGCGAAACATCTTCGCCTGCAACACTGCGGGCCCAAAAGATTTTTGTGAGTAGTTTTATAAAAGGAAATAAACTTCGAATTCACTACAAAGCTGCGGACAATCCTCCTGCGACACTGCTTGGATCAAAATATAATGCGACTATATTTACTAGTCATTTTTTATCCATGTGTTACCACTCCCTTACTTTCCGTGGATCGATGCACGCATTCACTCCCTGTTCGGCTCGGTTTGGCGGTTCCATCTATGCTAAAAGAGGATGAAGAAATCGCGAGAGTACTTACCGGGCACATGTTCGTCATTGAAGGTAACTCTGACGGAGTGCATTCGTAGGACGCGTGGTATGAACGCGGCCGAGTACCGATAGCCTCCCAAGGGACGCACAGAGCTGGCTACGAGGGCGCCGTTGCCTCCCGAAACTTCCAGCTCCAAGTGACCCGGGCCAGCTGCGCTGCAGTCCACTGTGAATACGAACTTCTGGTTAGATAGTTGACGTAGTTTTATTAGAAGCTTTTATATTGGAAACCAAAATGTATATGAATAAAAGTTGTCGATATGCTAACTAAATCAGATTTGTGCACGCAACATTTATCAAAATATGACTCACAAAATTTGATATAGGTAATTATGTAAGTAGGTATAATTGCAATGACATTTTTTCCTGAATACGTCTTCAATTGTAAGATAGTAAGGGTATTGTAAGATTGTAAGATGGTACCAATGAGACAGATAGCAGTAAAAAATCTTCTATTTTTTGTATTGCATTATTTGAACTATATAGGACTTACCTACGAACTCCACTGGCCGGCCGATAATTCCTTTGAAACTGGGTATCACTTTTACTCCCTTGGCACCTTTTATGGTTTCCCTTTGATTTGATCTGCAAAGATTTATAGATTTTCATTTTCTTCGTTCTGAGTTTCTGTGTTAGTCTATTATAATTTGCCCAGCTTTAAAAATTGCAGGGTCAAAATGAAATCTGTGAGAAAAAATCGCAAAAGAAATTGTGTTACGTAGCATTGTTTTTTAAACTGTGAATTGTGTATTAAGATTTCAATTAAAATAGGAACAAAATTTGGCATTTCAGACGGTTCAATTCTCTCAGATAACACAAACACAATACAAAGAAAGTATAGACCAGCTTTCATTCGAAGAGCGATACACAAATGTTTTCATTATTAAATAAAACCCCAGTGCGAAAACGTTTCTCCATTACATTTTCTCCCAACGAAAACTTCCACTTGATTTGTTGAAATATTAAATTGGAAACCACCTTGACAAGACGGAGCGGTGCTCTCGGAGAAAATTTTAAAATCAAGTTACCTTCCCAGTGAGATTCATTCGGCGTTGAAAAATTATTTTCACAACAAAAATATCAATAGTTTATCGTTCATTCGATCCATTTATCTAGAAAGTGTTCAAGATAATAGGTATTCTAGTGATGTGATAACGTTAGTCTACGATAGCTTTGTCTATAGTATAACTACATGATGTAAGTCTCGAACTTTTAGTAAAAGCAATTGTTCTATACAATTACAAAATGTGGTACCAGTGCTCCTTGTTGCTTAACAAGCAACAAGATTAAGTTCATTGGCTTCGTCGGTTTTTCCTTATTTTTTGGATAAGGATTTCTTAGCTTTCTGTGGGAATTATGAAAAATCCTTCCTTAGTACATAAGCCAACGAACACATGTACCGAATTTCTTACTTCTAAATAAATAATAATAAATTCCTTTATTTCAAAAGTAATATTTACAGATTTTTGTCGAGTTTTCCCTTTAAGTAGTCTAAGACACTTGTATTGGGAATAACTCGCTACTTCCCTTATGGTAGCTAAACTAAAGCGAACATAATTTTGACTAAAACTAAGACTAAAAGGTAAGACAAAAGTACAAACAATTCTAGCGGCATTATAAACGATGTTAACGTGAGCGTGAATATTGGTATGTATGCGTGCGTAAGATGTGTGTGCGTGTGTGTGTGTGTATGTGTGAGCGTGTTCAATACTACTAAACTACCTCATTCTTATAAAAAGATTTTCAACTTCTTCATAACTAAGTGAGTTCAACCATTCAATTAAAGTGTTTTTGCAGTTGTAAGATAACATTGGGTATATTTTAAGTATTTTATTTATTTTATTGTAAAGAAAGACTTCTAGCTCCAGTAGTTCTGCTTTACGTTGATACTTCAGTTAGTCAGTCAGTCAGTCACTAAAGCCTTTTACGTAGCCTGACGTAGACGTAGCCTATGTGAATAGACAACAGCGACATGGCTACGGCTATTTTATGTTGCCACCCAAATCTCACATCGCGGCGACGCGAACACGAAAGGTACCTACGTAACAATTCAAAAACGATAACGAAGCTGGAAAATAACAAAATGTATGCGTAGGGCTTCACAATACGAATGATTCTCGTTCTAATACCGTTCGATACAGAACGTATAATGTAAACGAAACGAACGCGAATGTTACTTCTCGCACCATCTGCTCAGAAATGAAATATTCTGTGTTATGTAAACTCAACATAAAGTAAGGCATTTAAAGCCTCTCAAAAACAGGGATTGAATATTGTACTGCATTCCCTTCTTTCCCAAGGGATAGAATTAATTTTTGTTTGGAACACAAAAAGTATTAAAATTTTGATAGAAACACTCAGAACTCTAGTCTTAAATTCCTCCCTACGCTCAGTATTTCATAATGTCTTATTTATAAGCTCAGGAGTTAAGCGTAGAGAGTCCTTCGCTAGGCTCGCAATTCAAGTGTACACCCGTGACATGAGACACTGCTTTATCCCCCTGGTTAATAATCTACGATTGTGTAGGCCCCAGGTTAGCTAATTTACACACAGGAATACAACATGACTTTGTTTGGATTACCTACTGACAGCGTCTCCGCTGCTCTGCTTTGGCATTGGCAATCTCTCTCACCGGCAAAGAAACGAGATGTCGTTTTTCTATTGCTCACTTTTGAGGCGAAGAGACTTCCCAACTGAGTTAGAGTTATAAACGCTTCTACTAATTAATTATAAAGAACACTTGTGACTTACCTGAAACGGGCGTGTGCAGCGTCCGTCTCAGAGCGGGCCCCCCCGTTCGGGTCGCGGGGGGGCCTATTGGATAAAAAAGACTGCTGCTGGTGCTGCTGGTGCTTCTCCTCCACGCTGCTGTATGAGGAGTCGCGCACCACGTACGAGCTTTCGTGCACCTCACGCTTGCTCACTTCTTGCTGCAACAGAAGGGATGTTTCAGACAGAACCAGAATCGTGAATAGGATGTGACGAATTGTCGTCTAAGTGCAACACCGTTTAAGTCATAGTTTGAACAAAATAATGTGTAGAACATATTTTTTTAAAGAAATTTATAATAAAGGGAAATTTATAAGAAAATGCCTATATACGCACAAACTAAAATAGGCAGTGAGAAAAAAGAAATAAAAGCGTTTATAAGAAGTCCCAAACAATAACCCACCTTATAATTATATATTGCCCACTTTTTTATTTCAAAAAGTAAAGGATTTAACTTAAAATTAAGCGAGCAATTAAGTTCCAATAAGATTAAACATTGGGGAATACTTGGATCATTTGGATAATTGAATGAAAATGGTTGGTTTTAACCACAGCCGCAAAAATGTCTTGTAGAATAATATACATTTCGTCAGATTTATTACCGGCTTCACAAAAGGAGGAGTAGTAATTGGACTGTATATCGGTTCATAAAGTGGCAGAGTGATCGTGTATCATTAAACGATCACTCGGCCACTTTATGAACCGATTTTTTAAATTGTTTATGTCTTCAAAAGAGTATTACTCTTCTAAAGTGGAAAATAGAGAAAAATCCTTCAATATCATACGCGTATCTAACGTGTTCCATGTTTTAACCGATTTCCAAAAAAGAGGAGGTTCTATTTTCTTCGATTGTATCTATTTTCTTTTTTTATGTATGTTCACCAATTACTCCGCCATTTGTGGACCGATTTTTAAAATTATTTTTGTAATCGAAAGAGTACACTGCTGATGTAGTCCCATTATCGCCATATCATGAGCTGATGATAGAATCCCGGGCTAATCGAGGGAAGCCCTTAAATTTCATAGGCACGTCCAACGTGTTTCATGGATATTTAGGTATTTGCGTCTTGTAGTCATCGTGTCATGTTAAGAAGCTGATGATGGAAGGTTTCTGGTAGATTAGGAGTTCGGGAATAATTATTTTAAAGCTGTTTAGAAAGAATCACGTTTTATTTTAAGTTATTCTGGTGTTTGCCTTGGCTTAAATTCTAATATATAATATTAACTTAACAAAAAAGATTTAAAAATAAAAATATTTTGCGCAAAAAATAAAACCGACTTCAAAAACACCAAAAAGTAATAAATAATATAAGAATACATACAACATCACCGTTTTATATTGAAGTCGTTGCCAAGCAATGATCACCTTAACAGTCATAAAAAATATAAGAACAATTAATATAGTTACTTAAAATTTGGCACCCACTGCAATTTAAAACTTTCAAGATTAACGGTATTAAAGGCATCGGAAATTTCAGTTGTAATATCGTTTGTTACCTCAAGGAGGGCAGAAATAGTGCTGTAACTAGGTCTAAAGTCACACTGAAAAGGACTTAGAATAGAGTTAAGTCGGATAAATTTAGCCTAGGAGCTAAAGGTTACTTTATTTTAAATATAATAGTTCGTATTTACTTTTTGTTGTATTCTTTCAACTTGCTTCAGTGTGCTGGTATTGAATTCACGAAATATATTAAAATGCACAATGCATTTTAATATATTTCGTGAATTGTCGTGTGTGTTACAACGTCGATCCCATCATCAGATCCTAACTTCGATGATCTAGGAGCCACCCCAGGGGATACAATTGGCGGCGTAATCGCGTATCATACACACAATAAAAACATACGCATCGAATTCGAATTAAGAACCTCCTACTTTTTTGAAGTCGGCTAAAAATAATGGCAAATTCAAAAAATCTGATGCTGGTATTACTGTAAATAGTGAGGAAAATAAATTTTGATACTTTTGATAAATAAATAAATAATTTAAATAAAAAATCATGTAACAATCAATAATAAAATTAACAATATAAGAGACTAGTTCTTTTGTTAACACGCTTTGAAATAATAGGTCGATTAACAAATTGGAATGAAATCTTGGAACTCGAATTTAACCCTGTTTAGTCATTCATATTCTGTCATTGTATCAAATTGAAATGTTGGACATATATGTATTTTGCACAACAATGCAATAATCTGGTGCCATCGAGCTACCAGTGTACCTAGAGTAGGCTTCCTGCGGGGGAATTCTTCAACGGTGAATAGCACAAACAAGAAATTTTGTAGGAAGCTTTAATTTTGACAGTCCGTTCTAAGCGTTTTTTTTCATAGTTACATTTACGAATCGTAATCAAAATCAGATTCCAAAAACTCCATTTCAAATGCAAAACCATCAAGATAATTTGTTGTACTAAACATTGCCCTTCGAAATAGCATGTAAACATTGTTGTTTGTTTTCTTCCTTTTTTTCCTTTTTCAGATTATATTTATCAATAAATGTTAAATATTAGCTACCTAGCCGAACTCTTAATGGGAGTCTCCATTTTCAATGGTTTTAAACCATATCACAAAAACAATAATTATGTTTACCAAACTGACAAGTCATGTATTGACATTTGACAAAATTTATTTTTTTAAAGAACTGAGGTAAAGAAATTAGAGAATCAAAACTTAATATTTAACAGTATCATGTTTCGCTAGCCAGCTCAGTAGCCAGAGCCAGACTCTTTTAAATGATAATCATGTTTGATCGATAGTCTAATGTATAAAAATATCGTGTTACAGTATTTGTTATAGAACGGCTTGACCGATTGTTTTTTTTTGATATTTCGTAAGTTTGAGAATAATTCGTAGGCAATTTTTTATACCCCTAGGTGATAAGCGTGAACCTCTCCAGATTTTTTTTTCGACAATTTAAAATAAAATAACAGTAATAAATATAAAATAACATTTTATTTGCCAAAATATGGTCTGATAATAATGATCAAAAGTTCTTTCTAGATAGCTCTATTATTATTGTTTTAAAATTTTTAATTTTACTGTCCACATTTGCATGCCGTGACAACCTATAATTAAGATCTCACTTAGAATAATCTTGTTGATGTAGTACCTATCAGATTGTACAGTGTTAATCTTGTTGGTTGTCCTAATAAATAAAATAAAACAAATATACATACTTAGCTGATTTTAATATACGTATGTATTTGTCGTTTCGTGTTTTCGACAAGCAAATATCAAGCCACCATTTATTGCACATGAGAGTTATCTGATGACTGAGAAATCAGCACTTATTAGATAAAGCAAATCATCTTTTAATCGCAAATGATATTCGACCTTAGTGTGACTCACGTTTTGACAGCATGCACAAGAGTAAATCCTGTGTGGAATCATTCGAGTAGCTATACGCGAAAAGTTATTCGAACAAATAATCGAAATTAGTCGGCATCGACGGAATAAAAAGCATTATTCTCAAAT
Source organism: Schoenobius gigantellus (assembly GCA_963935595.1). NCBI lineage: Eukaryota > Metazoa > Arthropoda > Insecta > Lepidoptera > Crambidae > Schoenobius > Schoenobius gigantellus. The sequence continues at coordinate 20,819,389 of OZ012544.1, read as the reverse complement.
GCTATGAACCTAGAGGCGATCCGCGTCTAAACTTTATAAAGGGAACGTATCAAATTGTGACTTTGCTACAGTGTTCCGTTGGAAACCTAAACAATGCCTATTTATTAGAACAGACATTTCTAAAGGTATTATACTCAAATCCATTGTATTTAAGCCTGATAATGTTGCGCTATATGTTTTCATATTTCCCGTTACAGCCATGGACCTGGTTACAGCATCAAGAAATTGTTGAGTTGCTTCATATTAATTGTTGGAATATTTGTATTGCGGGACAAGCCATTTTGTGGCGGATAGTCGGTTTCAATCTGCCTTCAGCTCTAGTTTTAACAGAATTAAGTAAAATGAAGTGTCCTCACTAATTCCATTTAGGTGGAGAGTGCATTCTTTTGTATTGGAGTAGATAATACAAAGTTAGTGTCGCGTAGTGTTGTAACGTTTCATTAAGGTTTATAAGTTTCACAAGCAAACGTAAATATTTCGCAAACAGATTATTTGCGCAGAAAAATCAAATAAAGATGGAATATACCTACATGTATTAAGATAGCCAGTTAATCTGTTCTTGGGGAATTGAATGTAGCTCACTTCCATGTTTGGCATTACCTAATGTTCGTTGTAATTTCGATATTCGTGGTGAGATTGAAAAACATTCGTAGAAGCGGGCTTAGCAGTGCTGTAACGAAGTTCTACGAACAAAATGTTTGAAAATGATTTCACATCACGAATCATTCTCATACATTGCCGTTCGGTTCAGACCGTATAACGTAAACGAAACGAACGCGAATGTTACTTTGCCTAGGGTCCCTGCCTCCTTAGACAAAACCACATGTTTATATTTCTGTAGTCGTTCTGTAGAAATCTATATTGCCTAGGTATATAAAAGGAGAAATCCCCATCTATAGACGCACACACAGCCGTAACAGCTAATGGTAGAAACGTGAAATTTGGACAGTTGTTTTAATTCAAAATGTGGACGCACACTAAGAAGGGAGTTTAAAAAATGTTAACCCTAAAGGGACGAAATAGGGGTTGCAAGCTTGTATGGAAAAATCTTTAAATTAGCAAAGATTTTGATAAAATTTGAGATTCATGCTCTTAAAAACATTTCATTGAACACGTGTTTCATGGTTTATTGGAATTCACCCCCTTAGGGTGCAAAATAGGGGTTGAAAGTTTCTATGGAAAATATTTCAAATCTGCTCCAATTTCGGTGAAATTTATTATCCCAGCTCCTAAATATAAATAATAGTCTTCTTTATAATAGGCTACAAAATTATTTTCCCACGGGAAAACAATAATAACGCGGGCGAAGCCGCGAGCGGGAAGCTAGTAATGTATGAAAATGATATTAACCCGTTACAAACTCACGTTATTTTTTCCGCAGCTAATGTCACCTCCATAGTATTGCTTTGGGGTATGGTGGGTCCGGAGGGATTATTATTTTTGACCAGTCTTAATGACATTTTGATTGGATCAAAATTATCAAATAGGTACTCGTGGTTAGAAAGTTTTGAATGTATTAACCTTTATGTTAAAAGCATTATATTGCAGACTTTATGTGTGCACTATAGAGTTATGGCGCTGCAAAATCGAATATTTTTATATTTGTCTATATAACAAATAGATTTTTGTTAAAAATCACTGAAATATGAGCTTGTTCTAGGTGACCTTTAGGTATAGGAAATGTGGAGAAGAAATAACGCATCAGGTAAGCGATAAATTGTATGAAAACAATGGAAGTGGCATGCAGACGTGTTACGCGTGCTAAAGGTATGCGTAAATCCGCATATTTGAACTTTATTCAGCGGATTCAACATTATTTTTATGATGGTGTACCACAGAACACAGAGTGTTCTGTTTGGTGTACATTCTTTGTACACTCGTGCTCCTTTTATTTTTGTGTTTATTTTAGAAAAAACTATAAAGTACTATAATAAAAAATACGAAAAATCAAACGAAAATTTTCTTAGCAGTGTTTTTTGTATCTAGGGTTGCCACCTTTTTTGTCCAAATAAAGTAGGTAGGTACATATTATTTTAAAGGTACCTAAAAAAGAATAGAACATTGTGTCAAAATAAAATACTATTCATTCCACTTTATTACTATGATTAAAAATATTTTTTTCGTTACTCGTAGCAAGTTTATTGCACTTTATATTATTTTCATTGTACTCAATAAATTAAAAAAAATAGACGAATTTTTATAAAGATTTTGGCAATACGACAATGTTGACATTTGCGGTGAAGTTGCATTGGAATGAACTTCTGGTGACCTCTACATAATCTGTCGTTTAATACGGAACGACAGATTATTCTTACAGTAAACTTTGTTTTTGATGTATTGTGAATGTTAAATAAATCCTAGAGAAATCAAATCACGCAAAATAAAGTATTTTTGCGTACTTTATCGTTGGCATAAATTATACAGTACAATTACCAAAAATAACGTACAATACTTGATAATGAAGTAAGTAAGTTTTTTGCGAGAATTTGGCGACAGCGGTCACTATTTGGATATTGTTGTATCGAACTTCCGCTGCTTCATCTGTTTCGAGATTACGATTACTTACCCGAGTAAAAGACGTCTCAGAATCCTTGTCGTCGGCGAGCCGGTCCAGCTGCCTGTTGAACGAGTCCCGGGAGAAGTCGCTGAACTTGTTCAACTGCGTGTTCCGCCGCGTCTCTCGGTCCAGGGTGCTTTGGTAGCGGTCCGGGGATTCGAGCCTGGTCAGTGCATTTTGAATATTAGTCAGTTAGGAATATGCATTAAACGTGTTACAAAAAAAACCCTATAAATATAATAATGTTCTCCTCTCCTTTCCCTTTATATTTTACTAAGTGTGCCCGCGACTTTGTTCGCGTGAGTGTCGGAATATAACAACATGTCGTACATTTTTTTCCGTTTTTGCAACATTTTTCATTGATGCTCAGCTCTTATTAGTCGTAGCGTGATGTTTTATACGCTACGACTAATAGAAGAATAAATGGACTATCTAACACAAAAATATTTTTTCAATTTGAATCAGTAGTTCCTGAGTTTAGCGCGTTCAACCAAACATACAAACAATCAAACAAAGCATATATGACAAGTCTTTTACCGTTAAAGTCTATAAGACTTTGGAATTTCTTGTATGAGGTCATAAGAAATAATTCATTCTGAGGTATTTAGAGAGCGTAGCGCAGCACTGCTAAAAAGATTTTGCGGCAGTACCAACAGCATCCTGAAGGTACGAGTAGGGCAATCGCACTACTTACGAACGTTCAACTAAAAGCAAATAGTTTCTGTTCCCGAGGTTCCCATATAATTTGACGTATGTCAGCTATCAACGTCATGTCAAAATTAATGTATTCATTGAATAAATTATCAAAGCTAATAATATTGCCAACCCTACCCTAATGAACTGTCATGCCAGGGAACCGGAGCACCGTACCTGTCATTTTGCGTAGTTCACTCTTTAATTTTATTAAAATGGGGTTTTACATCCATGAAAAATATTATGATTTTTTTTGGTAGTAAGTCATACAGTGATACTTAGGTTTTCAAATATTGTTAATGGACCCTATTCAGGGTTAATTGTAAAACATCTGCAACCTTGCAGGATTAGATAGCTAACATCATTTACTACAATGTTTGTTTTACGATAACTCAATAAATTGAACAACAATAAATTTTCAAGGCTTTTTTGCACTGTCGTAACATTGATAAGTCGACGCGACGACGCTACTCCCGCGCGCTGTGGGCGTAGAGTTACAAACATTCTGGAAGTATATTAAATTAATAATTATTTTGAATATTATAAAAAAAAACTTTATGAAGAAACTTACAAAAGGGGTAAAGTTGCAACGGAGGTGGCCTTATCAACATTGAAGATGGATTTTGCCAATATCAAGGTTACTTACCATCTAGTAGGCCGTCTGCTCCTCTGTCATGTCATGTGTGTATAGCAATCATATTAAAATCAAGTTTTTCTTTTCAATACGTTTGCTATCCAAGCATAAGTTATGTTTTGCGCATTATCATTCTATATTCCTATTGAAATTTGCCATAATTTAGATTTTAATTATTTTATATTCGTAAAAGAAAGATCAAAAACAAGTTGGTCATATACCTAATTATAATTACACTAATAAAATTGTTACTGAGGTAGAAGTTCTCTAAGCAGCGATAACTACTATTGCTAAATTGTGTAAGTAGTATTTTTCTATTTTCTCTTACACTCTCTGTATAATTAATACTGAACTGTTACCTTAACGTTGTTTAAACAAGCAAGTTATAAGTGAATACCTAATGAGTATGCGCCGTTTCACGGTACATACCTACAAATGCAACTTTGCAACGTGATGAAATTTGAGCAGTCCAAACTTCACGTCCGTAGTGCTAAAGTTTTAGTGCATGCAACTTTGTCTGAATTAGCCGCACTGGCCAACAAAGATGCTTAAATAAAAAATAACGCGAACTACCACCCAGTGTTCAGACAATAACAACGACTTAATGCTACTGTGTTGCAATTGTGCGCAGGAATTATTAAGTGTCTTAGCAGAATATTGATTTTTCTTGGTTTAGGGATAGAAGAAAGATACGTGTCGATTCAGACACACGACTTAATTAAACTAAACTAATTTGACGGGATTAAAACTATTGCCATCTCTGTTTTTCTCTAAAGGATTAAAAGTGACGGCTTTATTTTTAGAGCTGTCAAATTAGTTTAGTTTAAGTAAGTTTGTGTGTCTGAATTGACACCACTGTTTAAAACAAATATTTTTATTGAACAGATAACGTCTAACTCTGTCATCGTACAATTATTTACATGGCGAAATCATTATAATATAAACGTAAGATTTTATGGCTATGGGAGATAGAGGGAACAAATTTTGTTATTTTTATATTTAGCCCATAGTGTTCCATTGCTGGGCAGAGGCCTCTCCATAATCCTTCCACACCTCTAGATCCCGAACGAGCTCCCACCAGTCATTGCAATAAACGACTTAATGGTCGCGCCATCTCTTTCGTGGTTTACCCGTTCGACGTTGTCAATGTGGACGACCTAGTGGGTGACAGTATGCGCCTGCTCGGGTGCATTCGGCTAACATGTCCGGTCCAATCCCACTTTAATTTCGTTCTCTTAATTATACATAATAATTTACAGAATTTTATTGTTAGTTTTTTTAATGAACATTAGTAGGGGTATGAATTATTGTATTCATGTGTTCCACAAGAAGACAGTTGAACTGAATTCTACATCGGGGGCCATCATTTATATGACGACGACAACACGTATAGCGCAGAGGTCGAGTGATCGCCTACTGCGCAACGGGTCGCGGGTTCGATTCCCGTACGGTACAAATATTTTGCATGGTCTATAGTTTGTTCTGGTCTGGGCGTATATGTGCATGTGATATTCGTAACTGCACCCACGACACAGGAGAAAATTCTAGTGTGGGGCGACGTTTTTTTAAGAAAATATATACGTCTTACTTTCAAGATCTGTATATCAGTTTCACACACACACATTCATACACACGCCAAACCACACGCAAGAATGTATCGTATCCTCTACTCACCTTCATTTGACAAACCACTAATAATACAAATTAGTTCAAGATTTTTTAAAACCGTAGAACGGACTACTGATGATACTGTAGGGACTTTTAGAAGAAAATAGTATTTTTTAGAACGCATCCGATAAAAGAAAATATTATATATTTGAACGCAACATTTTTCCTTGAAAGTTGGTAAAATCCATAACTGTCAGTATTGACCAATTAGAAATATTTTTGGCCGGGTGTGTGACGTTTAGTTTTAAATCGCGGAGAATTATATTTTAATACAAGCTTTTTGTTCACTTATTAGTTTGTGAAGCTTTTATATACTTTCACCTGTCCGGTGTCTGTAATGAAATCTTGCAAGTTAAATTTGACCCACTTCCCGGTCTCCGATTGAGCTAAAATTTTGCATGTATATGTATATCGCGTGACAATGCAATATTATGATGATATAAAAGCTTGTATTTAAAAAAGTTTTTTTAAAAATTAACTTTACTTATTCTGTTTTACCATTTAATTGGATTGTGGTGTATAGTTTTTTAAGAAAATTGAATATTTAGGAAACTGACATTTAGTTGGGCTTTCTGGAAGCTAAAACGAGATAATTTGAAAATACCAAATAATTCCGCAGCATTTGAGGTGTGTTTTTTACTATTTCATCCATGTCTCTAGATAGCATGAAACGGCATAATCTTTATCTTAAAATTTTGAAGATGATTCTGCCGTTTCGTGCTTCTGTTTGTTAAAGACGTATCTTCTGGAGTAGCCATTGCACTCATCGAAAACATTGGTTTGCATACATAATCATCTCAATGTTTTTATAAAAAGGCGAGGGAAACACACCGCAAAGTCTGCATAAATGTCTAACTTTAATGACATTCTCGTCTCTCATGTATGATAGTTCCCAATAGAATAGTTTTGCCGCGCATTATGCAACAGACACAAGGTAAAGGTAATGTACAGCGTTAGAGCTCTAATAAGCAGGTCGTTTGGGGACTTCCTAAACCCACCTCCATTCCGGCGAAAGATCGCAGCTAAATAGTGTGCTGGGTACATATTCCCTGAGCACATGGACTTTATGTAGTGGCCAAAACTCAGCAGGGAGACGCTGTTATTATTTTTGTGCTATAGCGACACTAGGGGTTTTGGTAGTGGCGCAGTGTCACCACTGCGACTCTCCCGACGAAACGATCGAGCACACGGTACTGGAGTGCTCGGCTTGGGGGATCCCATCGTTATGAGCTACGCGTGACATTGGGCGGCGATGACCTCTCGCTGCCACTCAGAGATACTGATGTTGGCTAGTGAGAGGGAATGGGAGGCTGTCGACTCCTTCTGCGAGAATGTTATCACGCAGAAGGAGGCAGGGGAGACGGAGCGGGAAAATGACCCAAATGCCGCTTCTCTCCGTCGCAGACGATTGGGCGGTAGAAGGCGGGCTTTCGCAGTCCACCTTCCTTGACCGCCCTAGGCGTGGTCTGCGCACTATGGTGACTCCTGATGTTCGTGATTGTAGCCCCCCCCCCCCAGCCTAGGTATTATCCCCATATTCAGGGTAATAACCCAGAGGCGTAAAGACTCGGCCCGTAGCTGGCTGGCCTGTCCCGGGGTGGTTCAAAGTGTTGGGGTTACCCAGACCCGGGGTTGGTTTAGTGGGCATGCCCCGCAATCAGCTGGGCGAGTCCCACGCACGTCTATCGACTAGCCATCGGCAGGTACAGCACACAACAGCATTCCACCTCGTTTTTCGGTTTTGGTAGTGGAGTGGACTACATCCCTTATAATATAAATATGCGACTATGTGTCCAAGAACTTGATTTAAAATATGCGTACATCACGATGTTTGTGAGAGTGTTAGATTATTTCTGCGCATGTATTTCACCGGAGGGAGACTGTACCAGGGTCGCCTGCTTGGGTACCTTCGTCTTACCTATTTCTGCCGCAAACCTTACCCTTTAATCCGGAACACATCAGTGCTTGTATTGGTGTGTTCCGGATTAAAGGGTAAGATATGGCAGTGAAATAACTGGGTACCGTGACTTTATATCTTATGTTACAAGTTGGCAACGTACACTGTGGTTTTTGTGGGGGTTGCAGATTTGCTGCGAATCTCACAAGAACCACACGTACTGTACATAAGTATAGGTGATTGTTACCACGTACAGTTGGCATAGTGCCGTGTGTGTGCCGGCCTAGAATAACACCAACCCATCTCTTCCTGTGGGTGTCGTACGAGGCGACTAAGGGAGATATGGCCTTTAGGAGACGGGCAGCAGCGTCTCCTTAGATCTCGGCCCTACTGCGATCGCCAACCCGCCTGCCAAGCGTGGCGATTATGGCAACGCCCCCCCCCCCCAATATGAATCACACACAAACAAATTGGCCCCTAGTCCCCGGCAGCCCTGCTATGCCTAGCTACGGTAGCGGCTACGGTAACGGTAGGGCAGGGGGTGCGAAGAATCCCCGGGTAAGATCCGGCTACCATCTACGACGACTCGACCTGGCAACCTACAACACGCGTACACTGAGGACGGACGCGAAGTTAACGGAGTTGGAAGAAGCTATCAGTAAGCTACGCTGGGATATCATTGGTCTATTTCAAGTCCGAAGAGAGGGTGAGGACTCGATAATCTTTAATTCCGGCAACTTGTTGTACTACCGGGAGGGCGACCAACAGTCCCAAGGTGGTGTCGGGTTCATCGTCCACAAGTCCCTCGTCAACAACGTAATAACCATCGGGAGTGTGTCGACCAGGGTAGCATACCTGATACTCAGAATATCAAAACGATATTCATTGAATGTCATACAGGTTTACGCTCCAACCTCGACACACCCAGATGACGAAGTGGAGGCTATGTATGAGGAGATCTCTGAAGCCATACGTAGCCACAATACCCACTACATGGTTTTTTTTTATTTTTTTATTAATACTATCTATCCTGCCACTGTGTATGTGGCAACATTGGAGTCTGTTATATTTATTCTAAGACCTTGTTATTCATTCTAGAAATTTCACATGCTATTTTTTTTTAAATATATATATATGCAAGGTCTTTACATTAAGTTTGATCTTTACTTTACACAAAACAACAACATTCACAGGATATCGACAGTCAGCAAAAGAGAAAAGAAAAAAAAACAAGTAAACAAACATCAACAATCAGCAAAATCAACTTAAACTTTCTAACTATTACCTAAAAATATAAACTAACTATTACCTAAAGATATAAAATATAAACTATAAACCATTACCTAAGAAAGAACAATAGTGATCCTTAAATATAAAACTACATAACTTCTATATAACTTCCCTTGCATAGGGAGTGAGAATTGAGGAGTCCGTAGACGTGCTACTTATGTAGCACGCCGGAGGCCACTTTGAGTACGGGCTCCAGATTGAAGCACCCCAAGCCCCTGCCACTCGAGGTTTACCCCCTGGGTGTTACAGAGGATGGAAATGGGGAGTCTCGCCCGGTAGGGGCAACGAGGCAGGAGGCGCCCAACAAGAATATAAAACCCTGCAGGGTAGCCTCTCCCCCCCCGGCGGAAGGGGTATCCCGGGTGGTGCCTTCGAAAATGGCCCACTACATGGTTGTGATGGGGGACTTTAATGCTAGGTTGGGGAAACGTTGCGGTGATGAGTTGAGAATGGGGCAATTTGGATTTGGGCACTGGAACACCAGAGGCCAGATGCTAGCGGACTTTATGGAGAAGGAGAGCCTCTATATGATGAACTCCTTCTTCAGGAAGTCCGAAAGCCGAAAATGGACCTGGATGAGTCCGGACGGTAGTGTAAAAAATGAGATAGATTTTATCATGTCGACGAAAAGGCACATATTCAATGATGTCTCTGTGATCAATGCCGTCAAAACGGGGAGTGATCACAGACTGGTACGAGGCACATTGAATATCAATATTAAGCTGGAAAGATCTCGACTGATAAAGTCTACGCTCCGACCAGTACCTGCGCAAATCCAAAACTCCGAAAGGTTTCAGCTCGAGCTCCAGAACCGCTTCGAAGCCCTTGAGAACAGCTTAAATGTGGACGATCTAAACAACATGATGGTGGATACTGTCCGTACGGTAGGGTCTAAGTTCTTCAGAACCCGCCGTCCTAGAACAAAGAAACTCTCCGACAAAACGCTCCAACTTATGGATCGGAGACACGAAATGAGGCTGCAGAACTCAACGGATGTTAGTCGTTACCGGCAGCTTAATAGGCAGATATCAAAGTCATTGACATGCGATCTTCGCTGATTCAATACGGCTTGTATTGAAGTGGCTATCGAGCCAAATAAAGGCTCCAAGGTATTTGCGAGATATCTGTCGATATATGTCTGAAGATTGACGACAGTAGCCTCATTTCGTCGAAGCCTGAGATCCTGAGGGAGATCAAGAGTTCCTATGGACAGTTGTACTCCACGCAAGCACCTGTTGAAAGCAAGGCTAGAGACCCCAGAGCCAAGCTTACTCGACACTATACTGATGATATCCCGGACGTCAGCCTGTACGGGATTAGTATGGCTCTCAAACAACTAAAAAACAACAAGGCGGCGGGTGATGATGGAATCACTACAGAGCTTCTGAGAGCGGGCGGTAAGCCGATACTTAAAGTCCTCCAGAGGCTCTTTAATTCCGTTATTCTCGAGGGCAGAACGCCTAAAACATGGAGTGAGAGTGAGGTCATCCTGTTCTTCAAAAAGGGTGATAAAACACTCTTGAAGAACTATAGGCCGATCTCACTCTTGAATCATGTTTATAAGTTGTTTTCGAGAGTCATTACGAATCGTCTCGCTCGCAGGTTTGACGACTTCCAACCTCCCGAACAAGCCGGTTTCCGAAAAGGCTATAGTACCATAGACCACATCCATACGCTGCGGCAGGTTATACAGAAGACCGAGGAGTATAATCTGCCACTTTGCTTGGCGTTTGTGGACTATGAGAAAGCCTTCGATTCGATCGAGACATGGGCGGTGCTGCAGTCTCTCCAAAGGTGCCAAGTGGACTATAGGTACATAGAGGTGCTAAGGTACCTATACGGAAATGCCACTATGTCGGTCCGACTTCAGAACCAGAGCTCTAATCCCATCCAATTGCAGCGAGGTGTAAGACAGGGAGACGTTATCTCTCCAAAACTCTTTACCGCTGCATTGGAGGATATTTTCAAGCTTCTGAATTGGAAAGGATACGGCATTAACATTAATGGCAAGTAAATAATACACCTCCGTTTTGCCGATGATATAGTTCTAATGGCTGAGACCTTGGAAGACCTGAACACCATGCTCGGAGATCTCAGTAGTGCTTCCCAAAGAGTGGGTCTTAAAATGAACATGGATAAGACAAAAATCATGTCGAATGCCCATGTTGTACCCACTCCAGTTAATATTGGGAACACTACACTTGAAGTTGTTGACAGCTATGTATACCTGGGACAGATAGTCCAGTTAGGTAAGTCCAACTTCGAGAAAGAGATCTCTCGTCGAATTCAGCTCGGATGGGCAGCTTTCGGGAAGCTACGAAAAATCTTCGCGTCCAAATTACCTCAGTGTCTCAAGACGAAAGTCTTTGACCAGTGTGTGTTGCCAGTGATGACCTACGGAAGTGAAACGTGGCCATTCACTATGGGTCTCGTCCGAAGGCTCAAGGTCGCCCAGCGGGCAATGGAGAGAGCAATGCTTGGGGTCTCCCTGCGTGATCGGATCCGAAATGAGGAGATCCGCAGGAGAACTAAAGCAACCGACATTGCTCGAAGGATTGCTCAGCTGAAGTGGCAGTGGGCGGGGCACATAGCGAGAAGAACCGATTGCCGCTGGGGCCGAACGGTTCTCGAGTGGCGACCACGATCCGGACGACGCTCAGTTGGTAGGCCCCCGACCAGGTGGACCGACGATCTGGCAAAGGTCGCGGGAAGACGCTGGATGCGGGCAGCACAGGACCGATCGTTGTGGAGATCCATGGGGGAGGCCAATGCCCAGCAGTGGGCGTCGTGCGGCTGAGATGATGACAGTTGGCATTATGCTTGTTTGCCAACTTAGCTGTATCCTAAGTATCTTATGTCTGTATCTTATCCAATATACAAAATTCTCGTAACTTAGACAGATTCAGTGTTTGTAACTGAACTCCTCCGAAACGGCCTGACCAACTTTTATTTTTTTTGTGTATATTCGGTAGATCTGAGAATAGGTCGTAAACTCTTTTTATACCCCTAGGTGATAAGGGTGTTTTTTTTTGTAAACTATTGTGGCGAAACTTAGTTCGCGGGCACAGCTAGTCTATCTAATATATAAAATTCACGTGTCACTGTGTTTGTTACCGAACTTCTCCGAAACGGCTCGACCGATGTTTATGAAATTTTTTGTGTATATTCGGTAGGTCTGAGAATAGGTCGTAAACTTTTTTTTATTATGGCGAAACATAGTTCGCCGGCACTGCTAATCTAATATATAAAATTCTCGTGTCACAGTGTTTGTAACCGAACTCCTCCGAAATGGGTTGACAGTTTTTTTACATTTTTGTGTATTCGGTAGGTCTGAGAAAAGATCGCAATCTATTTTTTATATTCCTAGGTGATAAAGGTTTTTTTGACAATTATTACGATGAAACGAAGTTCGCGGGCACAGCTAGTATATTATAAAAGGGAAAAGTCACGCATTCACTCACTTGACATTCATAAATTACGAAATCTCGAAAAATATTATTGAAGCTGGAGGCATGAAATTTTGAAAGCAATTAGAAATGAATGAACACGTAGGTATTTAAGCGTTTTTAAAAATGTGAAAAAAGGAGGAGTTGAAATGTTATTTTTTGTTTGAGTATCACACTATCAATTGCTTAACGTATTTCGATGGGACTTTTTTAAAGCTTTTGCTTTATAGTTTGAACTGTTTTTACTATGGGAAAACATAAATTTCCAATGGGAAATATAACGCGGGTGAAGCTGTGGGCGGAAAACTAGTTGTTAAGATTTTGTTAAATATTCTACGTGTGTGTTTGTATTATCGAGATCTCATCCCTCCTACTGTTTGTGACAGAAATTCTAACCAAAGATCTTCATGACGCGTCCAGTGATAAGGTACTCCGAGGTCTCTAGTTACTCTGACCGCGAGACTGGAGATTCGTATGCATGTTTGCCATCTAGTTTTTACCATAAAAAATCTATATAAAGTAATGTTCGTAAAGTTAATTAGATATAAAATAACCCTACCTATTTGAGCTGAGCATTTGTCTGGTTTTCTCCAGTGTGTCCCACGAATCTCTTCTACCAGTATTGGTTGTTCCTCCGGGATCACCTGTGTCTGCAATCAATTTTATGTAATATTTAAGAACATTCAATAATAACAAACATATGTGTGCAATTTGTGCATGCTAAAAATATTTTCAATTATTTTAATAAATATTGATGTGAAAAATATGTTACTCCACATATTATTTCATATGAGATATTTAAGTAGAATACACCCAACTCTCCACGATACGCATGCAACTTTTTACACCCATATAAGCAAATCAGTTCCGACACGGCTTTGTCGTGACCGATAGGAAAAGCCGTCTTAAGTTTTTTAAGTTAACCAACAGAGTTGATAGTTTTACTTAAGTAGGCTTCATAATACCTGTGTTTGTTTTCATGGGTTAATATAACACATGTTCACGTGGAGGTTAAGTACTATATTGGCGGTTATTTTTTGAAATAGAATGGGTAGTTTGAACTATCAGCAACGGAAATATTTACATTTTACGTTTTTGTACAATAATAATAGTTAATTAATAATAATGTGTAAATTGTAGGGGTCTTACAGACTATACTAAATTCCCGTTTACTAAGTTCCGAAAAACACTTAAGAATGTTTTAAGTCTACTGTCTGCTGTGGGTGTAATCTACCGATCAACGGACTTTGATGCCCCATTGGGGAAAGGTTATGACTAGCAGTAGGCGTATCGTGACTGAGATAAGATAGTGAAGATGATATAAAAAAAAATATTGTGAACTTACTAGGACTCCCGAGTCTTCTGGTGCGATCGTTCTCCAGAGAAGCATAGGGGCTGCTCTGGTCTAAGTTGTCCTGAGAGCCGCTGTATGAGCTGTACATTTTGTAGTTAGACTTCTTTTCGACAACCCTCTTCGTAGTTGTAACTGGACTGTGTCTGTCCGTGGGACTGCTTACCCTGTTAAAAGTAATGTATGTCATCATCACAGCGCATATCCCACCGAGGGCCTTAGTCAACCTCGCTGGCCCAGTGCGGATTGGTCGACTTCACATACATCATTGAATTTCTTCGCAGATGTATGCAGGTTGCCTCACGATGTTTTCCTTCAACGTAGGAGCATCAGACAAATGTACATATGAAATTCGAAAACGAAAAACACATTGGTACATGGCGGTCTCGAACCCGGTCCTCCCGATTGGAAGGCAAGTGCCGACCACAGCGCCACCGACGCTGTGGAATTTATGTACGGTTATCATATTGCAATTATCTTTAAGAAGATTTCTTAAGGAGCTGAGTGTAAAAGTGTAATCTCATGATTAATACCGCCACTAAAAATGATTGATCTAATGTTATCTGATCTAAAAGGCACATTTATACATTATATATTTACAACTTACATAGTAAGATGTAACTAATACTCTAGTTCTATATAGAAAACTGTTGTTATGATTCATAAATTTTATTCTTATAAAATCTCAGCAATGAGGGCGAAAAAGCGAAAACACGATGAAAGAGCTAAATCAAAATTAAACAGAAACCGATGTTTTATGCACGGTTGATTGATTTATCGAGCCTCTCTCTCAATGCGCGCTGACAACTGCATGGAATTGATTTATACAGGATGAAAAATATTTTACCAGAAATGTGTTGAAAATTCAAGCACATTGGAAAATGTTAATGCCTTTTTAATGAAAACAGGGATCAGAGTGTAGTTTTCATTAAAATAGATTCATTTGCATTTTATAATAAGTAATACATAATACTGGATTAAAATAAACACTGATGGTATAATATATAATCAACAAGTAGACATGTAAATTGATTAAGAAACGAAACACACAACAAATAAGGATGCAATGTGAAAGAGAAGTACGGAGACAATTATTCTCCAAGAATATTCCACTTACCCAAGTCAGTAATATATAAATTAATAACTGTTTTATATGATCACCTGTTAATTGGACTAGCTGTTCTATTTAGAGGACTATCCTTTCTCGCTAGAGGACTTGCAGTCCGACCGATCGGACTAGTGGCGCGCAGGGGGCTGCTTGCTCGATAACTATTGACATCTAAGTGCGATCCGTTCCCGAAGTGCTTCGTCGTAATTGGACTCGCCGTTCGATTTCTAGGGCTCTCTGACCCATATCTATAGTTCTCCGTTTTATTAACCCTCGAAGAAAACGCTGAGTCCGTGACGTCATAGGTTTTTTCTTTGACGTCGGACCCGAAGGATGTTTTGTAGTAGTCGTTAGAGTCCCGACGCTCCTCTCGTCTCTCTACCGAGTTCGTGTTTTGCCTTGTCGTGTTCGATTCGTAGTGACTATAGTTCATAGGGCTTTCTGATCTCAAACGTGTCACTGAAATAGTAGATAAATGTAATTATATACGACTTAACATACATTTTCATTACTTCAAGGAAAGAGCCACCTTATAAATATTAAAGAAAGATTCAAAGATGACTCTACTTCTCTGGACTCAAATGAGACACGAACGGTCTTATAACAAAACTTGGTCTACGCCTGGTCTAAAGTAAGTCTTGGTTTAAACCTAGTGCGCTTTCACTTGTGTTAATATACATTGATAGAGACAGCGTCAACTTAGTCCTAGTTCAAACCAAAACTAAGTTTTAGACCATGTTTTATAATAAGACGGTAAAAAGACTATGAATCAGGTGGTACGTACACCAGGTCCATAAATACAGTATCAGGAAAAAGAAACATCGTAATCAACTTTATTTGAGTGTATCTGTAGAGTAACGTTAATTTTCAACACAATTGCTCGTAAAGTCGATCTTATTTTACCGGTTTTCGATACATAAAGCAGCTCATAAAACACGCGTGTATTATAGCCAAGGCACGCATCCGGCAGTGCTGCACTTGCCGGCTGCGCCAGTAATGTACTATATTTGTTAAAAGCTAGAGGTTATATATAAGACATTAACGAACTGCATGATTTATCAAACGATTATGTTCATAGTATTATTTAGTATGTCTACAAATTAACAATGATTTGTGTTATTTGATCAAAAACTTCAGTTTATTAGGTATTTTCCTCACAAGTGTGTTGAAAAACGTTGTACGATATACGTGCGTATATTGGTAATACACACTCGGCTCTATTACGGCCTCGCCTTCGGCTTTGGCTGAAATTCCGCCTCGTGGGTAATAACCAACACACTTATATCGTTATGTACTATTAATATATTTTATTTGATTAATTACTTATAGTTAAGATTGACTTATTACCTGGACTAGAAATTCTTGCATAGGCTGGGGCGGGACTAGAGCTTTCTCTGGATTTCTTAGATCGCGAGCCTACTCTGAATATGTGTGGCGAACCGTGCACGTCGTACCCGTTAAAATAAATGTACAGCTGAAAAAAAATGCAGTCAAACTAATAAGTCTATCCAGAAGAGGAATAACAACACCCTGATTCATTGCATTGTTAAAGAGAGTGGATATGTGTTTACTACAAAAGTAGAGTCTAAAAATAAAAGTGGCTCGTATAATCTGAATTGCGCCACTTATCATCAGGATTCTTTTAATTCACTACAGAGGGATTATTTAAGATTATCAAATTAAGGTTAATTTTTTTACACACACGAGAGAAATTCTTGAACTTCATGAGAGCAAGTGCCGTAAAATCGCCGATCTCAACCACTATAGTGGTTGAAATCACCCCATGGAGGCAGTTAAGTGACCATCTATTAATGCTTCGGCAACTATGTGAGCTAGCGTGGCAGAAGGTGGTCAAAATTTCCCCTGCTTTTATTATGTTCGTAGTCAAAAAGATCTACTCTTACGAACTTACTCTATGTTTACCAGGTGCCTTGGGCATGAACGTAGCGCGATATTTTGTTGCTGATAGTTTCTCGAGAGCACACATTACGCTGCGCTTGTCATGGACGATATCCAGCTGCAGGTCCCCCTTTACGCCACACCCACTGGTGTCTAACTCAAAGGAATGAGGCTTAAGGGGTTCAGCGCCTTCCAAAGCTCCCGGACTGAGCCGAACTCCGAATGGGTCGAATACTTCGCACGTGAACGGTCCACCCTATTAAAATGAAATAAATTTTATGGTAATTTTAGCTCATGATACAAAATACAACAAGGTTTCCAGAGCAAGAGTCTTCGTCGATTTTTCTAATTTGTACAGCTCACAAACTTAGTGCAGAATATGCAAGATCATTGTTTGCCTTATGAAATTTGTATTCATAAATTAAAATTTAAAAAATTGTGAAGCTAAGGTGAAGTGAAATTTGGTAAAAGTGTGATGAGTCACCGTTGATTCTACTTTACCCATCACAAGGTGTATGGCTTGTGAGCCATTCGCTGTTCTGTTATCCAGTCCAATAGATGGACGTTGTTCTCTTATGCAATATGCATTATTGTTTATAGCCGAGTCTGTACCTTATAAAAACGCTTGTTGCAGACATTTATTTGCTCTATGGATACGCTTGGTGACAACATTGGTTGGAAAAAGAAAAAACAATCTGTCACGTGGACGAATGAATTAATCAAGGCGTTAATTAATGCTTTAAATAATTAGTTAATGGAATAACACTACGATTGGTACACTCAATCATACGCTTTTTTTGATTTCTATAAATTTGATGCATTTTAATTTAATTAGGTATAAAAAACTTAAAGTGATCAAAAGAAAAGTACATAAAACCAAAGACCTATTTATTTTGCATTAAAAAGCGTACTATGGGGCTCAAGTTATGAAAATTATAGGAACCAAAACATGAAAATGGATGTATAGAAAGCTATTTACTAATGCTTTGTGGCTGCATGAACTTACAAGGCTGCAAGTACAAAGGACAATAAATTTTTTGACGACAGTTTTTCAGAAAAATAGAAGATAACAGTACTTGTTGAAATAAATGTTTTTATTACTTAAGTCTGGAGATTTTGCCGGTGGAGACAGCTTGTTGCCAACTAAAATGTTCCTCTAATTGTTGGTAACTCGGTGTGGATACAATGGAAACAAAAGTTGTCAATTTTCTGGAGAGTTGCAAACAGTTGAAAAAACTGAAGTTGCGAACAATTTTGGTAGAAACGCACCTTAAGAGAAACAACGCTTATGGTAAAATTACTAATGGTAATAAATAATGCACCATATAAGACATCTAACAAACGTGAGCTGTCAAACAATCTTGATATTTTTAAATAGAAAAAGTAACAAAGTATCAAATGATGACTCCATAATTTTTCAATAATTCTCTTGATTTAATAACTAAATAGGTAGGACTCATAGAATGTAGAAACCTGAATATGTTCTCCCTTGTAAGTGATGGCGATAGTCCATGTGCCCGCTTCGTCTGGTTGGAAGGTGGCGCTAGAAGCTGTTGTCCCTGGGGCTGATGGTGGGGGGTGTCGAGCCTGGAGTGGAACGGCCCGGCCACTTGGAGAGTGTGCTGTTACGTCGATATCCTCTCTCCTAGGAGCACCTGATAATGACAATGATTGTCGATTAGTACCCTCGGGAGCATAAAGTACACTTTTCCAAAAAAAATTAACGAGTGACGAAACTGTTAGTCCATGTTGGCCCTTGATGTTCGTCGGTCATTCATAAAGGTTATTTTTATGTATAGTTTTGATCTGGGTTTAATTTGTGTCTATGGTGGAATGATTTCTTTGGCGTGTTTTTGTAAATTTTTGTTTAATTATTATTATTTTTCATTTATTTTGAGTAATACCACACTTTATTTGTGTAATTATTGTGATGTTTATGAAGAGCCTTTGAATTATGTTTGGCTTAGTAGCACTGATACTAAACTGAAGTATGTTCTAATGTTTTTAAATAATATATTATTTGTTACATTTTTTTTAATAGTTTATACCATTATTTTAATATTAATTATCAAGTTACTGTCACAAATCTGTAGCTATATTGTAATTTGTATTTGCATTTGTCGTTTTTGCCTTTATAGTTATAGATGGTTTGTATTAACGTTAATGTGTGATGGATATTGTGTATTGCGCTTATCTTTGCTCCGAGCTGTAGTACGCTTTACACGGTTTGCTTTGCTTTGTATTTTTGCTTTAATTTGCGCAGCTTTGCAGAAATATGAATTTGGCGCTGGCTTGAACTGTATGGGCAACTTGGGCAAGGTATACCAAGTTTGCAGAAAATTTGCTACTTATAAGAATTCGAGACATGTTACACAGCTTAGAAAATTTAGACTTAATAGTTTGTTTATTAATAGTGTCTTTTCATTCATATTTCGGTTTAAGTTCAAGGGAATTTCTTTGGGTTTATTGAATGCAGGATCTCTGGGGACACGGCATGACGAGTTTTTGGTGGCAATCGATCGTTATAATGTCGATATCCTAGCTATCAACGAGACTTGGCTCCGTGCAGGCGAGGAAGCTCGAGCCCCCGCGCCTGCCGGTTACCGTCTGCGTCACACTCCAAGGCCCGCTTCTGTACGTTCTCGGGGTGGTGGGGTCGGGTTTTATATCAAGCGCGGTATTAGTGCGCGCATAATTCCGTCCAACTCAGCTGTTGAACAAATGTGGCTAAGTCTTAATATAAATGGTACAAAACTTGCGGTCGGGACTGCTTATCGCCCTCCTTGGCTTAATGTAAACACGTTCATAGACACGCTGACCGACACAATCACATCTCTTGGCCAATACGACCGAATACTTTTGCTTGGAGATTTTAACATAAACGTGTTGATGCCCTTTGAGTCCAAAACTAAAAAATTTAATAAATTCCTACACTGTTTGTCTTTAACACATCACGTGCACCAGGCGACCCATTTTACTCAACACAGTGAATAGTTGTTTGTTTTAGTACTCATATTATTGATATGTGTATTAATTATATTCCAGATCTCAGTGACCATGCAATAATTACATTTAGTTTAAATTTAAAAAAGGAGAAATCACACTCGGCACTGCTTACATACAGACCTCTAAAAGATATTCAGATGGAACTCTTTGATAAAGATTTACAATCTATAAATTGGGAAAATCTGGAGACAAATGATATAAATACGACGTTACAGGCATTTAATGATTGTTTATTGAAGTTATTTGATAGGTATGCTCCAATGAAGAAAGTTTATGTGAAAGACCATATATATCCCTGGATAACATATAACATCAAACAAATGATGAGGTTGCGTGATCAGGCATATACTAGGAGTCGAGCTACTAGGTTAGACTCGCATAAAAAGTTTTATAAGGAATTAAAAAGTATTGTCACCTTAGCACTTCGTTCTGAAAAGGCGGCTTATTTCAATCAGTGCATTAATAAGAACATTAAAAATCCTAAAGTCCTATGGAAAAATATAAAAAAAAATATTGTTGATTTTAAAAAGAAGCATCATGATCTGCCACTGCACATGAGTGACCCAGATAAAATTAATCAGCACTTCATGAACTTACCTGGGGAAACCACCGTAAATATATCCCTCAATAATTATTATCGTAGTCACAGATTTGGATCCAATACCTTTACACTGAGACCTGTTACTGAGACAGATGTGAGTAGCATAATAAAGTCTATGACATCTAATGCATTGGGATCGGATGGTATTACATATAGCATGATTCTGCTGACATTACCACGTACTCTAAAAATAATCACGCGTATAGTTAATAGATCGATCGAAACGGGAGAATTCCCAGATAAGTGGAAGAATGCTATCATCAAGCCTGTGCCTAAGACGAATCGTCCTAGCAGCTTCATGGACTTACGACCAATAAGTATATTACCGTTTCTGTCAAAAATACTGGAGAAAGCAGTTTGCCTGCAAGTTACAGAATACTTAGAAAAAAATAACATGTTACCTAGAAAACAATCTGGTTTTAGGAAGTTTCGTAGCACAGCTACTGCCTTAATAGATGTTGTAGACGACATTCTTTCAGCGCAGGATTCTGGTAAAGGAACCCTTCTTACACTGTTGGATTTTTCACGTGCGTTCGATACTGTGAATTTAGAGCTATTGTTAGCGAAACTTGAGTACTATGGGTTCGAGCCAAATACTTTGAGGTGGTTTGCTAGTTACCTGAGCGGCCGCACGCAGCATGTCGCAACCAGGAATGGGCGCGGTATAGTTTCTGTCTCCAAAACGACTTCACTCCATCGAGGGGTACCCCAAGGATCTATACTTGGACCAATCCTATTTATCGTGTACGTTGCAGATATCACCAACAATATTAGGAACTGTTATTACCATATGTACGCTGATGATCTTCAGATATATGTAGCAACTAAACCTGAACATACCGAGGATTCCGTCGACCTATTAAATGCAGATTTGGACCGTGTATCTCAATGGTGTAATGAAAACGATCTGGTGTTGAATTCGAGTAAATCCAAATTTATGGTACTTGGCACAAAAAAACAAATATCTGGAATTGTCACTAGAGATCCATCTGTATCAATTGGTGATAATCGCCTGGAGCGGGTTACGTGCGCACGGAATTTGGGATTACTTGTTGATGACAAACTACGGTTTGAGGAGCATCTAGGTGAGATTATGCGTAACTGTTTTTACAGATTGAGGGTCTTATACGGTGTTAGGGACTACTTAGATGTAGAAACTAGAGTGAGGCTATGTGAATCACTGGTGCTCTCGAAACTTAATTACGTTGACACTGTATTTGGAGGATGTCTACTTGTCCGTACGAAAAAAATGATACAGCGTATTCAGAATGCATGTGCACGTTATTGCTTTGTGGTTCCGCGTCGTTCACATATAACCCCTTATCTAAATAATAACAAGTTGTTAAATATGGCAGCTAGGCGAGAACTGCATTTTGCAACACTGCTTTTTGGGGTGATTAAAGTAAAAAAGCCGGCATACCTGTTTAGCAAATTAGACTTTTCACAGCGAGGGATACGATCTGCTTCGAGATTATTATGTCCTAGTTTTAGAACAGCTGCATTTCGTGGAAGTTTCAGATATGCTGCAACGAAGTGCTGGAATAATCTACCTCCGCCTATCAGGAATGCAACTTCTGTCTTTTCCTTTAAGAGCAATTATAAGAAATATTTGCTATATGCTCAAAATCCAATCGTAGGTAGCAAATAGTTGACTCATGTAGCTTCATGTGCTGTTATTTGTAACTATTACCCAATTTATTCCAATTGCTAAGTATCATGACTCCGTAATTTAAATACATAATTCAATATTTTATATTAATAATTATTCCGATTATTATTCTTAATGTACGTTCTTGATTTTAATTTAATAGCTGTTTAAGCCAAATAATTGCACAATTAAATAATCTGACAAACATAGGCACTTGATATTACAAAATGAATCGTTCTATATAACATTTCATAGGTTTGATATAAATTGTATATATATATATATATATGTATGTATGTGTGTGCACATATGTATGCATGTGTATGTATGTATATATGTATGTGCTTATATGTGTATGTGTATATATAGTTATATGGTATTTTTACAAATTAACAAAAACTAAACCTAATCAAAAAAATACTTAAAACTAAGAACATTAAAATTTTAACTGTTTAAATCCTGTGAATGGTGTATGGCGTGTTGTGGTTCGGAGCAAATAGGTTAGCGTTTTACAATGGGGTGGATCATCTTCTATCGTCCTTGCGGCTTCACTGAAAACCAGCGTCACAGTTCTCTGTGACTTAGAGCTGAGTGGAGTCGCTTTTGGTCGCTTTTTGTAAAATAATTGTGTGTCATTTTTCTTTGTAAAATGTTTTGTTTGTTTAACTGACTAGTCTAATTGTCATAATGTGTTATGTTAGCGCCAAATAAATACTTTTTCTTTCTTTCTTTCTTTCTTTCTTTTCAACCTAATTTGGTTTGTTACGTTAGAGTCATATTTTCAAAACTTCATAGATTTTTATGTTAAATAAAAATCTTACCGGTTGCACTGACTAACACTTCAACAATGCTGCCGGCAGCACACGGCGCCATGCCAGGGGGAGGAACCATGACAAGTCTGGGTAGAACGCGGAAGAAATACCTCCCGTCCACTCTGAAATTATGAAATGGTTATTATAGCTTCGCAATAGTAACTATAATGCACGCTTCAAATATTTGAAAGTTCATTTTGTTAGGCCTGAAGTTTTAGGGTAGGCAAAGGTTTTATGATTCTTAAAGTTTGGGGTTTTCTATGGTACTAGAGTTTTCTATGAGTTTCTGAGCTTGCCTTATGTTTGATATGAGGTAGTTCAATTACGAACAAGCAAACATCAAAAAATCTTAGTCTAAAGAAGATTATGGTTTTTGATTGAGAATCTTCAGTATTATTAAAATTTGACCGTAAATCACAATCATTGTCTAATTCCATACTCAAGCCCCAACATTACTGACATGTTCATTGTAAAAAGTAAATATAGGGCACCTTATATCATCAACAGTGAGAACTATCTCATGCATGCCAGCATGCTCTGGTATGAATTCTCCGGCACCTCGAGCGTCCAATTTCATCCTTGACTCTTGTTCTAGAGGGTTCACTATGGTAACCTTCACATCTGATATGGGTAACTCGTTCGAAAGCGATTCCACCTTTATATAAGTCTGAGAAAAAACGTAAACAAATCAAATTTGAAAACCAAGCGACAAATAAGAAGGGGATAAATAAAAATAGATTACTTCGTCAAAAAATTACATTTTTAGCCAATGAAATAATATTGTTTGACTTTGAAAAATCAACTACTGATTTGAATAGAAATGAATGAACGAAAAATGAGGTATAACCGTAGTTTTTGTACAAAACTAAAAAAAAACAATTCTCCTACCTCCTCTCCTACTCTCCCTGAGGTAGAATCAAGGGCTACCCTCAACATATCATGCACTGGAGGCCTTGGCGGTATATTTCTGAACTGTGACGCCCATGCCATTACGCCCAAATGCTCAACATCATTCTGACTCATGTCTTTGGCTGATAGTACTGGTTGAATACCTGTTATATAAATAAAAAAGAAAATATATTAGACTAACAAATACTATCACGCTTATCCTCCCCGAAAGGTTAGGAAGCTGTGTATAAGCGACCGCAATTCGCCAATAATTTAACTCCGCGACTGTCGGGCCCTAATTGCAGGCTCCGAGCTGTTATTGAAAGTTTCAGAGAAACCCAATTAACTTATTGTCTGACCTGAACCAACATCTAATTTAGAAATCTTTACAGATTTCTTGAAAATCGGTTAAGACTAACATGTATTTTATATGTGAAAATATTAGTTAATTATATGTAACTTGGATGTTGATTCGTAGTTATTAACAGTGAAGACTCCTTTGACTTAAAAAAGTACAAAAATTTAAAAAACCCCCGGCTCAAAAAATCACTCTAAAAAGTATTTAAAAAATCTTATTTTAGCTCCTTTTATAACTTGATTAAAAGTACCTATTTATATTTTTAAGATGAGAATCGCCGCGACGGAGACAGCTATATAATATGTATTATGAAGAAGTAAAATTAATCAATCATCTATCAATTACTACGTTTAATGAACGGTTTCAAATTATTTCTTTATTTGTATTTTGGGTATATTAAACTTGATTGAGGTAAGAATTTAGCGGTCCCCTGACGCGGTGATTCTCGTCTTAAAAATATAAATAGATATTTTTAATCAAGTTATAAAAGGAGCTAAAAAAAGATTATTTTTATACATTTTAGTGTTTCTTTTGGGTCGGGGGTTTTTTTAAATTTTAAATTTTATTTTTTATTTCATTCTTTTCAAATTTCTAGTTAATTCTAATAGATACCAATTGATTCAAAACGCAGCTAATAAAAAATAGCTACCTCGTCTTGGCAAAGTGCTTGTAGCTCTTGAACTGCTAATCCGATTTTCATAAAACATACCTAATGAACCACCACGATGAACAAGGCTTTCGATAAAAAAAACCTCACTTAAATTAAGCTACGGTGCTACAGACAGATAGGTCAGACAGACAGACAGGTTAAACTTATAACACCCCTCTTTTTGCGTCGGGGGTTAAAAAGAGATCAATACAGTTAAAGATTTCATCGGGGCTGATATAAGAGCTCGGTAGCCGAATGGTCAAGGCGTTATGTTGAAGACGCGGCTTCAATCACCGTCCGAGACGAAATTTACATATAAAAATAAAAGAAAAAAAAATAAAATGACTACATCTGTTCGAAAACTGATAGAGACCTCACTAGAACTTTCACATAGTTAAATTTATCGCCTTCTTTAAATCTACATTCAAAATATTTTTTTTATACAACTAAATTGGCAAACAACCATACTGCCCACCTGATGGTAAGTGGTAACAGTCACCATAGTACACGTAGTTCTTGTAAGATTCGAAGCAGGAAATCTGCAACTCCGACAGAACAGTGAAAGTTGTCAACTTGTGAGGTAAGATGTAAAGTCACCATGCACAGTAATTTCGCTGTCATATTATCTTACCCTAACACAGCAATGCAAGCACTGTTGCTTTGCGGCAGAAATAGGTGATAGATTGAGGCGACCTTGGGACAGAGTCTCCCTCCAGATATTGCGGATTCATAGTCTAGAATACTTAGGGCATGATTTTTCAAATTAAAGTGAATTTTGAAAAAAACCGGCCAAGTGTTAAAATCTTAATGCGGTTCACAGAATACATATACTTACCGAGTTTCAACAGTGTAGTTTTTATAGTTTCGGAGAAAAGTGGCTGTGACATACGGACGGACAGACAGATAGACAAACAGACAGACATAACGAATCTATAAGGGTTCCCTAAAAATATGCCCAAGGTATTCTTGATTTGTAAAATAATTATTATTTAATCGTTAAGCTTTTGTATAGCAGATAGTTAATAAGTACAGACTGAAAGTATAGAAAAGTGGATGCGATACGTACCGATTTTCTTAGCTGCGTCTATTGCTTGTTGGTTGTTATCTTCCCAGCGAGCCGGGTCGCGTCGGAGACGGCTGGGCGGCGGCGCCGGGCCTCCCATAGAACGCACCAGCTCGTTTGCCACACGTCCATCGTTCCAGTCAGTCTAAAGACAAAGCATTATAAATACACTAACATGCAATGAAATCGACCCACCACATACGTCTCGATGGAAATATCGGTATATAAAAAATAAGATTAGACAAACAACAACTATTAATAAAACAGTAAATACAATTTTAAAGTATACTTCATAAGCTTTATTTTAACATACTCTAAACATGCATAAAAGAAGTGTTGATGACAATAGACTTACTTCATCGGAAAACCGTTTCTCATTTTTACGTTATACCTACACAATCTCTGTGACTGAGCAGAGTGTTAAAAGTTAATTGAATCAATGTTTATTCAAAAAATTATTTTTTTCAAAAAAATTTGGTATTTCAAAAATTTTAGTATTTAGTTTGTAAAATCAATAAACTTAAATCTGTCACAGTAAAAATTGGTCTAATGTAAGCTTAGGATTTTATTTAATAAACAGTGCTAAACAATATTATTTATTGATGGTATGGTATTATGATTTATCAAGCCTTGAACCAAAGCGTAAAGGTGAGTCGATGTCATTGCACGTGAGTGTAGGTATATCATCATCGTCACCCCATCCATATCACCCCAATCCTGGATTAAGCCTTGGCATGATAAGGGTCGTGCGTTTCTCAACTATGCTGTCCCAATGCGAGTTGTTAGGGAACGCCAGATTCGCCTGTCAGTATTGGTAGGTCGCACCATTAGCGGGTGTACCTTTCCTAGCTTGGGTTCCATCCATACTCGTAAGGCGTTGCTTGGAACCTTGTACAATCCAACTGAATAACATTTATATTCAAAAGTTTGCACATACACACCAACATAATAGTAGGTATACTAACTTTCAAACTTTCGTGTTGCATTATCAATATAAATATATAAACGGGAATTAACACAACGATGTTAAAGGAGTGACAGATAAAATCGGGACCGTGTTAAGAACCTACTGCATACCTACTGTATTCATACCCGGTATAAGGGTAAACAACATGGTGGGTACACCGAAGGATGTCTTGCCACTACAACTCCAGGTGTCTACAAAATTGATTGCAGCTGTGGTAGTTCTTATATAGGCCAAACGAAGCGGTCCATAGCTGAAAGGGTTAAGGAACATATCGCGGCTGTGAAAAACCGACAAACCAGCAAATCGGCCATTGCGGAACATCTCCTCGAAGCAGGCATCAACCATTGGATAGAATTTTATCGTACGCAAGTCCTCTCCACAGATCGCCACTTTTATTCAAGAGTAGTGCGTGAAGCGATTGAAATCAAAAAACATCCAAACAATTTCAATCGGGAAGATGGTTTCAAATTATCAACTGCGTGGAATCTAGTGGTGACCAAAACACAACCTCGATTTGCACAGTCGGTTGGTTCGGGCTCGTCAGTCTGTTTTCGAAATACGGACACTGTGAGTGTAGTGTGTGACGGTACTTGGATGACAAAAAATATGCCGGTGGTTCGAGAAGAACGCCGCATCACGGAGACCTGACAGCGCAGCTCCAGTCCGCCTGCGACCACGGCTGGTGCAACCTAGCCGAAACGTCAGGCAATAAAATAGGTATGTAAATACCTCGTGTTTATCGTGTTAATTCCCGTTTATATATTTATATTGATAATAGTAGGTACATTATTATTAACCAAGGGGATGAAGAAGTGTCTTACGTCACGAGTGTAGACTTGAATCGCGAGCGTAACGAAGGACTTTATATAATAATATAAAACCGGCCAAGTGCGAGTCGGACTCGCACACGAAGGGTTCCGTACCATTGACTAGGTAAACAACAGTAGGTACATAAATTTCGTAAATTTTGTGAATATTTCAAGGGCCAACCTTATTACCATTTATTGATATCGAGCAAAAAAGGGCAAAAAATCGCATTTGTTGTATGGGAGCCCCCCTTAAATATTTATTTTATTTTGTTTTTAGTATTTGTTATTATAGCGGCAACAGAAATACGGACGGACAGACAGACGGACAGACGGACGGACAGACGGACGGACAGACGGACGGACGGACAGCGAAATCTTAGTAATAGGGTCCGGTTTTAACCCTTTGGGTACGGAACCCTAAAAATTATATTAGTATTAAGGAAAAAAGTTCGTAGACGACACGTGGATTCAACTATTGGATTATATTATAATTTTATTCATTTTTAAAATCACAGTGATAACTTACCTAATTTGCATTCAATTGTAATTTTATATGTGTAGAAATTAATAATTTTTACGGTAGCTTAGGTGTTGCATTAAATGCAACATTAAGTGAGGCTACCAACATCGACTTTATATAGGTATGTACGACAAAAATAATATATACCCGGTACTGCTATAGTCGAAGGGACCTGCTTAACACACGAGTTTTTGTGACAACAATAAGATACCGCCTCCGAAAACAGCCGCGAATATATCCATGCGGAATTATCCTCCAACGTGTAAGGACATCACGACGGTGACACATACTTGAGTGTGATTTATGAACATTATCTTTCTCCTCCGTATAAAAATATCACCAGTTTTTGTTTAATGATCAGCTAAAAAGCAGGTGAAAAGAATTTCCAAAAATAGATTTTTATTGCGAATAGAACGTGTTGGATTATGTAAGTGAATTTACACCTTGAGTAGATTGAATGTGTAAATCCTCAACAGCTAGTATTAGGTAACACTACAAAGAGTATTAGGAAATATTCGTTAATTTTTAAAATACTGGTTTGTACCTAACATTCAGTTACATTCATTTGTTATACAAAAACGTAATTTATCAGCAATAGCACGTAATTTATCACGCAAACCGTACTTTGATAATTTATTTTGATGTCATTGAACATCTAATATTACACGAAGTTACACATAATAATATGTGTACCTATCTGTACCCCGTAAATTATTAGTAAATCAACATAATAAGGATAATATGTATTGTTTATTATTATAATAATTGAAAAATACAAACAGTGTTAATAGGTACCATTTGATTACAACTTTATTGGTATTTAATTGATATAAGAGTGGGATCGTCAGTCGCGCTATGTTTCTTCTAAACATGAAATACGAAGATATATTAGTACGTCAAGCGTATAGCAATTATTACGCGACAGGTACTTAGTTATGTTGGAGTGGTAAGACCCTTAAAACATTTCACTCAGAAAACAACTTACGCTGTACTTCAGTTCTCATATAGACATGCTGTAATCTCTCTATCTCTCTTCTTCAAATATACCTTCAAGTATTCATTAATCATTGTCTTGAATAATATGTCACTCACAGTAAAATTCGTTATGCCTCTTTCAAGCCTCGAGTTGACCCAGTCCAGTGTTGCTCTGTAGCCGGACGATCCGGGCTTCATGAAATAGGACAGGTACGTCATGCCGGACAGCTCGTCCAGCCACGGCGACGCAAGGTACTCCGGCTCCAGGACCATCGGCACCTCGAACTCTCGATGAGCCAGTTTCATGGCGCGGCGGCAGTTTTCGACTGCCTCATGTCGATCTGCAAAATAGGAACTTTATATCTTTTGGTACTCGTATAGAACAGGTTCCCAATACCTTAAAATGTTTTTGGTAAATCTCTAGCTTCATATGGAATTTTAGAAAATTCTTCGTCTTGGTGTGTTTTACCGATTGAACGAAAATCATACTTATTAACCAAATTTATAGATGTAACCTAATCGTTAAGTACGTAAATTCACTATTATTATTGTTTACAACAGAAACAGTGCATTTTAGATACAGTACATAATATAGTCGGTTTGTTTGTTACATTTTTAACTCAAAACTTACTTTTACCTGTTAAATGAATTACTTACTCAGCTCTCGCCAGTGAGGGAAGACGCCTGGCTTGCAATGATCCAGAAGAGCTGATAGGAGGACCCCACTGTTCCAATCACTGGTCAAATTACTGACTTTGCACTCTGGCAGAGCTGCTTGGAGCCACGAGAGCATTAGTTTCCTATTGACACAATAATGTTCTGATGATAATTATAGTAAAACATTTCACAAAATAATGCGAAAGGTAAATAGTAAAAGGAAGAAGAAGACACATTAAGCCAGTACGAGAAATTGAGAAATGGTAAGACAAGAAAGTATAGTAAATTCAAACATAAAAACCAAATCAAAATATTAATGAAGATGATTGTGACGGGCCGCCAGTTCTAACAAAGAAATTTAAAGACGTTTATTGAATTTGTTCCTGATTTGTTTATTATTACAATTTGAATTGCATGATACTGCATATGTATATTATAATATATTGTATAGCTAATATAGTGCGATGAAATATTGGAACATCCTTTTGGAGTTATCTTTAGTCATGCAGGTTCTTTTGATAATTGTAGAGTATTCTGTTAACGCAATTTCTGTGATCTTTTTATTTTTAAGATCTGGATAGCTTGTGTAATGTTCCATATATGGAAAATGAGCACTTTCTTGTAAAATATATATTTATGTATTGTGTTTTATCTCATCATCTTGAGTTAACTGTGGTATTGCATGCCTGTATCGTATTACTCGAGTCAGCCCACTTCATTCGCATTAACGTGTAATATCACCATTAAATCTGTATTGGTTATAGGCTAACGTTCTGCTTATCTCCAATATCCAATTTTGTTGCGAAATTTCTTACCTTGGCGGGAATTTACTTCGGCCGATTTGGTATCGGACAATCAAGGACCAAATCAACCCAAGGATCAGTTTTAGGTTTCCGTTGACGATGTCCACGTTACCTGGAGGAAAAATAAACTTTGCAATCAATTAAATACAAATTATTGGCAAGTTTCTAGAATTATATGTTCGATAGGTATTTGACAATACACATATCATTACTGCATAATTATGGGGGATTACTCTCTGTCACACCATTTTGTCACACCAGTGTGACACAGGAGAATTTTTTTCCTGACAGTCACACTATCTGGCTTAGCCTGGTGTGACAGGCAATAACTAATAGAATTATTAAGATTAAGAGTCACACTATTTACTCGTATGGTTAAACAAAAATAATAGTACAAACAAATCATTATTTACTCAAACAAAACGGAAAATATTATTAAGTCTTAACGTAAGTATACTGTTTAACGTAGTCTCGTAACGTAGTTGTGTAACGTAGATCTGTTATTGTAACTTGTCATCTTTTCTTACAATAGCTGCTATTATCAACTATGAGTACAAATCATTTTTTATTATGTTATTAATATTAATGCCAGAAAATTGGGCAAGTTTCTTGAATTGTATCTTCGATCAACTAAGTACTAATTTTTTTTTTATAATGTTAATGCCCGAAATATGAGCAAGTTTCTAGAATTATATTATTATGTTCGATAGGTATTTGATAATAGACATATCATTACTGCATATCTGTTATTGTAACTTGTCATTTTTTCATACAATAGCTGCTATTAAACTATAGAATGGTAATTATTCCGTTATTAAGCTATTACTTTATATTAGTTTTCATGTTGTCTTTACTCGAATTATTTCTTTAAAATAATTTTTACACGCGATAGGAAAGCTCTTGGTCTTCTTCTTCCTCACCTGATGGTGAGTGACGATTAAACCAAAGAAAGAAGCGAGCTGGAATTGAATACCTATCTTTCTACTTCAAATTCCGGTAATACAAAAATGTTTTCAACACACTTGCTCGTTAAGTGGATCTAATTTTACCAGTTTTAGATACATAAAGCAGCTCATAAAACACGCGTGTATTATATCCGAGGCACGCATCACAGAGTCCGGCAATGCTGCGCTTGTCGGCCGCGACAATAATGTACTATATTTTTTTAAAGGTAGAGGTAATATAAAAGATATCAACGTAATACATACATTTTTCAAACGATTATTTTCATACCATTTTAGTTTTGTCTACAAATTAACAATGATTTGTGTTAATCCAATTATTCAGTTTATTAGTATTTTTTCTCACAAGTGTGTTGAAAAACGTTGTACGATATACGTGCGTATATTAGTTATACACACTCGGCTCTATTACGCCCTCGCCTTCGGCTCGGGCTGAAATTCCGCCTCGTGAGTTATAACCAACATACCGCACTTATATCTTAATGTACTATTATAAAACAATGATATAATGGTGTCATTAGGCAAGATATACCACCGTATAACATTTTTTTAAACTAAATGCATATAAACAAGATGATGGTAGATAGATAGACGGGTTAAGAAGCCTTATTAACGACTAGCTTTCCGCTCGCGACTTCGTCCGCGTTATTTTTGTTTTCCCGTGGGAATTTTATATTTTCCCGTAGGAAAATTACCCTATGTCCTTATACCAACTTTCATCAAAATCGGTTCAGTAGTTTCGAAGCCTATTCAATACAAACAAACAAACAATCAAATCTTTCCTCTTTATAATATTATAGTATAGACCACACCAAGCAAAAAAGAACTGGGTGATTTCAACGAGTAGACCATGAAGGCTGTCAAAATACTATTGTTATACTTTTTTCATTAAGCAAATCAAATGCTAATATTGTAGTTTGCCGGATACACAGTTAGATACACATTAATAATTCCTTTGATATCACGCTTTGGCTAAACAGGTATACGTAGAGAGAACTGTTAACCAAAGCAAACTATCCTTAATTAATACCTGCTGGAAGTTATTCACCGCTTTGTCCCTACACTAACATTGTAGTGTCCCCTAGTTAATGAAATCTTAATTAATTCCTGAACATTCCCCACAAGCTCATAAGGACTGACTAAATTTTGTAGGTTCCTTAAATAAAATGCTGAGAAGAATAAAAACTGCAAATACGTATCGCTAATACAAAATATAGTAACCTACCTAGAAAGGCATAAAAACATTAATAAACACAAGTCGACGAGTAAGTGAAAGCTTTAGGTATACCTAATAATAAAGAATGATAGCATGACAAACTTTTAATATCCCGTTTTTTGAATATTTGACAAATGCATCTTTACCTGGGTTCAACCGTTATACCCCTAAATATGACGGGGAAGCTCTTGGCCTTCAACTCACCTGATAATAAGTGATGATAAGACCGAAGGTGGAGACGAGCTTCACCTGGACTCCTTAATAACTGAGGAACTGGCTATCTTATCTCTAACTGTCGGAACACAACAATGTTATTCATATTGCTATTATGGCGACAGGCAAGACGGTGGTAGCTAGCCAGGCGGACTCAGAAGCCCTTCCATTAACCAAACCGAGTAGAAAAAGAAAAAATTCTACCCGCACGGAAAATTGAATCCCGGACCTACCCACTAAAACTCTGCCCTTTGGGGGGCGTGTGGTAGGGTCCACAATGCGACATCTCTACTCACGCGTCCGAGAAGAGATTTTATACTAATTTATCATGTCTTTTCTCGAGTCTCTTGTGCTACCTCAAAATTTGCCCTACCTTCATAGTTATCTAGTAGAAAATTATTTTTTTGCGCAAGTTTAGTTAGATTGTTGTCGCTTAAGAATGATTTTTGGGTGGCTGTAACCACAACCTTAATAAAATTTGAGGTCTGGATCCGTTCCTGCCGCTCGCAGCATCTCGCCTGCGTATTTTCGTTGTTCGCGTGGGACTTCTAAATTTTAGGCTATGTTACTCATTGATAATAAAGCGTTCTATTAGTGAAAGAATTTTCAAAATCAGCTGTTTTATTATTAAGGGTTTGTTCGAATAACATCTGACGGCACCTAAGTCAATCGTGCCTGCTTGCAATGAACCTTATCGATATCTATGAACGAAGCTCTGGCACTCCCTAAACAGTACTTAGGAAGTGATGTAAGAGATGGCCTATGCCTCAACAGTAGGCGTATTATATTGAAAAAGGTGATTACCTATATTGACTAGTTTGACGCCGTCATCCTCAATAGCTTGGAGGGCGGTGGTGACGTTTTCCAGCTTGTGGTGCTGGTTGCCAGGGTTGCTGCTCCAGCCCTTCAGTCGGCGCCCTTGGAGAGCTTCAACCAACGAGCACAGAACTGTACCATCGCGGAAGTCTTCCACCAAATCCTGCACCTGTAAGTGTTTTATTCAGTTGTATGGCTAATTCGTTTATTAACGTATACATGTACGAGGTTAACATAAACAAAAGATATAGGTATATCCTTACGTCTGTTCTTCACGATATGTTAGGAAGTGGAGTATAAAAACACTTCGCTCGATTCCGAGCTGCTACCTTAAAATTCCAAAAAAGTTATCAAAAATGCTCAGTAAACTTTTCTTCAGAGCCGGGGACTGAGCTCGGAAACTTCAGATAAGCAGTAATTAGGACAAGGAGGTGGTTGAAGATTAGTTATTCCTATTTTATCGCAATAACACAGGGGACCTTTCATTTGGCATAATGTTCTTTGTCATAAAGGCGTTTGGCATAAATCACTAAGCATAATAATCGAAAAGCATAACATTAACGTAACATAATTTTTTCTTTGCATAATTTGTATAAGGCACAATTATCCAAAGGCATAATTTCATGAAGCATAATTAATGAAATCCCTAATTTCTTTTGACATAATATTGGTAGTCCTAAAATGTTTTGCCATAATTTTAAGTGTCATAATTAATGATATCCCTAATATTTTGGGGCATTTCTTATGATGATTTTATTTTAAGGGATATCACGTTCATTAGATACAATGTTTACTCTCTGTTTTACTAAACTTTTTATAATAACATTTCATACACGGTTATTTTTTTATCATACTGGAAAATTTTAGAGGCAGCTCGGTAGACGCTAGACGACTCATATCAATAAAAAAAACATGTGGTTATATTTTTTAAATTTTATCCGCCAATAATATTAAATTATAGACATTGTTCTTGTTTACTACAAGATAAGGTAAGATTATGAATGAATAAAGCATTTACTACTACGGGCTTAGGAAAATGCGGCAACGTCGCATTATTAATTCAAGCAAGATCAATTTACAACTATAGTTCATTCGCGTTAAGAAAATAGTGACTCATCAGTGCAACTGCAGGGTAAGGGTGTATTCATAATGGAGAAAAAATTAAACATTTTTTATTCAAAACATTAAATAAGTTTAATAGAAAAATAATAAAGTATCAATGATTTTAAACATGTTAAAATATTCCTATTAAGGTAATTTTTAATGTCAACTTAAACGCTATATTAGTAGAGTAACACATATTTGGATTAATGGTAATAAAATAAGTACTAAAATACAAAATTGTCTTAAAACTAAGTACTTAAATCGCTAATCAGTATCGCTAGATTCTCCCGTTACATTTATTACGAATGAATTTTGTTCTGCATGTTCCATGACGTCATCCAAAGCCCACATGGTATTTTCTTCGCGTATCACGTGGTCGCAGCATTTCTTCCACCGATTGGCGTCTACTAACGCGATTGCGTCATAAAATATTTTTTTTACGTCACTCATTTTGAATGTAGTATTATTCGCAGCAATATAATTTTTTATTTGGGCCCACACCATTTCAATCGGATTTAATTTACAATGGTAAGGCGGCAGACGAAGAATTGTAATGCCATTGTTTTTAGCAGTCTCATCTACTAAATATTTATTATATTGTGGGGCGATTTCGGCGACTTTCAATAATAATTCTTTTTTCAAATAACTCATATCCATAGATATGCCTTTGTTTTGCAACCACTCTAGTATTTGCTGCTTATTCCAACTGGCCGTGGGTATTTTTTCAACTTTTACCGAATGGTAGGGAGCATTATCCATGACAACCACACTTCTTGATTCAAGCTTCGGTATTATACTATTGAACCAATTAAGGAATCTTTCACCATCCATTTCTTCATGATAATCTTTTGTAGATTTAGATTCAAAGGCTAGTAAACCATCTTCCAGGAATCCTTTTTCACTGCCAATGTGCAATATAATTAACCTTTTCCCTTTCCCTGTCGGAGCTTTTGGGCCGGTTGATAAGCCATCTTGGAAAGCTTGTCTTTTATTCTTGACTGTTGTATCCAACCACACTTTTGTTTTTACGTGTCCGGCGTTTACCCACGTTTCGTCGAGATAGTAAATGGTTTTATTAGCGTTTCTATATTCTTTTATTTGTCTTAAGTATTTTCGCCTCCATAAAACAATATCTTCTCTTTCCACAAACAATGTTCTACTATCTTGTTTATTGAAATCAAAACCAAGCTCGTGCAGTAGTTTGTGAAGTGTTGTACGTTTGAAAACAGGAATATCTGCATCAGCTTCGCAAAGTGTTATTATTTTGTCCAATGTTGGATACTCGTTATTTAAATATATAGAGTGTACTTTTCTCCTTATTGCACATTTGTCTAGTTCATCTAATTTATCGACCGTGGATAGTCGAGCTCTTTTTTTCACAGGTGATTTCAATGTATTCGTTTCTTTTTGTTCTTTTATAATTTTATAAACAGTGTTTTCGGACACACCGCATGCACTTGCAGTTTTAATTACTATGCTCTCCACAGTCTCATTTAAATCAATCTGTTTGAAATACTTATAAACATTGTAAATTACGCGTCTCTCTCCGCTATGTATAATTGATCCACTTTTATTTTTTTTAATAGGTGAGATATCCATTTACCAAATTTAATTTTAAACAAGTAGTACGCAAAATACACAACCGATCAATTCGAAGGTCTGACTTCAACTGAGCACTGTGAACTCGCCTTACTAAAGCAGCGATTAGACTTCACGATCCATCGGGTGTTAGGGCGTCGCATCGGGAGCTAGGGCAGTTAGAGCGTTCTGATCACACTGCACTAGATCGCCTCCCTAACTCAGTAGGCAACCGAACGTGGTGTTGGAAGGATGGCTCCTGCACTCTCCAAATATGAAAAAAATGGTATCGCCCTTGTCGCAACTGCGGGTGTAAATGTGAAAAAATAAAATAAAAAGAGAATCACTGTGTGCTTTTATAAAACTACGATGCAAGTGACACTTTTTTTCGTATGGTAGGCATTTAACTGAAAATTATTCGATTAAAAATCGCTTTTTTATTCTTAACATAACTCTTTTTCTTCTGAAAACAAAATTATAAATAAAAAACAAGTAATTAAAAAATAATAATAATAAAATAACAAATTATTAAAATAAACAAAAAAACATGAAAAAATAACAAATTTATGAAAAAATAACGCTCTACACCAGGATCCCTGCCATACAGATTTAAAGTCGAAGATGCATAGACCAATCCTGACCTATATGAGTCTCATGTTTTTGTGTAATGCGATAGATAGATAAAAAATTTGAGGCGATGTAAATAAATAAAAAATAATTAAAATAAAATTAAACTATGCAATATGAACATTTTATATTTATTAGAGCCAGAATTTAAAAAATTGTTTACGAATAAATTCTGCACAATTTTTAAATATTTTAAATTAAGTGACAGTATAATAATAATTATATTCAGAAACATGACACATTATTTAGAGAAAGTGTAGGTGCTAAACAACGATTAGCAGTGACGCTAAAATTTTTAGCGACGAGAAATAAATTTGGTATAGCTTTATACATGTCCAGAACATTCATTAAACCAGATTTTTCTTTTTTGGACGACATTTTCTTGGCACGCGAGGCCAATTTCGCTTCCGATACACAGCAACAATCCGCTCATATCGAGCGCTGTGCGGCGACTGAGCGCCCTAACAGCGATTACATCTCCCGACTTACGCCCTAACTAGGGAGTTAGGGCGATCGGGCAACCACGATCGCACGATATCGGGACCCTAACTCCCTAACAGCGATTAGACCACACTAGCTAGGGCCCTAACTCCCGATGGATCGTGAAGTCTAATCGGTGCTTTATTTCTAGCGTTTTAATTGGCTAGGGGGCGTGGCTTGGCCGGCAGACGATGATGAGTCACTATTTTCTTAACGCGAATGAACTATAGTTGTAAATTGATCTTGCTTGAATTAATAATGCGACGTTGCCGCATTTTCCTAAGCCCGTAGTAGTAAATGCTTTATTCATTCATAATCTTACCTTATCTTGTAGTAAACAAGAACAATGTCTATAATTTAATATTATTGGCGGATAAAATTTAAATAAAATTTATTTTTATAGTTTGAAATAAGAGTTATTATTGCACTAGACACTACAATAGTGAAAGACAGAGACAGTCGGCGCCGGCGCCGAGCGCCGGCGGCGGCGTTTTTTTTTGTTTGCTGTCGCTTGTCGGCACGAGCTGGCCGGCTTTAGTTCGCCTTTGACCCCAGCGCGTGTGAACGTATCGCGATGTCGCGCCCGCGCCTGACGCGCGGCAATCGGGCGCATTCGGAATTTTAGTTTCAAGTTAACACATCTAGCGAATACACAGACCTTACTCCGGTAGACCGTAGACTTTTACTTGTGAAGTGAAATTAAGTGTTTGGTGTAAGAAAGTGAACCCACAAACGTAAGACTTGGAAGCGAAAACTGCATTTCGAGACTTTAAATACTAACCAAAGTGATATGTTGTTGTGGTCATGTATAATTTTAAACGTGCACGACTATGTATGAGTTAGAGGACTTCCTTTAAATTTAGAACTCTTTTGTTATTAGAACTAAAGTTGATTTAAATTGTTTCCTAGGTAGGTAAGTATTTAAAGTTGATTCCAATTTTTTTACTACGCCAAAACAACCTACCATAACCGTAATACCTACTTAGTACTGTTTGTTTTCTTTAAAAACTTTGTTTTGCCGGTCCTAAGCCCGTAAAGTAGGAAGGTGAAATTGTGATCAACTCAGTGATGACTTTGAATCTGCGACGTTGTTGCCAGTTCGCGTTCATTCAATGTTTTGCCTACAACTTCACTCAGTGTCCATACCAGTGCAGTATTTTTTGGATATTTTTGATAATAAATATCTAATTAAACAGGTGAGTAAATTTTATTATTAATGGTTAAATAATTCTTCTACCGTGTCCTGAAGCCACCCTTAAA
The DNA here is from genome assembly GCA_963935595.1 of Schoenobius gigantellus. Lineage (NCBI taxonomy): Eukaryota > Metazoa > Arthropoda > Insecta > Lepidoptera > Crambidae > Schoenobius > Schoenobius gigantellus. The sequence continues at coordinate 20,780,834 of OZ012544.1, read as the reverse complement.
ATAACCAGGGTGATAAAAAAATAACCGTATATATTATTTTATTCAAATATGATACTCGAATATTCTATATTTTCATTTGATATATTATTTCATAGTATATATAGATTTTTTATTTGACAAAGTAATTCATTCATGCTACTAGTGACAGAAACGAATCGCTGCAAAACCGACTCCACGTAGTCTTGTTTGTCCTACCCCTAGAGTGTAATTCAAACCCGCGTAGGCGCGGAGGGGCGAGGCGGCCCGCGAGCTGAGGAACAGGTGGTTTTAACTTCGGATTGCTGGCCGGCTTCGCCGGCCATCCTCAACCGCGGCGGTGGGCGAAAACCATCTGTGACGATAAGCTCGCGTGGGACCGCCGGAGCCCCGCAGCGTCGGAGCCGTGACAGAAACCATGCATGTGCATGCTTGCTTGCAAGGTGCATGCTTGCTTGCGTGGTACATGCTTGCTTGCACTGTGCATACTTGCTTGCATGTTGCATGCTTGCTTGCATGTTGCACGCTTGCTTGCATGCTGCATGATTGCTTGCATGTTGCATGCTTGCTTGCATGTTGCATGCGTGCTTGCATGTTGCATGCAAGCACGCATGCATACTGCATGTTTCCTTACATTGCTGCATGCTTGCGCGCCTTTTATGCCTAGAGAAATTCTGCGTAATTGTATTGTTCGTTGTGATTAATATGCTAAACATTAATTATGCTTTGAAAAATTATGCGTCAAGTTGTTCTGTGTTTCGAGTTTATGGGTTTTAATACTTATTACAAATGATTTTCTGCCACACAATATTATGCTTATTACTATTCTGCTTCCTGATTATTATGCGTCTTGACGATTATTACAATCGAAAGTATGGAATATGATTTTATGACAATAATTTTTATGCCTAGAAATAGAGAGCCAATAACACATGGATTAATAATTAAAGTCGCTAATAAATACAAATAACTACACTCGTGGGCAAAAGTTTGGAATCAGTTACTTAAAATTGGTTGCGCGTTATCTTGAGTAGTTAATACCTTTTTAATAATCGTAAAAATGACATCATTTTAAAAGTTCAACTCTTTACTTTTAAACTGATACCGAATTCATTAACAACAAGCCAGTATTTATGGAGCCATTCCGCATTAAGTGAAGGTGTATCGAAAAAGACGTGTTTCAATTGTTTGATACGTCACGAGTTGCGACCTATTGACCCCCTATAAAAGCACCTGTTATCGGATTTTCTTTATCAGTCGACTTTCACACGTTGACCGGTACACATCTCCGCCACTTTTGACCCTTTACCTTGTACGACAATGGAGACAACACCTACAGAAGCAGCACAAATCGTAGCCCTATTGCAAGAAGGGCTCAGCCAGCGGGTTGTCGATCGTCGGCACCCATTGATTTACTACCAAACGTTTGGTAGTAAATCAATGGTCGGCACCACATAAGCCAATCCTGTGTTTCGAAAGTTTATAAGCGCTTTCGGGAGACTGGTGGCTTTATCCCGAGACCAAGATCTGGACGGCGCCGGTGCACATCGGAGAGGGATGACCGTTTTATGGTGTCAACCTCTCTCCGAAATCGGCATTTGAATGGTGTCGACGTCCATCAGGAGCTCCAAGATGTTCGTGGGGTAGCAGCCAGCGAGTGGACAGTTCGACTCAAGCAAGCGAATCTGACTCCAAAAAGGCCTGCCACAGGCCCGAAACTCACGGCAGCTCACCGACAAGCACGCCTTCAGTTTGCTCGCACCCATCTTGATTGGGAGGTTGAGCAATGGAGGCAAGTCCTGTTCTCCGACGAAAGCAGGATGTGTTTGCACGGTAGCGACAGAAGAGGACGGGTCTACAGGCGGCCTGGGGAGCTATTTGCACAGTGCTGTGTCGCTGAAACAGTGGCTTATGGAGGCGGCTCTTGTATGATGTGGGCCGGCATTTCCTTCGGTGGTAAAACCGAGCTTGTTTTCGTGCCTGGCGGGGGACGAGGAGGCGGTCTAACTTCGGACCGGTACATTTCCGATATTCTCCTGGAACATGTCGTTCCCTTTGCGGGATACATCGGTGATGACTTCCTCCTTATGCACGATAACGCTCGTTGTCACACTGCCCGTGTAACAACGGAATACCTCGAAGAAGTCGGTATTGCCACATTGGACTGGCCAGCGCTCAGCCCTGACTTGAATCCCATTGAGCACGTGTGGGATGAACTGAAGAGGAAGGTTCGTTCCAGAACTCCTGCTCCTTCATGTCTGAATGAGCTGAAATCAGCGTTGACTGAGGAGTGGGAAGGTATTCCACAAGAATCAATTCAGAAGTTGATCAGGTCTATGAAGAATCGTCTTGGAGCAGTTTTTAGGGCGAGGGGAGGGAACACAAAATATGGACACTTATTTTTAAAGATAAATAAAATTTTTATTTACTAATTTTTGTTGTTTTATTCATTCATTATTTTTCCCTATTTCCTTGTTTTCCTACCTCCTTCACTTAATCCGGGATAACTCCACAATTACGGGCTCGATATGAATTAATTTTATATCGATTTAAAGTGGACAGTTGCACCTTTAACATGATGTCATTTTTATGATTATTAAAAATTTATTTAGTAAGCAAGATCACGCGGAACCAATTTCAAGTAACTGATTCCAAACTTTTGCTCGCGAGTGTATATTTGTTGAATTCAATCATGTTTAATATCATGCCTTAGATAAGATATAAATATTCAAATTCAATTATACGATTCAATATAAACACTTTTACAGGAAGGAACTTATTGATAACAACCATGGTCTACCAATTGTTCGGAAATTAGGAGTGCATTCTAGAAGAACAGGTAAGAAACAGATTTCCTAACGGAAATCATTCTAGTTAAATAACACAAAAGAAATAAACAAGTTTTAAATGTCACTATTAATTGATGTAACGTTCGTACTTTGATGTTCATGGGCTTGAGAGTTTCATTGACCCAGTTCCTGAAGGTGTTGGCTTGGATTTCGACCCAGAGGTCCTCGTGTCCCTTTATTGCCATGCCCTTGGCAGCGGTGCCGGCGGTGCTCCTCGCCGCCAGCCCGGCCTGGGTGATGCGGCCGGCGGAGCCCTCGGCGGAGTGAGCCCGCACCCCTTGGTGCGAGACTCTAGTCCCGTCCATGTTTGTCCAGCCCACAATCAGCTCTTAGCGGCCCGTCCCACAATTTCCTTTGCACGAGTCGACGGCATCTGGAAATTGAACGAATAAGTTGAATTAAATTATTGTAAAGTTTTATTGTTTGGGGCATATTGGATGTTTTTATATAAAATTCATATCAAAGGAGATTATTATTTTGTTTCCTGACTTTACTTGACATTAACCAGTATACTTTACACGAGCAGAATTTCATACAGCTCAACTGATTTTCGAAACTGAGTTACCAATATACTCGTATTGTCATCAGCAACTTTTAGGTATATTGATTTGAAAAAAGCAGTATCAGTAAATATTAACTATAAACAATCTAAAAATACATTCCCCATTCCATCCATTTATACTCATACCATCAAACCTCATGAAATTCATGTTCATGCAAATCAAATTAGAAGCAATGACGATGACTCAACGCAGAAAATGAATGTTTATTGAATTATGTAGGTATATTTAGGACTGCCGTTAAGCTATCGGACCAGAGTTGTAATTGAGGAACGAATTAAATTCTCGAAATAGCAATTGTCTAGATAGCTAAATTTAGATTAATTGATAACCGCATCTGCAATCGAGGTGAGCGTAAAGCGTGAGTTATGACTGCATTGAGAGAGCCGTTTATAGTCTAGCAGATTAGACGGCGGAGTAGAACAGGTGCGTGGCGAGGGTTATACTATTATTTGATTTAGTTTTAGTGTTGAAAAATAATGTCATTATTCAAATAAGAGCATTCTTACGTCGAATAATATACTTCGTAAGACATACAAATATAATACCTAATAGATAATACTATATAATCATCATCACAGGTCATAAACGTCCCTCTCAGCTCGAGACTGAGCATGCTTGAGCGCGCCTCTAAAGGCTTGGATGCTATTAGTAGGTCCGTGTGTAGTATTCCATGATGTTATACTAGTCGTTATTATGGTTATGGTTATGTAACGACTTTCGAATCGCGAAACACGGAGCTGCAGCAGGTGGTTCCGACTGTCACTCGCCTCTGAACCTTGAATTCAACTTTATGTCCCAGGCTGTACTTATATCATTTCAGAAAAAAAAAAAAAATGGATGAATATTTTTAAAACATAATCTAATGTCAATTTATTGTAAACAGTTTTTTGTTTGATTCCCTTAGTTACCTATTCTAAAAATAAGTATATCCAGTAAAGGTATATTAAGTAAAGGTAGTATATCCAGTAAAGGTAGGTATTCACAATAAATCAAACCAGAACCACGGACCCCAGAACTGTTCTTATGCGCAAGTGGGAACAGATTTTACTCAAAGTCCTTTTCAAAAACGTTGTAGTTTTACCCACTTAATAGAATTGCAATTTAATAGGTCCAATAGAGACGCGTAAAGTGGTTTGTAAAGGTTCTTATTTTTCAAAGTAGTTTGCTCTAAATAATGCGTTCTTACTTGTACAAAAATGGAATGACATTATATTTTAGTAATTAGCTTCAATATCTCATATAAGCGTTGCCACAAACTGACTTTCTCATACTCGAGTGACCTGAATAAGGCCCTGTTTTACGAAGCATTGGTCTTTACGTTCGCGATCGTATTTAGACTAGGAATTCTATAAATGGGAATTGATGTATTAATTTTAGAAGTCAAAAACGATTATTTTGGAATAGCTAGTCAGTTCAAGCTGTTTCTTTTAATTCTATGTTATCGGTATTTAATTTGTGACGGTTCATTTTTATTTAAAAATTTGGAACCGAAATATTGTCACAATTGGAGGTGAATTATATAATATATGTTTTAAACCACAGAACATAAAATCCCTGTTCTCTACTTCCACATACTCGTACTATACAAATAAAAAAAATTGCAAAATACCTTGTTTGTCACAAAACCATTACTTCTGAACCTTTATATTAAATAAAATAAAGAAGAATAAAATCACTGATTTGCAAATGTCAGAGGTTGGATCATGATCAAGGAGATCATTTTTATAGAAATCATGAATACAATATTCTTATAAGGCAGATTATATACCAGAATTTGATTAGATGTCGAATTGGAAGGAAACAAATACGGGATAGGAGTTAAGCCCGAGTCGAGGTAAGTCAAGGAATCTGTGTAAGAGAATGGTACAAATATGTTGTTAAGCGCGAAACCCAAGAACAGTTGGACCGATTCAGTAAATCTTTAATTCATAGATTTGTTGGAATACGAAGAACGTCGTTTTTACGAGAAAAACAGGAGGATATAAGAACAGCCGAGAAAACACAAAAAAAAACAATTTTTTTCCAAACTTTTCCAGCCATGCCACGCCGCGGCGCCGTCGTCGCGTCGAACAAATTAATTGAAAAAAGTGCTTTGACAGAATGATGGCTTTATTAGGTATTTTAAATTTAGATATTATTAATAGTATTGCAGATATTATTGAGTTAATTTAAATCTCTTGGTTGATTTCGAGATCATGAAATAAAAGGTATTTCGTGAGTATGAAACATGAACTTTCTTAAGTTTTGATTCTATTATTTCGAATTTAACGTTCAATAAATAAAAAAGGAATCATTCTAGATTTAGATTTTCTTGAACATCAAGAACGTGTTTACAGAGAAGATAATCAACGTATTCTTCAGACATCCTTCTACCAACAACGATCGCTTAAAGATTTGGGGAGTAGCTAAGACTCTTAGAAAATAAGGTGGTTGCTATAACTACTCTCTCTGATATATTTACTACTACTTAAGAAGAGACGCCTGGGTAGCAATAAAGCCCTCTTTATTTCGAGTAGTAGTCACATTACACCTTTTTTTTCGGGGGGAAATGCGCACCCGCACCGTACCCTCCGTTGGCTAAACGGCGGGCATGTGTTGGGCTGGCCCGGTAGAGTGCCAGGCCGACCCACTAAAGCCCCCCGGTATTCGCCCTGCCCTTAGGGGCGCGCATGGTAAGGTCCACACTGCAACTACCACTACCAGCGCGCCCGGGCTAGCCCGACCGGCCTCCACAGCAGGGTCATTAGACAAGCATCGCTTGTGCGAATGCCCGCCTTCGCCTGCCTGTCCGTCTGCGGTGGATGGGAGCGGCTTGAGGATCATTCTCCCGCTCCCTCTCAGTGGCTTCCTTCTGCGAGATGACATCCTCGCAAAAGGAGGCTACAGCCCCCCATTCCATCTCGCCGCGAAGCATGGCCAAGACTATGCTCGGCAGTGAGAGCCTTCCAGCGCAGCGTTGAGTTCGCTACGCTGGCGCCGCCAAGCCGGGCACACCAACAGGGTGTGCTTGGCAGTGTCGTCGGGAGCATCTCAGTGATGACACTGCGGCGATTCCTCCCGACGCGCGACCCATTGCAAAGTCATATTACACCTGTCCAAATTAATATTTTGTAAGTAACCTAACCTCATGAAGCTAAGTATACTGTGTGCTTTAACAATAATTGCCTCCACTCGTTAAACCTTACTTTATAAGGGCTGATCTTCAATTGAATGTCGCTCTCGCTCTCCAAGTAGTCTAATTATTATACTTGAGAAGCTGTAGTGCTGTCGACCTGCCAGATCGGAATGATTTGCCTAGCTGCAGAATATACCCTGGCCAACCCGGCTACTTTTATATTCATAACATTTCTATAAGCGCAGTTCATTGTTACGGTATAAGTTAGTTTTTTTCTTGTACATCGTGTTCTTTTATTTTACCTTTTATATTTGAATAGTTTAATTAAATATATATTTTTTTTTCCTTTTTTTACCATTCCTTTGTTCTCTTGATTTGCCGTATCTTGCGTTATGTGAATAATCGAAGTATAAAAATCGGACAATGCAATAGGCTTTTTTTCCGGATAACAGCATTCATATGGTAATTAGACTGTACTTAAATATGTAAGGTATAGTTAGTTTGCACGTGTGCTTTTCAGTTTTAACGCCCGCTATTTGTATATCTCTTTTTTTCTCTTTTCTATCATCTCGAATAAGTCTTTCTTATTTTCTCTTCTTATGTGATCACAAAAGGGTGCTTTTTTCCTTTTTTGCCGCAGCGCTAAAGCGTCGATTAAAAATCGCTTTTATGAATAAGCTCTTACTCATGATACATTAACGGGCCCTCAACAGGCGGAAGGAGAGAGGGGTGTATCGCGACATCGGTGGATTACCTGGCCACTGAATCCATTATCCACCAGCGTACCTATCCAAGCCAGTAGACGTGCATGTTTGGTACTGGTAAATATTTTGTACATCTCAATAAGCCACATTGCAATAAATCCTTTGACTTTGATAAGTGGGCAAGACAGCCCATGCATTGGTATCATAGTAGATTATCCCGCCTAAAAAAGTATCCTAAATATAAAATCATCCCCTTGATTATCCTTTTGAATTCTTATGCGTGGTATCCACGTTATAGATTCAGCCGAGTATGTGCAAAGTTTTAAGTATTCTGAGGACGTATTGTCATGCAATGCATGATTGATGAGTCGAGCAGGAGCGTCGACGGAGAGTGCGCTTAAAGTGACTGGAATAAAGTTTAAATATACAGAAAATCAGCTTGTTAAGCGATAAGATAATCCGTATGCATCAGTTTCCGCCGTAGTTTATGAATGAATCAGGCGGGACCTATGTACCAACTCAAACACACTACAGTTGTGTGATCATTTGATATCGATAAAAAGAATCGCTGGGCATAGGCATAAAAACTGAAAATGAAAGTTAAAAACTAACTAAAACTTTTTTCTGGCGGTAAGATATAAAATAAAAATAGGTAAGAAATATTTTTATATCTATATCAATAAAAATGGATCTTCGAAATGTATGTACGCTTATAACTTTCGAACGACTGCACCAAATTGGATGATTCTTGGTTTTATGTATTCGTTATTGTTAGGACAAGGTTTATATAAAAGAAAATATTTGAAAAATTGTAACAGGTAAAAAATGAATTCAAAATATTTTCACGTAAAAGTGACGAACTTGACAGATTGACATTCAGGCTACTCCAAATCTATGGTTTCTTACACTGTTGTATTGTCAATAGGTTTTTTAGTATAAAACCCGTGCGGGACCGGGGCGGAGCAGCTAGTAATTATATAAAAATATTTGTAATAATTGTAATATTTATAATAATATTTATAATATAAAAACTATTTAAACTTAGTACGAGCAGTATTATATTATCTGTGGTACGAGTCAAAACTGTACAACATTATGCGACATTTCTACAGTTTAACAACATTGTTAAACTGTGATATTTCATAATGATTTTCATATTATGTGGCATTTCATTAAAAAAAAATTTTAAAAGTGATTCGTCGCTCCCTTGAAAGAATAATGAGATAGTGAAAATATACACAATTTGCGATATGACTGTATAATTGTAACTCTATGATGACTTTATGATTCGCAATAAATATATCAATAATTACCCACACAACTTTATTAACTCTTCTAGAAAGATAGTAATTAATGTTTTCAAATAAGTTGCGAGTTAAGATCATGTTCTTTATTCATGCAAAATTAAAGAATTAGCACGTTCATCAGACCGTTACGTATAAAAACTTCCAAGCAGACATGCTTACAACGGACACGGGCAAAAAAATTACCCATCAAGCGCAAGTTGCATGTTAATTTGAGAATAATTTTCATTTGTGCATCTTTTTGTAGGTAGTTGTGAGATACGGAGCCTTGGTTAAGGCGTGTGTGATTCTTATCAGCTTTGGAAATACAATAATGTACCACGTGTAATAATCAATACTATAATTATTATAAAGAGGAAAGATTTGATGGTTTGTTTGTATTGAATAGGCTTCGAAGCTACTGAACCGATTTTGATGAAAGTTGGTATAGGGATAGTTCGAGACCAGGGGAAGGACATAGGGTAATTTCCCTAAGGGAAAAAAAATCCCACGGGAAAACAAAAATAACGCGGGCGAAGTTGCGACCGGAAAGCTAGTAAATTATATTTATCTGTTGGTGCATTATCTTCTATTGACCCGGGCGGGCCATTTATGGTGCTTGTGAGCTTGATAATTAGTCAAAGTGAGAAACTCCCTTAGTTTTCACGATGCTCTTAATAGTATTGTACAGTCGGCAAGTTGTACAATCCAGTTTCATGTCATAAAACAACACAGCTGACTTTCCTTTGCAATAACATATTGATAGCTATCAAGTTAATCTTGACGATATTTTGTTTAATATGCGAAGTTTTGTCAAAACTGGTATACCACTTTCTTGGTCGACTGTACTATGGAAATTATTATTTAGATGACAAAGCCCTACTTTTAAAAAATTATATCTTATGATTTTCAAAAAATATGCTATCGATTACAAGAAAATTGTTGAAATCGGAAAATTTAGAACTGATTGTGACTATGTACATTAAATAGGAAATATAAAGTTAGTATTGGTAAAAAGTTGTTAGACTGCGATGAAATTGCTAATAAACACGAATAAAAACGTCAAACAAAGTTATGATGATTTCAAAAACTTTACAATGTGCTCTTCCAACTAGAAGAAGAAAGAGAGACAGTTGGCAATATGCGACGAAATTCTTTTATGATTTTTGGGTTCATTCCAACCCATATACATTCTATTGCTGAACACGAGCCTCTCCTTAGACGAGAAAGAACTGGTCTACAAAAAACGACGATGGCTCAATGGGTTGGTCTTTTGTTTCAAGTTTCCCATCTCTTCGCAGAGATATAAAAATTGGGACCATTTAAAAGGCGAAACCAAACCAGACTAAGGTCGCCGACTTTTATTATTTAAAAAAGCCCAGGTAGGACTCCACATGAAGTTTTCCTTGCACTTATGGTCCAGCGCTCAAAAATTCCAACGTCTTCCCGCTGAATCTATCCGACGCAGGGCTGTGCATCATCGGCGATCCGGCACACGGACGGCTTTGAGCCTTTTAGCCGCCGGAGAGATGATGGGACTCCGGGTGTGTTCTACCATCTGTACAATGGGGAGTATTCTAAGGAACTCTTCAAACTCATTCCTCCATAGCTCTTTCGGGTAAGTAGAGCTCACCCCAACCACACCCACATACTGGACGCCTGGCCCCAGTTTAACTTGCGGGTGTCTCTTTCATTTTTTCCTCGAATATGCAAATGAGCTCCCTCCTGAGGTGTTTCCAACGCGCTACAATACTTATAACATTCTTCAAACGGCGAGTAAATGGGGACGCATAAGTGGCACCCATGGTGTCGTAGATATCCATGAACACGATGATCATTAATCATCAGGTGGCTCGTCTGCTAGTTCGCTGCCTTTGATGGCATAAAAAAGATGTAATTACGGTAAACTCGACGGTATTCACTGGAAGAAAGGAAGCAAAGATACAAGTGTTCTATCTATCTATTAGGATCTGTCTATTAGTATGCTATGGGCTCTTTATTGTATACAAAAGCAAATAAAGAAAACATGTTATTTTTATTTTATAAAAAAGTGTTAGTGTTGAAATGTCAAGTCCACAGTTATATTACTCCTCAGTGATCAAGTCCTATAGGTGCTCCAAAATGTGCCTGATTTATTTATGATTCAAGTTAAACAAGTTCAAGTTCAAGTTAACTTCGTTAGCCCATGATGCTAAAGAGAAAGCCGATTTTTTAGGGAAACTCTTTGCATCCAACTCGACCTTGGATGACGGGGGACAGGAACCACCGACCATACCACGGTGCACGAGCTTAATGCCGGATATTCAGTTCCACCAAAGTTGAGTGCGTCAAGCACTAATCACCCTAGATATCCACAAGTCGAGTGGGCCTGATGGTATTCCTCCTATCGTGCTAAAGACGTGTGCTCCAGAGTTGGCACCGGTTTTAACGCGACTATTTCGGCTCTCTTATTCATCTGGCGTAGTCCCAACCTCATGGAAGACAGCTTTAGTGCATCCGATCCCTAAGAAAGGTGACCGCTCGAATCCGAAATAACAGGCCGATAGCTATAACCCCTTTGTTTTCAAAGATAATGGAATCACTAATCAACCGCCAGCTTCTCCGGTACCTAGAGGATCACCAGCTGCTTTCGTAGGGATCACAATACGGCTTTCGTAGGGGTCGCTCTGCTGGTGATCTTCTAGTTTACTTGACACATCATTGGGCAGAGGCAATTGAAGCGAAGGGGGAGGCACTGGCAGTTAGTTTGGACATCGCGAAGGCCTTCGATCGGGTATGGCACAAAGCGCTCCTCTCAAAACTTCCTTCATATGGGCTTCCCGAGAAATTATGTGGATGGGTCACTAGCTTTCTAGCAGACAGAAGCATTAAGGTCTTGATTGACGGTGAATGCTCAGACCCAATGTCTGTAAATGCTGGTGTCCCCCAAGGATGTGTGCTTTCATCTACACTATTCCTTATGCATTTCAATGATATGCAGCAAATCAGCAGCATTCATTGCTATGCAGACGACAGCACGAAAGACACCTTCTATAACGGCCGTGCGAACTCTTCTCGGGAAAACGTCATTGAGTGCCGGAATAAACTTGTGTCTGAAATCGAAACTTCATTAGAGAAAGTCTCTAACTGGGGTCGACTTAATTTAGTCCATTTCAACCCCTCAAAGACACAGGTTTGCGCGTTCACCGCAAAGAAAATACCATTTGTCGTATCTCCTCGCTTTCAGGGCATTCCCCTAACTGCATCAGCCAATATTGGGATCCTTGGTGTCGACATATCGAGCGAAGTCCAGTTCCGTGGCCACTTAGAGGGTAAAGCTAAATTAGCTTCTAAGAAGCTTGGTGTGCTCAATAGATCGAGACAGTATTTCACTCCGGCGCAACGCCTTCAGCTTTACAAGGCGTTCGGCCTCATATGGAATACTGTTCTCATCTTTGGGCTGGGGCACCCCAATACCAACTTCTCCCACTGGACCGCATTCAACGGAGAGCGACACGAATCGTCGACTGCCAGGAAATTTCAAATCGGCTTGATACCTTGGCGCTGCGTAGAGATGTCGCTTCGCTATGCATCTTCTATCGTATTTATTACGGGGAATGCTCCGAGGAATTGTTCGGACTTATACCTGCCGCCTCTTTCCGCCATCGTTCCACGCGGCAAAAAATCCATGCCCATCACTTAGATGGTTGTCAGTCCACAACTGTGCGTTTCTCTCGAAGTTTCCTGCCTCGCACAGTCAAACTTTGGAACGAATTGTCGCCTGCGTTATTTCCGGACCGATACGACTTTCAAACTTTCAAAAAAAGAGCGTATTCCCACCGCAAAGGCCGGCAACGCACTTGTAACTCCTCTGGTGTTGCGGGTGTCCATGGGCGACGGTAATTACTTACCATCAGGTGATACGTCTGCTCGCTTGCCCCCTATCCCATAAAAAAAAAAGTATTATTTTTATTACACTTGAACCTAAATACCTCAGTAGCAAATAAGTATTAGCAGGACGTGTAGAGTTGAGTCTAAGATGAACTTACTTCCTACATTGATTGAGTCAAGAAATTTTGATAAATCTCACTAGATTCTTAAGTTTCTAGGATCTTAAATACCATATTTTCGGGGCACATTATAGCCTTAACAGAAAGTATCAAAAGCGAGGTGATTTGTCAAAACTTGAAGGCAGCGCGCAAAATGTTCCCACACTATTATTACTTACAAATTGTAACAATAGCCGCGGTGACAGTTTAATTTCCGTAACATATGTAATGGTTGATAGAAGCTAGCTTAGTCAAGTCGTTCTGGATCTTAATGGGCTAAGGTGGTCAAAGGCCTTAATCAAGAGTTTGAACTCAGTTTGTAAGAACTCTTTTGTTTCTAAGAACTTAGAGAAAAAATAATTTATTAAGGGCATGGTGTTGGCAATAATTCATTAAATAAAGTTATTTTTATTGTTTATATTATATTTTTATTTAAAAAAGTTTATTAATAATAATGGCAAGAGCTTTGTTGTGGAATAAGTCTAGTTCATAATATGAGATATATTTATTGAATTTAAAACTTATTTTCCGTAGAAGAACTGTGCTGCAATACGTTATTCTTCTGTGTCATACTGGTGTGACAAAATCGTGTGACAGAGAGTAATCCCCCGTTAATTTTTGGCACCTCAGATTTGCTGAAATTCACGGAAAAATTAATAAAAAAATATTTTAAAACTTTGTATGTATTTCCACAATTCCTGGTTTGAAATTTGGTCACATGTTCATAAAATGACTACCTTTTTAAATTCATACAGTTCTTATAATTTTACCTTTAACATCTAAATGTATGTTACTATTTCATTGTGTTTGCTCATCAATGAGGTAGGCAATAAACAGTGAGCGGTCGTAACACAATCTAGTGAGCAATATTTCTAGTTACTGTGCAAATTGAAGTTCAGTGTTCAGTCGCAATATGGAGCGACAAGGTAACGAGGTGGCGAGCGTAATTAAAACTTTTGTATGTAGTGGTTAGGTTGGCATATTGTGTGTTGGTACACAGCGGGTACTGTTGGCTACAATGGTAGCCGTATAGTTCGATGTCTTGATATTTTTATACAAAATGTTGACTATCTATACTAATATTATAAAGCTGAGGAGTTTGTATGTTTGTTTGTTTGAACGCGCTAATCTCAGGAATTACTAGTTCGAATTAAAAAAATCCTTTTGTGTTGGATAGTCCATTTGTCGAAGAAAGCTTTAGGTAATATAACATCACGATATTGTTATTTTCGGACATCCACGCGAACGAAGTCGCGGGCACGGCTAGTCTATACTTACTGATATTATAAAGCTGAAGAGTTTGTTTGGTTGAACGCTCTAATCTCAGGCACTATACTGATTCAAGTTGAAAAAATCATTTGTGTTGGATAGTCCATTTATCGAGGAAGGTTATATGCTATGTAACATACCACGCTACGACTAAAAGGAGCTGAGTATCAATGAAAAATGTTGCCAAAACGGGAAAAAAATATATGGCGAAACGTAGTTCGCGGGCACAGCTAGTATATGATATGGCAGTGGAATTACTGGGTACCGTGACTTTTCATCTGATCTCACAAGTTGGCAACGTACACTGTGGTTCTTGTGGGAGTTGCAGTTTTGTGCGAATCTCACAGGAGCCAGAGGTATGATGATGATGTATGATGATGTGACTGTTACCACTTACCATCAGGTGCGCAGTTTGCTTGTTTGCCAACTTATAACAATAAAAAAAATAACAAGCAGGTTGGGCACCTTGATGGCAAGTGGCTACAGTTACGTATAGTGCATGTGGTTCTGGTAAAATTCGCAAATCTGCGTTATAGGAACGACATCATGCAATGCCAATTTGTAACATCGAATGCTTAAAAATGATGAAAATAAATCGGGTTAGAGTCCTGCTCGAGACGAAATTTTTTCTTGTACTTATTTGATTTATTTTCAACATTTTCTCAAAATATTTAGCATTTTAAAATAAAATGCAAAGCCAAAATCATATGCTAATTCAAAGTTACTGCCTTTCCTACCTTCCCTTCCTCAAACCGAAACACAGCTAAGCAAGTATAGGGGGTATTGGGTAGGTGCTCAGGCTCACCCATGCATTCACTGACTTCACTTAACCCTACATTAGGCGCGTGGGGTGTCATACACCCCAGAGCTAGTTTCCAGGCTTATATTTTTTTTAAATAAGAGATTATGGCGCTGCTCTTCTCGGTAGTTTCATAAACAAGTGTTATGTTTTGGAATTTAGTTGCGATAATCGTTCAGATGTGAACGGTTTGGGAACCAAGGGCAGAAAAACCAAGATTGAATGCTCTAAGTACCGCGGCCCAGTGCGGATTGGTTGACTTCACATACACCTTTGAACTACTTCGCAGATGAATGCAGGTTTCCTCACGATGTTTCCTTCACCGTAGGAGCGTCAGATAAATGTACATATGAAATTCGTGAAACGAAAAACACATTGGTACATGGCAGGATCGATCGCGGGCCTCCCAATTCTACTCGGAGCACAGTCCAGTGCCGAGGCCACAACGCCACCGACGATATAATATACGTACGTATAGATATAATTAAATGATTTTTTCACAAAAAGCCTATTTCTTTAACATACCCTGACTGCTCACTATATTATACAGTAGGTACACCGTCATCATCATACAGCTATGTATAATGTTATTATAGATATATCGTAGGGATTATATTATTATGTAGACAAATGAAAAAAAGAGTTCGAGATATTACTTAATAACACAGGCATCATTGTTGAAACGATACATGAAAAAAACAACGCTCAAGAAACATTCATTCTCCCGAAAGTGTGGTTGCACAATATTTTGCCAAGACATTCCAGCCCGTCTTGTAAGACAAACAAAAAGAATGAGTTCAATGGTACTCCACTACCCTAATTTAGATTGACCGAGTGCAGCGTCGGCGGAACATTGCCAAATGAGAGTGGGGTCCAACAAATCCCAAATGTGATTGTAGCGTTTCGCCCTAAGGGATCTACAAAGTCGTTTTTACCTAATTACTTACACATCTTTTTATCTTATAGTGTTCTTTTACGTTGTCGGGAATATTCAAGGCTAGCCGGTCCTAGAATTAATCATTAGGGCAGCAATTCGCGGGCACAGCTAGTATTATACAGAGTGGCATGTTAAGATTGGTCAATATGGGCAAGTCTGTAACTATAAGCCATACAAAGATCTGTTCTTTAGAACCCTGTCATCATTTTTAGTGACTACAAAAACGGTATACATAAACTTGTGCTCAGTTCCGGAATCAAACCCGGTCATATTGACAAATAAAACGTACAGTATTTCTATTGGGATATCGATTGTGTGGGATATAAGCAGTAAATGTAACTATAAAACATGGTATCTAAAACGAAAAAACCGACTTCAAAAACACCGAAAAGTTTAAAATAATATAAGAATAGGTACAGACATCACACTTCTATATTGAAGTCGGTGCCAAACGATGATCCCCTAGAAAGTCTTAAAATTTGTCACCGACTTGTGATGTTGTCTGTATTCTTCCTACTCGTATTCTTATATTATTTTAAACTTTTCAGTGTTTTTGAGGTCGGTTTTTATTTTTTGTAAAATATTTGTTATTTTTTTAGTGAATGAAATCTTTTTAGTTTTCCTCGATTTTCTTGAGATTCCATCATCAGATCCTGACTTTAGTGATCTTGGAACCACCCCAGGAGTATACTCTATCGAATACAAAAGGAATTTTGAAAATCGGCTTACAATTGGCGGAGTAATCGCGTAACATACACACAAAACACGTTGCACACACCTTAAACTTTAACAGCCTTACAAATAAACGTGGCATAAAGTTAAACTCGAGAATAAATTAAGAATAAGCAAAATGTCTACAAATAAACCAACAATAACTTATACTGAGTATAACATTGACATTTCTATTGCTACAAACGTTATTCCGAAGTTATAGCAGCCCGCACCCTTGTATAAACCTAGTATAACTCGATTTCCCTCGATTTTATAACAGACTTCGAAAAAGGAGGAGGTTCTATGTTCGACTGTATTTATTTTTTTATGTATGTTCACCGATTACTCCGCCATTTGTAAACTGATTTTCAAAATTCTTTTTGTAATCGAAAGAGTATACTCCCGTGGTGGTCCCATTGTCACCATGTCATGATCTGATGATAGGATCCCATGAAAATCGAGGGATTGAATTTCATAGGCACATCCAACGTGTTTCATGTTTTTGCTGAAGATGTCCAGGTATTTGCATCTAATAGTCATCAATCATGTTACTGAGCTGATGATGGAAGGTTTCTGGTAGGTTAGGAGTTCGGAAATAACACTTTCAGTACTGTTTAGAGCGAAAGACGTTTTATTTTAAGTTGTTCTGGTGTTTGCCTTGGTTCAAATTCTAAAACGCATGTATTCTAAACTAAAAAGATTTAATAAAATATATTTATAAAAAAATAAAACCGACTTCAAAAACACCAAAAAGTCACAAATAATTTTAGAATACATACAACATCACAGTTTTATATTGAAGTCGGTGCCAAGCAATGATCACCTGGAATGTCTTAAAAAATTAAAAGAACAATTAATATACCTACTTAGTTACTTTGGCACCAACTTCAATATAAAACTGTGATGTTGTATGTATTCTAAAATTATTTGTGACTTTTTGGTGTTTTTGAAATCGGTTTTATTTTTTTGTAAATATATTTTTTTTCAATCTTTTTAGTTATTTTTTTTTATGGGATTCCATCATCAGATCCTAACTTTGGTGACCATGGGACCACCCTTGAAGTATCCTCTATCGAATACAAAAATAATCATCAAAATCGGTTCATAAACGACGAAGTTATCCGCGAACAAAGATAAAAAAAAATAAGTATTGAGAAACCTCCTCAAGTCGGTTAATAAAAAATTTTTAAATTAAACGGTTGATAAAAAATTTTAAGTTTTATTTCATATCTTAAAACCACAAATAAATAAATTAAATTTTAATGCAAATTCACTACCCAAAGATACAAAACGCATTTGTTTTTTTAGATAGAGAATACTTCTGAGGTGGTCCTATTGTCACCAAAGTTAGGATCTGATGATGGGATCCTAGGAAAATCGAGGGAAACTGTTAAATTTTATTGTTTCATCCGATGCTATTCAGGTATTTGCGTCTGGTTGTCACGGACAACCGAGCTGATAATTGAAGGATCCTTCACTTTTAGGAGTTAGAGGTTAGTTTTTTCAATACAATAGGCACATATTAACCATTTGTCGTTTGCTCTCAAGTAACTTCGGTGAGCTAGTAATAAATTGACTAAAAAGTAAAAAAATACAAAAAACAGAAAAGAATGATCTTATAGAAAGTCCTAAAATTTGGCACCGACTTTCAAAAACGAAAATTTAGTGATGTCTGTATTTTTATATAATTTTTAGCTTCTAAGCGTTTTTGAAGTCGGTCTATATTTTTTGTAAAATTTTGCTTTGCCGTGTCATTGACGCTGCCGGCTGGCGCCGTGCTGTTTTTTTTTCTACGTGCTAAAAAAGCGTTTGACCACTATCTCGCCTGATAGTAAGCGCCGAGGTAGTCTATGATGTAGCACGCTCTCCTAGATAACTGACTGACTGACTGTTCACTCTAAAAAGGTTACAGGGGAA
Organism: Schoenobius gigantellus; assembly: GCA_963935595.1. Classification (NCBI taxonomy): domain Eukaryota; kingdom Metazoa; phylum Arthropoda; class Insecta; order Lepidoptera; family Crambidae; genus Schoenobius; species Schoenobius gigantellus. The sequence continues at coordinate 20,762,683 of OZ012544.1, read as the reverse complement.
AAGTATAGCCAACTGCCACCACTTTGAGGTCATTTTTTTACCCTACTGAATTTTCAATATCGTTTGCAACATTCTATAAGTTTTTCAATGTTTTAGCGAACGTTTTTTGTTCATAACTGAAACTACAATATGGAGATAGAATAATATTTACTGAAATAAATGTCTCTCTTAAAAATATTAATCAATCAAATTAAGTGTTGTTAATTACTAATTTGTAAACTAAAATCATCACAACAAACGAAAACCTTTACTAATATTATAAAGCTGAACAGTTTCGTTTGTTTGTTTGGTTGAACGCGCTAATCTCAGAAACTACTGATTCAAATTGAAAAATTCTTTTTGTGTTGGATAGTCCATTTATCGAGGAAGGCTAGGCTATATAACATCACGCTACGACTAATAGGAGCTGAGCATCAATAAAAAATTTTGCAAAAACGGGAAAAAAATGTACTACGACATGTTGTTATTTTCCGACATCCTGCACGCGAACGAAGTCGCGGGCACAGCTAGTATAAAATAAACAAAAAGTACTCTTAGATGGATCAATACCGGTAAGTTCAGTGGTTTATTAAATAAAATAAATGATTAAAATTATAATTATTACTGAATAAAGGTATATCACAAGTTAGGTAGGTATACGATATTCAAATCTTTTTTTAACCGACTTCAAAAAAGGAGGAGGTTCTCAATTCGATGCGTATGTTTTTTTTGTGTATGTTACGCGATTACGCCGCCAATTGTGGACCGATTTTCAAAATTATTTTTGTATTAGATAGAGTAAACTCCAAGGGTGGTCCCATGGTCACCAAAGTAAGGATCTGATGATGGGATCCCATGAAAATCGAGGAAAACCCTTAAATTTTAAGGTATGTCCAACGTGTTTTGTATGTATGTTACGCGATTACTTCGCAAATTGTGGATCGATTTTCAAAATTCTTTTTGTATTCGATAGAGTATACTCCTGGAGTGCTCCCAAGGTCCTGACCAAAGTCAGGATCTGATCATGGGATCTCATGAAAATCGAGGGAAACGCTAAGTGTATTATTAGGGTTTCTTTCATTAAAAAGACTTCAATATAGAAGTGTGATGTTGTCTGTACCTATTCTTACATTATTTTTAACTTTTCAGTGTTTTTGAAGTCGGTTTTTATTTTTTGTAAAATATTTTTTATTCGTATAATAAGGTCAATCTATTTTTGTGATCATATACAAATCATATAGTTGTGCTACGTGATAATACAAAATTAAAGAATCATTTTTAAGTAACTAAATAGAAATGTCGTATTTTAAAAAAGTATAGCGATGCAAGTCGTGATAAAGTATAAGCGACGGAACCACCCAGCCCAGCCCTTACCCATCCCATGACTAATTAATGAGATTCATAATGTTTCGTTTTGCGCATTCAAGTTATATAATGAGTAAGAAAAAATTTCCTCTAGACTCTAGAGGATTTTTTTTTTTTTTTTTTTTTTTTTTTTTTATGGATGGCCCGGCAAATGACCTCCTCCCGCCTGATGTTAAGCGGTGAAAGAGGCCCAAATGAGTTGACAGATAGAGTAGGGACGACATCCACTCTCCTACCTGCCCGCCCCTTGCCGGCCCAAAAGATGCTTTTTCACGCCTCTTTTGAAGGAACCCATGTTGTAGGATGGAGGAAACACGTGCGCAGGTAGAGAATTCCAAGTGTGGGATGAACGACAGAAGAAGGAATCTTGGAATTTCTTGGTACGGTGTGAAAAGGAGGACACAGTGTACGGATGACTCCGAAGGCCCTTACGCGTGTTTCTGTTAAGGAATGGAGAGGGAGGGATAAGGTTAAAGAGCTCCTCAGAGCATTCCCCATGGAACATTCGGTAAAAGGCGCTAAGAGAGGCGATGTCACGACGAAGTTGTAGAGGCTCGAGGGTGTTAGTTGCCTCTACATCGCCAATTATGCGAATAGCGCGACGCTGCAATCTGTCCAGAGCATCGAGGAGGTACTGAGCGGAGCCGTCCCAAAGGTGCGAGCAATATTCCACGCAAGACCTAACCTGAGTTTTATACAACAAGCATAGTTGGTCCGGCGCAAGATACCTACGCACCTTGTTCAGGACACCGAGTTTCCGTGAGGCAGTAGTTATAACGGATTCGATGTAGTCTCTGGGGTTCAGATCGCAGCGAATGTTCATTCCGAGCAAGGTGATGTTGCTCTGTGTATGAAGGGTTGTGCCCTGAAGAGAAGGAAGGGGGAGGAAGGGCGACCTTTTCGCCGAGAACACGCACACCTGTGTTTTCTTAGCATTGAACTCAACAAGATTGTTGGAGCCCCATTCGGAGACGAGGTCCAGCGTCCTGTTGAGCTCAATGATAAGATTCTGCCTTTCCCTACCAATATCACCACGAGCAGCCCCCGAGGCTCCGTGATATCCCCCATGCACTGTACTGTCGTCTGCATAGCAATGTATAGCTCCCAAGGAAAGCATATCATTGATATGCAGAAGAAACAATGTGGGGGATAGAACGGAGCCTTGCGGAACTCCAGCGTTCACTGCCACGAACCGCGAAGCGCAGCCGTCAACGACAACGCGAATTCTACGCTCGTGGAGGAAGCTGGCAATCCACGTACAGAACTGCGCGGGTAATCCGTATGCCGGAAGCTTGGAAAGAAGAGCCTTGTGCCAGACTCTATCAAAAGCTTTGGCGATGTCGAGACTAATAGCCACCGATTCGCCGCGCTTATCGATAGATTCACCCCATTTGTGCAAAAGGAACGCTAGAAGGTCACCTGTTGACCGTTTAGGACGAAACCCATACTGTCGGTCATTAAGTAACGAGTGACCTTCCAGGTAACGGATCAGCTGTGTATTAAGGATCCTCTCCATGATTTTACACAAAATGAAAGTGACGGCTATAGGACGATAGTTAGCCGGATCAGAACGATCTCCCTTTTTGGGAACCGGCTGGACATTGGCCTCTTTCCAAGATTTCGGCACACAACCAGCAGAGAACGACAGACGGTATAGACGCGTAAGGACCGGAGTCAACTCCGCTGCACACTTCTTAAGAACAATCGCAGGAATGCCGTCTGGTCCACTTGCTTTTCGAGTATCGATCGACTGGAGCTCCGCCCGCACATCACGCTGTCTGATACGGATATCGGGCATGGTGCTGCCACAATGGGACAGTTTCGGAGGTTGTGTACCACAGTCATCGACACGGGAATGAGCCGCAAAGAGTTTTGCCAGGAGGTCGGCTTTCTCCTGCGGCTGATGAGCAAGTGAGCCATCGGCAAGTCTCAGCGGTGGCAGCGAGGGTTGGCAGAAGTTTGATTGCACAGCTTTGGCCAGGCGCCAAAAAGAACGGCTACCCGTAGGGTGCGATAGCAGTTCCTGGCCCACTTGTGCAATGCGCTGAGCATCCGCTCTAATGTAAGCCCTCTTACATAACTTGGTGGCATTATTGTAGGCTGTTTTCAGTAGGCTTGTATTGGGATCCTTAGATGCTCGGCCTCTGATCCAAGCGCGGTAAGCCAGCTGTTTGTTTTCAACAGCAGAGGCGCACTCGCGATTGAACCAGAGGTTACGTCTGCCTCTACTGACGAGATTGGAATGCGGAATATAATATTCCATTCCTAGTATGATCTCGTCAGCAACAGAGGTAGCGCAGGAGTCCGGATCCATCCTATTGAAACAGCGCTGCCACCAAGGAACAGATGCGTAATAATCCCGCATACCGTCCCAATCTGCTGACGCATAGTGCCACAGACGGCGTGCTGCAACCACAGGCGACGGTCGTGACGCCTGAGGCACTGAGACGGATACCAGGCAGTGATCCGAAGATCCTAGTGGAGCTCGAACCACCACCTGATATCCGTCAGGGCGATTTGTCAACAGAAGGTCCAATAAAGAGGGCGCTTGACCGATAATATCTGGTACCCTGGTGTTCTGGGTGACCAATTGTGTCAGGTCGTGCGTGAGAGCGAATGCGTGGGCAGTCCTACCCGCATGGTCAGTTTTAGAGGAACTTAACCACAACTCGTGGTGAGCATTGAAGTCCCCTAAAAACACCAGCTCGGCGGAAGGAAATCGCTCCTGCGCGTCATCTGCCACCCGACTTAGATGTTCAAAAAGTCGAGTTGTCTCCAAGTCACCACGATGGGAACGGTAGACGCAGACGTAGACACGGCAATGAGTGCCAAAATCGACGTGTACCGCAAGGATGGAAAAGGAAGGTTCCTCCAAACAGCGCAGGCGACGACAGCAAACGTCCGCCCGGACGAACAAGCAAACACCAGCCTTCGCCTTGAAGGACTCCTCAAGAGCGTAGCCGGGGTAATTAAGGTAGCCTGTATCGGCCGGGCAGATAATTTGCGTCTCCGTCAAAAACAGCATTGCTGGACGGGCTGTCTCGAGATGGTGGTGGACAGCTAAGAGGTTAGAATGGAGCCCGCGGATGTTAGCGAGCCCCACCTCGAATAATGGTGTTTTGGTGGGATAATGCACCGCTGTACGACCAGTCTTAATATTTTGCGCTGCCATAATTATTGGAGTGAGAGGCGTGAAACTGAGGTGTCCTTGCTGCGCTTCGCATAGTTAATGTGTGGAGGCCTGTTTCGCCAGGGAACAGCCGACAGCTGATTTGCGCTGACCCTCCGCACGGAAGGGCCCCCGAACCCCCCCGGAAGTGGCCGCCGGGACCCACCGTCCGGTCACCAACCGGCACGACGGACCACCCCGAGATTATGCGTGGCATGGTGGGGCAGCCTCACGGACTGGTTAGGTCCGCTTGGGCCCCTGTACTATACCACGGGCGGCCAGCGGAACAGCCGTTTCTTCGGGTCTTCCTGGGCGGAGGGTCAACGCAGTCAACCTGGCACTGGGTCGACGGAAGCCCGCACAAACCATACGAATCGCAGCAACGACCCCTCAAGCTCTGGCTGTGCGCAGACTGATCCCGAAACGCGGACAAAAATGGCCACTTGACGGGTTTTACATCATGCGCACGGTGGTCGCTAGCCAGTCGGGTTTTTCAAGCCCTACCACCAGAAGTTGGTCACTCGATTAGCACCACCCGGGGATCACGTGTAGGGTCTCGAGGGTAAAACCTACGGACGTGAGCGACTCCAATCCCCTTTTTTTCTCTAGAGTCTGGAGAGCTTTACGTTTTAAGACTTTATTTTATAGAAAATACAGTCTTGAAATATAAAGCTTCATGAGCTCTTTTTTTACAAAAAACTACTTGAGTAGCTCGCCTGTGTCTTTATCACGAAACGAGCGGCACATATTATATACGCTTAACGAACCCACCGCCGACTGCGCAACAGCTATCAGAACTTATTGGAGTGATTACAATTTCAAACGCCCATGTGCGAAATTTATTCCGCGTTCATAGCCGCGTGTGAATGCTAAATAGAGAATAAGCCACAAATTGGGAGTCGAGCGAAACGGCATAATGAGCATGTGTTGCGAAACTGAGTTCCAATACAAAGTTACAACTTAAATTCGACTCGTTAAACTATTACCGGGTAATCAGAGCTTACTGACGCATAATCTATATCGTCATGCATTCGGAGATAGAATAGGTGTGTGTATATAGATGATTTAAATTTGCATTTAAGCAGTTTATGTAGAGTTTGTTCCCATTTTCTCGGAAATTCAGTAAAGAAAACGACTTATTGAAGGCAAAATGTCAGAATACTTTTGTTGCCACTCAAAACATTAATTATTTTTTAAAAGATGTAGCGATGCCAATAAAATCCAGTGTTAAGTAGGTACTAAGTTGGTTTGGGCTAAAGCTTTTATTCTAAGAGTTGGGCATAATTTTTTTAAAATGGTTTTGACTAAAGTTCGCGTCGAAAGGCATTATTAGTAACGATATCAAACAAAATTAAATCCTTGTAACGATGAATATTGTATAACTCGCATTATAGTAACGACTTATGAATAGTGGTATTTATAAGTGTAAAATATAATTATGACCATCACGGAATCCCAAATATATTCTCGAGGTCTTCATTTAAGCTTAGATCATCCTTATTTGCCCTACATTAGGCAGACATTATAAACGTGTAATGCCTTCATTACTTCTCGAAAGCGTTTTTATTTTCAACAGCAGTATTTACTACGCCGTGTAGGTGGCTACGTTAATATTGATTTAATATATTACGAAGTGAGTATCTGCTTAAATAAATCTGTGGGCAGTTTAGTGATAATATTCGTCACGTCTATTTTAGCTGCTGTTATGTCATTTGCGCTTCGACGCAAAGCCTATGTGCGCGTGTACAGAAGATGCGCAAAGTATTTATGGAAATAAGGTAAATAGTTCATCGCAGAAGGTAAACATGTTTTAAAACAGAATAGTCAATCGATTGTGCGTGTTTCATAGCTACATGATTTGCATTTGTGATGAATAAGCAACAACAATATGCATAGGGACGGTATCATTTACATATTTTGTAGCACACTGCGAACTATTAAGCTGGAGCCTTGCAACAGGCTTCCTTTTATGACGTAGGGATTCCCTAGTTACTGGATTACGGCTTGGAGTTTGCGAAATGAGAGAAATTCGAAGTCAGTGAATGGAACCTCTATCTTTAGAAGTAATTTTGAAACGCATGTATATATATATACATATTTAAAAAGAATGAAAATTGAGGGATAAAAAATATATTCAGATGTCAAAAAGTTCTGACGGTTAAGAAAATAAAAACAAAAGTACATTCTCTATAGGGCATAAAAAATAATTTGATTTGTTGCTGTATGTGTATAGACATTAATGTATTATAGATAGATAGATAATTCTATTTTTAATAGTTGGGACTCTAGAGATTACTGTAAATAATAAAGTTGCATACCTGTAGTATGCAACTCTATTATTTACAGTAAGAAACTTGGATTTATAATGAAAAGTAGGTATTTTATAAGTAAAGATAATATATGAATCACTTCCGATGCATTAGATTTTCGGAAAAATAAAGAGAAGGCTCTACAATCATATGACTAGATTTTAACAATTTGTTTGATTTATTTAATATTAAAGGGTCACTAACACTGACTTTAGACTGTATCACCTAATAACGTTAAGAGTTCATTGAAATCAATCAATTCGTATGATCAGTCGATTTCTTGAGGAAATTGAGCCACTACTTCGACCAACCTGTCTTCATGTCTGCGTCGGATATTGCTGTCGTCAGACCAATAAACACTGCTACAGCAATATCCGATGCCGCTGCTGTTTTGATATAATTTATAATAAGTATTTCTACGATAGCATCGAACAATACCTACATTATTACAATGTCTACTGCGAATTTCTGAAGAATCGATTTTTTACATATTTTCTTAATTTGTATAATAATTGTGTGTCACGAGAATAAAATATTTATTATTTTAATTACAATATTTATTGTACACTTCTCAGCTAGCCACAATAATGTCATGAAGTTATTACGTAGATATACGTAGATTTTCTTTTACTATAATATAAATTTAATGGGCATTCTAGAGCTATAAATAATTTTAAAGTTTTTTATAAAACAAGCTTTTATTGTATTGCATTGTCAAGCTCAATCGGAAGCCGGGAAGTGGGTCAAATTTAGCTTGCAAGATTTTATTCAACACGGGACAGGTGAAAGTAAATAAAAGCTTGTAAAAATCTAACATAGCTTGTTCTTGGAACTTTATGACATTCGTGTTGATAAGAGGAGTTATATCGGTTTGAATCGTCATTAATTACGATATCCATCGTATTCCATATACAAAGTGAGTCTTCATAATGTGCACATATTAAAACGAGGGACCAATGTTTATTTTTTTTGTATTTAAAAACTGTTCTCTTCTAACTGACTCTTTACGACACGATAAAACAAACGCATTTAAATTGTACCGAAGCCTAAGTAGTACCTAAGCCTTCGCATAAAATGAAAATTGAGGCAATTTTTTTGTAAATTTTTAAACAATTTGTAAAATTCCTCGATAAAATGCTGTTATCAAACTTTTTTATTATTTTTAATCATACTACATGGTATAAACTACGTAATTATACCTACCTTATCGTATACTTTATTGTAGAGAACAATCATTCTTCAAAATACCATTTTTAAATTTTAATAAATTTTTTGTCTATCAAATTTAGGAAACTATCCCTCATTTTAATAATTATGTCTTCGTGGGCAACTGAGCCCACACACGACTCATCCCGCGGGCTCAATTGACACTTTTTATTTTGTTGGGGGCGACTCAACCCATTAATTTGCCATGGGGTCTACTCAGCCCGCGGGCTTAGTTGACACCAGTTCACTGCTATATGGTCTACTCAGCCCAATTAGGCGAAAAATGTTTACGAAAGAACAGGAAGGCAGTGAGAAGGGGCTTGGAATTCTACTTCATTACACGAAAACTACAATAAAGTATTATTTTGTGAGAGTCAGGATGGCGGGTGAACCAGAACGGATATCAAAAACATATATAGAAAAAATGTACTACTTTGAACCACTTATTAAAAAAATTGTACCATTCTGTAAAAAAAATATAAAATTAAAATACACCCGGCGTTTTGACTGTCGGACTGTGCCACTTGTTCTTGCTTTTTGTCAAATTTCATGATTCTAGTCTAGGTCAAGGGGAAGTACCAATATCCGGTTGCACAAACATGGTTACCGCTTAACAAAAACCAATTTAAATATTTAAAATATGTTTAATTTTAAAGTCTGACAAACGTAACAAACCATCTTAATTGAAATAAAATAATAATTCCTTCTTCATGAGTTCGTGAATTAGTCACGTACGAGAACGAACAACACGTCACCCCTACATACAAGGTGGCCCATTTAGATCGGTCAGTATGGGAAAGCCTGAAACTATAAGACATAGGAAGATCTGTTCTTAGGGACCACGACATCGATTCTAGTGACAAGAAAAAATGCATTCATATATTTAAAAAAAACTTACTCAGTAGGTACTCAGCTCAGGAATCGAACCCGGGCGTTTTGAAAAGTAAAACTAACAATACTTACTATTTTATTTAGATATCGATTGTGTAAAAATGGGTTGTGTGTTGTGATTAAATGACCCGCAGGCTGAGCTGACCCTATAGCGGTAGACAGTGGTTAAATGAGCCCACGGGCTGAGTTGACTGAGTGGTCCGAGTCGCCCCCAACATAAACAGTAGCGGTCAACTTAGCCCGCGGGATGAGTGGTGTGTGGGCTGAGTTGCCCACGAAGGGATAATTTATGTGTACATTTTGAAGACTCATACTATATTTTGTATTGATTATTATCAACATTTAATAACATTTAATTATTATTTTTTAAAAATAACTATCATTTATTGTTAAAAAATTAGCTATTTTCACACCAAGTGATCTCAGAATCTGGGTTACTTGCAATAATATACTATATCATCATGGCCATAGGACTAGTGCACTTTGTTTGAATGAATATTGTAATTTATTACTTTTTGTCAGTGATTAAATAACAATTTGATATAGTTTGTTTTTAAAAATTAATTAAATTAATCTCACATGGAAAAACTACGCTATCATTACACAATCTATGATTTCATTCTGGCGAAATTCACGTTTTGTTTAACGTTTAAAAAAAAACAGTCAACGAAACGCTTAATGGAAGGTAAACTTTTCTATTATTCTGGCATACTACGAGCTATTAATTACTATTACCCACCTAGGTATCTGTTTATCTTCAATACAACAATGAAAGTGTAACAAGGTATTAGGCTAGTGTCAGCTAAATGAGGACGCTCTTCAATTCTCAGTATCTACGAGCCTTTGGATTTTAACCGAAATATTTTCTATTGTACTTATAATAATAATATCTAGAAAAGTTCTTAAGAACATTGCAATATGCTGTCAAATACTATACTTCGTAAATAACTTTTTTTCTATACAGAGAATACAATCCCAAACAATGTACCATTATGGATCCTTTTGACAATTCCTTGAAAGATTCACCACAAGGTTAAAAAAGGAAATTTTAAAACCAAAACCCACCTACTGAAAATTCAGGGTCTAAAATATATGAAACAAGAAGTTCAAGATATTCAATATTTGGCTGCGGTCAATAATTGTATTCAATAGTTGACAGTGTTAGGTTAGTACTATATCGAAAATATGCTTGAAAATTCTAAAGTGAAACAAACAAACCCCTATCGTAAAAAGACACTCCAGCAGAAAAGCGAAAGTCCATTATTCCAAAATTCGACACGGTAATAAGATTTTTATATTTAAGAATGCATAATTATCATTTCCGTGTCAGCTTTAAACAAAGGGAGCGTTAATATAGTCAACGACGCAGTATAAAGATTTGCGGCCGGCGACATTTGAATAGATCTTACACCGACGGCGCAAACACCATTATAGCTTATCAACCGCCCTGTATCTCGCTACATCGTATCTCTACGTGGTAATTAAAATTGACCGCATAAAATATAGAGTTATATCGTATTAGTCTTTAAAAATCTTTTTCTGAAAATATCAGTAAAGCTGAATTTCATACAGCATTTGCGATCATCATATTACATTTTTTGTTAGTTAACATTAATAAGAGTATATTTCAATGATTGTCTGCAGTTGCTTGATTCTTTTGTTGGATATACAAATATATACTAATCCCAACCGATCCGTAGTCATACCGTATTATCACACCAGTGTGACTATAGTTAATTTAATTTCTTTGTAGTCACACCGCAATAGCCCAAACACACCCTTGACGATAAAAACAAAAGACCGAAGATCAAATTTAATAAAATATATATAAATCGACGCACACAACGCTACAATGCGGCGGTATAATTTCGATTGTATGCCAATGGACATGCTTTTCCTCCGGATACTGTTGCTAAAGTGGTAGTAACATTTTCTAATTTCGATATGTGGGAAAAAATACTTTATGGCATTAGTTGCAGCAAACTCAATGTCTGCGTAACCCTTCGTTGGAGCCCACTCTGAACAACGCGTTGTTAATAAATCGAATAATGCCAGATATGTTCCCTTTTTTATCGCTCATTAAGGCGTCACAGTTTGGTCAAGATGTGGACAAGGTGACTATGGATCGAATAATATTATCCATAATCACACCGGTGTGACAACGGATAAATAAAATGAACCATAGTCACACTGGTGTGGTAATACGGTGTGACTACGGATCGGTTATGCTTGTTCAACTATATTTTATTCTCTGTAAATAAAATCTCATAATTTTGTAAACTATTTTTGTAAAGAACAGCTTTTCCTCCTTTATGATCGATGGTTTGCACCACGTCCTCCTCGTTTGGTGCTAAACAGTAATAAATAGAATATCAAATAGCGCAAACCAATGAAACTATTATCAAGAGATCTATTTCAAAATTGAATGGATCGCACATAAATATTTTAATATATTTAATGTAATAGTTAGCGGAAATGAAAAGCTTGTTGCATGAGTAAAATTATCTATTTTCACAGTAATAAACAAACAAAATACTCTCGTTACATCAATAACATGACACTTATAGTGACAATGTCAATTCTAAATAAGTTTAGTTTAATCATTTAGGTAGATTATATGTTCTATTTTAAAAGTATATTGACCTACAGATCACCTAATTTGAGCAAAAATGGTTGAGCTATAGAGCATAAAATATTTGGCCATACAAGCTACGAGTATCCTACTGATCATACTGCTCAACTGGTTGAGCAATCGAGTTGAGCAGTGGGGAAGAAACGGATCTTTTTTATGTATGTCAATTTTTAAACTCTTCATTTAAGAAATCATAATAAATATTTAATCATTAATATTTTAAAAGTAAGACCGAATCCCACCCCTTTGCGCGCCAGCGGCACCCCTCCGACTATGCTGTAATTGGGGACCTGTAAATACTGATGTTAGAAACTTGATGCTCATGGGTAATACACACCTACCTAAATTATTACCTACATCTTTGTTTGAGTTATGAACTCGCAAGTTTTTACGCGCTTCTTCAATTTATCGAAGTTAATTCATACACGAGGAATCGCACAACTGATTACTGCCCTTGTCCCAAAAATCACAAAAATGTATGGGGTCTGCCCAAAACGTTTTTTTCCATCCATTCATCTCTATCATACGTTATCTCAACACTGACATTCTTCGCATGCATATCCTTCTTCATGCAATCCATCAATACTTACTTAGGTTTTCAATCTCACGTATGGAAAAGTATGGGCGCAAGTATCCGATCGCGGTGTGCGAACTTCCTCCTCGTATGGCCAAACCAAATATGCGGACGACGCAAAACACATAGTTTTTGGTGGGTAAATCGATCCATAATGGGAGTGTCCCACATAACCTCAATGTAGCCCCCCTATTACGTTGCATGCTTAAAGATTTTCCATCTTAAAAAAAGGCCTTCAATCCCACATATTGTGTATAGTAAAAAAAGTGTATTAAAGGTGCAATGATAACATAAAAAAATAGATTAAAACGAACGCGGTTGTAAAGTTCAACGAAACCGTTATTCTAACGTCTGCATGAATTATCATATAGAAATTTGTAGCCATCTACAGCAACCTTGAGGCATTGTTATAAAACTGTAACTTAATAAATACGGTGACTGTTGATATTATTACGACAAACTATTCTATTTTTTTTATCTATACGCATACCATCGACATTAATTAGACTAGCGTAGGAGTACAATCGTCACATTATTGCAAAAACATGTTTGAGCTGTAGGTTGATAGGTGTATCAACAAGTGGAAAGATACATCAGGAAAATAATTATAGTTTTTAGATTTGCATTTCGTGGGAACAATTTCCTCGTCTTAAGACCTAATCCCTTATAATTGATGTTTGTATTTTTGTACAAATGTTATGTAGTGTTTAGTTCACTGGTGTTATACTTAGTATAGCTGTACCGGGCCCAACTATAATCACGAACGAAGAGAGACTACGTACCTAAGCTTAAAAAGACAAGAGTTGTTATTTACCATGTTTATACATACTTACTCACTCAAAAAAGGCGTGGTTATTAATTGATTTCATTAAAAAATATGTTAGAATACAGAAAAACCTAGCTAATTACGAACTCTTATGTGGCGCAATGGTACAATACTCATTGTAGTGTCCAAAAAAAGCTGTTAGCCTGTTCTTCCTGAGAGTTTAAATAGAGGGTATGTCCACCCTTACTCAATATCTAGTTATAGAAGCCTATTGCCACGTTTTAGGCATTATTCCAGACTCCGTGAAGAGAATTTCTAAAACAGAAAAAACTTTATAAATTTTTACCCGGGAATTGAATCCGGAGCCTCGATTTAATAGTCGTACTTGTGTGACTAACGAGACTGGCAAAGCAATAAACTAAAGTATACATTCAAAAATAATATTGACATTAAAACAGGACTGAAAAATAATTTGATATTGAAAAAACAAAATATTCGACTGCAATACATGACTAGTAATATGTACTTAACATCTCGTATCTATCTATTCTATCTAAAATTCTAATATATCTATATATATAATATCTATTATATCTATTACTAGAGCAGTAATATTCATATTATGAGACCTTCATTCGAACAGGAAGACTCTTTCAAGTTATATATAAAATAAAAAATTACTCAATTATTAGACTAGATTCATTTTGGAAATAAAATCCAATATTCTTTTGATTCTTCGATTATATTTATATCTATTATATCTATTACTAGAGCAGTATCTATAATATTCATATTATGAGACCTTCATTCGAACAGGAAGACTCTTTCAAGTTATATATAAAATAAAAAATTACTCAATTATTAGACTAGATTCATTTTGGAAATAAAATCCAATATTCTTTCGGTGTATATTATTGTAGAATAGTTATACAAGACTGTCCTTAAGCATGTTGAATCACATGAGGCTGCAACGTAATTTTCATCACACCATTTGCACGACAGCGACAATGCCACATTATGTCATACAAACTTTACACAATGTTAATAATTATAGACTTTATTGTACATAGGTACTTAAAACGGCCCGTTCGTCAGGCATCTGAAGTACATGACTCATTTCTTTTTCTTTATTCAATGGCCATACACCTCATGGCTAAATCGGCCAAAGTAATTGACTCTTACTAGCATTTAAATTTTAATTAATTTGTATATTTTTTTGGGTCGGGTCATGGGAACCTGAAACTTAGACCTGACATATGAAAATTGTGTCAGTAAATCATTTGTGAGCTTCAAATAGAAACATTTCAAGAACGTCAGAAGCTTATAACGTACTACATAATTACGTACAAGCTGTGCTCGTGAACTACGTTTTGTCATAATAATGATCAAAAAATCTGTACAGGGCCACCCTTATGACCTAGGGCTATAAAAAATAACCTACGACCTATTATTAGGCCTATCAAATATACACAAGAATTTTTTTTTAAAATCGGTCAAGCCATTTCGGAAGAATTCGATAACAAACACGATGATACGTGATTTTCATATATTAGACGATGAAACATACCTATAATGTGTTGTTCAGTCAAGGTGATATGAATTTTCTTTACAGACCCAACGATTTCATAATTAATTTTACAATTTCGAATGTAAATGGGCAAGTCTCGGGTAGGTTACTCGGTAGTAAATCAATGGGTAGGTTTTGGCTTGATATGGTATTGACCAAACACGACGGATCTTATTCATTGATATTTGTATTAGTTTTATGAGCTGTTTTAAACAAATTCTTTAAAGTTTAATTACACGTTCCATTAACTAAAATAATCTTTTGTTTGCACTTTTTTATTTCTGCTTGTTATTGAAAAAATCAATTTTACGTTGAGATATTCCATAGTTTTATACAAGCCGTTTAACAGTCGCAGCCTGCACGGCCCACGTAGGTGTCATAGGAAGAAGGAGACTTCCGGCGCGCCATTAAACGCGCGGCTCATGCGTGCGATGTGCCCACGCTCATAATCACCATAGCTAAGAGCTCGTCTTGGTTCGTTGCAGTAACTTATTATTTCTAATGCACATAGGTACTTGTAATGTCGAGAACGTGCATTCACGGAAATAATTCAACACTTTATCAACAACGCATAAAATGTTATACCTACTTTGTTTATAAAATTTATTGTGTTTGTTGAAAATTAGTCGACAATTCATTTTGAGCTTGGGACAGTATTAACGTGAACAAGACTCACAAACCTTTTAAATCAATAAATGAACGACCACATTAGTAAATAATAATAGAATTGAATACTTACTTTTTTACCTTTGTAAACACCATATTTTTAAACTTTTTTCAAAATGAACAAATTAGCTAGAAGAGTTTTTTAGGAGTTTAATTATACTTCATAAACTAACAACAACTACAATAGGAATTTTCGAATTTGTAGCTGAAAGACAACAACTATCGCCAGATGTATGAAAGGAATGTAATATTATATGCAGACGCTTTTACCATTAGCTGAACAGTTTCCTGCTCCATCATTATGCCCCCTTAAATTATAAATATTAGCACCTCGCGACGTCAAAGGTGAGAGAAATTTAATAAAGAGCCAACGTCGTACGAAGCAATAGGCACCTACGCTTGGGAAATAATATGAGCGAGGCAGGGAGCACATACAAAAGGAAGGAGGGGTGCTAAAATGGTATAATTTTATTTTTAACAAGCAGAGTCTAACGACCACGCTCACGATTCGCTGGGTTCAATAATGTGCGAGGCATTCATCTAGAAATATCTATCCTCACAGCCCGCAACGTATCGCTACGCGTATCTAATTTTTATTGATCTTCACCATTAAAAGAACAAATATAATTACCGCAACTTGCTGATGAAATAACGGTTATAATTATTATTTATACTCGCGAGCTTATCTCTGTATTGTTACGCTTTTTACACGAACATTCTTTTTTGTGTTCAATCATTTGCTTTCATCAAAGCTGCTTTATTTGTATTTTATCATAATCAATTTGAGTAAAGAAAGATAATATAGTATACTCGTAGAAACCAATTTTATTTTAGATTTATATACATAAAATTATAATTCGTTTTTACATAGAGAAGTTTATATAATTATCAAATTTGTCTCAGATTGCCAGGTTAAGAACAAACCTTCTATACCTAACGGGTTAAATTTCAATGAGAAACCAAAGGCATAAAAAGCCTTTTAGCATAGTGGTGAACATTAGTTTGCTGGAATTTCGCTAAACTTCACAAAAAGAAAGCGGCGCATATGATGATGTCGCAGAAAAACGAATTCTCTAACATAAGTAGTTTATCTGTGAAAAACATTACACTGTCGGACGTTATGCAATGTGACATTTTTTGTTCACTATCGATACCGTTTTTCCGTGATTCCCGCAAAATGTTGTTATCACTATGACTCCCTCTTATACATTAATAAGGGTCTTACCCCTTGACAGATAAATGACACAGGGCCATTGTCATAAACAATCTACGTATTTCTGTCTATTTTTATGTATATAATAAATAGTCCTTGGGGAAAGTTGTTAAATTGTTCAGTTGCACAAGTAGAATTGTGTTCTCATTTCTTCGGACGCAGTTAAATTACATTCTGTATATAAGTACTAGAATACGAACTATGCAAACCAACCAGTACCATGAAAAGATTCTCATCGGAGCTTTCATAAATATGCTTTTCTTACAGTTATTTAAATTTTTTCATGAATCCATTTAGGAAGGTAAAACATTTGGATGATTCAAAAGAACTTTCTATCAAATTATATTGAATAAAGGATATTTTGATATTGAAATTTCAATATGGAGTTGGTGGATATCCAATGGTATATATCGCACACACAGCGGTATAATGGCATATCTTCATTATTTGCATTTTACAGAAACAGCGATTAAAGATTGAACGTGAGTTTAAAATGTATTTATGAATTTATTTTACATCCTATTACGGTTTTTTTTATTTTTCATAATAGTATATATATCCTAATACGTATTCAGAAATACATATGCCCCCAGAAAATTTGGAATAAGTATTAAATAAGGGGCCATGAAGTTAAAGAGACGTGCATTTGTGTCATTTTCACTTTGAAAATTTTAAATTATGTTTATTATGACATCCTAAGTGTTTAACGTACACTATGTTAAATTAGAAAATTAAAAGAAAATATGATGGGGATTAAAGTATTTATTGCAATAAACAATGCAGGCTCACAATCTTTCTTCAGCATTCTCCTAATATTTCGTCTTAAAATCTTATTCTGTTAAATGCAGTACAACTTCGGAACATAAAGTATCAACAAATAAGTCAGCAATCTTTCCTCAATAATCTTCTAATATTTTGACTCATAATCTTTCTATCTTTTCAATGTTGTAAGACAAAGAAACATAAAATTTACTTCTCGTTGGTAACATTATTGGTAACTGAATATAAGTAACATTTTTCTTAATAATTTTGTTATTTTAACAATTACAGAGATAACGATAAAGTATAGTCTACGATTATTTTTAACAATCATCTAATATTCTGACTTATAGTGAACATAAAACATACAATTAACTCAGCTCGTTGGTAACACGATTTACAAGTTGCAACGAATTAATTTTTTTGATACAATAAAGTATAAACAATGCAGGTGAGCAATTTTCTAATATTCCGACTATAACCTTATTCTATAACACTAAGATAACATAGGAACATACAGTTTACTTATCTTGTTTACTAAAAGTTTACTTAATAATTTAATTAATATAACTTACAAATTATGTTTCTAAAATATTTCTTGTCGCTCTGCGTTTGTTGCAATCACGACACGGAGGTTTTATTTCTTTTGCTTCAATTCTTGCCAGTTTTTGATATGTACCGTTTTTGTTTCCAAAACTTTTCATTTCTTATTCTTTTTTTCCTTTTCTGACAGGTGAAATTTCGTGACATACAGTTACTATTGATGAACTTGTAGATGACGATCTATCACGCCTTGATTATGTCGGTGGGTGGGTGGTATTCCTCTCCACTATCTGCAAAAGAGTCTGAAGAAACATCGGATCCAACAGTTTGAGTAATCGGCTTCTCGTTTTCTTTTACTTAAATTAACAGTAAAATCAATAGTATTGTAATTGGTCAACATCTAAGCAAAGATTAAGAAAGCTTTCTTACCAGCAGGAAACACAATAGTATTTTGTTCAGCAGAGCTTTTTTCTATTGCAGCATCATGATGTTGGTTTTGATTACAGATATCAGTGAGTAACGAAGGTGATGATAAGGTTTGTCTAGAATAATCTAATAAATATAAACAAATAAATTTTATATTAAAAACAATTACTTAACAACAAAAATAATACAAATAATTAACAACAAAAATATAAGAAAATATAGATACCATCTTTAGTTATGTCATCAAAATGGACTATGGAATCACTGCTACACTGTTTATTGTCGGTATCAATAACTTCATTTTTTTGGTACAGCATACCAAGAGCTTCATAATCAAATTGGTTTGCTTTTCTCAATTTTTCTACGTGGACTTTATCAGATGTAGAATCTAAAATGTATCGCAAAGTTTAATTGATTTTATATTATATGAGGTGTTTGCTACATAATTATATATTTCGAACATAATAAAAGTAAGTAGTTCCCGCGGGATAGTCGATTTACAGTTTTTTCTTTGAACTTTTAAGGCGAAATTTAGTTCGCGGGCACAGCTTGTAAATACATAAATTTACCTTCTATATTTCGTTATGTATTTGAAGCCGATGAGTTACCACTAGTCGAACTATTAATAGATTATGATGATGAATCGCTACTGGATGATGAAATAGAGCATTTGCGTCTTAATGGCTTCACCGAAATTATTGCAACCGGAAGCAGGCGTAGGAGCTATAATATTATCATAATTGATTTTTGCCGTAGTTATATTTTCAGACTTGGAGAATGATGATTCTCCCTTAAAATGTGTTAAGTACCCCTATTATATGAACTTCGTAAAGAGCAGGTAGGTATATACATAACTATTGACTAACTATTAACTGATGTTATAATTATATCTAAGTTCACAAAATACAATTAAAACGGCACATTTGTCGTAAAATTACTTACATTAGTTGATAAAACACAAACAGAATTGACACATTTGCCAAATGTGCCATTATGCTACTTGTGTATTAAATAAGTAAACTGTCACATTTGCCACTTGTGCCAAAGTACTTTTGAAAAAGTGTGCACCTTGCGGATCGCCTCGCAGAACTGTCCAATGAGCCGTTGTTTTACGCATAGACGGGGGAAAACGTGTTGAATATAACAATGACATCAATGCCCTCTCTCGATAACTATTCACACTGAGGGTATGCCGTTTTACTACTTTAAAAATAATGCCCTTTAAAACGTTTTGACCATAAAATGTCAATTTCGAATTTTTTGAAGATGTGACATTATACCGCTGTGTGTGCGATATATCGATGATATCCTGGTAAGTCTCTATAAACGTAAGAATTAACTAATGTAATCAATTAAAAGTTGGCACCAACTTTAATATTTAAATATGATGATGTGTGTATTCTTATATTATGTTTGACTTTTTATTGTTTTTGGAAGTCGGTTTTATGTTACGCGATTACGCCGCCAATTGTGGACCGATTTTCAAAATTCTTTTTGTATTCGATAAAGTATACTCCAAGGGTAGTTCCATAGTCACCAAAGTTAGGATCTGATAATGGGATCCCATGAAAATCGAGGAAAACCCTTAAATTTTAAGGTGTGTCCAACGTGTTTTGTGTGTATGTTACGCGATTACTCCGCCAATTGTGGGCCAATTTTCAAAATTCTTTTTGTATTCGATAGAGTATACTCCTAGGATGATCCTAAGGTCACCAAAGTCAGGATCTAATCATGGAATCCCATGAAAATCAAGGGAAACGCTAATTAAATACCAGCTGGTATTTAATTAGCTGGTATTTAATTGGGGCTTCTATCACTAAAAAGATTTCAGTTACTAAAAAGTTAAAAATAAAAAATATTTTACGAAAAATAAAAACCGACTTCGAAAACACTAAAAAGTTAAAAATAATATAAGAATAGGTACAGATAACATCACACTTCGATATTGAAGTCGGTGCCAAACGATGATCTCCTAGAAGTCTTAAAATTTGTCACCGACTTCAAAATAGAAGTGTGATGTTGTCTGTACCTATTCTTATATTATTTTTAACTTTTCTGTGTTTTTGAAGTCGGTTTTTTTGTTATAAGCTTTTATTGGTAATAATAAAAAAAACTGAAACGATTATCGATAACTCATCTACTATAAACTGATTAATCTTTATTGAATTGAAAATCCATTTTTTTCATATTAAGCTGTACTTAATGACGGCTTAAAATTAAACAGAATGGTTAATATTTCAGGTCCATTTTTACATTAATTTTAAACATCCACCGTTATGTTTAATTTCAAACTAACACAAAGAAATGTTTTATACTGTCGAACTAATTAAAAATAATTAATGAACATAGCGTTGTTTTCAAGTTAAAGTCGAATATTGTATTTACATTTTCTTAAAAGGATTTCTTTGAAAGAAACACTCGGAGTTAATTTTCCGCGAATATAAAAATGAAAGGAATTTGTTTCGTATTCTGTTTCAAAAAAACTGAGGCTTAAAATGCTAACGTTAGCTTAGTAAAAAATGGGGTAAGACCTTCAGAATAAAATATTCAGTAATGCTCTATTTTTCGGAACAAATAATGTTTTCCAAAATTATTATTATCTGTGCAACTTTTTAGTAAGTCTATCAGTTTAGGTAATTTAGTCAATCTATAAAATACCCAAAAATCTTGGAAATAAGACTAAGTGGGAATATAATATTTGTACATAGTTTATCTACTTCCTATTTAAAATTTTGTCGATCGAATTTCTGTTTTATACTAAATTACCGAAAAGAAAATCTTGCTAAGAATAATATTAAAAAATGAATAGTACTAACCTGTGTATAATAATAATATGTACATCTTAATATTTAATCTTTCCTTTTAAAAAAAAATATATCAAAATACAAGTAAATATTGGAAAGGCAACTTTAGGTTGCACTGCCTTCATAAGTATCTCGTAAAAAGAAATTTAAAAGGTGAGCCCGTGAATCTTCTTCACTAATCATTTTATATTAGAATAGAGCTACATATAATAGTAGAGTTCTAGATACATAAAGCTGCTCATAAAACACTCGTGTGTTATAACGCAAATAGTGCCGTTATAGACCTATAACCGCTCTATTTGCGTATTTTAATAAAGCTAGAGGTAATATAACAGTACATTACGATATAAGTGTGGTATGTTAGTTATAACTCAGGAGGCGTAATAGAGCGGAGTGTGTATAACCAATATACGCACGTTTATCGTACGACGTTTTTCAACACACTTGTGAGGTAAAATACCTAATAAACTGAAATTTTTGATAAAATAATACAAATCATTGTTAATTTGTAGACAAACTTAATAATGGTATGAAGATAATCATTTGGAAAATCACGTAGTTCGTTGATGTCTTTTATATTAGCTTTTAAAAATATAGTACATTTTTGGCGCGGCTGGCAAGTGCAGCATTGCCGGCCTCTGTGATGCGTGCCTCGGCTATAACACACACATGTTTTATGGGCTACTTTATGTATCTAAAGCCGGTGTAATTAGATCTACTTTACGAGCAAGTGTGTTGAAAATATTATTATTATTATTATTTTAACTCTATTAATTAAAATATAATAAGTAGACGTTTATTTTCATACTATTATTTAGTTTTAACTAGGTACAAATTAACAACAATATTTTGAGTTATTAATTTAAAAAAATCAATTTATTAGGTATTTTTGGTGTGTGTCGTGCGATGTACGTGCGTGTGTTGGTTGCACACCATAATGCACTTATCGTAATGTACTAAACTACTATAGGGCATTGTGATACGATATATGTGATATCTGTACTATATGGTATTGTAATTATAACATCATATTGTATGGCGCTATAATTATAATAGCATTATATTATATAGATAGAAAGAATTAAGTATTTCACGACGAGAACCACTGCCGACGAATTATTGCTATGCAGTTTGGCAGAGTTAAATGTCTGCTAATGAATTGTGTTTTTTTTTGTAATAAATAAATAAAATAAAATATATATGCAATTAAGATATTAAATGTTACCTATCACAATATTGCAGTTTGCGGGACACATAGCTAGAAGGACCGATGGCCGTTGGGGCCGAACGGTTCTTGAGTGGCGACCACGATCCGGACGACGCTCAGTGGGTAGGCCCCCGACCAGGTGGACCGACGATCTGGCAAAGGTCGCGGGAAGCCGCTGGATGCGGGCAGCGCGGGACCGATCGTTGTGGAGAGCCATGGGGGAGGCCTATGCCCAGCAGTGGGCGTCGTGCGGCTGAGATGATGATGATGATGATCACAATATTGATTCAGTTTATTTCATCAATCAGGCCAATTCAAAGAATTGAATTTTTATATTGGAAACAAAAACATAGATACAAGTGCGAAAATGAATAAAGATTCCTTTGTTAATTTCTGATTCCAGTAAAAGCGCTATTGACTCGTGCCGTACGTGACTTGCTTGTAAAGAGACTAATCTAACTTATTAAATACTTACGAAACAATGTTAACTTAGAAACTGATCGATACATGGCAGCCAGTTTAGTATTTCCGACTAAGGTGGATTTAGAGTAAGCAAAAAGGAATAGCTGTTAAGTATCGAAGTATTGAACGACAAAAGCTTTTGTTTTTGATTTATGTTTTTAAAGTTTGCAGCTAAAAATAGTTTGCATGGGACAAGGAAAAATGAGATTTTTACATTTACCTAGGCAATTTTTTTATTTTTCAGCAATAAAAATGTAAAAAAGAAACAAGCCGATTAAGTTTAGCCTTTTGGAATTGTATTTTTCAACGACTCTATAAATTTGCTATAAAGTGGAGTACACCAACAAGGTTAAATTTCACCCTAA
Organism: Schoenobius gigantellus; assembly: GCA_963935595.1. Lineage (NCBI taxonomy): Eukaryota > Metazoa > Arthropoda > Insecta > Lepidoptera > Crambidae > Schoenobius > Schoenobius gigantellus. The sequence goes on along the minus strand of OZ012544.1, from coordinate 20,739,780 downwards.
AGCACCGCATAAATATTTATTGCTTTGTTTCTGTCAATATGTTGTTGATAGCACTTTGCTGTGTTTCTAGCAATATTGTTGCTGCTTATGAACAATGTTAGTGTCAATTAAAAATTGCCGAATAATGTAGAGTGTGTGTTTGGCGCAGAGAAAATCACAGTTCATTGCTTCTATTATTTTTTTCGGTTGCCGTTAAAATCTATTCCGATTTATCTTCCAAGTTATCTCTTACTTGTTACGAAGTCAGCCAAAAAATTAACAGCCTAATGTAAGTTTTCAAAGTTAAGAATACTTTTTACCTCGTTAGATAGAAAAGTATTAACAAGTGCAAAAAAGTTTAAAGTAAATCTATATACGTAAACAAAATGCAATGACCCGTCTGGCATGTCAACATCCAGCCCTGAAAATTTGAGATGATATTGATTTTATACTGAAGGTGCAGTTATTAGGAAAGGATTTTTCGAAATTCAGCTCTTAAGGGGACAAAACAGGGGTTAATAGTTTGTATGGAATCAGTCATTTTTGCTATCTTCAAAAATGACTAAATAAAAATAACGGAATCAAAAACGAAAATGACGGAATAATTAGAACATGTGAAAATTTTCTTCTTAAAAAGGTATAAGACAGCTTGAAATTTTGATTTTGTTTGAGTATCACACTAACCACTACTTAATGTATTTCAACGGGACTTCTTTTTAAACTTTTGCTTTATAGCTTCAATTGTTTTTACTGGAAAATATGGAATTCCCACGGGAAACACGAAAAAACGCGGGCAAAGTAATAAGACAAAAGCCTACATTTATTAAACTAGCAACTTAAATAGGTTGATAAACTGTAACGATATTATAGCACAATATAATCGTTAAATTGTTGCAAATATTGAATTCGGTGTCAAGGTCTTTTGTCGAGCTCAAAGAAGAAAAAACATAAAAGTTTTTTGTCTCAATTAATTTGGCTAGCCATGCATTTAAATACAACGAAAAATTGGTGCTATTTTTCTAGTACGAGTATATGAACATAACATTAGTTGATCATTCGGATTGAGCAGTATAAGTAACATGAAAATAAATATACAAGCTTTGACATTTACAGGTATTAGCTGCATTTGTAACAAGGAAAGTTAATAATTTCGAAAAAATATTAGTTTTTTTTAAAAAAACGTCGCCTCACACTAGGATTTTCTCCTGTGTCGTGGGTGCAGTTACAAACATAGAATATCACATGCACATACGCCCAGACCGGTACAAATTTCTGTAGGCCATACAAAACATTTGTCCCGTACGGGAATCGAACCCGCGACGCGTCGCGCAGTAGGTGATCACTCGACCTCTGCGCTAAACGTGTCGTCAAAAGTAAATACATTATTAAATACACTTTAGTTCAACTTCTATCAATGAATGATATCACGTAAGACAGTCAAATAATGTAAAGTCACATTCTGGTGTCGCAATAGCCGATTAGTAATCGTACGAGGAAATACTCTTGGACATGATTCTCAAAGCTCCATTGTTTTTATAGTTTCACTTGAGCGTGGCGTTTGCGAGAGCGTATCGTCTGTCCTGCTAGCTACCTGCTAGCTACCTAGTTTATCGACAGATTAAGGTTGGAGTAGCGTTGTCTTTGCGTAAATCTATATAATTTGTCAACTTTGACACGAATCTTGTCATTAGATGGCGACCGTTAAATTTTTCACAGTCGATTTGACCGAATTTGTGTTTATTGTTGGTGTGGTTAATTTTGTATTGTATTAAAATGGAAAGTGACTATTATTTAGATGATTTGATGTTGATCGACGAAATCGAAGAAATTGAAAATCGCCAACAAAATAACCACAAAATAACCTTGAAAGACAATCTCAAACTGAAAAAGGTGAAAAAAAAAAACAGAAAAAACTGTCATCCCATGTATTTCTATCTGTCACACGATGCTCAAATCGCTCACCGACTCATTCTTTTTACTTTTAAATTGCAAGGGTTGCCATAACATACGCGTTAATTCGAGAGTAAGGAAGGCTTTGTTAGTCTAAGCTTACTCCGTGTTTATTAATAATGTCTTAAACACAAAGCTACTCTTAGCTTAAACTGGGAGTAACTACTCCAAGAGTACGTTCGGATTAAGGCAGGAATAGGCGATTTTTATTAATAAGGCTGCTAGGGTATAATAAATAGTTTACGACCTATTCTCAGATCTACCGAATATACACAAAAAATTCAACAAAATCGGTCATGCCGTTTCGGAGGAGTTCAGTTACAAACACTGTGATACGAGGATTTTTATATATGAGACTAGCTGTGTCCGCGAACTATGTTTCGCCATAATCAACACTTAGGGGTAGGTATAAAAAATAGTTTACGACCTATTCTCAGATCTACCGAACATCACAAAAAAATCTCTCATTTCTTCTCATATTTTTCATTCGCTGAACTACTTTTAAATAAGTCTAAGTTGACAAACAGGATAGGATCACAGTGCCAATCTGTAACATAGCATTACACTACTAATGACCAAATCATAATAGTGGCCAAAAAATTAAAACGCCCAAAACTTACCATAATCAGAAAATAAAAATGACCAGAATATTATTTCACGGGTAATATATACCTAGTGTACTTGCGCAGATAACTTAGCTACGGTGTCAACTTCAAGCCCTGTTTTAAATTTTAAAAAATCAATGAAATTTTTCTAAATCAAAAACCACTGTTTGTGTGTTGGTTTCTTATCGATGTGTGTACATTATGCTGCCTTTAAAAGTTGACTGCCTAGTGATATTCCGAAACTGAATTTTGACTGTATGTGGTCAGTCCTTAGAGCTATAATCAGTTTAAAAGATGCAGTAAATTAAAAACTTGCTTAGCAGGTTCCAGGGAACATCTTTGATCCTTTTTTCCAATCTTTTTCTTACTTTTAACGCTTCTATAATAAAAGTCTCAAATATTCATAGGTACTTCACAAAAGCCTCTCGAGTTTTTAACCTGTTCGTTTTGCTGAAAATTTCTTAATAAATAATTTACGTTAGCTTTTTTAAGTTACAGCTAAGCTAAGCACTTTGAATAAAACAACAAGTGTTTGAATCTTAATGTTGAATCTCGCGCCCTGTGGGCGTAGCGTTAACAACGCGAAGTGATGTCATTTAGCACATAACATAATCATTGTCACTTTTTGTATGAACTTGACAATTTTACTTAGCCCCGAATGGGCACACATGTTCTGTAAGGGTGATTACACAAGCAAACCGGTCATCCGATCGCCACCCATTCATAAAAACTGTTCTGCGCTTGTTCAAAATGACTACTTTCAAAATGTTGTAATACATGCTTTTAATTGAATTGTTTGGGACTGATAAAGACTCAATAATGTAGCTGCCTCGTAAATGCCCTTGTGCTTCAAAATACTGCACGAACCATGCATCGATATCACACGGCATAATTACCTTATTTACAAACAAGTGCACATCACTCAATAGATCCGTCACTCTCACTTTTTATCACTCGTACCTAGTTCGTTTCTGTTCGAGTTCGTTACTTTTTAACGTCACAAAATTTAACGCAGTGTTGGTTAGGCACGGCGCATGCGCAGGCGAGCCACTGACTGAGCTGTCGGAGGCAGCAGGTTGCGCGGGAGGCGCCCCCCACTACGGCAAGGCTGCCCCGGCATTCCATCTGTGACGACAGCGTGCCCATTTATGTCTTTGGACATGGTTGGCGGCCATATGGTGCCTTGCAGCGGCCGTTAAGGCTCAACCGAGTGGAATTTCTGTAATAGTCTTGAACCATGTGGGAAATATAAAGGCTAGCGCAATTTCCTCGGTTTCTCGCGATGGTCGCGCTGCGGAAACAATTTTATGACTGGTGAGCCGCCGTCGTAGAAGTGTTCATTTGTCATTCTGGCCGCAGTAAAACTTTAAAAGGTCGTAAAGAAGAAAACGTATACTATTGGTTTCCGTGAAATTATTTGGGCTCTCCCACGCGTCATTTTTCACAGTTGCGTATAATTATATTGGTCAGCAATAAACAGTACATCAATTTACAAGGACGTACACTTGATGCTGCATATTTAAGTTTGTTAAGTTGATTGCAAATAATCTATTATTACTAAACTTTGAATGTAGAGTTAAATAGTAATGTAATCGCACGAGATTATGGGAGATTATGTTTCCCTTGACCAAGTTCCGTATATGGCAAGATTGAGATGGCTTCAATTTTGCGACCGTTTCTTATTCATGCTATTATGTGTCATCAAAGTTACGTAGGATAAAACTTACGCGAGAAAAGTTAGCTATACCTAGTGAATAAGAGCTTACAATAACAGCAAAAATGATAAATCATCTCTTTGTAAATTATTTATTTATTCATCATGTACATTTGCGTACAAAGGCGGACTTAATGCCCGAGGCATTAACTGTCAGTCAAACCTTGAGCAAAACTTTCCGCAATATATTTTTAAAACCAAATTTGCTAGATGGCTTCCTCACACCTAGTGGGAGATCGTTCCATAAAAGGATGGATTGGACTAAAAAAGAGGAGTGTATGATCCCGAGAAGGTGATTGGTGAGAAAAACATTCTAGGAGGCCACTATAAAAAGAACGAAAGGATCTATCATGAGAGGTAGGCTTAAATAATAAAAATGATCTTTGACATAACTAGGGCTATTAATAAGGCCATTAATCAGGTAATACAGCGTTGGTAAAGTCCTCACATTTTTCAAAAATTTTATACAATTTCCTGAAAGGGGTGAGAAAATCGAAACTAATAAACAAAATAATAATAATGAAAGTATTCTTTTATTAATATCAATAACCACTCTATTCGTTATCACTGGACCACACTTCAGTACCTGCTGTACAGAAGGCAGACGGCAGTAGTCAATCTTTACATTTGCACTATTAAAATCCTATTACGAGTGACATAAGAGCACTTCAAAGGTCAAACAATACAGCTTGACGCGGCGTTTACATACATCGAAACAGTCCACTACGCATTATTGCATCGTTTATTCACACACTTTTTTACAGGTTTGGTCTTCGTTCCGTTGAGCTTTCTTGCAAATTTCCGATGGAAACACAGTTTTCTATCATATGCAATTACTAGCTTTCTGCTTGCGGCTTCACCCACGTTATTCTTGCTTTCCCGTGGGAATTTTATATTTTCCCGTAAAATAATTTATAGCCTATTATATAGAAGACTGTTATTTATATTTAGGAGCTCGAATAATAAATTTCATAGAAATTGGAGCAGATTTTAAATAGTTTCCATAAAAACGTTCAACCTTTATTTTGTGCCCTAAGGGGGTGAATTCCAATAAACCATGAAATACGTGTTCAATGAAAAATGTTTTTAAGAGTATGAATCTCAAGTTTTATCAAAATCGTTTCAAATTTTTTTTAAATCCATACAAACTTACAACCCTTATTTCATCCCTTTAGGGTAAAAATTTTATAAAATCCCTTTTTAGTGTGCGTCCGCATTTTGAAATAAAACAACTGTCCAAATTTCACGGGGTCTAGCATTAGCGGTTACGGCTGTGCGTGCGTCTATAGATGAGAACTTCTCCTTTTATTTATATAGCTTCGTACTGCCCAACTAACTGCAGATCAATCATTGAAACGCACCCTTACACAGCGAAGACTCGACCCAATTTATTATAGATTCGATCGATTTTAAGACTTACTTAATTAGAAATAGAACCCAGCTACATCTAAAATTGGTAGGGATGCTATTATGAAATAGTCGTTTTCACACTAGAAAAAAATGTTTTTTGACTTCTTGCGATATCGCAGATTTTTTCTAATTTCAAAAGAAAAAATATTTTACAAAAAATAAAAACCGACTACAAAAATATTGAAAAGTTAAAAAGAATATAAGAGTAGCTACAGACAGCATAACATTTCTATATTGAAGTCGGTGCCAAACGATAATCTCCCAGAAAGTCTTAAAATTTTATCTTAAGAAAGATATCTCTTAGAAAGTCTTACAGAAATTTTTGAAACCTATGTTTAAACGTAAACTGTATATTTTGTACTCATATCACGAATCACGGAAACATTTGCTATTTAATTATTAATCAGGGTGATTAGCATTTTTTCTCCGAATAAACAGCACCCCTAAGCCCTTGCCGCCGTCTAATGCAAAATGAACCCACTTAGTTACGGGAAATTTTCGCGGAATTAATGTCTGTTGTGTACCGAAGCAAAGGAAAATGTTTTGTAATTTATGTGGGCATAAATTATTAATATACAGACCTGCGCTATCTGTGGAAGAGTTAAATTGGATCCAAGGGTCGCCAAGGTTTAATTCGATGCGGGCTGGTCGAAAGTCCTGTTAAAGGGAATTTGTCAAACAATTCACTGTTTTCCGTCTGTTTATGAAATTAACAACAATATTATGGGCGATGTTCGCCAAAAAGTTTCATTTAAGTATATGATGCTATTTTCTTATAGGTGCATACAAGGACAAATAAAAATTTAACGTAATTAATAAAACGTCATAATTGACCTTCAAGATTGGAAAAACATGTGTAATTTAGATAATATTGTGAAAAATTGTGTTTGCACCAAGATAAGTTCTAAAATAAACTTGTCCGAAAGCTCAAAAAAGGAAGGTTATATTATTTGCTTAAGCCATCTAAGTTATTTGTTAATTAAATTCAATTGTAAACAAAGACAAGCAATTTCTGTTATGTAAATGGCTATATAATGTTTAAATCTGTAATCCGGGAATATGCTAAAATAATATTTCGCATGAATATATACTATACATTTATATATGTATATCTATATTGTGATTCTTTGCAATATATAAAAACTGTAAGCATTTCAACGAACAACATTATTTTGTATTGTATAAGGCGTGACTTTCTAAATATTCATTATCTTTAACCAACAAAATTAAATTTACGATACATTTACAATGGTTACCTATTGAAACGCATAACGTTTTTCGTCATAAACTAAAAATGTATAATGTTAATAGCCATAATCGTCACTTGCCATAAGTCTTTATATCATAACTTCATAACGCATACTATCACAAGGTCGAAATATGTAAGGCATAACCATGAAAAGGCATAATTTAAATAAGCATAAGTAACAAAAGGCATAATTTATATTAGCCATAATATTTCAAAGGCATAATATTCAAAATACATACGTTTGAAAAGCATAACTGACAATATCCATAAATCCATAACGAACTCATTTACCATAATTTCAAAAATCAAACACTTGTTTTGCATAAAAGATTAAATTTATTTTATTATGATTAAATTATTTATCTACTATTGTTTTTTCTTGTTTTTGAACTTTATTTATCAAGAAATAATTTGGGTACTAAAATATCTAATTTATCAATAGTGTAAAGAAATCATGTCATAATATTAATATACATATTATAATTTTGCATGCATGCAGCCGGCATGCAGCATGCATGCAAATATGCAGCCATGCAGCATGCATGCAGACATGCAGAATGCACACAGGTACGCAAGCAAGCATGCAGCATGCAAGGCTTCTGCCATAGCTCCGGCACTGCGGGGTTCTGGCGGTCCCACGCATGCTAATCGTCGCAGATGACTTTCGCTCACCACCGCAGCCTCGACTTGATGCGCCGACCAGCCTCAGCCACGGCGGCTCGCTCGTAGCCACCTGCTCCTCAGCATGCGGGCCGCCTCACCCCTCCGCGCCTTCGTGCTTCTGAATAACACTCTAGGGGTAGGGTAGACAAGACTACGTGGAGTCGGGGTTGACTGAGTTGGTTTTAAATAGTACTCGTTTTTTAATAATTAGTTATCCTCGTATTGAAAAAAAAAACATTCCAGATTATGTCAAAGCAGATTTATGGATACCTATTTACAGTTATTAACTATAAAACTATGTCTTTAGTGAGTTATACATAATAAAATTATGTCAATAAAATTATGGATATTAACAGTTATGCGTAGTAAAATTATGCGTTTCAAAGTATGCTTTATAAAATTATGCCAAATCAAATTATACATTTAAAGATTATGATTTTCAATATTATGCTATTCGATAATTCTGCATTATAATGTTTATGCCTCTTGATATGTTATGGCAAACATTATTATGCTTTTTGATGTTTATGCCATATGATGTATGCCAATCGAAATTATGACAATCAACAGTATGCGTTTCAAAGTGTCACCATTTACAATACACGGAAACTCTGCGGCCTTCATTCGTTCAGAAGACATATTCAGGAGTATTACATGCGGCAGTATGCGGCTCATATAGTGTTAAACGATGATGTAAACTTATTGGTGTCAAAAAAAAAAACAAAAAATTAAGACCCTGGTCACTAAATATTTAAAAATCGAATTAAGTAGGATATTTACTAATTAATAACTTAAACCTTGAATGCACAAACATCCCAACGATAATTAAGATGAACACAAATAGACATACAAAGACCTGTTCTTCGGAACCATATCATCGATTTTAGTGACAAAGAATTATGTAGGTCATAGTAAATATTACTAAGAAACATGATATCTAAAATGAATATTATGCATTGTACTCGTATTTCATACGAGTATCCTTTAATTTTCGAAATAACAACAACTTTTTTCAATGCAAAAAAATGGTTGCATGATAAAGCAGTGTCTTATGTCACGGGTATAGACATGAATCGCGCGCGCAAGGAAGGACTCTATGCTTAAATAAAATCTTAATAAAATGACCCAAGTAGAGTATATCCCCGAAATATACTCTACTACTCTACTCTACTCTACTCTACTCTAAAATACTCTACTTTTCGCACCACCTGCGACAAAATAGAAACAAATACGTAAGAAATACAGTATTTATTCAAAACTAGCTGACCCGGCGTACTTTGTATCGCCATGATTTTTAACAAAATTACTGAAATGTTTATTTAAATTATTGTAATTTTTATATTACACAAACCTTGTCCTAACAATAACGAATACACAAAACCAAGAATCATCCAATTTGGGGCAGTCGTTCGAAAGTTATGGGCGTACTACATTTCGAAGATCCATTTTTATTTATATAAGATTATATTATTTAATATTAAATTATAAATTATGTTATTACATTGTAACAACATGGCGAGATTATTTTTTTGTTTTTTATTTTTGGTAAAATATTTTTTATTTTTATCTTTTTACTGAATGAAATCTATTTAGTAAATTAAATTCAGGTCCAAGGTCAGGTCAGGTCAAGTCCAAATGTTAAAGATCCTTCCATCATCAGCTTGTTTCATGACTACCAGACGCAAATACTTACGTGAATAGCCCCGAAAAAAATATGAAACATAAAATTTAAGGGTTTGCCTCGATTTTCATGGGACTTATCAGATCCTGATTTTGGTGAGCTTGGGACCACCCCAGGAGTGCACTCTATCGAATACAATAAGAATTTTGAAAATCGGTCTACAATAGGCGGCGTAATCGCGTAACATACCCAACATACACACAAAAAAAACATACGCATCGAATTGAGAACCTCCTCCTTTTTCGAAGTCGGTTAAAAATATATTATTATTAAACAAATTTTTTTTAAAATATAATAAACAGAGTATCTTCGGATTTTTCCTATCGAGTGAAATATTGTTATTCATATTTCTGTGTTCAGAAAGTTTAGATAGTATGTTTAACAATGTCATAATTATGTTAATTTTAGAACGTATGCGGTAAATCCAAATTATTTGAAAACGGGAAAGTAGCGCCTTAATTAAATTCGCGGAGGGGGAAATTGCTAATCGTTCGTCGCGACGATTTTTCCGGGCGTGAACTGATGAGTCAGCGCGAAGTGATTGTAAAATTTGCAAAATTTTATTTGGTGCAGTGACACGTGACAAAATTGCCAATTGGTTTCTTAATTTTATCTTTTGAATTTGTTGATATTTTTCATGAAAAATAAATAAATCCGTACAAGAAAAAATTTCGACTCGTGCAGGATGTGAACTTACCCGCCCTGAGGTTTTATTATTTTATTGCTACTAAGTTGGCAAACAAGCAAACTGCCCACCTGATGGTAAGTGGTAACAGTCACCTTTAATACATGGCTCCTGTGACATTCGCAGTAAAACTGCAACCCCCACAAGGGCGACAGGTAAATTTAACTGTATTGATTTCTTTTCGTATTTTATTAACAACTACGTATCAACATTCAACTTTATTAATTTAAAAAAATGCAAAATCACAAATATAAAAAAGATGTTTGATACGAAAAAAAACAAAAGTAATCCGAATGCAATGTTGCCTTTGAAATACTTTTGTTTTTCTAAAAATCACGGGTGTTATCAAATTAAGCCAGCGTCGGCTATTAGATTTCTACTTGATAACGAATCTAAAGCTCGTTTCTATCATCAGATATATCTGCGTAAAAAATTTTTTTACAAACAACCAAATCCGACTTCAAAACACTGAAAAGTTTAAAATAATATAAGAATAGGTACAGACAACATCACATTTCTATATTGAAGTCGGTGCCAAACGATGACCTCCTAGAAAGTCTTAAATTTAGCACCAACTTGATTATAGAAATGTGATGTTGTCCTCCTAGAAAGTCATAAAATATTCTGTAGAAAATTTTTACTTGTATCTTTTTAGAGATTTAATACCAGCTTACCTTCGGTGAGTTGGTATTAAATTCACTAATATTTACCCCTATTTTCCCACCCTTAGGGTAAGATTTTTATCTTCCAAATGAATATGGGACCAACTTAGAAGTATACCCTATGTAATAAAAATAGAATTATCAAAATCGGACTACTCTGTATAAAGTTATGCGTGGTCGTACATTACAATCAGTGAGTGAACAATCAATTATCCCTTGTTTTCCTACCCTTAGGGTTGGATTTTTTTTTCAAATTTATATGGGACCAACTTCGGGGTATTTCCTTTTCAATAAAAAAAGAATTATCAAAATCGGACTACTTAGAAAGTTATGCGTGGTCATACATAAAAAAAAACAAATAATAATATACACGTCGACTTGAAACTTCCTCCGTTTTTACGTTGGTTAAAAAACAGTGATACGACAATGATCTTGCAAAATTCACATTATTTAACACTCTACCATATGATAAATCCTGAATGATTTGTAATGGAAAACACAACCAAGCATCTCATCAGATTCTGACAATAATTTATGTTCGATTCAATATTGACTCGAATATTATTGATTATAATTTTGATTTGATTATAATTATTATTGTAAGAAGTATTAACAATGTTCGAAATGCTAGTACGAACTCGATTGCCTTTTTAGAAAAATAATAGGAGTGATGAAATTTTGTCTCTATTCCGCAAGGGTTGTCTTATGCACTTTGTCTCCACACTTCTTAAATATGTCAATAAAATAAAATAATGAATGTCAATAAAAAGCACAAAGTTGGGCGATCATAGCAGGTACTTACAAACTTGTTTTCACTACAGGAAACCATTCATATGAGGAGAAAGTAATTGGGTAATAGAGAAAATAAGTAATTTGAGAAAGTCTTTCTATACATTACGGGTGTTGAATTTTTTAATAAGCAAGTAAGATGTTTAGGAGCCTATTCATTTAAAAATCCATATCGTGAAATCATGCATATATTTTCACTATTTATATGTAAAAAATTAGGATATTTTCAACTATTCAAAGGATTCACGTGGAAAATTGTTCAATGCCAGCCTATATCAGTGTGGGCTAGCCCATATTTCACGGAGAGAATAAATTAAATTTTTATCATCCTGAATTCCACGATAAAAATGAGAAAGGTTTTCTGCGGAGCATTCCAAAGTTTTATCAACACCTCAGATTTAAATATTATTATCTGAGGTTTCATGGAACTAAAACATCAAATGGGTAGCTGAATCAAATGTAATGATCCTAATTATTTTTTTGACATATTTGAATTCCGATTCGCATTATAAAAAAAATAATATTGCATTTATTATAAAGCTCCCAAAAGCGTCAGTCAATACCATCAGTTATGGTGAATTGTGACTGATCTTAGGACTTTCTAAAATTCAGGAAGAGGAAGAATCAACCTCAGTCATCAAATTAGACGACAGGTTATTCGTCAGTAACAGCAGTGATTATAGCAAAACTGACAGTACAACCTAGGTATATCGTCTAACTAATAGATGCCTTGAGAAGTCTGCGTAGCAATTTTATACAGGAAGAAGAGAGTTCGTACAGTTTTAGTTGGTACTCCTATTGCTTTTAGAAAATAACAGAAACTGATTTTCGGTCACGGCTGCCAGTCTTAATAGAGAATAACTATCTGCTCGTGAGAGATGGATACTGTTAATGCATCGGCGAGGACCCTTGGATATGAGGGTATGACGAGGACCCTTGTATAGAGTCTCCCTCTGGTGAAGTACACGAATATCACTACATAGTAGTAACAAAGTCGCTTTATGCGGTCTGTCTGTCCCTATGTATGCTTAGATCCTTAAAACTACGCAACGGAATTTGATGTGTTTTTTTTTTAAAATAGATAGAGTGATTCAAGAGGAAGGTTTATAGTAGAGAAACACTGATAATTTGAGAGGTTTCTACTATGATCTTCTTTTTTTGCGCTTACATTGCAAACGCTGGCTGAACCCTACGAGATAGATCAAAATAATATATCAAGTATTGTACACCTTAAAAAGGTCTACAAAAAAGTCCGCGATGGTCTTATGGATAACTATCTATCTCTTAGGGATAACCCACAATAATCATTTTTATCCTTTACCTTTTACGAGAAATAATACAGCAATTAAGTACTCCTTTTAAGCAATACAGCAATTAAGTCCTTATCCAATTAAGTACCTTAAATATATTGTGCATTTAATATATATCAATATGACTCTTTAAAGCATGTAATTTAAATGAATATTTTCGAAGATATTACAGTTATAAAATGCACGGACATAGCGGTTGCGGCGGTACCGGATATTTAGTATCAGCAATGCACACGTGCGGAGCTAGGGCGGATCGCTAGTTTGATATTAAGAGGAAAACGCACAGGCCCTTTTCCCATACAAACATAGACGCCTGTTTCCTTCCTGCAGGCGTAGCACGGACCGTGGATAAAACGGGACAAGAGACAATTTTTTACAAAAAATAGAACCGACTTCAAAAACACTGAAAACTTAAAAATAATCTTCTTTTATATTGAAGTCGGCGCCAAACGATGATCTCCTAGAAAGTGTTAAAATTTGTCACCGACTTCAATATAAAAGAAGATTATTTTTAAGTTTTCAGTGTTTTTGAATTCGGTTCTATTTTTTGTAAAAAAAAATATTTTTAACTTTTTAGTGAATTAAATCTTTTTAGTGAAAGAAACCCTAATTTAATACCAGCTCACCGAATCGATTTTCTATGGGATCCCATTATCCGATCCTGACTTTGGTGACCATGGGACCACCCTTGCAGTATACTCTATCAAATACAAAAAGAATTTTGGAAATCGGTTTAAAAATGACGGAGTTATGAGGTAACAAACATTAAAAAAAAACAACCGAATTGATAACCTCCTCCTTTTAAGAAGTCGGTTAACAAATAATATGTTTCTTCTTGCTCTCTCATACCTATAGCAATGACGTGAGACGGGACGAGAGTTAGTCGCTTTCTCTTCTATAGTCCACGCGCCGTGCTAGGCCTACTGGATAATGGCACTAGTTGCTCTATTTATTCCAATAAAATTATTTGCCACTATAAGCATATTCCTATTTTTATTAAGTTGATTATAAAAGAGATCTTAAACCTTCAAAACCCTAAAAAATCTGTATTCAGCAACCAAATTGAACAAGATTATAATGAAAAAAGCAAAACATAGAAACAGAAAAAGCCTTGCTTTAATTTTTAACCCAAAAAGTAATTAAATCGGTCAATTTTTTGCGGAGAAAACAGGGGACTACGGAACGTATATTTTGTGTACTTTTCATAAGTATTTTCGGTCCTAGCTGCAGTTGTCCCTATCATGCTCAGTTCAGTTGTTCGGACACAGCGCGACAGCAATACATTTTTCATTCCTCATGCTCGGAAAGGAGCGTTTCCTTGATCTGAGTATTGGGAGGAAAACGCTAGTTCCCACCAGCGGGCGGGAAATTCTCATACTATTTACTTCCCTCCTTAGGGCGGAAAGTAAAATTTAAAAAATAGAACTGAATTAGGTTACGTACATACAATCTTTGGTACAATGATAATAAAAGTATTTGGCTGAATGGCCAGTAACAGGTAACGCGATGTGTTCCAAATTTAAAAATACCTGTGAAAAAGATAATTTTGGCGGGAATCTGTTACGCTGTACCGAAATCTTGATTGTGTGATTTAGGTATTTAAGAAAAACAATGAATTCAAGCGATTCTGAAATTTCGGCTCCAGATTCAGTCACGAACGAAGCAAATACAATACTCGAAAATCTTTTGCCAAAAATTTCAAAGGCAAGATATTTAAATACATATTCCGACTTTATGAAGTGGCGAGATGCAAGGAATATAAAATCATTTTCTGAAAATGTATTTCTTATATACTTTAATGAACTATCTCATAAAGTGCAGGCGTCTACGCTATGGAGCAGATATTCAATGCTTAAAAGTACACTAAGTGTAAAACACGATGTCGATATGTCATGTTAGGAGTATTTTTATTAATAAATTTTATTAGAAAAGCTATTTTTTATTTTCCTTGCATTCGAAATGAAAAGTAGAGTGCTACACACGGGTAAAAGGAATCAAACCCTACTCGGACTATAGCCGCCCTCGCTGCGCTCGGGTGTCTAACAACCTCGTAGGGATTGATTCCTTTCCACCCTTATAAAGCAATCTACTATTACAAATACCTATTTTTGAATTTTCTCGACCTTGGTGTTTCCTTTTTAATTTCAGGTTGATATCTCCATTTTCCCAAGAAAAAAAAATTGACAAAAGGGCCTACACACGGACCACAAAGTGATGCTATAATGGTTTCGTTTTTTCCTCTGTAAGTTGAAATCTAATCGTCAGACTGTGACTTGGATAAAAAAAAATGACGGGTTGCACTCCGGGAGTGCCGGCAGAAGTGAAAACTTAAGTATTAACGTTGTGCGTTTTGGATATTTTGGAATGGTTATGGAATAATTTTGCACGAATTGCTTTAATTACCAGAATAAAAGTACTATCTTTTATGTGGTAGAATACAATATTTATTTATTGCGCTATCGTACACATACATGACAATTTATATTACATTAAAAAGTTTATCCCTCAGAAAAATCAACTTCCTGTTGTAACGTTGTGCGTACATAATTATATAACTAGTAATAATGAATCAAAATATTTACAATTAAATTAAAAATATGATCAAAACAGACATTAATATACTACTTAAAAACGTAATTTTATAACAAATAAATAATATTTAATTTATACTAACTTACCTAATTAATATTTACAACAAAATCAAATAAAAGCACAATTTAGATTTTTCCTAACAAAGTAAATAAATTGATTAAAACTGTCTCAAGTGACGTGTGACTTCCAGAACTTTTGCCAGCCGCTATTGTTCTCGGCCGGCTTACGTGGACCCCTCACCGCACCTCGACAGTTCCTGCGGCCATTTCAATTTTAATTGGTCTTACGAATTTTCGATCAGGGTCACGTGTCCTGACGGTCACGTGTCCTGACGCGAGTTTAACATTTTTTACCCAGTACAAAAAAAATGTACAACGCCGCTAAAGAAGTTCTCACTTCAAAAATCGTACAAATATTTTTTGTTTTGTCGTAACAAAATGTAACTGAGCTACTGCGACAAAGCGATTTAGTGCATCTAGAATTACTATGTTAGTTGCGATGATTATGATAAAAAAATAATCAGCATATTTATTCTTAATTTATTGCGTTTTTGTTTTTAAATCATTAAATAAATATATTTTTGATAATTTACCAATTGTTGTTTTCGTAATTTTCATGTCTCATACTAATGACGCTTGCGATAAATACAGTGAGACAAAATTGTTACGGTGGCTGTTCAAGGGAGGTCGTAACATTCCTTTATTGCATCGGTGCTTCTAGTGTAGGGCTGCCATACGTCCCGGTTTGTGGCGTTGCACCGCTATAGTTGTAAATAAACCGTTTTAAACCAAAATCCGTGGTTTAAAACCCGTTTTAAATTTGTTTAAAACGGTTTAAAACCACGACCACGTGGTCAGTACATTAATAAAATGTTACTGTTAAAGGCAAGATAAAGAGGCTAATTGAAATAATTTACCATTTTTATTAAATAAAATTTAATCACATCACTTTTACTACATTTTTAGGATTAGACACATTGAAAACTAACTTGATATTGTAATTATATTTATACTATACATTTTAATTTTTGTTTATTTCGGACTCAGCTATTGCACATTTAATAGTACATTGTTACCCTAGGGGTGAAAGTAACTTATTTAGTCCCGAGACAGGGTTTGGCGTCCGAGTGCAGCGAGGGCGCCAATAGCTCGAGCAACGTCGCATTTTTTTAGTTGAAGTGTAATGTTTTTCTCGCTTCACGACTTGTGGTTGCAACTATTATTTTGGCTGAGGGCGGGCGATTTCACAGTGTTTTCTTGTAAATAGTCACTATGCCGACCGGAGGAAGATTATGAAAGTGAAGAATGAGATAATAATACTGAATTTATGGAGGAATGTGATCCTCTTTTATTATTACCATAATATCTAGAAAAGCTTACTCTTAACTATTTGAGTTGATTACTAGTTTATTTGATTAAGGGCCGATATTTCAATCGTCAGATAATCTTTAACTGTAGAATAAATATGGCGGTTTGACAGATTTTCTATATAAAAGCTATCAAACTGTCATATTTATTCCGCAGATAAAAATTATCTGACTATTGAAAAATCAATTTAAATTGATACCAAAAACTACCAAAACAGATCTAAGTATGAATAATGTTATTAATGGTGTTAGTTGATTTTATGTAACCTGTATACATGTAATAAAAGTTGATTATAAAACAACATTTAAATTTTCTTTTTTTTTTGACCTCAATATATCTTAAATAAGGAAATAGGTGTTGTCTAGATCATTATGTGGGAAGTTAATGTGAATTCTAATAGAATAACCTTTTAAACCGCAATTAAACCGCTAAATGTGGTTTAAAACGTTTTAAACAAAAAAAACGGTTTAAAACCAAAGGGTTTTAAACGTTTAAAATTATTTTTGCATCTATAGTCCCGGTGTCCCCGTCTATAATTCATTTGTCCCGGTCTGGGATCTAGGTGGGTAGAATACACGAGTTACTCACTATTACGCGCCGAGCGTTTGAAATAGTCAGAACCTCGGGAAAATATGAATGGGCAAAGAAAAGTGATATCGAGTACGCGAACATGGAATAAGAGAGATAACGCTAAGAATAAGCATGTTGATTTTTTTGTTTTATTGTTGGTATTATTTTTTAGTTTATTAATTTAAAAAAATATCCTACGAAAAATGAAACTTGAAAGTTCGTATCGAAGTAAAAGTCCTATTTTTTTAAATATATTATATTACGTAATAAAGTTTTTTATAATATTATTCATTGAGCTTTTGAATTTTCCATTGTATACCTGATCTTTTACTATTCAAAATGTCCCGGTCGATGGTTCAGAACTTATGGCAGCCCTATTCTAGTGTTAAAGCTATAGAGTGTGGTCGCTACGTTGTCGCTACGTCACAAGCAAGTAGAAAATTTACCTACGTATGACGATAACGCGATACTTCAAATCAATGTATCATCGCCTATTTTTGATTATGTAAAAAAAGAAAAAATACGTGTCCTATATGTTTAAAAACCTACATTTCAGATATTTAAAAATAGTCTACTCCCCTATTGGGACAGGATACGAATATTTTTTTTAAATAGGCAGGCATTATGTATCATCTTCTTATTATATAAAAATAAAACGTTGTGTGTTTGTCTCGCAAAAACTCTGAATCGGCTCGACAGATTCTTACGAAATTTTCTGTGTATGTTTGTATAAGTCCAAGGAAGGTTTAAACGTAAAGTTGGACCCAGTAGGTGGCGCTGGAATCGGGCAGAACAACGTCTGCCGGGCCCACTAGTAATCAATTCAAAAAAATTCAAAATTCAAAAATCTTTATTCAACATAGGCCTTTACAGGCACTTATTGACGTCAAAACAAAGCAACACATTCTAATTTAAAGGAAACATATTAACCTTGTATGTGCATACATCTTGAATATAATCAGGATGTCTGCAAATACAAGTAGGAATAAAAAAAAAAAAAAAGTTGATTCTACACCTGTTCGGAAATTGGGAGGCCTTCTCGAGAAGAACAGGCAAGAAACTCGAAAGGTCAAATTTTTTATCTCCTCTTTTAAATCGCCATTTACAATATTGGTTCTGTTACATAGTCATTGAAAGTTATAAAATACATTCAGTAAGTATGCTTACATACACTTAAAATGTCAGAAAAACATGATAAGCTTAACACTAAGCATTATACAATAAATTATGATGTTACCAAACATGACATCTGATAACTAGTCTAGCTAATTCCATATCGTGTGGTCACTTAAATAATCATTCACTTTGTAATAACCTTTGTTCATGAGAGTCTTTTTAACGTGAACTTTAAATTTATGAATTGTTAAATCGGTGATACTTTGTGGAAGCTTATTATAAAATGCTACACACCTCCCTAAAAATGAACCACTAGTTTTATGAAGCCTGTAAGTTGCAACGGCAAGCTTATTTTTATTTCTTGTGTTTATATTATGGTAATCACTATTTTTAACGAATGTAGCATAATGCTTGTGTATATAAACTAAATTGTCATAAATATACTGACCGGCTAAAGTTAAGATATTAATTTCTTTGAACAATTCTCTAAGCGAGTCCCTAGCCCGTAAATTATAAATGGCGCGAATTGCTCTCTTCTGTAACACAAAAATTCTTTCAATATGAGCCGCCGAACCCCATAACAATAATCCATATGACATAATACTATGAAAATAACTAAAATAGATTAATCTCGCCGTTTCAACATTAGTTAAAAGCCTGATTTTCTTTACTGCGTACGCCGCCGAACTTAGTTTGCCAGCCAAGGATTCAATATGTGGGTCCCATTGTAACCGTGAATCTAAAGTAATGCCTAAAAATTTCGTGTTATTTACAAGGTCAACTACATCCTTATTCATATTTAAGTGGGTATCAATCTGCCTTACATTTGGCAAAGAGAATTTAATGCATTTCGTTTTCTTAGAATTCAATGACAAATTATTAGTTGTAAACCAGAACAGAACTATAGAGAGAGCATTATTTACATCGTCAGAGCATTGTTTCCCTCGGTCAACCTTAAACAATAATGATGTGTCATCTGCAAATAATACAGTCTCACATAAGTCTTTAATGTAATAAGGCAGGTCATTGATGTAAATTAAAAAGAGTAATGGACCCAATATTGATCCCTGGGGTACTCCCATAAGAATAGGTGCACTGGCAGACTCCGATTTATTAACGACAACTCTCTGCAATCTGTCAGATAAATATGATTTAATAAGACTTACTGCTTCATTTGAAAAACCATAATGTTTATGTTTATGAATAAGCGTTTCATGACTTACACAGTCAAACGCTTTGGAGAGATCGCAAAAAACTCCAATTACATCCTGCTTGCCCTCCCAAGCATCAAAAATATGTTTAAGAAGTGCTATTCCGGCGTCAGTAGTGGATTTTCCTTTGGTGAAGCCAAACTGTTTGCCATGTAGTAATTTATTAAATAAACAAGGAAATATAAAATAAACAAGGAAATAAATATCCCTACACTTTATAAAAATAAGCTTACTAACATATTTTTATAATATATTAAGTTAAAATAAGATACAACTTTACAAATGTTTAAATACAACAATTTTAGAAATTAAAGTTAATATTCCTTCAGCATTTATAATATTTTTCAGTTTTTAAATCTAGTTCAGGCTAACAGTTCAAAATAAATTCTCTTGTTTAACACGTACTTCTGCTCACTACTACTTTTGAAATGTTTCCCAATGTGCACTTTTGTTCATCCCTTTATAGCGTTAAAATAAAACAGTATAGCTAGCGCATAGCGGCTACACACTCTACATACGTGTAAACTTACAATAACACAGTCCGACACGGAAATGGCGAGATCCAAATTGGATTTTCATGTTTAGTGGGCACAGGTGAAACATTTCAAGAAAAATTTTCAATAACTGAAAAATGGAATTGGTTTCTCAGCAACGACGTCCAAGTTGGCGCCTTCTCTGTATCTGAATATTTTTCCGTGCAACTGTAATGAAGGTCGGTTTTCATTGATATTGGATGTCGATAACTCAAAACGTGTTTCAGGCACCCAGGCTTTATGCCCTTTGCATACTAAAAAAAATTTAAATTTTGCCTGACCCAAAACCCTGTAGGTAAATCTCTTGATAGATTTACCGACTGTACTCATCTTTTTGCAATGCTGTTGCGCACAGTATATGTCAATGGCTAGTTGACAGGTGTATGTAGGCCCACTCTCAGCACAATAACCAAAGCACACTAAACCAATACCAATTTCCATCTTGACTATAATATATGCAGGGACTGGTGGCAATATCCAATTCGCGGGATTTTTTTGCACACAGGTGGTGTACATAAAATAAAAACAATAACATTTTCAATTATATAAAATCTAGTTATTTTTAAATATAATATGATTGAATATTTTATTGTTTAGACTTCGCTTGTATATGATTTTCCAAATCATATACAAATTCAAAAATCTATTGCAGTGACTAGTTATTTTTGCTCACCAGTATACTTGTATATTATTGAAATGATTTATCAATGATGCGTTTTATATTCATCATTGATAATAACTAAAACTTTCCCATGGTTCGTTTCAGACGCGCTACTTATTAATGGCATAGTTTGTGTTCTGGTTGCCGTACTCTTGATTCACCACACTAATTCGACATTGTTACAGTTAGTCTTAACACTAAAGAACCCATTAATGTTACCCGTTAGCTTTATCATTAATTGTAAATATTGTTTCATTAAATATTTAATAAACAATTTCGTTGTTTTAAAATAATTATTTTATATATTGTAATTAATCATTTGTAATTAATTAATCATATCGCGTAATTTATTGTAAATGTCGATACTTCTGATACAGTTTTTCTTATCAGCTAAATGAACCTTTACGAGATCAAGATATCATAGCACGTTTGAAACTAGAGGAATTAGGCAACAAATATTATAATTGTTACAATCGCAAGGTTATCACTTTGTGAATTCGGTATTTCTAACGGAAACACGGTAGCGCGTACAACTAGGGTAGGAATTATAGATCAACTGGGAGTCAATTTGCTTACTATCTCTTGCATTGAGACCCCGCATAAATAATTCTAAGATACACGCTTTAACAAACAACTGCGGCGTTAGTGTCGGATGGCTGTCTGAACTGCAATTTATCGCCACGTCCTTGTTTTTCATAATTTATAAGATTAACACCACCAAGCTGCGTGGACCCTTTATAAATTTCAAATTATCTTGATAAATGGCCGCAGTAAAAACTAATGCCGTGAGTACGACTATCTCAATGTTCCAGTGTTAATTAAAATTGATATGTTTGTTGATAGAGCCTCGTTAAAGTTTCGCTTACTCAAACAACACTGTTTAATCAAACATAATATAGTAGAACATGAAGTTCTTAATCTTTTTAATTCGTAAAAAATGAATCGTAAAGTTTATAGATAGACCCGAACTTGGAGTTTAGTAGCAAAGAAATGGTTTTAGTTCGTCGAAGGAAATGTATAACACATTAATAACAGCAAAGTATGTTATAGAACCAGCGAACAAGAGCAATAGAATATTTATATAAATTTTATTTAACTTGCGAAGTATACGGAATAGCGTCTAGACCGGACAAATGCACTCTTTCCATTCGCCAGCTCCGTTAGATAGACCCATAGAGCTATTTTAGTGACACGATGTCCGCACTTGTAGTACGTGAGGTGCTTCGAGATGGCGGCCGCCGGGACCGGTGAAGATAGATGCACCTGGAAAGTAATTGATTTTGTTATAGGTCCTTTTAAGAGGATTGAGATTCACTTTGAAACTAACAAAATGTCGGTTTCGAGTATGGCGATGTTACTCTGACTTTTGTGCCATAAAATAATTACTGAAATATTAACAAGTTTTGTTTATTTAACAACACAGTTGACAAGCAAGTATGAATTAGCCAAATTCAGTTCAAAGTTATACCATTTTTCTAACTTCCATTCCATTTAAAACCCATTCTATACTGATGAAAAGCATATATTGACACATACGGCCGACTGCACAAAGTATTGCAATTTCGTAAGAAGTGTCGTAAATATCAACATTATTAAATAATATATAGGTATGATTTTCTCTACATTTTGACAGCTTGTAACATCCAAAATGAAGCAAACCTAAAATTGTAAGAAGTAAAATAGTTTGGTGCAGCCGGTGTAAGGTACTTTTTAATAATGTAATGAATATTCGTTACAAATGAGAAGCATAACTTTTTATCATTATTGTATACATCAATAAAAATCAATTGTCGAATTTATGTTTAAGCTCATTTCTCTACAAAAGATGTACTTATTTGGCTTAAGTATTCTTTTTTATGTTTTTAACTGTAATAAATTTTACAGTTAAGTTAAAAACTTAGGTTAAAACATCATCATATAAAAATGAAATTAAAAACTAAAATGCCCCCTACATAATTAAACCTTCAAAAAGAAAAAAATGTGATGGTTGGTCCTTTAACTTGAATATATTATAGTAATAATATTATTTAGTTTCAAGCGTCGTCATGTCGGGGGACCGCTATTAGAAATCTCTTGGGCGGGATAAAAAAGGTCACATGAAAAATTTGCAAGTTTGCTTTATTCTTAACCAGTTTTTTGAATTTGAAGTTACAGATGATAACCTTGTGATAATAGAAAGTACCCACTACCAAAATGACTTATCTCCAATGATATATTTACTTTACATCTTAAATATCAAACGTAGGTATATAAAATGCATGACATAAATCGTATATTCCATGGCGGAACAACCCCTTAGGTATAACATGGATTTATACGTCACTTTTTTACCAAATTGTAACACTTGGTGCAGCCGGCCGTAGGCGTATGATGTTTTATAAGACCTATTTACGGATAAGTCATTGTAATGAACTAAACGAAGCATAAATATGAATTTGTTAAAAAAATCATAAGTATAGCAGGAGTTTAACTAAAGTGCCATCTGTTGAGTGCGTGCGAGAACTACTGAGCCCAATGTAGCAAAGGTTCGATGGCCCGAGCTTGCTCAGAATTGTCAGTGGCGTTTTAGTTGCGTCATCTCGCGGTGAAATGGTGAAATAAAACAGCTCGAAGAATTGCCCGACTTAAGTAGGGACCATTTCGTTGTATGGGATGAGGCATCTGTACTGTAGTATTATATTATCTGTGCTATGGTGTAGTATCATGCTACTCGTATATTTGTGGGTGAAATACTATAACGGGTGTAAGAAGACCGAACGCGAAGCCGAAACCGACGTATTGAACCCATCATCGATATCATTTTTGTCCTCTACACCATACCTAGGAAATTAATAGTTACCGAGATATTTAAGTTTAAAGTGACAATTTCTTTTTCGTAGTTTTTATACTAAACTGTTTGGTGTTTTATTTGTTAATTTTCGTCCAAAGAAACATCAAAGAAATAATCAGTATTTATTAACAAATAAAAGCAATTAATTTACAGCGCGTAATGTATGTACAACGGACGCTGTCTTTTGTCGCCACGAGCCCCTAGTGGGTTATTGTATAAAAAATCTATCACGATCGCTTATAATTTGACAGCCATTACGCCGTGAACACAAGACTCTGCGCCGATTTCCTTTTATAAAGGAGCGATGGCTGCGACTCTCAAATTGTAAGCGATCGCGATAGATTTTTTCTTAGACAATAACCCCCCGACTGCTGACTCACGCAGAGATGATATCCGTAGTGCGCGAGGGCGCGTTACATTGCCTAGTACCATAGTACTTTTTGCACTTGTTTTTTGAAACCTAAGAATAAATTACCTTTCCCATCGATATTTTTTAAATAAGTTAATTTTAATGGTCTTAATTCGTAGACGTGGGCTTCGCTATGGGTCTTTTACACCGTGTATTTAATATATAAATATATATATATATTTTTTTTATTCGTAATAGGTCTACGTTTGACCACCAACTCGCCTGATGGTAAGCGACGGTGTGGTCGAAGATAAAGCACGTAGATCTAGATAATATCTATTCACTCTAGCCTTGAAAACCCCAAGATTATAGCTCTCAGGAAACAAGGAAGGCGGCAGAGAGTTCCAATCCTGTGCAGTACGCACAAGAATGATACGTTATATATCGTAGACCAAACTACTCAATTTTCAATTTATCTATTTCACCTTGAGTCAGAAGAGAATAGAATCAGAATTGCATAATGATTTAAAGATTATTAAATTTTCATTTCTTTCAATGCCAGCTTCTACACTCACGGAGGGCATCTTTTCCGTTATGGTAGGAGTAAACAATTGGCGATATGAACATAATCTGGCCAATTTAAATTAAATATACGCAGAACTGATGGTATTTTTCAATTTGCATATGAAATATTGGAATGTAATAAAGCATATGAAACTATTCTTAACAATGAAATAACAGAACAGAAAATTTCGATATTTGTTTTGAATTTTTTTCCATTTATTATATTTTTAGGGTTAATAGTTTTTAAAATCTTCTAATATATACAACTCTCGTGTCACAGTGTTTGTTATCAAACTCCTCCGAAACGGCTTAACTGATCTTTATCTAAACTATTTTTATTATCGCGAATCGTAGTTCGCCGGCACAGCTAGTACTATATATGATTTAAAAATGTTGGCAACCCTACTTAGGGGCCATATTATTATGGGTCCAGGCCCATACACAACGGCAAATTAGTGGTGGCAGGTTATTTCAGTAGGCAGCCGCTACTTGGAATATCTGATACACATTTGTGGTCTACCTATAAATATCTTCAACTTGATGCCCCAACCAACATGATTGTTTTCGTTTGTGTTATTAAGAATTAATGTATTGTTTAGTTAGTGTTTTAGTTTCGCCATTGACACTTATTCATTGTTCTTGTTAATAGTGCAGCTCTCTAGTGTAAAACTGATGCACCTACTGTACTTTCGTTTTAAAGTTGCTCCTCTTTGCTCATTTTACCTAGTTAGTTGATCCAAGGATAAATTTACTAACCGTAAATACAACCAGTTGTACTACAGATAATTTGTTTTCCAGAATTGGATTAGGGGTAGATAAACGTATTTCCCCTTGGTACAACTGGTTATACACTAATTACTTACCTATCGTACAACCAGTTGTATATAACAGTTGTACGAGTACCAAGGGTCGGTAGCGGCTAAGCCAACCTTGATGTCCATCGAACCCATTGTCGGAGTGATCTAGCTAGGGACTGGGAAAATCGAATTTTCCGAACCATCCGGAATAGCCCGGCCAGCTACGGGCCGGTTTCTAACGTTTATGGGGTACCTGGACATAAAGGTAATTCCCAGGCCTCAGGAGCCATCTTAGTTGCCTATGGCAGTCATTGAAGGCGGGCTACGAGGGCTATTTATACAGAGCACAGGGCTATTTATACATTGACTTTTGTAGTGTTTTTGAGAGTTCTACGACAAATCTTTGACTACGGCTGTAGCAACTACGAGTGTACTTCTACGAGTACTGCCCTCAGAATAATCCCAAAACAAATAATGGACGTTTGTAAGTACTTGCTATTTATACAAGTCGCTCCGATGTCGGCATAGAACATTTTTATTTACGATGTCCGGGCTCAGGCGAATTAACATTTTTATGGTTCAGCTACAAATGGCGTAAACCGGGCCGTCATTAGACGACACTTGAAACTTTACGCTCTGGTGCGCTATCGCCTTTATTGTGCCTGATTTGCCGCTGTCGAAGCCATCGAGGGCGGATTTTTATGTTTCTACTTTTGAATATCAATCATTAAACGCTCGTCATGTCATTGGAGACGTCGCACGGAGTATTTACTCCGAATGAGGGCAATTGAGGAACTCAGCTTATACTCTAGTTTCACATTTCTTAATGATTTCTTTTTCAATAGTACATTTTAACTGAATTCAAAAAACGACGAGGTTCTATGTTCAACTGCGTCTATTTTTCATGTATTATCACCGATTACTCAATATTTAACCGCGTAACAAAGGCGGCACTGACCGCATCGTATCAAATATGGTTAGGAAGAGAGAGGGAGCCGGAGTGGTGAAGGTGAATGTTGATGCATTGTAAAGTAGTTACTTGAACCTGCACCTGGGTCGTAAGCCCCAGGCACCGCTCTGCTCTTTTCCCTGCAACGCGATGGACCCGGCACCTGCACGGTGAATCAATGGAATGCAAAGTTATCGTCTCTCTCTCATTTGTGGGTCGAATTTTGAAATTATTTTTGTAATAGAGACAATATACTCCTGAGGTGGTCCCATTGGCAAAACTTTAACTTCAATACTGTGCATTAAATATTTCCTCAAATATTTCTCCAACGAATAAAGAAAATATTAAATGATATTAGTGAAACTAATTGCTTAAACATACAACAAAATTAAATGTTTATTAAATTATCGACATACCTTATCGTACAGCCACTTTGAAATATACTTTGTAAACTCAATTTTCAACGAGGAAAAAACCATGCACCTTCCAAACGGCAAGTTAAGGCAAGCCCATCAATAAATGTTTGCGAATGTACCTTAGGACTGGCGAGTACACAAAGAGCGCTGAAAGGTTTTCAAGCGTTCCGCTTTGCAGGAATTATTCGCTCGTTCTATTTCCATCGCTCCGCGTGTATGGGTGGTTTTGCTCGTAGTTATTTATCTGAACTTGTTTCGCGTTACTGTTTTTAAAGTGACCCAAACATTGGTTTATCTGTTCATAGAGATCTCAGCTCCTGGGCCGCCATTTTTTTAAGGCGACTTGCGTGGCCACACCGTACCCGCCGTTGGCTAGACGGCGAGCGTGTGTGGGGCTCTCTCGCCACCCGGCAGGGTGTCAGGCATACCCACTAAAACCTGCTCTTGTGGGCGCACGTGGTAGGGTCCACAATGCGATCTCCATTGACTCTTTAGCTCCTGGATAGCCTAGATATTTCGGGATGTCATTAGATGATAAAGTACGTACTCCAGTTTTGCCCATTTTGGATATTTTTAGGTCAGACCCTAGCTAGGTCATACTTGCTACTTGTATGCTGTTGCGCATTGGCTAGTTAACAGGCGTATGTAGGACTCCTCGCTAAGTAAGGGTATTACCCACTAAACCACATTGACGTCCATTTTGTCTTTAGTCGGGGTAATCCAGAGACTGGAAAACCCAATTTCCCCGAAGCACCCCGGGACGGCAGGGCCAGTTACGAATCGGGTCTTAACGCCTATGGGGGATTGCCCTGCACATAGAGGTAATTTAAGATGGGGCGCATCGGGAGCCACCTTAATTTTCTAGCAAGTCGTTGAACAAAATTTTATTTAATGAGTATGGAAATGCTTGCAGGTGTTTTGCGTATATGGTTGTATGCATCTAAAAAATTCTGTATCCTAAAATCTCAGTTTAGGGTTATGTCCCACCAAATTTCGTCCATTTTAATATATAAATTTTTGATGACATTTGTCTTTATCGTCAAATGTCGTTAAAACTTTAAACTAATGGCACAGATTAGATAATAGTTACTACTTACTTAATGGGCTAAGTTGTGTTGGTATTTGATATTTACTCATTTGATTATGAAATAATATTTCACGAAATCAAAACGAATTTGACATATTACCTACTTATTATGTATAATTCGTTTTAATTTACAAACTTGTGCATTTTATACAATTCTCGCAGGAAAAAACTTAAATAATCACTATTAACATTTCAGCCAAGAGACAAACTGTTGGGCATAAGCCCCCCGCAGTGGGTCGGTAAATTACTACAATGTATTCATTATTTTGCGCAAAACCTGAACATATAGGTAGTTTGCTCAGAATCAAGAGTAGAATCGATTCCACTAGAAAAAAATATGTTAGATTTTATCCCGAGAAAAATTTAATTGAAAATTAGTACTGAATATAAATTTACGAACCACGTGAAGTTAAGGAAATATTGAAGCTTTAATAATAATAATAGTGCCTAATTTAATAGCAACGTGTTGTGAGGTGTGAGTGTGAACTCAAACTTGGCATTTGCAACTATTGTGCAACACTGCGCGTGGCCCGACACGCACTTGGCCGGTTTTTTAAATTTACTTAACTCTGTCGTCTTTACCTCTAATCGGCGCCGCGACGGCAAAAGGCAGTAACAAACATTGTCGCCACAATACAACATACCGTAATAATGTGTTTCTAGCCATATTAAGAGGACTGTGAAGTGCTAATTTATG
This sequence comes from Schoenobius gigantellus, assembly GCA_963935595.1. Lineage (NCBI taxonomy): Eukaryota > Metazoa > Arthropoda > Insecta > Lepidoptera > Crambidae > Schoenobius > Schoenobius gigantellus. Next base: position 20,711,344 of record OZ012544.1, on the reverse strand, counting down.
GCTCGAGTATGCACTTTCAAAAATGGAGTTTATTGCACACCGCTTAGAGTTGAAAGTCCGAGGCAAATGCCTACATTTCTTATTGAAATTTTGTTTCGCGCGATAACTGTTTTACCCCCTAAACCTTTACGAAATTAGACACTTTTGGTCTCATTAGATTCAGTATACTTTAATCTATGTTTGTACGTTTGCTTTTTTTGTAATTTAGTATAATTTAGTCAAAAAAGATAAAAATGCTCGAGGTAGTTTTTAAGTCTAAAATATGGATATTTTAATGCTAATAATTTATATTCTGGGCAAAATTTCAAAAGGCAAACTTCAAAATCAAAACGTACAAACCTAGATCTTCAGTATATCTACAACACTTTCAAAAATTATGAAAATTGGATTATGTAAAGAGGGAGAAAAGCGTTATCGCTTTTTGTATGAAAATTTAAAGCTTCACAATCCTCTTAAATTAATGAAACCGATACGCTACTGACGCGTCACAACACAACACGACACAATAGTTTGTTTCTGCCTCAAGCGGCTGCATCTTATTCGCAGGCGCGCGACTATAGGGTTTCAAATTTACAAGATCTGCAACAAAACAGAAAGATAGACATATTTTCGGAAATAATCTGCGCGAATTTAATATTTTTTTTAAATAATTTATAAAAAGCTTTTATAATAAAAATAAGTTAGGGTATCTGAGGTTTTACGTTATTTAATTAACACGTTGTACTTAAAAGTATATAAAAAGAAACTGATTGACTAATCATCTGCTAAAATGGATTTTTAACGAAAAAATGGGAATCGGTTTTTAAAGGAAAAACATCATTTTTAAATTTGTTAAGATGGGAGATTGATAATTAGGTTTTGAATTAGTAATTAGGCTTCTGATTTCTCAGTAATATAAAATATAAATATCTGTCTAAAAATTGGTTTCAGAGATCCGTCGATTTTTGATCTAGCTCTACCCATGAAAATGTCACCAGTATATTCGGAAATTTTGTACAAAAATTTGTGAAATTCCAGCGAGACCGGGAAAAAAGGCAAACTCGAGTAACCCGTGTGGGCAAAGCCGCAGGCAGAATGCTAGTTAAAAATTAAAGGATCAATCCTTTTAAAATTATTCACCTAAGTGTGCGGAATCGTTATACCATATTTATTGAATTCCTGTAATGCCATTAAATTGTTGAAGCTGTTTATAATGACTACTTATAAAAATATAAAATAAAGTGATATTTAACTGTTAAGCTGCTTAACAATAAATTAATATAACAAACTTAACAAATAGATTTTTTGGTTCCAATAGTTCCAATAGTTCCTGTACGTGTTTATTTGATTTTGATTATATTTACCTGTTATTGTGCTATATACAAAAAAGCCTTTGATAAATAAAAAATTAAATATTATTGACAAGGCAAAAGTCTACAGAAAACTTTCAGTAACAAATTAACAAGCTAGATGTAGCAATATTCAGCAATAAGGATAACAAATCGAGGTGGTAATTAACCAAGAACGCGATATGTCACCACTCTATTTCATCCCAAGGGTGTTGTGGGCGACGTCTAAGGGATATTCTCAAGGAGGAAAAACAGAAAAATATCAGGACTCTGCAGGATTTCAATAAAGATTAGCTTGTAGTGAAATAAAGCTACAAATTTTTATTCCCCGTCCAGCTATGAGCAACATCCGAAGTGCTTTTTAATGCAGCTTGAAATATAAATAATATCTGAACTGAAGTGATTGTCAGTCCACTCGCTCGAGAAAAAAGATGAAATCTTTTTTGCTAAGTAGTTTAGCATGTCTTTTATTTTATATTGTAGTAGTATGTGTCCATAAAGCTTAAACATATGAAATGGGATATTGATTTTCCTAATTAACTCGTCGCGTCTTGCTATCGCGAGTGTCGGTGGCGCTGTGGACTCGGTACTTGCCTTCCAATCGGGTTCCGGGTTCGAGACCGCCATGTACCAATGTGTTTTTTGTTTTCGAATTTCCGTGAAGGAATACGCTTCTACGGCGAAGGAAAACATTGTGAGGCAACCTGCATACATCTGGGAAGAAATTGAATGGTGTATGTGAAGTCGACCAATCCGCACTGGGCCAGCGTTGTTGATTAAAGCCTAATCACCCTAACATAGGGTACGCTTTGACTCACTGGTTAAAAATCAGTGTTGTATTTGTAACAACGGCAATCTTCCACAGTCACCAGATAGACAAGGCACTCCGGTAACCTCAGAGTCCCAGGTCTCTCCTTTACTTCCATCGTCATTGTGTGGCAGTATACATGACGTCAGTTCCTCTCAAAATATAATTATGTTCAGCGATAATATTGGTAAGGACATGGGCTCAAATTTGCGCTTAAAGATAAATTCACCGGAGCAGTCGATTATAAATAATTGTTTTCCTTGTGCTAATTTACATGAAATTATGCACAAAATATTTAACTACACATTTAGTAAGGATGATGAATTAATTATATTTATTGGAAATAGGGGTAATGTCAACAAAAAAAAGTTAACCTATTACTTTGAAAAATTAAAACAATTAGAGATTAAAAAAATTGTAATGTTTACATTCCCCTACATAAAAAATTTGCCAGATGCGGAAAATAATTATAGGTTTAATTTAAATATGACTCTGAATTTATTCAGTCAGTATAATAATAAAAAAAAAAAAAAAAAAAAAAAAAAAAAAAAAAAGGACAGATAGCAAATTCACTATCATATTTTTTATTAACTTCAGCCAAGAACTTGGCTAAACAAACTGACTCTATTGAGCAGTATAATTTAAATAATAGTATGACAGTGGAATCTGTTCCAAGCTATTTAAATTAGATATAGAGACAAAAGAGGTATCCTCTTGCAAATATAAATACATAAATAATGATTTTAATATGACATTATCATTAGAGTCAAATAAAAAAAAATGTGTTCAAAAATGCCCTCAAAATAAATGTATTAATTTAAATAAAATAAAAAATATTAACCTGGTGCATCAAAATAGTAATGGACTATCAAAGGGCAAACAATTAGAGATGGAATTATTCATGAATTCAAAACAAATTGACATTTTGTGTATTACAGAACATTGGCTTAAGGGATGTGAACTCATGTTTAGTTTCAATAATCACCAGGTTGGTAGTTCATTCTGCAGAGTCAACACAGTACATGGGGGGTCACTGATTCTGTTAAACAAAAGCTTAAAATTTAAAGAACGGAAAGATATTGTGTCTCTCTCTGTAGAATGCATAATAGAACTAACATGTATAGAACTTGAGCAACTCATTGTGGTATGTGTATACAAACCTGGTTCCTCAGCTTATGATAGGTTTCAGGAAATCATAGATGAAGCCTTGAACAAATTGGGTAGATCTAAAAAATACTTGATTGTGTGTGGAGATTTTAATATTGATCTTCTTAAAAAGAACACTGAAACCTATAAAATCTTAAATTTATTTAAATCACACAATCTTTCCAACTTATTTATGGAGCCCACTAGATTCTGTAACACAACATCAACCTGTTTAGACAATATAATATAGTAATCTAGTACCTGTAAGTAAGAAAGTTATTACAAACTTAGATTCAGACCATTGCGGGCAATTAGCTTGCTTCAAAATTGACACAGAACAAGTCAATAAACGTAAAATTATATGTCGACCAGTAACTGCTGACAGATTGAAACGTATTGGAATTGAATTATGTTGTAAACTTCCTTTTTTATCACCGCATATGTCACCAAATGATATGTATAATTTATTTTTTGAGACATTTTGTAACCAATTTAACAAAATTTTCAAAACCAAAGAGATCACTGTTACTGTTAATCCAGTGTTTAGCGAATGGGCCACTGCAGGAATACACAAAAGTAGGCAAAAATTGTATGAGCTGTACTCAGAAAGACAGTTTAATAGAACTGAATCTTTTCAAAATTATGTTAAGTCATACTCAAAAATTTTTAAGCAGGTTTGTCAAACTGCGAAAATTAAATATATTAGTGCTCAAATTTATAACAGTACAAACGAAGTCAAATCTACTTGGAAAATTATCAATGCAGAGACTGGCCAAACAAAAGCTTCAGCAAATAATTATAAACTTAAAATTGATGGTAAATTTATTAGTTCAGACTCGGATGTTGCTAATGAATTTGAGAAATTTTTTACTCGAATTCCTGTAGATTTGACAAGCACTTTAGGCTCTTCCACCCCCATTGCAGAATCCTTGTTGAAAGAAAATGTTCCTTATTGTAATACTGTATTTAAATTTAACCATGTTAGTAAACGTGACATCATAGACACTTTCAAATCGTTGAACATTAAAAAACTGCCGATCTCTGGGGAATATCTGTATATATGGTAAAGAATGTTATTGAAATAGTTGCTACACATTTAGCTTTAATTTTCAACAACTGTATTGATAGTGGTGTGTTTCCTGATTTGATGAAACTTAGCAAAATAACTCCATTGTTTAAATCTGGTAGTACTTCAGATCCCTCTAACTTTCGTCCAATATCCGTACTATCAACATTCAGTAAAATTTTTGAAAAAACCGCGCTTAAGCAATTACAGAAACATTTTAGTAATAATAACTTACTGCATATTAAACAATTTGGTTTTACCCGCGGACGGTCCACGACTGATGCTGGAATAAAATTGTTAGAGTGCATTTATGAGGCCTGGGAGGAGTCGCAGGATGCCTATGGTGTTTTTTGTGACTTATCGAAGGCTTTTGACTGTGTCCAACATCAGACGTTAATCAGGAAATTACACTATTACGGTATCCGTGGTACCGCTTTGGATTTTTTCACTTCTTACCTAAGTGACAGGATTCAAAAGGTGGTCATCAATGGAGAGCAGTCACCTGGATCATTTGTAAAAATGGGGGTGCCGCAGGGCTCAATATTAGGTCCATTTCTATTTCTGGTATATATTAATGACCTCCCTCACCTTGTAAGACACGACCATGAGATAGTCTTGTTTGCAGATGACACGTCTTTAGTATTTAAAGTTAAACGTGGACAAATTAATATTGACGAAGTAAACATTGCACTCTCCAAGGTCGTTCACTGGTTCGGCGCCAATAATTTGTTGTTAAATGAAAGTAAAACAAAATGCATTAGATTCACTATACCAAATGTTCGATTAGTTAAAGCCAAAGTCAAGGTTAGGGATGAAGAAATAGAGCTGGCCAATCAAACTGTATTTCTGGGTATAACTTTAGATTCTAAGTTACAATGGGGTCCTCATATTGAATGCCTATCGAACAGACTAAGTTCTGCAGCATACGCCGTTAAAATGATTCGTCAAATAACAGATGTGAAAACTGCGCGGTTAGTCTATTTTAGCTACTTTCACAGTATTATGTCATACGGGATACTACTGTGGGGAAATGCCGCCGATATTGGCTGCATTTTTGTACTGCAGAAGAGGGCTGTTCGGGCGATCTATGGGATGGGCTCCCGAGAGTCTTTAAGAGAAAAATTCAAAGAAATTGATATTATGACTGTACATTCACAATATATTTATGAAAACTTACTGTATGCACACAAGAATAAAGATATCAAATTCAGTAAAAATAGTGACTATCATAATTTAAATTTAAGAAATAAAGACAAGCTAGCAATGCCCACATATAGGCTCCATAAAATAAGCAACTCTTTTGCAGGTCACTGTATACGAATGTACAACACGCTGCCATGTAACATGCATGACTTGTCAGTAAATAAATTTAAAATTTTAATTAAAGCTCAGTTAAGCAAAAAGGCTTATTACAGTGTTAAAGATTTTTTTAATGATAAGGCAGCGTGGCGGTAAAAGAAATGAATTGCTCGTTCTCTGAATAGTTTTGTAATATTCACAATTTGTAAGACATTTGGCGATTTTAAAAGAGTTTTGGCACATGAGTTTCTTGCCCGATTCTTCTCATGTTAGCCCCTACATTCGGAATCGGGTCGCTCTTGGCGATTACATGCGCGGCATCAACTCCGCGGATGTACTTGCCACTAGCGCACGGGTTAGCTTGATTTTAGTAGAATATTTTTTATGTTTTAATAATTTTGTAAAATGTGTAAAATTGACGATTTTAAGTGCCCGCAAGGGCCTATGAAATAAAGTACTTTTGATTTTGATTGCTCGAGATCCTCGGTGGGGACGTATATGAGCTGTGATGATGATGATGTCTTGCAATCGAACTTATTTCTATACAAAAGAAAAATAAATTTATGTACGTTTATTTACCAAAAGAAATTAAATGTTCTTTATTTAAAAAAAACGAAATGACATATCACCAAGTTATAAACATAAAATTGAGTAACTTTGTCTTGAGACGCGTTGCGTACGTTTATGCCAATGCATGCAAGTCCATTGAAGAAAGAGACCAATGACGCTGACGCATTTTGCGTAGGCCGTTAGCTATGACCAGACTCTCGTGAGGAAGGAGTGATAGTATTGAATGGGCAGCGAACCACAAATGTCTATCTAATTCACGCGTTTTAGTTCTCAAAAACACTAATCCACCAAAAACATTTTCATGTAAAATATTAGCAAGACTATATGGCTTGCATTCTCAAGAACTCATGTAGAGCCAAGATTCTAACTCTACACGCCCTAATTCTTCATGCCCTAACTTAACAAACTCCACTCTTTAGTCAAAGTATGTGGCTGCTGTTAGAACCCATGACCTTCAGCGTAAGAAAAATAAATTAAATTGACGATGCTCTAAAGAAAAAAGGAGTTAGATTGTAAAAGAGTGAAAAGAAGAAAGAAAAGAGTGAAAAGAATATTAGACCGAGCTCGTTATGAATATCGTGATGGAAATTTTATATTACGATTTCGACATTGCCTCATATAATAAAGACTGTCTACAAAAGATTTTTGTATATTTTACAAGCATTAAAAGTAAATTAATTTTCTTTCTCACGCGTCGCCCAAAAGTAAACAGTTTTCTAGTAAGGTTTTCTAGCTTTTCTAGTAAACGCGTTACATAAATTTAATCTACATCACATTATCTCTCTTACCACTCACATAACCCCATGTGATGTGTCCAATCTGTCGCGCAATTCCGTTTGTCAAGATACGGCTTTACTTAGGCAGCGTTCAATCTGCCCTGTCAAGGAGACCCCACACGCTTCACCTCCGAAAGTACCAAGTGCCTACAATCCTATATTAGTACTCACATTTATTTTATAAACAACAAGGAGGTTCTTGGCTTTCATTTGCCCTGATGATAAGGGACGATAAGGCCAGAAATTGCAGCTAGCTTTACATGAACTCCTCAAGAACTGAGGCTGAACTGGCTTTTGCATTTCTTATTATCGAAGCACAACAATGTGATTTATTTATTGTTATTATAGCGACAAACTTGGGTAAGACGATTGTAACGCTTCTAAGCCCTCTTGGCTATCAACCCATTGCCAAATTAACCGATTCGTTGCTGATGGCACGACAGGCGTGTCATCAATTTTTTTAACTTGTGGCTTATGACACGATAGGCGTGTCGTTTTTTTAATGATCGTTACACCCTCAAATTAAATTTTAAAGGGAAGTTACCTAGAACATAACTATCATGATTTCGAAAGTAGTTTTTTTTCCATTTTTAGATAATTAATACAATGTGTGTGACAATACTGTTTTACCAAGCGAGTGCCGTTTTTTTCATCGATGCTTTTGAGGTGCGTTGTAACGTTAGTTTTGACAAAAAATACACATTTTGTTACATAAAGTTGTGGAAAAATACTTATCCGTGATCGACTAAAAAGACACAATTTCTAAACAACTTTCTGGAGCGTCTCAAATACCCATAAGTTTTCGCCATTGGTTTGTTTATTTTGGCGAAAAATGGATAAACTGACTTACAATAAAATTATTTAAGTATAAGGTAGCCGTAGACTGTCTCCATTTTTTTAGGGAATTTCACAAATATTGAAATTATTTATTGCAAGTAGTTGATTATTGTAAGTGTCGGGTAAATAAATAATAATAATAGTAATTAAGATGAGTCCCAGTTAAGTGTAAACGATTTTTTAAAATAAAAGAGTAAAATATGTCATTATTTAATCATTTGTTTACTACAAATTCACATAAGTAAACAAAGTGCGCACGCAACAGTATATACGTTACGCGTGAATTTTAAAATAATTATGCCTAATAACTTTAAAGCATCAATAGTTTGGAACTTTTTGAAAAATTTAAGGAAGACAGCCGCTTTTTCGATTGAATTTCGTCTCTCGCGCTATACTAAATTACCAATAGACCAAGCATTGATTATCTCGAATAAATTGTTGTGGACAATACCATTCTTAATCTTTAAATTTTACTTGTATTTATTACTTTACCCAAGTCTTCCAAGATATTATATATAACAGCTAGTGCATAATATCTGATTTATCACTTTGTCTGTAACATACTACATATAAGAAGAAAAAACATGGAAACATTTTGCTATTATTAAATGAGAAAAGAGTTTTTGATACAAAAATCTATTTTCCATCCATTGTAGTTATGTAAGTAATAATAACAACCCTCCTCCCCCCAAAGCAAGATACTCCACTCAACATGTGAATTCCCACACCGCAAATTCTCTTTCGTTATAAATTAATAATCCCCAAGTCGAATAAAAAGTTTCTAGTTTTTTTTACCAATTTGTTGAATACAACAAAGAAATTATACAATATCACAAAAGATTTGCAACATCTGAAAAAGTAAAGTCACTCACCTTCCATTTCAGGGAAAACACGTATTTAACCTCTTCAAAACCGTATTAATTAACGTATCGTGCCGTACACTACCGTAGTTTGATGTCAACTAAACTTGAATCAAGTCTGAACAAATGAAAAAGCAAAAAAAGCATATGTTTTTATATACAATGGCTGATGGCACATTACGCGTGCCATCAACTTCTATGGCGCTTGACACGCCAGTCGTGTCATAGAAAATTTGTTCACAGCCATGGCGAAAAGTTTTCAAAAATGGGCGACGCAACGAATCGGTTAAGTACAAAAACGTCTGCCCCTATGGTTAATCGAGCTTTGAACAACACCAAGTGGTTTCATCCACTAGAACATGGAGGCATCTAAATATGGTTCTCTACGAGTGATTTTAATAAGATTCTATGTAAATTAAATGTTTTATCATCATAACATATAAGTTTTAAACAAAATATTTGCTTAAATTCTTTGCTTTAAAACATTCAACGCACGCTACCGATCCCGTTCTGTCATATCCCGACTGCGGCAAACCTCACTAAGCACATATCAGTTCCGGAATTAATTACAAATGTGATTTTAACACGTTGCATATTTTGTAGGCATTGTAATGATAACGATAGCATTGCACGTAACATAAACATTTTGTCTAGAGTACCTACTACAGTTGGTGAATTTTTTTATTGTTTACTTTTATAGTCTGTAAGTCATGTATTCAATATTTTGCAGTCAGGGAAAATTTACTAAATAAGTACAAACAAAGTACTCGTTTGGTCTTTTTCATTTGTTTGAAATTGACAGAAAGATAATTATCTATTAGGCGTGTTGTAACTAAATAATTAATTCAATATTAATTAAGCATTCTTCAATCGTTTTGTAAGCATGCCAGTTTTCAAATCAAAAAGATGTGATATCACAAAAAGTGTGCCCAAAAATGTTTTCATTGTTGCCTACCATGACGTCATTGAACAGAAATAGTCGCACATTTTTCCACGTTTCAAAAGTACAGCGTCAAAAATAGGCCTATTTTTGGACAGCGCCGTTTGGGTCAATCGTGCAACATTGCCGATAGGCGAGCGAAGTTGAACACTGCAAATGTATAACGGAGTGACCAATAAAAGTGTTGCGAATAAAATATTTTCGAGCAAAGCGTTTGAAATAGATTTCTGTAGCCGTCACATTTAAAACTTATTTATTTTTATTTATTTATTTATTAAAGTACACCAACAGCGATACATTTAAAACACTTACATCTTAACAATATTTTTGTACCAATACATAAATGTTCGCCAATTACAGGTATACATAACAATTGCCATAAAATCGTCGTACTTTTTCTATTCTGGTATTATAAAATTAAAGAAATTTATTCTAAACTAAGCTAAGTAAGTTTAATCTAATTTAATAAAACAATGATGAGAACTAAGTGGTGACTGTGTGACCAAGTAAATTATTCTTGAAAATTGTTGGAGAGTCATTAAAAATATCGACAATGGGTACCCTATTAATTATATCATTATATTCTAAACAAACTCTAGATAAAGGACAATGAGAGCCTAAGTTAGTTCTATGGATTGGAATGCTGAATAATTTGCGTATTGGATGTCTAGGAAAATTGAAAGGAACGTTAAGATTAATTCTATTAAGCAGTTCAATACTTTTAATTTTATTATTTAGGATTTTATACAAAAACATAAAATCTGCCACCAAACGACGACTGTGCAAAGTTGACATTTCGAAAAAAGAAAGTCTCTGATCGTAAGGCTGTCTGTGACTTATGCCAGAAGAGTTATAAGCTAGGTACCTTGTGAATGCGCGCTGTATAGATTCGATCCGCTGAGAGGGTGCACTATACACTGGACTACAGGCGACACTGGCAAACTCAAGGTGACTGCGAACTAAACTGTTGTAGAGAACTTTTTTTGTTTGTACCTGACGAAATTCCTTTGAGTTTCGTCTTAAGAACCCTAACATTTGAGCAGCTTTTTTTGTCACTTTGTCAATGTGACAAAGAAAAAAAAACTTTAAAAAATGGCTCACACTAATCAGTGCATAATGCAGAGGAAGTTACTAGCGATGTTTTCAACAATAGTATTTTTTTTTTCTGTTTAGTTTCTCGTTATTTGCCGTTATGTTAGATGCTGTTATATCGATGCCGGATTCTCTATAGCTAAAAATATATTACAAAAAATAAAAACCGACTTCAAAAACACTGAAAAGTTAAAAATAATATAAGAATAGGTACAGACAACATCACACTTCTATATTGAAGTCGGTGTTTGCTTGCTTGCTTGCTTGCATGAGCGTGGGTGTAGGAAGTGCAAGCAATTTGCAGGGGGGTCGGTGAGCGGAAGCCCCCCACACGGAAAAGAACTTATAGGATAACATAGATTGCACTTAACCTTCGGCAGGATAGGCTTTTCTTGCATACAGGTAAGGATCGGCGGAGTAACCCATCACCCCACAACATATTTGCAGAAATAAAATGTATACAAAAACAATATTTTATTTTTAACCAGACAAGCAATATAGTATAAAAATATTCATAATAATATCAATAATATTAATATATGAAAATTTAATGCAGTTCGCACAAATATCTTTCCTGTGATTGGAGCACATAGGCAAATGACATTTAACACAAAAAATAGTTTTTTGTCTTTTTCCTTGGACACATTGAGCACCGTGCTTGTTTTTGTAGTTTTAAAGGGGGTTCACTTCCAGAATCTTCCTGGTTCAAAAACAAGAAAAACCCCAAAGGAAAGTGGGGTGATCGGTCACCGCAGCAAGGTTAATATAGCAAAATCTACGGCCATCCGCAAATCAGTAGTGTATGCGTATACTAATTACGTATGCTTAGATAAGAAAATACAGAAAACCCAACTACCCTCAATTTACGTATAAAAAGTTATCGCTTCTTTTTTGAACGAGTGGGATGATGAGATGAAGCATCAAACTGCATGCTGCAGTAATATTAGGGACCGGAAATACTGTGCTCAAATTTTTCGAGGAGTTATAAAACAGTGGTGAAATGAATGTTCGGAAACATAATAACTTCGAACAAATGTTGATTCTGCTGAGCATAACTTCGGTTAAAAGGTTTTCGGCCAAATGAACGTCAATGAAAAAAACGAATTGATAATAGGTCAACTGATACAGTGGCAAACGAGATTTCGACGAAGTAAAAAAAGATGAAAAGTTTTCTGTTAAATGAAATTCGGTCAAAAAATTTCCGATCTTATGCTATGTAACCCTGGTTAAAGTCTTAAAACCAATAGGCTTTTGTGTTTTCGTCTTTAGGACTGTTATGGTGACGTTTTAGTAAAATAATTGTAACACTAGAATGTCGAGAATAATTGAAAATAAGTGTAACACCGATAGACAATTTAGCATGTGATCGATGTACTTATTCGCTGATTCTCACGGATTCGAAAAATGTTCCAAATCGATTTTTTTTTCGAGCGGTAGTCGCAGCTCAGCCAATCAGAACACTGGACATGTCGAGCTTGATTCACCATTTTTTAAAGGAATGTCGCTTGACTTGTCTCGAATATCAGGATCGACTTTTCATTTCACTATCATTCTATAAAGTACCTATATTTTTTATTTTAGATAAGTAAATATTTTGCTATATATTTTTAATTTGAATTAATAACATTTTAAGTGTTAACTTTGATACTGGAAATTGGTCGCCGAAATAGGAAGAACGGCAGAGGCTCCATTCTGGCTCGTTTCCGGTGCAAAGGATGGCCATTGGTATTCAGTCGATTTTCCTAGGTACCTAATGCTCTACTCTTCAAGGCCTTTCATTTGATACCCATATTGCTAGGCTTGGAAACTAACTTTTATCCACCTTTTTTGAGCGGCGGCCATGTTAAATTTATGTCAATGTTGCTAGGTTCATAGTGCTCTACCCTTCAAGGCCTTTCATTTGATATCCATATTGCTAGGTTTGGAAACTAAAATTTATCCACCTTTTTTGAGCGGCGGCCATGTTGAATTTATGTCAATGTTGCTAGGTTCATAGTGCTCTACTCATCAATGCCTTTCATTTGATACCCATATTGCTAGGTTTGGAAACTAACTTTTATCCACCTTTTTTGAGCGGCGGCCATGTTGAATTTATGTCAATGTTGCTAGGTTCATAGTGCTCTACTCATCAATGCCTTTCATTTGATACCCATATTGCTGGGTTTGGAAACGAACTTTTATCCGTTTTATTTGAGCGGCGGCCATGTTGAATTTATGTCAATGTTGCTAGGTTCATAGTGCTCTACTCATCAATGCCTTTCATTTGATACCCATATTGCTGGGTTTGGAAACGAACTTTTATCCGTTTTATTTGAGCGGCGGCCATGTTGAATTTAGGTCGATTTTCCTATGTTCATAGTGCTCTATTCATCAAGGCCTTTCATTTGATATGCATATCGCTGGGTTTGGAAACTAACTTTATCGGCAGTCATGTCCAATTAAGTCAACGTGGCTAGGTTCAATGTGTTCTACTCTTTAGGTTCATCGTTTGATATCCATGTTCCTTGGGTGGATCCAAAAAAATGTGATCCGTCATTTTAGACATTAGGATCAAGAGTCCCGTCCCGTCCCTCTACGCGTAACCCAGAACATTGCAGTCAGATATTTTTTTAAATTATCAATATTAATCTTATTATAGTTATTATAGTTTTAAATGGATAATCTTAATCTTATTATAGTTTTAAATGGATGAAAGATTTTGATTCCTTAGTCCTAATGTAAAAACATATAACACCTTTCAAAATACCTTGAAAAGAGTATCTTCATTTTTCAACATTTCAAATATTATTATTTCAAAAATTATACCGATTTTGTGAAAATTATGTTAGGTTAATCCCAAGGAGAGACGATAACTTAGCATTCCACGCGGGTGCTCGGTCTATCGCGTTGCAGAGAAGAGAGCCAAGAGCGGTGCCTGGGGCTTATGACCCAGGTGCAGGTTTAAGTAGCTACTTTATAATGCATTAACATTCACCTTCACCACCCCGGCTCCTCTCTCTACCTAACCATAATTAATAATTATTTAATACGATTCCTTAGGTGAAGAAATGGTCACAGCACTCACAGCAGTTCACTGGTTTTCAAAACTGAATGCTCTAACCGTCAAACGTTCGAATCACGAAATCACAGATTAGAGAGAATATATCTCAAGCAGCAGACTAAGTTTCTGACTGCCAGCGCCACCCGCGGCGCCGGTGAGAACTAAAAGTTGCCATTTGAAAGTTCCCTAACAATTAGGCAAGAATTAAACCAATCTACTTTTATGGTCACTCGATAAGTATTATCATAAAAAAATTGCTTTATACATTGGTTGTATGGCTTGATCTTTTTGCCTTACCACCACGGTACGACATAAGAAAAAGACAATTTGGTTGGCGAAATCCAGTTGGGCACAGCCATTAACGGAAAATATTAAAATTTATTTGTACTATGTGAAACACTTCATTCCTGCCTTTCAATTTTCGAAATCCAATTACTTAAGATCAGGCTGTATGGCGTAGTTCCATTGCCTTTCCTTCGTGGAAGAAAATACCTTCTCTCTGTACTATGTGACAGACTTGTCAAAATAATTTCACGTGCGCCATGTTGTTTTTCTACCTAAAGCCAATTTGAAAATTTTATATGGTATTTTTTCACTAAAAATAAAAAGTGAATTTAAACAAACGAAATTATGCCTAAATGTTCTTCCGGAAAATTCTAAGCATTGTGGTGTAAGCCATATCAAATTCTGTCCAGTAGTTTCGGAGATCTTTCCGGACAAACAGACAAACAAACAAACAATCAAACAAACAAACAAACCAACAAACAAACAATTTTTTTAAAAACTATTCTATCGTGTTCTGCTAATGATTTTAAGGCGACCTGTGTATTTTTTTTTCGCAATTACAGATTTTGTACCCCTACGATTTTATTATATATAGAGATTACCACAACTTAATAGTATTTGTCATTAGCTTGTGTAATAGTGAAACGGTAACTATTAAACTATTCAACCGGTATAGTTTATAACACAATATATAACTTAAGTTGAGATTTTCAGGTTTTATTGCCAGTGCAATGGTACTTAAATAGCCTTTCTTGTTTTTAAAAAATTAAAAGATTATGTGAATAAATTTGGTGTTATGTCAATTGTTGTGATCAAATACATGTTCAGTAAATTAGTTGAAACAGATCATTTTAGTAATTTTGTAAAACGAATATTCAAAGCACAATGAATCCAAAACCTTCAAACTTCTACACTGCAAATCTAATGCCAACCCAATCCAACTGTGACAAATTAAGTTTCATAAAATTTTATTGAAAATTAATATCTATGATATCGACATCATATCGCCTTTGTGCCACCTATAACCATAAGAATAACTAATAATACGCCAAGAAAAACTACATCGAACAGTTAACTCGCACGTTGTATTCGTATAATGAATTTCATACTATTATCGACCTTTTCAAGAATTATCTTATGTCATTGAAAAAAACTCATTTATTTATAACTCACTAAATATAAATTAGCATTTTTTTTGTAAACCTACATTGATAAATATCAATTAATTATTTAAGTTAGTAAATAGTTTAGTCTTTAGGCTAGCAGAATGCATGCATATGTATATAATTTTTTTGTAATGTTGGACACTCTTTGTAACAGACAAAGAGTGTTTACCAATATTTTTTGGAAAATATATTTATAATGACTGTTTGTGTCAAAATAAAGAGAAAAAAAAACACGTAAGTAATCGAAAAAAACACTACCTTACCTAAATAGAAGACCTATTTCCCCAGGCAGACAATTGACAATATTGCGCCAAGAAAGACTTGACAAAGTGGGCTGACAGTTATCGACTTTGATTTACTTAAGTATTCAAGAGTGATTTTGTTCCCTGCAGCGTATTGTTCCGATGGGAGTATATTTGTGGAATACAAAGACAGTGTTCACGTTTCAGCACAAACAAGGCACGTCCAAGTGACGGCTAGACAGCGACGTGCAACAGAAAGTAGAAAACAGTATTGCAACCTTAAGAAAAGTATTATAGGCGCACACATACATTTGTATGAAACCGAGTGTGTCACTTTTTCTTTACCGAATGCGAAGGTAAATGCGCGCTTAAATCATTACTATTATTGCACTTTGTACCTTTCCAGTTTTTGTAGCTTAACAGGCCACAAATGGCACAATAAGCCGTTCTTACAATGTCAGTCGAAGGCCGGGCAGGGCTCCGTCACTCGCACAATGCGTCGAGATAAGTGCCTACTGCTGTATAGCTCACTGGCGATCTGTTCGGCAGAGGCACAGAAGATATTATATACTCTCTACCGAGAGGGTAGAGAGCTGCCGTAAGCGAAATAACGCGCATGTTTTTTTTTATACAACTAAGATGGAAATAAGCAACCAGGGGCCTTATTCTGCCAGCGTTAACGTATTTGTGGCGTGTCAATAGCATCGCTTTTTGAGACAATTATTGTTTGTACTAAAACATTTATCACTATTGATTTATCAAGAAATTGTAAGTAGTATGAATAAATTGTACCAGAAAATGCTTATAAAAGCGACAAAAGCAGTTTTTTTTAATTTTTTTTTAGCTGAAAGTTGGCAAACAAGCAAACTGCCCACCTGATTGTAAGTGGTAACAGTCACCTATAATACATGTGGCTCTTGTGAGATTCACAGCAAAACTGCAACCCCCACAAGAACCACAGTGTACGTTGCCAACTTGTGACACAAGATGTAAAGTCACAGTACCCAGTAATTTCACTGCCATATCTTACCCTTCAAACCGGAACACAGCAATGCAAGCACTGCTGCTTTGCGGCAGAAATAGGTAAGACGGAGGTACCTAAGCAGACGACCCTGGTACAGAGTCTCCCTCCAGTAAAGTTTTATTGAAACGCTATCAAGACACGATCACAACGTTAAGATTAGCGGAATAGCCCATGATGGTAAGTGGTAATAGTCACCTTAGTATAATACATGTGGCTCTTGTGTGATTCGCAGCAAAACTGCAACCTCCACAACAACCACAGCGTACGTTGCCAACTTGTGAGATCTGATGTAATTGTTACGGTACCCAGTAATTTCACTGCCATATCTTATCCTTCATTCAAACCGGAACACAGCAATGCAAGCACTGCTGCTTTGCGGTAGAAATAGGTAAGATGGAGGTACACAAGCAGACGACCCTGGTACAGTCTCTCTCCGGTTGACAGACGTAGGTACGCTTCTCACACTCCCGCGCAAACGCAGCGATCCACGATCGCATTTTGTTTCCTGTGGGGCTAGCACGCAGGAGAATCGAAAATCGAATCGAAATCCGAATCGAGGAGTTTGTATTGCAATTTTATTAGCACCACGGCGGTGAGTAGCAGAACTAATAAAATTGCCATACAAACTCCTCGATTCGGATTTCGTTTCGATTTTCGATTCTCCTGCGTGCTAGCCCTACTGTACAACCCTTGTGCTATCATCTGATGACACACTGACGCGGTGTACACGGAAATGTCGATTCTCCCCGCGTGCCGTACGTAGAGTACGTTGATTCTTGCAGCAACTTTTGTTCGTCTGTTGTGGCTATAATGAGCACAGCGATTCGAGCTTTTCTATGGGAATGATGTATCTTTACGTTATGTAATGTTATCTAATCTGTGCCCAGGGGCTCTATTTTGGAATCATTTGTCAGGCGTTGACTGTTCGTCGAGCATCTGCGTTCAATTTCTATTGATTTTCCTTTTGTTTTCGTCGTAAATTATATTTCTTTTCATCAAAATTTTAATCAAATTTATATAGTTTTCTTGATTTTTATTCGAAAAGAAATGAAAATCAATGAAAATCGAGCACAAACGATATTCTGCCCCAGTGCCGATAGCAGCGGAATGCAAACTTGAAAATACTCTTCATTTTGACACGCGTAGTACATACTCGTTACATCTATTAACATTCTTTTCTGTGTTATTCGATTTTTAAATAGTATAATGAATTGAGTTCCACAATTCCAGATTCACCATCTAAGGGATGAGATGGTTATTGAGGTTGGTTCGGTTGGTTACCCTTAATCAACTCAAATCTACCCAAAGCGTATTTTTTTAGAATGAGATATTGATAATGTTTGAAATAAATATGATAAGGTTTATACTGAAATACACTTTACTATGAACAGTAGGACGCCCACAACGAGTGTTCGCAATTCGTCAAGGGCTCGCTCGACCGTAACTAGCAACAGAAGCTCTTGCTTTTTGTCCTTGCAAAATAAACGATGGAGTACGAGATGCATGCAAAATGTGGTACCTATACATACAAAATACTTAATAGTGGTTTGTTTATGTATCCTTCATTCACGTTGCAACAGATATGTACGATTTTTCGGTATAAGAAGTTCTTAGAAGAATATAACAAGCTCGTTATATTATATCTTTTCACCTCATGGTTATTATGCTCATGTATATATATATTGTGTGCTCACACACACACACACACACACACTTTTTAGCTGTCGTAAATTAGATCTGTGAAATCTGAGATTGTAAACAAAATATATAATTTTTACAAATATAATTAATCAGAGACGATGGGAAAAGACTAGATGGGGTGACTGTAATCCCCTGGTACCTGGATCGTGCACTAGTGTGGGATGCCACTTTTGCTTACATTTTAGCGCCATCTCACATTAGTAGTGCTGCAAGGAAAGCCTTTGCGGCTGCTTAACTGGCACAACTTTATAAGCGTCGCAAATACGAGTATGTAGCAAACTCCAAGGATTACGAATTTGTGGCACTTGCGGTTGAAACTATGAGGCCGTGGTCTTCGGACTGCAAAACCATAGTTAGAGCTTGTCGTTAGAGCTAGTTAGAGCTTGCGTGTCTGGCGCTGACGTTGGAGCTGGGGTATATTTCGCACAACACCTCAGCCTAATTATACAAAGGTGTTGTTAAAAGAGGTTTAATTAATGTGTTGTCTTTTTGTTTTTTGTACCATCACTCTGTAAAATGGCTCTATAAATTAATATCGGTTAAAAGTAACTACGGCAATTAAACTTAAATATACATAAAAACGGAACTTTCAATATGTATTAATTCATAGAGCCAATTCGTAAGCCATACAGAGTGAAGGAACAGAGGTAATGCTGCCAATGTCCTAGGCAGTATGCACACAAGCTCAAGGGACGAGCTTGTTCAAACATTTTCATAATCAATAACGTAATTTCTAAATGATATCTACTTACTTGCTCCTAGATGATTGTCCAAAGAATTTATTATAGATAAACCAAACGCTTGGAAATGTTTGTAGAAGTCTCGTTATATAAGGTAGAAACATAGTGTTGAGTTGTATTGTGACGCATCAGGTTTATAAAATCACGTATTTTGGACATATTTTGAGTTAACGAAAATGATATGACGTGTTTCTATCATAGGTACTTAACTTATAAAATTTTGCTTATGATGCGTCACACATGACACAACACAACATAACACTCTTGTGATACTTATTAGTTCCTTGCCGTCAAAAACTGAAATAGCGTCACAGTTTTTTTTCTCTTTTTTGTGGCGTAAATAATCATTTATTTACCTTAAACAACGAAAAGAGAAAGAAGACTAACAAAAGAGAGAGAGCAAACGTGACAAACGCTAGTTTATGTTTTTAACAAAACTAGCATTGCACGTATTAAATGAGATTCTGGAGAGGCATATGGTAGCGTTGGCCGACTGCCACGAGACGGACTTAAAGAAAATTTACTGCCCACAAAAATTTAGCGCCTCCACAGCCCGCAGGGACAAACCGACGGGATTAAAGTTTTGTTAATATGGGGGTTGCGGCAATTTCCCACGAGGTACAGGCGAACATATTTCACGTTATCAAGTGATCTTGGTTTTTATCAAATGTAATATTAACAAATAAATAAGTATACACGTGTGTTTTTTTAGCCCCTCATAAAAATAAGCTTTTTTTATTAGCTTAACATGTACGTTTCCTGCATGAAATTAACGAATTATATTCGGATGATACATTTACTTTTTATTGAAAATAACCGAGTAAGGGCAAGCCAGTTAACAATTTAACGAAAAGTTTGATGTATGAGCATCCAGTTTGAATAAAATGTACAGAATTCTAATACAAAAGAAATATGTAGCCTGATAATGAAACAACCTAACACAATCACCGAATAGAATGTAAAAAAATGTTTTGGCAAAACTGTAGAAAATCCTTAAGTAATCCCTAAATAATCTTTCATGTTAACTAATCGTATTTCGTAGTTTTTAAAGACGATGGTGTAGTTTTTTTTGTATTCCAATAATCAATTACAATGCACTAAATGAAATAGTGGTTGTCGTTCGTGAACCAGGCGAAGCTACGCAATAATCAACCATATTGCTTATTTATACAATCTCAAAAGCTGTTCCCGAAGGCACTACTGGTAATGTAACGAGGTTTCGCTACGGATAAGCTACGAGTAGATTTCGTGCAAACAATAACAGACATCAGACTAAATACCGAATTATATATCGCTTTCTCAAAAATTGACGGCCCATAAAACCTATATTTATTTGTTTCTTTTTTGATGTTCTGATAGTGATTTTTTAGCATCATTTTTTTATACAACTAAGTTGGAAAACATGAGCAAACTGCCCACCTGATGGTCAGTGGTAACAGTCACCTATAATAAAATACATGTGGCTCCTGTGAGATTCGTAACGAAACTGCAACCCCCACAAGAACCACAGTGTACGTTGCCAACTTGTGACATCAGATGTAGTCACAGTACCCAGTAATTTCACTGCCATATCTTACCGTTCAAACCGGAACACAGCAATGCAAGCACTGCTGCTTTGCGGCAGAAATAGGTAAGATAAAGGTACCCAAGCAGACGACCCTTGTACAGAGTCTCCCTCCGATGGAAATAGGTTTTAATTAGCTGCCCGGACAGATTTTGTTCTTTCAAAAGCTATTTACTCTGTGGTTTTTATAGGAAAAGAAAAGCTATTTTCCACGCATTTTTTATGTTTTTCTCTCCATAAGAAATTTCCTTGTGCGTCAAGGAAAATATTAAAAAAAAAACGGTCAACCCATCGTCGCGAGTTTGCGCTTAGCAACACCTTGGCGATCCATTTTTATATAGATAGAAACCTTTTATTAAATAGTAATAACATAAAACCAATTAGAATAGTGTTATCAAAATTATCCGTGTGCGTTCCCCCAGCAGGAAATTGTGTCCTAGGCTAAATTAATCAGACAAAGAGCTGAATTTTTTAAGGGGACTTGATACCAATAAACTTAATAAAGTAGGAATTAACAGTGAATAAATGAAAAGTTTACTTTGGCTTAACAAAGTACAAAGAGAAAATAGAGTTCTAATTTCGTCGGGGCTTGTAAGAGCTCAGTGGCCCAGTGGTTAAGGCATCAAAACGGTATGTTGAAGACTCAGATTCGATTGCCGGCCGAGATGAAATTCTTGCATTGTTTTATTCATTTATTTTTAAAGAAAATGCAGTCATGTAATTATAAAACTCAATGAGTTAAAAATGTTAAAAATCAGGAAAAATTACAACATTTCTGTACTATCCCTATGAGACAGGGTGTTCAGTTTTGCCCTTCACGAAATTCAGTATTTTTCTCCAGAAGGAATTTTCGGACGCCAACGACAATCTCGTGACACAGTTTTTAGACAATATCCGCAAATGACGCTGTTAAAAGGATGCGTTGTTCTTAACGAGCACTTCGAGTTGCTATTATCGATTTCGGTAATGCACACTTAGGCTTAAAATGCTCGGTATTTCTGAAAATACGATGCGATAAGAAAGCCAATATCCTGTTCTGCTTCAAGGCCAATTTATATAACAATCTTGCTCTTTTTTCTCTGGAACATAAACTTGTTTTGCTACTAGCTAGTATCGGATAAACACAGTCTAGTTTTATGTTTTCTGGTTAGAATTCTAAGAATCGGATGTTTTCGTCGAGTATCAAGGCAATACTGAAGCATGTCGTAACAATTATATTTATCCGATATACATGTTTCAGAACTTTATTTAGTTGGTATACTGATGAATGAGTTAAAATAAGTAGAAATTTGCTAAGTATATCTTTAAGTTTTATTAATACTGCAATTGATTTGATACGACAATTAGCGCCACACTGTATAAATACAAGTCTCTGGAGAAAATTAGTTCATCATCATGAAAAACTTTTTCATGGGAGTTTATTTTATGGCCTTTGGATGAATCCATTGGTAGTCTGGTGAATTAGACTTTCTGGGTCCTGCTGCTCCCCACTTAATTAGTTCATCATGGCCTTTGAGGTTTCACACAAGCCTTTCGATAAAGCATCAGCAGTTACGTTATGCAATAGCATCTTCCTCTTCAAAAAGCAGCATTAATAATAAGCAGTTGGTTTTTTTTTGTTTTCCCATAGATATTATCTTTTTGTTATCCATTTGTTGTCCATTAAGGTTAGTTGGATGATTATATTTTTTAGAGATAGGTAACTACTTACACCTTTGTATACGGCACGTCCTGTCAGTACATTTTTCTTGAAAATGTATTATGTCCATTACCTTAAGAATATTCTTCAATCGTGTTTAACATCGGTCAAAAGGCTAACACAATGATTGATACCGTTCCGATAAGCTCGGTACAAGCGTAGCAGGGACAGCGCGATAGTTTTCTCACGGGCTAGTAATTAATCAAGTGCAGGGTAGGTGCCCAGACGGCGGGCACAATAAATCATTCCGGGACTCTAACGAGCGAGTCCTTAAAGCCTGCACTGGATTTAGTTACCATCTGTTAGTGTACGACAATTGAGTGCTCCGAAAATTTCGAGACGCCTTTAATAGATGTGAATCGTTGTTAAAGCGGAGAATCGGCCGGTAAGAATGCACATGGCATTGGTACTTACTATTGTTCCATAAATTCGTTATTTAATGTTTTGGTTTCAGCAACATTTTGTGGCGTTAATTAATGTTGTAATATATTTTTAAATATAGTATTAAAGCCCTTGCCACAAATACAGCAGTCGGCGCACTACGCCAAAAAATTTGTGATAAAACTCAGACACACATGTTCCTTGATGAACGTCAAGCATATTTATCACGTCAGTCACACCAAATACGCTCCACCGTGCTACTATTTAAGACATAGAGGTTATGTCACTGAAATTGTGAGATAATGCGTGACTCGAGTCCAGTCTTGGCACCTTTTACCTACTCTACACCGAGGGACGGTATAATCTTGAACTTTTTTAGAAACAATATTTACTATATATATTAGACGACACGTTTAGCGCAGAGGTCGAGTGATCACCTACTGCGCAACGGGTCGCGGGTTCGATTCCCGTACGGGACAAACGTTTTGTTATGGCCTACAGAAATTTGTTCCGGTCTGGGCGTATGTGCATGTGATGTTCTATGTTTGTAACTGCACCCACGACACAGGAGAAAATCCTAGTGTGGAGCGAGGTTTTTTTTTTAAAAACTATATAAAAGAGGAGACAAAAAAATACAAGACCTACCGAGTTTCTTGCCTGTTCTTCTCGAGAAGGCTCTCCCAATTTTCGAACAGGTGTAGAGTCATCTTTTTTTTTATTTCACTTGTGTGCACACATCTTAATAATGGTTAGGGTGTATGTACATACAAGGATTAAATAATTTAGTTAATTAGATTCTTGGTTGAAGATTTTTATGTTTTTTTTGGCGTCAATAAGTGCCTGTAAAGGTCTATATTGAATAAAGATTTTTGAGTTTGAGTTTATCGCAGTCTTTACATATTAAGTTACAGTTTATATTCACCTATCAAATCGTATAAAAATATTTTTTTGCAAGCATATCGTAAAATTAGTTCACACTGCACATTGTATATGATACCTATTTAGGAGTCATATACAATGTGCAGTAAGAATAATCAGAAAATAGGAATTATAAAGAAGATCCGTGTAAAAAAATTTGTTCAGCCGAGAAATAAGCGAAATGTTGATTTTTTATCAGTAACTAGCTGCACCCGGCATGCGTTGCAATGCCATTTTCTTAATAAAAATTTTGTCATTTTTTTTGCTAGGAACCCTCACGGTCCTCCCCAGAACACGCTACCAAAGTTTCATTACAATCTGATGAATAGTTTCGGAACGCATAGAGGACAAACAAACATAGTAATACATTGATTTTTATATATAACTAGTGGGCCCGGCGGACGTTGTCCCGCCCAATTACTATACGTTTAAACCTTCCTTGGACCTATTCAAATACACACCGAAAATTTCGTAAGAATCTGTCGAACCGTTTCAGAGATTTTGCGAGACAAACACACAGCGTTTCATTTATTATTGTAATTAAATGATGTTACAATAAAGCAAGTAACACAAGGAAAGGTAAGGCGAAAACCACAATCTTTTGTTCCGGGTTTCCTCGAGCGATAACTCCATTAGCGCAAAGCCAAGAACCATTAAACAAAATGTGCGCGAAAGTCCAAAAAATATAATTCCGCGTTTAATGAACGATCGGTAGAATTGTTGGATTCCTGCCAAATAAAGAATCATTAGATGATATTATCATAGCCGATTTAGCGTTGTCCGTTAATGGAATGAACTGAAAACGAGGCTCGTCCGCTTAAGTTTTGCTGTGGTAAGCTGTCTTAAAATGACCAAATGGACTTTAATTTGAGATTCTCAGTTCCATTTAATTCTCATCATACATTAAATCACGGAAACACGCAATAACTACAATAGTCTATGCAGGTTTATTATTTTTGGTTAATCACAACAATTAAGCGTAAGGCGGTGAAATTACTATAAACATTATTTTCTTTTAAATACTCGTGTCTCGAGTTTATTATCCTGAAATTATTCCTGTGTGGTGTCTGCTAAGCTCCAATTGCATAGAATCAAACTGAGCTTGTACTTTTTAACCGACTTCGAAAAAGGAGGAGGTTCTCAATTCGACGCGTATATTTTTTATGTATGACCACGCTTAACTTTTTATAGAGTAATCTGATTTTGATAATTCTTTTATTATTGGAAAGGGAGGATTTATACCCCGAAGATGGTTCCATTGTCTTCAAAGGATCCTTAACTTTTAGGAGTTAGAGGTTAGTTTTTTAAATACAATAGGCTCGTATTACCATGTGAATTTTAATACTAGCTCATGGTATTAAATTCACCAAAAAGATTTCATTCACTAAAAAGATAAAAATATTTTTTTTACAATAAATTAAACCGACTTCAAAAACACAAAAAAAAATATAAGAATAGGGCACAGACAACATCACATTTCTATATTGAAGTCGGTGCCAAACAATGATCTCCTAGTAAGTCTTAAATTTTGGCAGCAACTTCAATATAGAAATCTGATGTTGTCTGTACCTACTTACCTATTCTTATATTATTATTAACATTTTAGTATTTTTGAAGTCGGTTTTTTTTAAAGCCATCAACAATGCCGCTTCGTTTTGAATAGAAGAATATTTACTTCTGAAAACGTCAAAGAAAAGAATAGCTTTATCGGAAAAGTAGTTCATATTCGAAAGATAATCTCTTAATTCACTTCGATTCCAGTCGGACAATGGGACATAATAGGTATCGAAATTCGTCCGTTTTGGTAAGGAATGCGATTCTCGGCCTCATTAGCAACGGATGGGTCTGCGGACGCGACAAATGGCCCTCATCCGTAACTGCTACACCACAATCCTCCAGGTTTATCGCCGTCCCGCTCCCTCTACATAGAGTTATTATATCGCGTTTTCGAGATGAACCCTTCCACTCAATTTGTCCATATAACAAGGACAACGGTTCTTTTTGAGCACTCGACTGTTTTTCTAAAAAAAAAAAACAAAACAATTGATTGTCTGTTGCTGACGTCAGAATTATGTTTTTACAAGCTGTTGCCCGCGACTTCGTCTGCGTGCAATTCAATTATGGCGCGATTCGATTATATAATGCTTTCCCCAGGGAACTCATTAAAATCCGGGATAGAAGTAATCTATGCCCTTCCTCAGGGCTTATGCTGTATCTACACCAAATTTCACTAAGAACGGTTCAGCGGCTTAGACGTAAAAGTGTAACAGACAGACAAACATAGTTACGTTTTAATATTAGTAAGTGCACAGGATGACGGCACCCCTGTCGCCTATCCTCCAAGAAGAAAGTGCACAGGATGATGTGTACCCTGCTATCTTAATTGGTAAGGTATCAGCACTCTATCAAATTCTATTTGTCGGACATGATTTATGAAATAAAATGACGACAACATTTATAGCGACAAACTTAGGTAAGACGGTGGAAGCTAGTCAGGTGAGCTCAGAAGGCTTACCATCAACAGAATTGAGCAGAAAAACTTTTTCATACCACCTGCTCGACAATGTTCAATTAGATCCCCCTTAACTTCAACGTAAAGCAAGACATTATATCCCAAGGGATATAATTTTGTATGAAACTCCCAAGGGATTAAAGTGTTTTAAATATGGAACATAAAATTCGTATGAAAATTTTGCATAGATGCTAGCTTAGGAAGGCAAAGGTTCTACGCCCATACAGCAGTAGCGTGCATCCACTAGAGACAAAGACATTCTACCTGTGTAAATAATGTTTTTATAAAATCTAAATACATAATTTCTTTACCAGAATTATAAAATATTTATCTATATAATACTGCAAGCTAAAATAAACAATTACATTTCACTTTATTTTTTATTGATAAAATACTTTTTATGCAAAAAGCGCCATCTTTTGACGGCCACCATTAACTATCGATACAAACGAATAAAAAGCAGAGTAAAGCAAGAACACTAACGCTGCCGGCGGATAAACAGCATTTGGAAAAATTACGCGGCATATTTGAAAATTAAGAATGTTCCTACAATTTGTTCCATAATTTGCACCAACAGTATTCCATTGTATTGTTTTCATAGCTAAAACTTTGCCGCCAACGCCATTACGTATTTCAAAATTGTAATATCTTGTTGCTTGCGTTAATAAAGTGCTTAGTGGAACGTAAGTAAATGTCCAGGTGCTTTAGCTTTTTTTTATTAGGGGTCAATAGGCTGTCGACTATTTGAGATTTATTTCGACAGTTGTGTGTAGTAATTAATTGCTGTTTCAAAAGTAAATATACAACGAAGTTGAAAAATAAAAGAAATTTATTTGATACCATTTTATTGTTAACAAATTAACATTCGTCCTGCGTGGTACTAAAGGTCATTGACAGGGTCCAGCAGCTGATCGTATCGTATTGTAAATCGATGGATAGACTAAGTTCATACTTGTTATATTATTATTAAATATTTTTTAAGTTTTTGTAATGTTTTAAGCTTTACTTAAAGACAAAATTATTGCGTGACGTGTTGGTGCTTGAGAAAAATAAATATTTTTTTTGTATTTTATGGTTTTCATGATAATATCATAATTTTAACCATAGTTATAGTGATAGTGATAATGATAATGTGACAGTGTTTATGATGAAAATTACCACCTAAGTAATTGGTTATAGAGCCCTGAGTTTTTATCGTCTCGCAGATGGTATGAAAAGTAGAGTATTCACCTCTGGAATAAAGCAGTGTCTTCGTCTTAGGCGACTTGAACCCCTCGCTTCACTAAGGACTCTAGATAACTCCCTCGCTTCGCTCAGGAGTTAAATTTAAACCCTTCGCTACGCTCGTGAGTTAACTCTAGAGTCCCTCGTTGCGCTTGGGGTTCAATATGGCGCCCGTGACGTTAGACACTGCTTTAATCCCTTGGTGCATAATATACTATTACACCAGGCACGTACAGGTTTTAGTGGGTAAATTGGTTCATACGAGGATCCCATATAAACACAAAATATTAATTATTTATAATCTTAAAAATCAACCGTAGTATATTGTACCTTCTTTCTGTGAAGGTACTATAGTCGATTGTTACCACTTACAATCGGTTAGGCAGCCTGTTTGTTCGCCGATTTTGTTATATCAAAAATGCTAGAAAATAAAGAGTTTAAAGTCAATTTATATAAAAAAATATAAACGTTTATAAGCCGGCTGTAATTTGCCGCAAAAAATCAGGCGAAATAAAAGCTTGACGCATATTAAACGGTTCTCCCGAAATACTTTAAGCCGAATCCAACATTTATCTCGGGTGAGTGGGTTCACAGATCCGAACTGTTTTCTCGATTACCACATGCTTTTGTGAATAAAATAGTGAATAATACAAACCCCTCGAGAAGCTTGATGACTTAGAAATTCGCTTGAGGGAAATTGCATTCTCGCTTCTGTGGCTATTGTTCAACGGTTAATTAAATTGCTTTTAACGCAATTTTGGGGTTCGTAAAATACTTAGAGAAATAAATTAACTTTTAATGAAATAATTTGTTGACTTACGATTCTTTTTTAGGGTTTCGTACCTCAAAAGGAAAAAATGAAACCACGATGCAAGTAAAACCTTTTTTGGATAGAAGTCATTTAACTGAAAATTTTGGAAAAGTATTGGATTGAGGGTATTAAAATCGCTGTTTTAATTTTAACTTAAATTTGTGTTATGTGACATGTGATAAATGGAGGAAAAAGTTTGAGGTAATGTAACAAAAGTTTATCTTTAAAAATGGAAGCCTTATAGGATCACTTTGTTGTTCGTCCGTCAGACTGTCCGTCTGTGGAGTCTGTCCGTTTACCTGTCAAGACTTTTTCTTAGGAATGCGTATCAAACTGAAATTTATATCAAATACTCGAGTCTTCGGTCTCTTGTAGCTGTAAAAAAATCATACTAGTAAGCCAACACGATTAAAAGATAATGTCCGTTTATGTCGCATATTTCTGCAAATTTTGCGATTTCACAAGGGAATTAGAGGGTGGTGGTTTTGTAACTCATCGATTGATCGGCAATTGTTATCAAACTGGATGACCTAATGAAGAAAAGCGGAATTATGTTCAAGTTCATTAGCTATAAGTATTTGTTGACTTATTCAACAAATATACCAAAATCACTCAGAGGACGACGTTGAAGAATGTTAGACATATTAAAAATCAGTTTCAATCAAACAGAATTATCAAATCTATACGATGGCCGATTGCCGATGAGTTACGAAATCACCCACCAATAACCTACTTCCCGTTGACTTAGGATTATGCAATTTGACAACAAGCAAGGTCTTCTGGCAAATAAGATTTTTAATATGTTAAGAAGAAAATTTGATGCCTGTAAATATGGTAAGGCACTTATGTCGCGGGTACAACTAGTATGTACTTAAATAAGTTTGTACGAAACCCTCGGTGTATAAGTCCAACTCGCACTTGGTCGGTTTTTAGAGTTCCGTACGTCCGAATAAAAAAACGGAACCCTTATAGGAGCACTCGTGTGTCCGTCTGTCTGTCAGACACAGTCAATTATCTCAGAATCTATACTAGACTGATTAAGTTGAAATTTGGTACACATATCAATTTCTGTGACCCAAATGCAGAGGTGTGACGTGAATAAATAAAATCTGTATATGAGCGGTCATTTTTGGGGGGAAGGTGGAAAATTAAAAAAGAAATTTTGAAGACTGGCATCGTGTGACATATCAAATGAAAGGTGTTATTGTGAAGGTCTTAAATGTATTTTATTGTAATTTTAAAATAAATAGTTTCGAAGTTATTTAAGAAAATAAACGAAAATTTACCACCCCCTCCCCCCCTTATCTCCGAAACTACTGAACCTAAAATAAAAAAAAATTACAGAAATTAGTTTTCTACTTATAGATTATAGAAAAATCTATAAGAAGTCCATGATATTAAAATAACATGATAAATCACTCAATAAAGGTAACATCGTACGGAACCCTCTTCACGCGAGTTCAACTCGCACTTTGCCGGTTTTTTTCTATTAGCTAGCTTGGAGTGTAAGTGGTTTCTAAATATTACCCTAAGGGGTCTTAGCCTTTGACAGCCTCAGCTGCTCGCAGTGCACGGTAAAATAAAGAATACACTCTATACAATTTTTTGATTACCTACTTTTAATTTTGTTTACCTTTTAGGTAATTCCTGGTACAATGTTTCCTCAGAGTCAGACAGAACACGTTTGTCTGTTCTCTGTATAAAACATTATTAAGTCTTGGATCAACTCCAACGTTGTGTTGAGGTGATACCTAACATATCATTTTTTCATATAGCATTTTTAAGGAATATGCAAAGTCTCTTATAATACAATCTTTAAGTTTGCTTTACTCATTACCATTTTTCACGTAAAGCTTTGGATGACGATATTTATTATTCGCAACAGTGAATAAAGCCTACTTTGGCTGATAAAAAACTACAAAAAGAAATCAATAACAGTTGAAATTCCGTCTGGACTAGTAGGTGCTCGGTAGTCCAGTTGGTCAAAGCGTTGAGACGCAATGTCGCATCTTCAAAGAGATGCGGGTTCGAACCCGCTAGTCGTAATTTTTTTGTATTGATTTCTTCATTATTATCTATTCATTTTTTCGCTATCATTAAAGTGTTATTATGCGTATTACTAAATATATAATATAACGAAGTGAAATTAGGCTCATCATCGTTTCAGCCAAGAGATACCTACTGTTGGACATGGCCCTCCCCCAAGGATCACTAAACCGACCGGTCTTGCGCTTTTCGCATCCAGTAGCTTCCCGAGACCTTCAACAGATCTTCAATTACCAATTACCTACCAACGCTGCGTCTCCTGTAAGCGGCCGCCACTCCAAGACCTTTCCGCCTCCACGCAACGGCAGCCGTCAGTTCGTGCGAAGGATGTGTCTTGCCTATTACCACAATCATTGTGCTATTGACTTTAGTTCTTTTACGGATCTCATCCTTTCCGATTCGATCACGTAAAGAGCTTAAGTCAGTGTAAAGAGCCTCTATTTTACCCATTTCTGCTATCCAGCAGCGGTGCTAGCATTACTGGGTAGGTAAAATGGCAGTGAAGTGACTGGATACTATGACTTAACAAGATATCAACGTACACTGGCGTCCTTGTATTTGCAAGTCTTACAAAAACCACATGTAGGTAATATACTATAGGCTACTGTAACTACCTACCATCAGGTGGCAGCCTACATGTTTGTTAACTTTGATGTCAAAAAAAGAGAAACCCCGAGCATAGCCCTCTCCGTTGTCCTTTGAACGACTATAAACCTCTTCATGAAACCCATGGTGAGCGGCCACGTTTAGCTCTGCACGTCATCACTGGCCATACGCATGCATTGAAGACTTTCGTCGTGAGACCAATAATTAAGGTTGGTATATTATTAAATCCAGCTTATTAGATGGGTGAATCTTAAATTTCAAGAGTATTGTCATGAAATATACGCATAATACAAAACGTGATAATATGTAGGTACCTTGAGAGTAGAGCGATACATTTTTGTTTTAATTTTTATTACTTTAGGGAAGCTTACAGCATCATTAACAAAATAACTGACGTTTATATTTATCCAAATACCAATTACACGCTTCCATAGAAAATAGTCAGTATTAATATATTTTTTACTACATAACAAAGAAGAATAACTACCTTTTAAAATTGTTAAGAAAGTAATAACACCGCTTATTTTTAAATAAAATTAAAAGCTTGCCCAAAGCTTCCAAGAACACCGGCTTGCGAGGAATGAAAGAAACATCGTAGCTTTGCAAATGATGTGCAAATTTTCCCGGTGATGAGAGCTCATTTCCATAAAACCGGCGACATAAGTTATCCGAAGAATAGGCGTATTTGATGCCTTCTGGCTGCAGAGGTTAAAAGACGAGCTCGTTATAATAAATCACTTTAATGTGCCGATGAATGAAATGTCTCTAAATAGGTAAAGCCAGCTTTTTGTGAAAGATAAAACGGACACATTGCATGTATCGAACTAATGCCATAGTTAGATGCTTGAAGGCACATTGTTACATAATTATAGTTCACTATTTCCGGCATAATTAGTCGTTAATTTTGTTAAAATTATTTTGCATTTTATGTTGATATTTGTAACACTTCAGTTGTCACACAATGGCCAAACTATATGAAAACATACGTTTTTTTTTCAAGGTTTTATTTACTTTCACCTGTCCGGTCATCACCACAGCCCATACATGTCCCCACCGAGGGGCTCGAGCCTACCCTATATTAGGGTGATTAGGCCTTAGTCAACCACGCTGGCCCAGTGCGGATTGGTCGACTTCACATACATCATTGAATTTCTTCGCAGATGTATGCAGGTTGCCTCACGATGTTTTTCTTCACCGTAGGAGCGTCAGACGAATGTACATATGAAATTCGAAACGAAAAACACATTGGTACATGGCGGGTCTCGAACCCTGACCCCCCGATTGGAAGGCAAGTGCCGAGTCCACTGCGCCACCGACGCTCTGTCCGGTGTCTGTAATGAAATCTTGCAAGTTAAATTTGACCCACTTCCCGGTCTCCGATTGAGCTGAAATTTTGCATGCATATGTATATCGCGTGACAATGCAATATTATGATGATATAGAAGCTTGTATTTAACAAGTTTTTTTTAAATAATTTTACTTGTTACAAGCTTTTATTTACTTTCACCTGTCCCGCGTCTGTAATGAAATCTTACAAGCTAAATTTGACCCACTTCTCGGTTTCCGATTGAGCTGAAATTTTGTAGCGTGACAATGCAATAATAAAAGCTTGTTATTTTTTTTAATATTAATTATTATTTACAAGCTTCTATTTTTACTTTCACCTGTCCCGTGTATGTAATGAAATCTTGCAAGTTAAATTTGACCCACTTCCCGGTCTCCGATTTAGCTGAAATATTACATTGTCACGCGATATACATATGCATATATGTATATCGCGTGACAATGTAATATTATGATGACATAAAAGCTTGTATTAAAAAAGTTTTGTTTAAATAAATTTACTTGTTGTTGCTATAAAATGCAGACGAGCATACGGCCCACCTGATGGTAAGTGGTAGCCGATGCCCATGGGCTTATGATATGGATTTAATACTTGATTCCTTGTCTTTGTATGCATATTGTGCTGACATTATTTTTTCTACCTCTCAACGGCCGCCTCAGCATGCATGCTGCTTACGATAAAAGATTACTTTGCGGTAAAAGATCTGCTGGGTCAAAGCCTTTATAGAAACCTATACCGCTGAGTACAGAAATAGTAGCAATTATAATGTTGTAAGAATCTAGTACAGAATTCGAGCGAGAATAATGCCTTTGAGAGTGGAAGAAAACTTACAAGTGAGAGTTTCTTATTAGCAGCAATACTAAATGTTCTAGTTGAATGCACGAAGGAGTTATATTTACTGAGTAGCTTTCAATTGAATTATTGAACACTATACTTTAATATTTTTTTCAGGCTCCACAAGGATATTTTTCATTCATATTTAGTGATGTAGGTTGATGAAAATATCAATATAAATATCGATATCGGTAATATCAATTCGAGATATTATCGACAATGCAAAACTGTTTTAAAACAATGTTGGAATAAGGAAATAAGTAGTAAGAAAGAAAAGCTTTTATAATAGCCTTTCAGCAAATTAAGGACACAGTACAATTTAAATTTGTCATATTT
Source organism: Schoenobius gigantellus (assembly GCA_963935595.1). Taxonomy (NCBI): domain Eukaryota; kingdom Metazoa; phylum Arthropoda; class Insecta; order Lepidoptera; family Crambidae; genus Schoenobius; species Schoenobius gigantellus. The sequence continues at coordinate 20,678,148 of OZ012544.1, read as the reverse complement.
CCTAATAACTCTTATGTATAGAACCTAAGAAAGTACTTTAGATAGTCTTTTTCTGAGTACCTAACTGATTCCTGTTTGCGGTAACAGTAACTCTTGTTATAATCGATAATTATATCGCTGCATTGCTATTCATATTCAGTTTCTTTTCTGGACATATTTTTTTCTCATTGCATTTAGTGAAGGATTTTAAATGTAGATAATTTTTAAAAAGCAATAAACATTGGAGTTTTATAAATTGTTGTATGAAACATTTTATCAGTGATGGTTAGAAGTCGGCGCCAAGACAATTTATCAAGTCCAAAGAAAACATAAAGAATTGTTTTCCTAACTGGCTTAGTACCGAAGCGAATATAAAAATGAAGCTTTGCGTTTATTTGCTACTAGCATTTTTAGTGTTATAATGTAATAATAATTTGTGTTATCTAATCCCACAGTCAAAATAAATCAAGCTATAAATAGAATTTTTCATAGATACTTCTCTGTGAAGAAAGTACCGGAAAAAGATCAATAATACACAAAATTTATTTATCGTCTTCAAAGTATGCTCCTTCAGAATCGATATACTTACGCCAACGAATAATCCAATCATAAAAATATTTTTAAACGATTTTTCCGCAATTGAGTTCAGTTCTCGTCGCGAATTCCCCTTTATGTTTTTTACCGAATTAAGAGTTGCTCGTTGGTATTTGTTGAGTTTTTAGTCAAAAATTCGTCCACAATGATGGCCTTTTTCGTCGAATTAGCTTTCTTAAACGCCGCATAGTGCCCAAATAATATTCTTTTCATCCCCCCATCTCGGAAAGAGTATTTTTGCTATTCGATATCTGACCGCCAAAGCCGTTTTTATCCGCTTGAGGTTAAAGTAAATTTGAATTTAGAACATCGCGTGCACTAGTTATGTGATTTCAAAACATGATTAAACCTATTTACTTCCATCTCCATGGTGCCGAATTTATCATACAACTTTTTTTAAATTTGTTTAAAACTCAGACTGAACCTCCTTGGTGTACTTTTGTTTTTAATTTGCTTTGCGCGCGCCTTTTTCATTCAAGTTCCTTATTTAAGAAACTCTTAAATAAGAAACTTGAAAACAAGTAAAAAAACGTATTATTTGTTATACATAATATAAATATTTTTCTGTAATACCAAGTAATACTTACCTATCATAATGTTGTAGTAAATATGTACCTAAACTGAAATAAAAGTATCTTGTGATTATAAATGTTTTATTTTGCATTTAGTCATTTCCTCGCTGAGGGGGGATGAAAAGTTACGTGTTGCACTCGAGTGCAAAGATTTTTCACCTTGTGCTCTTTTGATTCCCTCGCTAATGCTTAGGTTTCAAATTTTAGAATAACTTGCTGCGCTCGTGATTCAATTTTAGAATCCTTCGCTTGCTCGGTCATCAAAGTTGAGCACGCGGTTAAAAAGCAACTTTGTACTCATGTATAACAAATAACTATTATTTAGGTACCGTTTGATCTTCTGACAAGAATCGCGAGTGCACAACACCGTGATAGTCAAAGATACCAGCCGACGACTTCCACTTTTGACTTTGGCGTGTTTTTTCGGTTTCAGTTCATTTTGTGGGCATGTCAAACTCGTAAACTCACGTCTCGTCACTAGTAACAATACGTTTCAAGAATATTGTGTCGGCATGGACTATAGTTCCAGCATGTTCTCAGCGACTCTTTTGCATTTGAGTTTTTGGAGAAAATTCAGGTCTTTTGGGACGACAGCCAAGCGGCATGTTTCATACCAAAATGATTAATTAAAATCGTGCGGGTTGTCTCGTGAGACACAGAAAGTTCAGCGGATAGCTCTCTCAAACTTGAATGAGGATTTTTAGTTAATTTTGTCTTCACTTTTGCGATGTTAGCTTCAGTTGGAGACGTTGATGGCCTACCAGAGCGAGGCAAATCTTCCATCACATCTCAAACTCCGCCCCAAAATGGTAAAGAGTTGTGCCCATCTAACAACAAAAAAATTGAATTTGGAACCATAAATAAATCATTCATTCCCGATATTATTTTGACAAAATGTATTATTGTAATGATGTAAAATTTTAATATGTTAAAAAGAAGACTTTTTATAATATGTAAGTATAAAACAAACTAGGTATTTTATTCTTTTGGGTGGATGTCAAAATATTTCGAATACACTCACTCACACACAGACTGCATCTAAGTTGATTAAGTCTTCTTAGTATAATCGGTTGTATACATTTTGTTTCTATTTTCCACTTATACCGGGTGTAACTGAACACCCCAATAACATTTAAGAGGCATATAAGTTAGATACTAAATAGACCTTCGGTACTTATCTGAGACCTGGAACCCCAATACTTTCAGAGTTATTTGATTTTAAACTGAAAGCAAAAACTTTCAAGTGACAACCATAATCAGCTCTTAACACAAAAGAAATTAAAACACAAAATGACACGTGACAGACGTGAGTGTAGTATTCTTCGTACGCTTACGTAGGGCTGTCGGCACTTAATACCAAAAAATAATTTATTTAGTTTGTATGATGTGAGCGTAATATTCTTCGTACGCTTACGTAGGGCTGTCTTCACTTAATATCAAAAAATAATTTACTTAGTTTGTATTATGTGAGCGTAATATTCTTCGTACGCTTACGTAGGGCTGTCTTCACTTAATATCAAAAAATAATTTATTTAGTTTGTATGGGACAAAAAAGTAGGCTTGTTAGCCCTAATATTTTTCCTACAGAATCTCTACTTCTGATGGATATTGGATTCTGATCTGATGGACCCTTAAATATTATTGGGGTGTTCAGTTACACCCTGTATAGTTGTCAGGATAATATAACTCAGGACTTTATTAAATTGTTCATGTTCACTCAATATTTTTTTTTGCTTCTTCATTCTTAATTTGCGCAATAAGACTAATAAGTATCATATAAATTGACATTGATTACAAAAAAAAAACAATTAAAAACATTTATAAAAATTGCGTAAATTTTATTTATATTATGTTCGTGACACTTCTTGTATAAACTATGTGCCTTAATACCGTTTACTTTAGCTAAGTACAAGAAAGGCTATGCAGACATACAGTAGAGCGTAATGCATAAGGCTCCGGGGATTGAAACTTGAATTTCACACGATTTTGGCACATTTGGTAGACTCATACAAAGGAATGAAATAACACAAATCATTGTTAATTTGTACATAAATCTAAATAACGATGGGAAAATGAACGTTTATTTGTTGTATTTTAAGTAATAAGTTTATTTATTTAAGAAAATATTTACCTACTGTTTTAGGACAACTATTTGCTGATTTAATTTAGTTTTGCTCTATAGATTTCTTTTCTAACACTTTTTCGATACATAACATTTTCACGTTCTTACTATAAGACAATGTAGTTCGTTGATGTATTTTATATGACCTCTAGCTTTAAAAAAACGCTATAGCTCAAATCATGCGGTTATAAATCTATAACCTCACTATTTGCGCTATAACATACGTGTGTTTTATGAGCTGCATTATGTATCTAAGACCGGTGATATTAAATCCACTTTACGAGCAAGTGTGTTGAAACATAAATAACCTAACAGGACTAGTGTATCTCTTCATGTTTAGTATGTGTGTGTGTGTGAGAGAGAAAGAGAATGTGTGTATATATGTGTACATGTGTTGTGTGCATGTGATTTGCGTGTGTCTATGAGTGTACTTATTTGCGTGTGCGTGCATCTGCCTTAGCTTATTCAAAATTGTACCTAACTATGTTAGCTTAAGTATACAGGCATGTTTTCGTGGTAAACGGTGTTGATGTGCATTAATAACTTCTTTTATAACTGTAAATATTATACCTTATTTTCACACTGTTTATTTACCCCAATAATGTGAAAATTTACCGTCCGGTTAGTGTCAACAAAATATAAGTATACTACTAGTATGCATTTGCTCCTTACATATTATGAAATAAGCTTTTTGTCGAATTGACCACTTAGATTTCAAATATCTTGTGTTTATTTCGAAATTCCAAATTCTAATTTATTTATTTCAAATTGAGGCTCGTGTGTTTCTGTTTCGAATTAAGTGATTCACTTGTTATCGCACAGTTTGATTTTTTTGATATCGTACTGTACAATAAAGCACGGTATGTTTTGATTCCAATGTTTTCGTTCTGAAAATGCTGACCTACAGAACAAACCGCCAAGCGATTTGTTTGTAGGCTGGCCGGAGACCCTTTTTTTCGGGGGGAAATACGTGACCGCACCGTACCCACCGTTGGCTAGACGGCGAGCGTGTGGTTGAGCTCTCCCGGCAGAGTGCCAGGCATACCCACTAAAACCGCCCGGTGTTCTCCCTGCCCTTTAGGGCGCGCGTGGTAGGGTCCACAATGCGCCACCACTCACGCGCGGAAGGAAACGCTTATCACAATGGGAAAACGGACCAAATCATGTCTTCAAGCGAAAGTTGACCCAGGAAAAGGTGTGTGTTTTGTGTCGTATACAAGTATGTCGGTATCGCATACACTTTTCTAAGATCTGATCAGATAATTACGGCAGAATTTACGAGAGAAATTTGCTAAATTAGAGGAGCAGCGATTGATATGTCTCCGACACCCACCATGCTCCCCAGACCTCGCCCTAACATATTAATTACTTTTTCTTGCAATTTCTTGCAAGGAAAGTCCAGACCTACCGGAGGATCAGGTAAGATTTAAGTGATCTATAAAATTCTTAGCACGTGTGATATAAATTCATGTGACAAACCTGAATCTTTGCCTTCCTTTATGAGGCAATTAAAAGAAAGCTATACTTCACTGACTGCAAGCCATTATTTTAACTGTCAGTTTATCACATCTTAATATAAATCACACTTTAGCAAAACAGTCCAAGTGAAAAATCGTCTAGTCAGCTAGGTTTTCACTCCCATACACCACAATACTGTGCAACTTTAATTTAGTTTTAAAACATCGTGCATTTTAGTTTCGCTTAGCAAACTCTAAATAGTTTGTCCAGCGCTTTACTGTCGACACAAAGTATTGAATAGTTTAATTAAGATCCCGCAACTTTGAACCTGTGAGGTGCTACTATCTGCAGCTTTCTAAATGGAATTTGTTTTGCAAACTACGCATTTCTAGACAGCCTGGAAACATTTCTGGTTTACCTACTATACAGTAGGTTTTATTAGAATGTGTGTTTTAAGTTCATAATATCACTGACATATTAGGTCCTTACATATAAAATTGGCGTTTTGCCGTACTGGCCACTTTGATCTCAAACATCTCCTCTATGGTTAGGAATTCCAAATTCAAATTGATACAGCTATTTACTCATGTATTTATGTTTCGAAAATTATAATTCACTTGTTTTTTCCTCGATTCTTTTTTTTTCTTTGCGTAACTCTACAAAATGGAAAACTTGAAATATCGCGTTATTTACGAGTACGAGTTCCACCGTGGCACCAGTGCTGCAGAAACGGCTCAAAGGATTAATGATGTGTATGGCGACGATGCTGCAAAAGAAAACACTGTGCGTTTTTGGTTTACAATTTAGACCACCAACATGATAAAGGCAAAAACGAGCCCAGAGGGATAGCCAGAAGGGAGGCCGTTTTTCCCTTTCTGATATTGCCATTTGGAAGAAAAATCATCAAAATTAGTAGGTTAGTTTTTAAAGAGTAGTGCCCGGCGCTCTGCCGAGAGAGCCCCACACACACCCGCCGTCAAGCCAATGGTGGGTGTGTGTGAAAAAAAACTTTCGTTTCTACAAACAAAGATAGCTATTTTTTTAAATTCAACTATTCAATTACTTTAAATATGGTAAACCATCAATTATTTATGAAAAGATGATTAATAACAAGGTTATTTAATTTAAATATTTCATATAAATAGGGTAGGCAGGCTCGAGTCCCTCGGTGGTGACATGTATGAGCTGTGATGATGATGATGATGATGAATTTAAATATCCCAAAAAGTGACAATTGTAGTCTAAGGATAGAGCACTGGCAACAATAGTGAAAATGGCATTTGAGCGATTTTGACAATGACATTAGTACGTCATTTCGGGCTTTGATTTTGAATAGTTTTAGGGGGTCCATTATTAAGTTCTTTCAGTGAACGTTATGCATTTACAGTTCCAGTAAGTAAGTATACCAAAAAATGGTTTAGGCAAATCTGGCTAAAAGTAATTCCGGCGAATGTGACGAAAAGCCTGTTGTATGCAGTTAATATTTCAAATAAGAGGACTTAACAGAAGCAATATTTCGAAGAGCTTTATAAGCGAATGCGATATCTTTAATCTTTCCCTCTCTAAAAAGTAACTGACCACCGAACACCGAAACACAATATGATAAAACGGTATATATACTGTTAAAAAAGTTGGATTTTGTAAGTTATCTTCAAGTTTTGAGTATGTTTTGGATATTAGTATTATTATTTTGGACATTGTTAATATATTAATGTTGATAAAATTTAAAGGTAGCCATTATTCCAATATATTTTTACAGTTGATTTCGATTTATCGTTTTATCATATCGTGTTTGCAAAGCAAAATGCCACTACATTAATTATATGCGGTATATTTTTTATTTTCAATTACGTTGGAACTTCTTGGTTTTATGTCTACTTGGTTAGTGCCGTCCACTCATGTCAGGAGTTGGGGTCCTTCTAGTCTTAAACCATATCACACAAAAAAACACTTTTTTAGCATCAAGATTCCATTTCCCAATTAGTATAAAGATCCAGATCAAATATTTAAAATACTGTTAAATACAATATAGGCATTTTGCTTCCTAGTCAGTATAAAGTTTAGGTCAAATGTTGTTTAATTATATTGCAAGGTCGGCATTATACTTCCTAGTCAACATGGTTAAGATAAAATTTTCCATAATCATATTACAAGGTATGCATTTTACTTCCTAATCAATATAAGGTTTAGGTAAAATGCTGCAAAGTAGTTATGATTTGTAGCATGCAGGCTGTCTCTGCCCCTCTAGACAAGACGTTTTTCTATAATCGCTAACGCAATCGCTAGAAGAAAAATGAATGCGATTTGACATACATAAGCTGTCGCTTAGCTTTCGAGCGCAATTGTCAAATCTCATATCATGTCTGATCAGAAAGCAATTTTTCCTGTAGTGTATACAGGAAAAATTGACGGGCCAATTGTTTTAGGAGTAGGGATTTTTTTCATGCAGTTTACTCTCTGTAAGAACTACTTTAATAGTACAGTAAGCTCCTTGTCAAGCTATACTGTTTGACCTTTGGACCGTTCTTATGTCGCTCGTAATAGTTGCGGTTTTCGTAGTTTTCATCAGAAATATCATGAAGTTCGTCGATGTCTTTTTTATTACTTAATTGCTATTTTATTTTATATTGCTATATTTTTTTATTGCTATTAAGTTGGCAAACAAGCAAACTGCCCACCTGATGGAAAGTGGTAACAGTCGCCTATAATATATGTGGCTCCTGTGAGATTCACAGTAAAACTGCAACCCCCACAAGAACCAAAGTGTATGTTGCCAACTTGTGACATTAGATGTAAAATCACAGTACCCAGTAATTTCAATGCCATATCTTACCCTCAAAACCGGAACACAGCAATGCAAGCACTGCTGCTTTGCGGCAGAAATAGGTAAGACGGAGGTACCCAAGCACACGACCCTGGTACAGAGACCCCCTCCAGTATTATCAAAGCTATTTTATAAAAGCTAGACTTTTTAAAATCATAGCACATTAAAGGCGCGTCCGGCAAGTGCAGCATTGCCAGACTCATAACATACCTCGGCTATAGAACAGCCCCCCCTAGCACGACCACCAAAACACGATATGATAAAGCGGTTTATCACGGTGAACTGTCAAAATATTATAGGTTTTCATCTTATTTTGACAGTTCACCACGATAAATCGCTGTTATTGTGTTTTAATAGTCGTGCTGGGGGGCAGGCGTGTTTTATGAGCTGCTTTATGTAGCTTAAACCGCCCTAATTAGATCCACTTAACGAGCAAGTATTTTAAAAATATAGTTACAGAAATAATTTATAGGTTCTTATTATTAATTTATTTTTGGTTATTTCGATTTAATCCAACAATATATTCAACAATAGTCTCTGGACAAAAATAATATTTGTAGATAAGTAAAGTATGATTTTGCATATCAAAGAATTTATATTTAAAAACTAAAATAATAAATTATTTATCTAAAACATAAATATTTTAGTTATTATTAGTTAGTCATATCGATTTTCATCCTAATATTGTCATACTTCAATTGTCCTTTTGAATACGAGGAAATTATGGACACCCTATAAAAAGGGACAAACGGCCTCTCTTCTGGCTATCCCTCTCAGCTCGTTTTTCGGGTCAGAGAACTCAGTCCTGTTTTGATTATTAAGTCCATGGAACCAACATGCTATTAAATTGTAGAACCAATGAGCTATCGCTATAAGGTTTGCCGAAACAGAATTTTTCGCACTAACCGTACGTCGCACAAATAAAGCATCGATAGAATGAAACGTCGCACAACTAAATTATTGTCACAACGTGTTCGATATAATAAAAATCGAATCAACAACTTTCGAAGACACATAGGGAACCCAAATGCCAACCATTCGCCTGCTGTCAAATTTTGGCGCTGTTGACTAAAAGTATTCATGAAAGTTGAAGCGATTTTTTTTTGTATTGGTTCTTACAAGATCCACATTATTTGAAATAGAATCAAACTTAATCACTTGCCAACATTTTCGACCAAGCCAACGAAATTGTCTAAAATTTGCAAACCAGCAAAATAAATTCTCAAGACGTTCTGAATCATCAATCACAACACAAGTGGCTCTTTCAATCGATACCAAAAAATTGCTGTCATATGAATAAACACAACTAATCTAAGGATAACAATACACGGTGTACAAAAACCCACAACGAAGCCCATGTCTACACATTCAGACCATTAAAATAAGTTATATAAAAATAATTGATGGGTAAAGAAAATTATTTTTTGGGTTTATAAACAAATACTACGCAATGTAACGCGCGCTCGCGCGCTACGGATATCGTCTCTGCGTGAGACCTTCCCTGGACCTATTCAAACACACACACAAAATTTCGTAAGAATCTGTCGAGCCGTTTTTGAGTTTTAGCGAGACAAACACATAGCGATTCATTTTTATATATAAGAAGAAGAAGAAGATTAATGCTGATTTTTTTCTTTGATGTTTCTTTGGACGAAAAGTAACAAATAATGTTCCAAACACTTTGGTATAAAACCCCGAAAAAATAATTGTCACTTTGAACTTAAACATCTCGCTAGGTAACTATTATTTTTCCAGGTATGGTCTCGAGGACAAAAATTATATTGACGATGGGTTCAATACGTGGGCTTCGGCTTCGTGATAGGTTTTTTTACACCCGTTTTAGTATGTCGGTAGCTCGTATCTACAAGAACTACAAGAACGCGCCTTATGTTGAGAATAGAGTGCTCACTATGTTGAGTGGCAATTTGAATTTTTCATTTAGTTTGGAAAAATAATGAGAAAGTCTATTATTATGTGTAAGATTAAGTACCTATAAAATAAATTAAACTGCTTGGGTGTAGCAAAAAATATGACAATTTTAGGTTCTTAATATTACACCTTGTAATTAATGGATAAATGTTTTTGATTTGAATAGCTATTCTAATCACTCCGAACATGATTGTGATTTTTATAAAGTCACAATCATGTATATAATATACTATTATTGTAATATATGTAGCGTTTCTTGTCTCTTGTTGAGAAGGCTCTCCCAATTTCCGAACAGTCCCTTTAACCATGATCACTCAAATCAATATGAAAACCGCACTGAGTGAGAGCGGGATAGCGCTAAATGACACAAGAGTGGTTTTTAGGGTTCCGTAGCCAAATGGCAAAAAACGGAACCCTTGTCGCGTAGGGGTCTAAATGAGACAACTTACATACGTGGACAACGAATTTATTTGCCCCGGTAAAAGTAGGCGTGGGTTTTATAGCCGACTGGTAATTTGCCTTCTTCCCAGACTTCCCTGAAGGCGGCCGAGGTGGTAGGTGGCCCGACGAGTGGTGGTGAGCAGCACTGGGTGCGGCACAAAAGGTCTTGCGGCGACGCGACGAAAATGCGTCGCACGTTCGCCGACTTAGTACTCCCAATGTGGAACCCTGAAATCATATATTTCGGCCGCGTAAGCAGGATTGCCTGTCATCCGCCGATTGTAATAGCCACCTCACCAGAGCCAAGTCAAGAAAGTTGGGAGTGGAAGTAAGCAGCAGGTGAAGTGGCAAATGATTACAATCAGAGCGGAGTGTACATAAATAAAAAAAACAATGCGCAGAAAACACTATAATGATGATAACAAGTGCTTATTGAAGAATCTATTCTTTAAAGAAAATGAAATTTAACAAAAATAAGTAATTAAAATTTTGAAGGTATAATTTTAAAAAATACTTACTGGCGAAGTTAATTAATTATAAGGCTTACAATGCTTAGCAGATTAATACTAATAAGCTCACACACACTCGACACAATTATATTCAATGTTTCAATATTGATAAGAAGAAAAAAATGATTTGCAACAAGCGACTACGATAACTAATAACTACTTAAAAAACTATAATAGGTAATTGCTCAACACTCACCCTATCGGGGAAGATTCCAGTGGAAACAAATTATTTTTTTAAATATGTTTAGGTCAATACGTGACCGTGAAATCTTCAACTGTTGAAAATTCGAAATATCCAACGGAGATAAAGGATAGTTTACGACTATGCTCCGTGGAAGCTCGACAGCAGTCTGACGATTGAAATGGTTCGCCGGGTGACGACGTAATGCATAACTTTTCACTTTTAAACTTGTTCGCTAACAAAAGGCGAGTTTTAGGGTACCGCGCGTGGTTAGAAGTTTAATTAATCGATGCATTAGTGTTGCAGTTTTGTAAAAAATATTGTTTTCTTTTTTATTATTGTAGTTATTAGTTATTTAAGTATAGTGTATAATATTAGTTAGATTTATTTTGTAATTAGTTTTGTATTTTAATGTTTTTTTTTAATAAATATTGTTTAATGGATTTTAAATTTTAGTTTTTAATTAATTATGAACGTATAACGTTACATTACCCCCTCGCGTCACCAAGGATTTTATTTCTCTTAATAAAATCCGCACTCAGTAATTAAGTTAATAGTTTGTATTTACACTTTCATTCATATATTTCATACATCACGCTTACAAAGGGCAACAATAAAATTTTCTACTTATTAAATATTGACGCATCCTTTTTTTTTTTTTTTTTTTTTTTAAATGCGTTGCGCATACCTCGCGCTTGGGAGGCGCGAGGTTATGTCGGACTCTCCGCGGCCCCTGGCAGGTGGGATGGTATGTCCACCAGAGAGTGCAATGCTGCGGCCTACCGACTAAAACCCAACTATAACCCTCACATGCGCCTTGGCGCGAGCGCGACAACCGCCGCCACATCCTCCCCGTCATCAGACGAAGAGGATCCGGCGACGAGAGTCGTCTCGCTGCCGGACGAGGTCATGAGAACCCTTTCGGAAACTACCACAACCTCGTCGGCGCGCACTCGCCCAAGGCGAGTCCCTCTCACCCCCCCAGGTTGGGGGGGCCGGTGATCCCCCGGGGCAACCAGGGGATCAGCGACTGGCGGCAACCGATGCAATGCAGGGCCCGGGCTTCCCAAGCCTGGACCCAGCTGGTTGCCGTCAGGAGGAAAAAGGCGGGCATAATTCCGCCTCCTCCGTCCCAGCCTTCTGCGGCGGCACGGGTCAGCAGAGGGATCTTCCTCCCTGCCCCTCTCCGCCGTCTCCTTCTGCGTCATCACGTCCACGCAGAAGGAGTTCACCGCATCCCACGTAGTCTCCCCCTCCAGCATGGCACAGACCACGTTCTGGAGGGAGAGATCTTCGCCAATGATGGCAACCATCGCCCGGCGCTCCGAGGAGAAGGCGGGGCACACCGCCAAGGTGTGCTGCGCGGTGTCCTCGGGGGAAATATTGACGCATCCTACCAATACAATAGGTTCCTGTTAAGTATGAACTGGAACCCATACAGACTGTGTACATACTTTTGATGTTATTATGCGATTCGGCTTACGTAACGATAAATTAAATGAAAATTATTATATTGAAAAAAAAATGCATTTATTAATATTACCTACTTCTTAAGGCCAGCTAATTTTAAATCTTTTATATGCCATACACCTAAGTCTTTACCCTTCATATCCTCTAGAACGTAAACTAAAGGGGATTTCTTAGCAGTGACACGGCATTTAATAAATTTAGGTGCCAATTTTTTGCTGAAGTACTTATCCTTGTCGCTAAGCACATAGGCTCGCTTCATGACGATGTCGCCTACGTTGAATTCCGCTTGTTTACGGCGCAAATTATGTGCTTTATTTTTTTCATGTGCATGCCAAAGTTTTGCTTGCACCTCATCAAAAATATTGGACAAGCAACCTAAATTTTCCACGTATATATCCCGCGGTAGGAATAAAATTTCTTCACTTATGTTTGTATCTGTGTAATGAGTACCACAAGTGACGAGTTCCCGGCCGAATACTAAAAATGATGGCGTAAATCCGGTAGCTTCGTTAACAGCGTTATTAAGTGCAAACTGCACTTTCGGTATAAAAATATCCCAGGTTCTGTGGTCATCATCGACAAATGTTGAAATGCAAGTTATGATCGTTCTATTGTAACGCTCCACAGTGTTAATTTGTGGCGTATACTTAGGCGAGAAATATATGTTTGGAATATTATATTTTGCAAAGAATGAAGTTGTGTCACGGCTAATAAATTGAGTTCCATTATCTAAAAAAATTGTTTGTGGGACTCCGTGCACAAGAAAAACGTTATCCTCTAAGATTTTAATAATTACATCTGAATTGGCTTTTTTAATAGGGTAAATTAAAAAAAAATTTTGAAAAACAACACGTCACAACTAGAATGTAGCTGTGCTGTTTACGAGTTGTTGGCAAAGGTCCCATAAGATCAATAGAGATCATTTGAAACGGGCGTGAGCACTGTTTGGGACGACCCATGACTCCTAAAGTTTGATGGTTATGTGATTTGTACTCAAGACATTTTTGACAAGAACCAACAAATGACACGACGTCCTTGTGCATGCCTGGCCAGAAATAACGAAGAATAAGGCGATGGTGCGTTTTAAAAATACCTAAATGTCCAGCTGAAGACTGTGAATGATTTTCAAAAATAACTTTTTCGCGCAACTCGGAAGGGACAACGATTTTCCACGAGAATTCGTCATTAAGGCTACATTTGTCTTTCGACAACCTATATAAAATTACATCTTTAATTAAATAATTAGGATACTGTTGAGGACTGTTCAAGCAACCGTTATAAAGAGATTTGTACCACGGATCTTTAGTGTCCGATAAGTCGGAAGAGCCAATGGCACTAACTGGCACAGCACGTGAAAGGGCATCTGGTATGACGTTGTCAACTCCACGACGATGTTTAATGTCAAAATTAAATGACGACAAGCGTACTCCCCATCGAGCTAAGCGACCAGTAGGGTTATTTAGAGACAGAAACCACTTTAAAGCACTATGGTCAGTATAAACTGTGAAGGTTTTCCCGTTCTCTAAGTAACAACGCCAATGCTCCAAGGCAGTGATCACGGCTAGGGTTTCACGCTCTGTGATGCTATAGTTGCGCTCTGGCGGAGTTAACGAACGGCTCATATATGCAATAGGGTGCTCCTTTCCATCCCTGGTCTGAGTGAGCATAGCACCGACACCAAAGTTGCTCGCGTCCGTATGTACCTCGAATGGTTGATTATAATCCGGGCAAGTCAGAACCGGTGCGGAAACCAAACATTCTTTCAGCTTTTGAAAGGAAGCATCAGCCTCAGCAGACCACTTGAAGGGGGGCGTGCCTTTTTTAATGGAAGTGAGCCTATTTAAGGGACCGGCAATAGTGCTGAAATTGGGGACAAAGCGACGGTACCAGGTAGCAGTCTCGAGAAATCGCTTGAGATCCTTCCGACAAGTAGGTGTCGGATAATTTAATATAGCCTGTACTTTTTCGGGATCAGTCCGTAGTTCACTACTATCAACTAAATATCCCAAATACTTCAACTCACTTCGAAAAAAATTACATTTTTCTGAATTGACGGTAAGGTTAGCGTGCCTGAGCTTTTCTAAGACCTTCAACAAAAGGGTCACGTGGGTCCGGTAATCATTACTTACGATGATGACGTCATCGATATAGGCAAAGACATTAGCACCAAACTCGCCAAACAATAAGTCCACCAATCTTTGTTGGGTTGCCGGAGCATTAGTCAAACCAAAGGCAGTTCTCTTAAACCGAAATGTACCTCTGCCCGGAACATAGAATGCGGTTTTGTCACGGTCTTCAAGCGCAATATCAATTTGCCAAAATGATTTGGATAAATCAATGCTGCTTAGGTATCGCGCATCGCGAAGGTTATCCAAAATCTCGGATATATATGGCAAATTGTAGGCATCGCGTTTGGTGACCGAATTTAATTTGCGGCTATCAAGGCAAAACCTAGGCTGTCCGTTTTTCTTAGTTACTAAGAGAACTGGGGAAGATCAAGCGCTTTCGCAAGGTTCGACTACATCTAAAGCCAGCATTTCATCGACCTGCTCAACCAGAATACGCTGTTTTTCTGGCGACATGCGGTAATATCTTTGCCGGATTGGTTGAGCATCGCCGGTATCAATTCTATGTGTAATCAAGTTAGTTCTACCCAGACCCTTACGTTCAAATGAAATTTCCTTAAATTGTTCAATAATGTTGTCCGCAATTATTTTTTCCGAGTCTCCTAAATTATCGTAACCGTGCAGTAGAATTTCGGAAGATAAGTCAGTTTGTGTATTGGTTGCACTGAGTGAAATACTACCTAAATATTTAGGGTATATTTTGAATTTACGCCAAAAGTCAACGCCTAATATAAGAGACGTTTCAATTTGTGGCACTACAACAGCTTCAATAATGTGAAACTGGTTTTCAAAATTCACTGGAATATTAACATAGCCAATACTACTTAAAGACTGACCACCTGCAGCAGTTATGGTAATGCAGCGTTCTTTAATCAATTTAAAACCCTGAGATTCTAAGATCAAATGTGAATTGTTTCCCAAAATAGTGATTGCGGAACCCGAATCAAGTAACCCAGTAAAAAATAGATTATTAATATTAATGGTGACATAAGGTCTAACATCGTTATTTGGTTTATCATGAATTGTGGCAGTCCGGTATGCTTGAAAGAAAACACATATAGTTTTAAGCCACTTTTGCCAATCATCCTTATCAAAGTGATTGTGATTTGATCTTCCACAATTCGATTCTACTAGTTTTTTGAACAAGAAGGTTTGACTAAATTACAATCAGGGCATTGAGGAGATTTAACGTCCTTGCGACCACATTTAAAATAGTAGATGTTATCTTTATTTTCCGTACACTGTCTCAAATTATGGGTGTTAACCCTACACCTAGGACAATAACGAGCTTTAGGAGCTTCGATCGCATGTAAATATTTTTCATTAACATTTGTTTTATTAGGATAGGTATTTTTATTAGTAGGATAATTTGTGGTATTATTATTTGTTTTATTATTATTGGCATAAGTGTAGTTATAGTTTGAATTATTTTTATATTTTGTAAAGTAAAAATTTTTTGAATTAAAATTACTACTATTTTTATTACGATTACCACTATATACGAATTTTGGAGCCATAGTACCAGATTTAGTAGTACAAGGTTCGTGAAAGTGTGCAAGGCGTGCTTGTATATTTTCATAATTACGACGTTTATAATTACGATTTCATAGTTACGTGTTTTAATTTCACCAACTGAGGCTAATGTACTGGCATAGCAAGGCCTGATGTTGTGTAGGATTATCTCTAATTTGTCGTCATCAGATAATGTTTTCGTTAATCGAGAAAACAATCCAGACATTATTGACAGATAAATTGTGATGTTTTCTGTTTCGCCTTGTGTTCGTGCACGGATTTCCGATAGAAATCTGTAATCGAAGTTGGATTGATCGAAATCCTGCCTCAACAAATCGATAAGATCACTCCAAGTTGACACTCGATCCTTTACACTCCTGAACTAGTGCAACGCATCACCCGCGAAAATCTCGGTAGCGTAGGACAGTGCTTTAGGTCCTGGGATATTTCTAGCATCACAATATTCAGTAACACGTTGAATGAATGCCCTAACGCATGATTTCCCATCATACCTAAGCTTCCCTAAGTCACTAGAAATCCTACGATCACATGTCACCGAAACATTCACAGGCAGTGCAGAAGTTGAAGGTTCAATGTTGCTTGGCGAAATTAAAGGGTCTATTCCCTTATCTTTTAAGTTGTTAAAAGTTTCAAAATATTTTTTAAACTGCAAAACGCATGCATCGTATTGAGGTTTGGAAGAATCGTCACAAACTATGCGATTAATACGATGGTATAAATGGTTTAATAAATTTTGAGTGCGCAGTAAAGTGTTTTTATCTAAATCCGAAACTAAATTTAACTGCACTTTTGAAAGTGTATCACTAACGCCAGTTAAGTCGTCATCCGTTTCCAAGGGGCTATCCAATATATCCTCAGATGGAAATAAAGGGCCTAACTTTGCAATCTGTTTGCGCAAGTCTTGCACAGTAGCGCAGGGTGTTGAGCCTCTAATATAAACCTCGTATTCTAACTCTGCCTTTTGTAGCGATAGAAATTTTATAGGATAAGCCATTTTACCAGAAAATTTTTATAAAAAATATACGGAACCTCCGAAATAAATTTGAGCAAGATATGATAATAAAAAAAATATACGGAACCTCTGAAATAAATGCGAGTAAAATATAATAATAAAAATATACGGAACTCGGAAGTGAATACCAGTATAATTATAATGAATTATACGGAACCCCGGAAAAAACACGAGTTTAAAATCTGTACGTACTATAGGGTAAGTGTTGATCAACGCAAACTAAATAACGCTAAAAGCTAATCTCCGTCTGTTACATAAAAATAAACTACGGCAACAGAAAGCGAAAAAAGATACAATCACATAAACAAAAAAAAAACGAACACAAAACTAAAAGTTCGAAAATAAAAAGACGTTACACAAAAAAAACGCACACAACACACAAACTACTCACTGCGAAAGCAAATTACCAGCCCAAATACCAGGTTGAGGCGCCAGTGTCGCGTATGGGGTCTAATTGAGACAACTTACATAGGTACGTGGACAACGAATTTATTGCCCCGGTAAAGGTAGGCGTGGGTTTTATAGCCGACTGGTAATATGCTTTCGGTCCAGACTTCCCTGGTAGTGGCCGAGGTGGTAGGTGGCCCGACGAGTGGTGGTGAGCAGCACTGGGTGCGGTACGAAAAGTCTTGCGGCGACGCGACGAAAATGCGTCGAACGTTCGCCGACTTAGTACTCCCAATGTGGAACCCTGAAATCATATATTTCGGCCGCGTAAGCAGGATTGCCTGTCATCCGCCGATTGTAATAGCCACCTCACCAGAGCCAAGCCAAGAAAGTTGGGAGTGGAAGTAAGCAGGTGAAGTGGCAAATGATTACAATCAGAGCGGAGTGTACATAAATAAAAAAAACAATGCGCAGAAAACATTATAATGATGATAACAAGTGCTTATTGAAGAAGCTATTCTTTAAAGAAAATGAAATTTAACAAAAATAAGTAATTAAAATTTTGAAGGTATAATTTTAAAAAATACGTACTGGCGAAGTTAATTAATTATAAGGCTTACAATGCTTAGCAGATTAATACTAATAAGCTCACACACACTCGACACAATTATATTCAATGTTTCAATATTGATAAGAAGAAAAAAATAATTTGCAACAAGCCACTACGATAACTAATAACTACTTAAAAAACTATAATAGGTAATTGCTCAACACTCACCCTATCGGGGAAGATTCCAGTGGAAACAAATTATTTTTTTAAATATGTTTAGGTCAATACGTGACCGTGAAATCTTCAACTGTTGAAAATTCGAAATATCCAACGGAGATAAAGGATAGTTTACGACTATGCTCCGTGGAAGCTCGACAGCAGTCTGACGATTGAAATGGTTCGCCGGGTGACGACGTAATGCATAACTTTTCACTTTTAAACTTGTTCGCTAACAAAAGGCGAGTTTTAGGGTACCGCGCGTGGTTAGAAGTTTAATTAATCGATGCATTAGTGTTGCAGTTTTGTAAAAAATATTGTTTTCTTTTTTATTATTGTAGTTATTAGTTATTTAAGTATAGTGTATAATATTAGTTAGATTTATTTTGTAATTAGTTTTGTATTTTAATGTTTTTTTTAATAAATATTGTTTAATGGATTTTAAATTTTAGTTTTTAATTAATTATGAACGTATAACGTTACACCCTTATAGAATCATCATGTCTGTCTGTCTGTTGCCCGTCCTTATGTCACAGCCACTTTTCTCCGAAACTATAAGAACTACACTGTTAAAACTTGGTAAGTAGATGTATTCTGTGAACCGCATTAAGATTTTTACACAAAAATAGAAAAAAGCAATAAATTTTGGGGGTTCCCCATACATAGAACTGAAACTCAAAATTTATTTTTTCATCAAACCCATACGTGTGGGGTATCTATGGATAGGTCTTCAAAAATCGTATTGAGGTTTCTAATATCATTTTTTTTTCTAAACTGAATAGTTTGCGCGAGAGACACGTCCAAAGTGGTAAAATGTGAGTCCCCCCCCCCTCCCCGGTAACTTCTAAAATAAAAGAATGATAAAACTAAAAAAAATTTATGATGTACATTACCATGCAAACTTCCACCGAAAATTGGTTTGAACGAGATCTAGTAAGTAGTTTTTTTAATACAAAATTTAATAGTCATAAATCCTACGGAACCCTTCATGGGTGAGTCCGACTCGCGCTTGGCCGGTTTTTTCAATATTGTTTTAACGTTGCTATAAGCGATCATGTTAAGGCCCCAGTACAGGTGAAAGAAACAACTTTTTCATCTGTGTTCGACGACTTATACTCAAGTGCCAATAAATCTGTTTCAACTATGTTGAATAAAGCTTTTTTCGATTTGGTTGCATTAAATTCATTCTTGCTGAAAATTGTTTTTTCACACGTGCAATAAAATTCGATCCAGCGGCAGCGGCCCTGCCGCCTAACTCATAGCGATTAACGATGGCGATAGCGAGTGCACTCGCTACCGCTTTAATTTCACGAGTTTGCTATGATAACCGGCGGCCCTACCGCCTAATTCACTCGTTATAGTTTTAGTTATTTCGTACCGCCTATTATAGCTATCGTTAATCGCTCTGAGTTAGGCAGTAGGGCCCCAGGTTTGACAAGTAATAGGACGTGAGCATCGGAATAACTGAACATACTCGTAATTCGACAAAAGCTAAATATTTCAAAATTCCTTAGTATTGAGGAATTGTATATATATTCTATTATTATTAGATTAACAAAGACACTTGAAAGAATACAACAAAAGTTCAATATCTGCCTATATTAGGATTAGGTGTGAGCACTGCCCATAATATTAAGAAATATCCCCTAACTCCGAATCCTATTGTAATCTTTAGCAACATAAATAGGTACTCGATTGGCTTAAGGAGATGATATTATTAAACATATTTCACTTGCGTATAAATCCATCAATTGGTCCACAATTGTTGGAGAAATCGGTGAACATACACAAAAAAAAGATAAACTCGTAGTCGAACCTTTTCTTTTTCATCATTCATTTAAAAAGGCGAAAGTAATATTACAAATTTTCAAATTAAACGTGTCTTGCATTAGCTGAACCATTCACCCTGAAAATGCACATATTGTATGAAGAATTTGTAAGATTTTTGTATATCTATTGAAAACAATTAATTGTAAAATATATACCTAACGTGTAACAGAAATGATGCGTACCCGAATAGAAATTTGTTGGAAATATGCAAATGAATCAATTTCAGTTTTTTTTATCAATCGAAATCCGATATTTGAGATTTAAATAAGACTAGAAATGTTACGAGAGCATTAAAATTTTAAAAAAGTGTATAATGTGTGTATAAAAAGGTGATATTGTGTGAATTCTGATGTTATTTTTTATTTTTTGTGTTTTTGAAGTTAGGTTTTATTATTTTTGTAAATAAAAAAATAATTGAAATCGATTCAGAAGCCAATTCTCACCTGCGCGTTATTACTAAGAACCGCACAAAATTAGTACTATCTAATGTTAACTGCATTATAAAAATATATCCACGAAAGTTTTAAGACGTCCGAATAATTGAGTAGCTAAGAGAAATTTATGAAGCTAACATTGCTCTATACATATATTGTATTAAAATAAAAACAGGTTTCTTTAAAAATGTAAGTGTACAGCGAGCGCGGCGAATATTATGCAAGCAGTGCTCAGCGCTATTTTCTGGCAAGCTCCGCTGCTCGAAATTATTAGTGTTCGTTGCATTTTCTTATGCAAATATACTCACTATGTTGTTTGGTTGTTGAT
This sequence comes from Schoenobius gigantellus, assembly GCA_963935595.1. NCBI lineage: Eukaryota > Metazoa > Arthropoda > Insecta > Lepidoptera > Crambidae > Schoenobius > Schoenobius gigantellus. Next base: position 20,657,653 of record OZ012544.1, on the reverse strand, counting down.
TATAAGCTATAAAGTGACTCTAGCGACGGTCTTGTGGTGAATATTATTCGTATCTTGGAATTTACAAAGTGATTTTTTTTTAGTTAAAAATGCTGGTAATGTTAATGAAAAACGAGAGCTCCACTTGAATTTCTTAACAATAAAATCTTGTATATTTCTTCCAACTGCTGTCAACTAGGGATGGATGATCGAAGTGTTTCCCGAAAGTAATTGTAAAAAAAATACTAATCTTTTTCCCTTCACATACATTTCTGGATGATTTGGCAGTTAAGAACTAACGTTTGGAGTTTAGTGAAATCTGACTTTTTTCATCTTTTAATTATTGTTTGATACCTATATCGTCGTTCGGCATTCATTACCGCGAATGTGAAAAATTTAATTCTTTTTTTCGTTTGTGTTTTCGGTAGTAGATTCAGACCTTATCAAATATTTAAATAGTTATATTATCTTAATATTTCAGAAAGTGATAATACTACTACATTTGAACAATAATCTGACAATAATTATATTTTATATTAACTGTGAATCGGTTTTTTGCCTCTCCTGAAAATTTATTTGACATTCGAATTTATGAATGCCGAACAACGATATGTAGGTATAAGTATTGTTACTGGCGATTTCAAAGAGGAACAAAAAATTATCAGCACATTATTACACAAACAGTAAAAACTTACACTTAGTTACATTTGTTTTATGATGTATGATACTTATAAATGTCTATATAATTATATGCATTATATTATTTTAAGTATATTACTTGTTTGATGATGTTAACTTGAAAGCTTAGAAACAGGGTAGTTAAATTAGTCTTTGTCGAGGATAGTATTTATATTAGCCAGTAGATAGATAGATAGTATTTATTAAGCCTAGTTTTGATCGAAGATATTGAAGAACAACAGAATTTGCTTGACTTGGCCAGAATTTTCATTGTTTTTTTTTTTAAATAAAACTACTTTCTGCAGACTCTTTGGTCAGCACTTTTTTAGATTGTATATTGTTTGTTATTTTGATTTCTATTTATTTATTTTCCACGTCAGTAACACACTTGTTGCTCCTTAATATTCTACATGTGATGACAGGTGTTGTGTCATTCACATTCACATGTACAGTCGCCACTAATATTAAACTAATTAACTATGTGTACGAGCTAGTTTAGCTCGAGAGAGATGTAGTTGGAGCACGCAGTGGAAGACGTCACCAAGTTAGTTAGAAAATAACGTAGATATGTTCAGTTCAACTGTTTATTGCGTACTAAAAACATTTACAAATAACAATATAATATAAGGGAGCTAATACGCGCGAGCCGTAAGTGGGTTGCTATGTCAGCAAAATAAATGTACGATGAATCGTACATGTTGGCAACCAAATAAAAAGACACGAAAAAAATCATTAAAAAATAAACATTAAAAAGGACAAAAAAATAATCTTGGAAGATAAAAACAACGTTGCGGTAGCTCGTCTGTTGCCAGTTTGCTCGTCGCGCAGTTTCCGTGAGCTTGATGGTTTAGCTTCAGGCTTCTCTTCATGAAATTGGCCTTGACTTGGTAATGATTGAAGACATTAATTTGTTTTTAGGTTTCTGTTATTTTGGGTTGTCCGTCCATAAGCTCTTTTAACTCTGTGTTACAGGATTGCAAAGGCAGTGGAGATAATTTTATAATGGGTCTCTTGATCACTCCAGTTTTCGTTTTAATTGTAGTTACTCGAACCAAGCCGTCAGATCCCGGGTGTACATCAATAATACGTCCCAAAGCCCATTTTCCGGGTGGTAGATTGTTCTCCTTTACAAGCACGATGTCTCCTTTCTTTATGTTTTGTTTTGGAGTGTTCCATTTAGAACGTGTTTGTAGTTGATTTAGATAATCATTGCTCCAGTTTTTCCAGAATTGCTGGAACATGTGCTCAGTAAGTTGCCAGCGACGCCTAATATCGATACTGTCGATGTTTGTATAATCAGATCGTGGAAGTGACGTCACTGGACCGCCGGTGAAAAAATGACCCGGCGTTAAATAGTTGTAAAACTCCTCAGGGTCTTCAGTAAGCGGGCATAGCGGCCGGGAGTTAAGGCATGCTTCAACCTTGGCAAGCAAGGTCGTAAACTCCTCGAAGGTAAGTTTTTGGTCTCCAAGTACCCGTCGCAGATGATATTTGACGGATTTTACAGCCGCCTCCCACAGCCCTCCGGCAGTAGGCCAGGCGGGAGCGTTAAAGTGCCACTCCACTTCTAGTTTCGCGATCTCATCAAAAAATGCTGGTGATAATAGGATTTGAAACTCTACAAATTCAGTGCGTAGCATTTTTGAGGCTCCAATAAAGTTTGTTCCGCAGTCAGAGTAAACATGTTTTGGGGTTCCGCGTCTGGAGCACATCCTTTGAAATGCACTTATAAAGGTTTCAGTGCTCAGGTCTGATACAAGCTCTATATGAACCGCTTTCGTGGCCATACATACAAAGATAGCGATGTAGCCCTTTGAAGTACGCACGCCCCTTCCTTTGCTAAGCTTAACTTCCACGTGACCCGTGAAATCGACGCCGACATTGCTGAAGGGTCTTGATGGAGTCACGCGAGTTTCGGGTAGTTGACCCATTAATTGGTTGTTTTGAGTTGTTTTGAACTGGACGCAGTTACGTAGTAGTGACTTGACCGCTCGGTTTCCGCCAACTATCCAGTACCTTTGTCGAATATGTGCCAAGGTGAGGCGAGCTCCCCCGTGCAGCATTTTGATGTGGGCTTGCTCTATAAGTAGATGAGTAAATCGCCCTTGTCGCGATAAAACGATAGGATGTTTAGTTTCAAACGGTAACCTAGAGTTTTTTAGTCTTCCGCCCACTCGAATGATGCTGTTTTCATCTAGATACGGGTTTAGTTTATAAATAGGACTCTTGCTTGTTATAGGCTCCAGTTTGGTAAGACTTTTATATTCGTCATTTAATTCAGTTTTTTGTACAAATGTAATAATAGTATCAGTTGCACTCGCTATTTCTGTTGATGTTAGGTATGGCGAGTTGAATTTCGCCGTGCGGCGAATTCTTCTGACGAAGCGCATAATCCAGGCCATGACTCGCTGTATTCGTATTAATGAGCTGCAGTTTTGTAATAATACGTAAATAAAGTTATTGTTCCATTTGTTCTCTAGGGTTGTCGATTTTAATTTAGCGACACATTTCTGAGTTGTAAATAAACAAGACTTAGTTTCTTCATTATGTTGTGATTTCAGTAATTCGGGACCATACCACCAAAGCTTAAAGTTTGTAAGTTTACTGGGAAACATCCCTCTTGATGCACAATCCGCAGGGTTTTGTTCTGATGGCACGTAGTTCCATAGATTAGGTGGTAGTACTTGCTTTATCTGTTTGACACGGTTAGCTACGTATCTCTCCCATCTTATTTCGTCACCTTGTAGCCACGCCAAGACGACTTGAGAGTCACTCCATGCTTGAACAGTTATGTTACATTCTCCAAGTGATTCTTTTGTCTTCTCTATCAATTTGGCTAAAAGCAGTGCTCCGCACAACTCGAGCCTCGGTAGAGTTGTTTTTTGAGATAAGGGGGCAACCCTAGTCTTCGCAGCGAGTAACGTAATAATTGGTTGTCCCTGATCATTGATGATGCGACTATACACGACACATGAATAAGCTTTTTCGCTTGCGTCGCAAAATCCAAGTAATTCTATTTTTGGACATGTGCTGCCGATCCATCTGTTAATTTTAATGTTTTTTATTGTATGAAGTTCCGCTTTCAGATTCTTCCATTCGTTCTGTATATCTTCAGGTAATGTTTCGTCCCAGTTAATGTTTTTATCAATCCAAACCCTTTGGAATATTAATTTTGCAGTTACTGTTACTGGCGCCAGCCATCCCAGAGGATCGTAGAGTTTTGAAATTTCAGAGAGTAGTTGTCGTTTAGTTAGTAGTTTTTCATTACGTGTTTCTATATTCCAGTTAAATAAAAATTTATCAGTTTTCGGATTCCACCCAAGGCCGAGAGTTTTCGTCGATTCATTGTCTTTGAAGTCAAACATGTTCTGAGTAGAGATTTGATTTTTGGACAGATTCTCCAGTAGAGTAGGGTCATTAGAAAGCCACTTTCGTAAGTTCATTCCACCTCCTTTCAATAGACTTAGTAACTCTCGCTGTACTTTAAGTGCGCCCTCTAGCGTCCTGTGACCGAATAGTACATCATCGACAAAAAAGTTGTTTTTCAGAGCCTTGGCAGCATCAGGGTACATGTGGCCATCATCTATGGCTAGTTGTTTGAGTGTTCTCAGGGCCAACCAAGGTGCACTTTTCATCCCGTAAGTAACAGTGCAAAGTTCATATTCTTGTAAGAGCTGGTCGGGTGAGTCACGCCAAATGATTTTTTGCAGGGGTTGTTGTTCATCAGCCAGCCAGATGCAGCGGTACATTTTTTCGACGTCAGCCGTGAAAGCATATTTGAAAGTTCTCCATATGAGTATAAGTGACAGAATTTCTTTTTGCAGATTTGGCCCTTTTTCTTGTAAACTGTTTAGGCTGTAACCGCTTGTAGTTTTTTGAGATGCGTTGAAAACTGTTCTTAGTTTTGTTGTAGTTGAATTTTCTTTTAACACTGCATGGTGAGGTAAGTAACATTGCGGAGTTGATGTTGATAAGGTAGTGGTTGGTTTCATGTGATTTAATTCGATATATTCCCTTATGAAGTCTTTGTACATAATTTTAAGGTTTTCATTGCGTTCGAGCCTTTTTTCCAGTTGCAGGTACTGTGATATAGCTATCGATCTTGAATTTCCGAGTTTTTTCTCAAAATCAGGTATGAATGGCATTTTAACGATGTACTTTCCCTCTGAATCTCTTAGAACTGTTTCCGAATAGTATGTTTCGCATTGATTGTTTGCAGATACGTCAAGCCTGCCGGGGTTGATATCTTCGTTTTCCCAAAATTTTGACAGCTCTTCAAGGTCGATCAAAGTCACGTGACAGTTGAATGTTTTTAGTTTGCCGCACAAAATCCACCCCAGCTTAGTTTGTTGTGCAATAGGGGATTGCTGCTGACTTCCTTTCAGGACTCCATCTAAAATGACTTCCGAGTAGACATCCGCCCCCAGCAAGAGATCTACTGGACTTGAATTTGTAATGAATAATCGGAGTGTATTGATTTACAGGTAAGTTGCAGTTGACCTTTGCAGTCTCCAGATACAGTACCAACTCCGTTCACCGTGGCGGTAAGTTTTTTTCTAGGTAATCTTAGCAGCTGAGCTGCGTTTTGTGAAATTAAGTTAACTTGCGAGCCTTGGTCCAATAGAGCTCGAAGTTTAATGTTAGTCCCGTCTGCGGAAACAACATTGATCTGTACAGTTGGTAGCAAGATTTCAATTTCATCTCCCGATAAATGGTTAGAGCTCTGTTGCTGTTGTAGTTGTTGAGAAGAAGATGCTGTCGCTGGCTGGTGACATGAATATTCCTTATCAATATTTTTAGTTACACATATTTTGTTTGTATTTGTATTGTGCAACAATGTATGATGGTTCGAATTGCACTCTTTGCATTTCTTCGTTGACAAACATTCCTTGTTTCCATGACTAAATAAGCAGTTTTTACACACATGCAGCTTAGTAACGATATTCGCTCTTTCAGCTGTATCCATTTCAATGAATCGAGGACATTGCATTAGCACGTGATTTTGTTCGCAAAGAGGGCAATTTCCATATGCAGTATAATAAATTCTCGAGTTATAACTTTTGTTCATAGGTTGATAATTATATTTCTTTGGGTAAATAGCTTTGTTTAATGTTCTTGGAAATGTAGTTAAAGTAGTATTCGGCTTGTTTTGTTCTTTCTTCGCAGTTTTAAGACTTTCGTATGCCATGAATTTGCTTTCCAAGAAGAAGAGGAAGTCGTTCAAATTAGGTAGATCCCTGTGATTTGGAAGTTCCTTCACATATTCGTTGAGCGTGTTGGAGTCGAGTTTTATACTCATAATATGAATGATCAGAGGATCCCAGCTAGATGTATCTATGTGTATGTTTGACAGTCCATTCAAACATTCATTAATGACGTCATGCATTCGTTTCAGATTGTAGGCATCAGGCTGCTGAATAGTTGGTAAGTTGAGCATGGTGTTGACGTATGAGGTAAACTGTAGCCTTCTGTTATCATAGCGTTGCAAAAGTAGTTCCCAACATGATGTGTAGTTTTCTGCGCTTATGCTGAGATGTTGGACCAGTCTCTCGGCCTCGCCGCGTAATCTCGTCTTCAAGTGCTGCATTTTTTGTGCTTTATTAATCAGGGGATTGTTGTGTATTGTTTCCATGAAAAGATCTTTGAAAGAGATCCATTGCGTATAGCTGCCAGAAAACTCAGGTATTTCAATGCGCGGCGTTGCCCTTTCGTAGTGGCCAGTTGACCATATTCGGCTGTTAAGCATTCTCTTCATCCCGTCATATCTGTCTTCAATTTCAACAAACGTGGCATAATATTTTTCGCTACTCTTGCCCTTCAGTGATGACTCAATGTCCCAGTGATATTTTTCAATTTGTTCCCATTTTGATTTCAATATTGAAAGATGATCCTCTAATTCCCATTTTTCGGAAATTTCACTGATATCTATTTTTGACATAGCTCTGTCTATGGCCTTGAAATTATTTTCTTGTTTACTCAATAAGTTTTGAATTTTCTCAGTTGTATCTTCATCAATTAATCCAGTCATATCGAATTTCAACTCCTTAGTGAATTGGGCAAGTAAATTCTTCATATCATCCTTAGTAGTTTCGTACAAATTTTTAGTTTTTTCATATGTGTTGTCCAAAAAGTAGGGAATATTTTTGTCTTCAATTTCATGCAAAAGAGTATTGTGTCTGTCAGCAAAATCCGCCCATTGTGATTCAAGCGAAGCAATCCGTTTAGTTAAGTAATCTTGAGTTTTTCTTGCTTTTGAATCTTTCTTGTAGTTTGAACATAACGTTATGATGTTTTCGAAACATGCTTGTTGTAGCCTTAGATTATCCATAGTTAAGTTAATACGTGCGTCTTCACAAAATAGTTGTAAATATAAGTTAAGTTAAGAGCTTGACCTTGACACGCAGTTCACGTTGAAAAGGATTAAGCTTGAAGTTGTATTAGTGTGCTAGTTTAACACAAAAATTAGATACCTTCCAAGTTCTTCACAAGAATGTAGCTCGTGGTTTCCAGTTGACACTGTAGACACTTGAAATGGTCGCTGATTGTCAGTGATCAGTGCTCTTATGTACCTGTAACAGTATGTGCACCTTCTCAATTCGCCTGGTGAGACCCGCTTCTGGGAGGCCAGACGAACCGATTTGCTACTATCACAGACACAACAAAGCACCAAATCACTCAAGGTTCTCGAAGGACCAAAAAATGTACGAGCTAGTTTAGCTCGAGAGAGATGTAGTTGGAGCACGCAGTGGAAGACGTCACCAAGTTAATTAGAAAATAACGTAGATATGTTCAGTTCAACTGTTTATTGCGTACTAAAAACATTTACAAATAACAATATAATATAAGGGAGCTAATACGCGCGAGCCGTAAGTGGGTTGCTATGTCAGCAAAATAAATGTACGATGAATCGTACATGTTGGCAACCAAATAAAAAGACACGAAAAAAATCATTAAAAAATAAACATTAAAAAGGACAAAAAAATAATCTTGGAAGATAAAAACAACGTTGCGGTAGCTCGTCTGTTGCCAGTTTGCTCGTCGCGCAGTTTCCGTGAGCTTGATGGTTTAGCTTCAGGCTTCTCTTCATGAAATTGGCCTTGACTTGGTAATGATTGAAGACATTAATTTGTTTTTAGGTTTCTGTTATTTTGGGTTGTCCGTCCATAAGCTCTTTTAACTCTGTGTTACAGGATTGCAAAGGCAGTGGAGATAATTTTATAATGGGTCTCTTGATCACTCCAGTTTTCGTTTTAATTGTAGTTACTCGAACCAAGCCGTCAGATCCCGGGTGTACATCAATAATACGTCCCAAAGCCCATTTTCCGGGTGGTAGATTGTTCTCCTTTACAAGCACGATGTCTCCTTTCTTTATGTTTTGTTTTGGAGTGTTCCATTTAGAACGTGTTTGTAGTTGATTTAGATAATCATTGCTCCAGTTTTTCCAGAATTGCTGGAACATGTGCTCAGTAAGTTGCCAGCGACGCCTAATATCGATACTGTCGATGTTTGTATAATCAGATCGTGGAAGTGACGTCACTGGACCGCCGGTGAAAAAATGACCCGGCGTTAAATAGTTAAACAAATATTTTTCTAATGTACTCTTAATACTAGGGCTAGTCTAGAATGCATTTTATTATTTTGATATTATGTGAGTAATTTTATTTTTATTCTAGCATGCAGTTTCTTTTTTTTTATTATTATATGATAATTTTTTTTTATAATATACCGTTGTTCTTTTGATTGCTTTTTTTTGTATATAAATCTTTTTTTTCTGTTATTATTATTGTGTTGCATGCTTACATTTATTTCCTTAGCCTAGTTTTACATGATTGCACTTAACAACTTCATGCATACATGAATGCATGTGTTGGTTGCTCTTAACAGTTATATTAGTTTGTTTCCGTGGGAGTGGAGGTCTGTTTTTTATATTGTAAGTGCCTGGAAAACTTTATGTGGAAAAAAGATTTTTTGAATCTGAAAAAAATAAAAACATCTCATGAACACTAACATCGTGGCAGTCTTAAGTGAGACACTATGGAACGCCGAACTCACCTAAACCCTTTGAACCACGTCGGACTACAACTCTTCTTACGGTTGGTTGCAATATTCTATCTATTCAAACAATAAAGATGATTTTGATTTGATAATTATTATTAAAAGGATAGCTATATTCCTTAATTATATATAGCTAAATTCTTTAATTCTGCGTCCTATCTTTTATTTGCACGAGTAGCTACTACACATTTAATTAAAACTACACTTTTCGGATTAGAGATAATGGTTCATCATCATCATTTCAGCCAAGAGACGCCCACTGTTGGACATAGGCCTCCCCCAAGGATCAAAAATTCAATTCCCCCAAAATTCAATCTCTCACTACAAAACGTAAATGTAGTTTTGTGTATCTTTGGAATATTTTAATCTTTTATGTGAGTGAATGATCGAAATACCTTCTTACCACTTGTGTGACAATGGTGTACTTTTAATAGCAGCTCTTAGATATTTTTTGTAACTAATATGTATTGAAGACTCTACCTACGGAAGGTATTTTGCATCATAAGCGATAGGCTTATGATGCAAAATACCTTCCTGGAAATCATTAAATGGCAATTTCTCTCTGTTGTTAATTTTGTTTCTTAGGGGCAATGAATTACCTTTAAAAGATTTAATTTGTCCGCGAAAGACAATAGGGATTTCGCACAAATTAGGAATGATTATACGGATACAAAAGGGTACTGGTATGATTAGCCGCCAGAGTTGATCGCCAAACGCGCTTTAATCGTAATATTATTTCGCAATTTTCTATTGTGTCAACGGATTGGTTGAGTGAATGGTCATGAAGTATTGATTTAACTTTTATTATTCTGTTATTTTTTCAAACTGCCAAAGAATTACACTAACTGTTATCAACTTAGTATTTTGTCTTATTCTTCTTACGCTTAGCCGGCCGTCTCCCATTCTTCTTGATACATAGTAAACACGATCGAAGCTTACTAATTGTTGATTTATCTGCTTGTCTATTTAAAATTTATTATAATGAATTTAAAGCAATTTGACAGATAACTTAAGCATACTACACATTAACTATTTGGAGTAGTTTTACTGAATCTGGTGCTATATTATTTCTTTTATTTAAAACCGTACTATTTTAATAGCAAGCACAATCAGATATAACTACATCTAAATTGAATGTTGAAACTTGGAACATAGTAATATGCTAATCATCACTATATTTGAAAAATATCTACAAGATAACCTCGACTCTACTAAACTCCGTAAAGATATTTTAAAAAATCCTAACGAGTTTCTTTCTCCAAAAAAAAAAAAAATCCTTCCCGGCTATAATCATTCGACGCCGTAAATCTGGCGATGTTATTAATCAACGATTAAGCACGTAATTGAAGAGGCTTTGTAAAGGTACCCGGCAAATCGGCCCCTAATCCTGTCGGGAGTATCTTTTACTGTAATATTCTGGTATTCTTGCTGCCGTGAAATCAGTTCCTACTAAGTATTCATACTCGTAAATATTGTAATAAAGTCATCCAGAAATGTATTTATGTTATTTACTGCAACTGACACAGCTTTTACACGTCTCTCGTGGTTCGTGGAGTATCTATTGGGAAACATTGATATAAAGATCTTGTTAAGCTGTTGATGCATTTAAGGTCTTAAATAAAACGGAAACTTGAATCACAGCTACACAATTTACAAAAGGCAAAATGTTTCATTGGCAGTATAAAACGGCGGAAAGTATTGTAAGAAGTTACATTGTTGTTCTGCACCAGAAGTCTTATTACGAGCTATCGCTTCGTCGGTCGCTTTGGAGAGTTAAAATTTTAATGGCCTTTCAATGGCACCGAGTGAAATAAAACCAGCGCGGTGATTACATCGTCGACACCCGACCCGACGAAAATTAAACATTTGAGTTGTCGCTCGATACTCAACTCTGATACTGATAATTAAATTTTTGTTTAATCTACATTCTGTGCACTTTACTCTGATACTGATAATTATATTTTAATACAGTCTGCTTAAAATGATAAGATCCCTTAAAGAACTAATGCCACCAACATAGGCCACAGAATAACGAACATTAAGTGGCAGCGGGCGGGCAAATTGCTAGCACAAGTGACGTTGTTTGGGCAGATATGCCACCTAACCGCCTGCGTGGTTTAGTGGTTGAGACCACCCGGTATTAATCTGGAGGTCCTGGGCTCTATTCTCCACGGGGGCTAAAGTTTTCTGCTTTTCTTGTGGTAGAGCTAATGAACCCACCTGGCTCGATTGAAGACCTAGCCCGTGATAAACAGTTCCTCAGCTATCTAATAGGAGACCAGTTGGAGCTTGCTTCCATCTTCAGCCTTAACGTTACTACTATCAGGTGAGATGAAGACTAGAAGCTTCCCTGATTTGCATCTAGCAGGCATAGCACAGACCGCAGACAAAACGGGACAAGAGACAAATAAAATGTTTCTTCTCGCTCTCTTATATAACAATGAAGCGAGACGGGACGAGGGATAGTCACTTACTCTTCTGTAGTCCACACGCCGTGTTAGGCATGCAGGCAACGAACAATAAATCCTGAAATCGCGGACCGGGAGATGAAGTATTGTAGGCCTACCACTAGGTTGATCGGCGAAGGTCGTGCTGGATACGGGCCAAGCAGGATCGATCAGTTTGGAGAATGGATTGGAAGATTGAATGTCGGAATCGGAATCCATAGTTATCATTCCGATCTTGGTAGTAGCAACCTTGCAGTCGCGACATATGAGCGACCGCCCCGCAGCTGCGCACCGCTCTTTAATCATACGTACATTTCCTTTATTCGCATAAGGACAGATTCTCAAAAGGACAGATTCTCACAAAGGCAGAAATGGTACAGTTGCACACATCTCCACATAATAGAATTTAGGGATATAGATAGGTAGGTATATCATGTGGGTATCCGATAATGTTTTCAATGTCAAAACGAATTCTTAGGAAGAAATGAGAATATATTAAAGTAATGACTCCTCCTTGATAAGAGTTTGCAATTATTGCGTTTTAATACTGGTCATTTGAGAAAGATGATGATTTGGTTGTCATTCGTTTTACATTGTCATTGAAGGATTTCTAATGCTTATTTTATTGTTACATACATACATACTTACGATCTACGTAGCTACTCATTCGAAATGTATTCCATTAAAATGCATACAGAGGGGTGCCTACTGGAGGGCCGCTGCGGAGTTGCGGTTTCCGAGCAACAACTGTTAGAATCGGGATCACAGCTTTTAGGTTTCACTCTCTTAAATTTTTAAGGAACGTTTTGTTACCCTCACCTACGATTTAATTAATTCTGCTTTGTAATGTTTTGATTATACGATGTTTTCAAATGGCTCAAAGACTTCAAGGTACGATAGTTTCCACACACGTTTTTCTACTAATCTGTACAAACCTTTTTTCACGAGGCTTAACTTGCCTGTAGTGTGTCTCATGACAGGCAGGCCAGGCCTGAGTAAATCAACCTCTGTGTCCATTTTTGTTTCTGGCGATCTGAATCGGGACCAGAAGGATCCAATTTGCCTGCAAGATCTAGAATATTTGTTTTATCAATAACCGTGTCGACAGCTAACCACTAAATGTTACTGTTATTGGATTTGTGTTCTTCACCATCAGGCTTCTTCACATCGTATTTAAACTAGATAATAAGAAAAACACACATAAAGAGCGAAAAAGGCATTTTCTTGTAAGGCGCTCTATGAATAATATTCTGATGATTAATGATTATCTAAGCTACATGTGTTAAATGATCTTCAATTCCAGGAGCTTCTTAGTCGTAGTAGAGCTGCTCATCTTCAATTGCAGGAACTCATTTCAGTCATTGTAGAGTTGCACCGGTATGAGAGCTTAAATATTTAAAAAAATAAGACATTCTGCTAATTGAATAATCATATTCATTAGTAAGTATAGTCAATGAAATTGGAAGTAAGTAAATATAATCCACAGATACGAATATTGCGTTTGTTCTCAGTAGTTCCTTTGAAGGAACTACTGGGAACAAACATTAACATTTTACCGAGAACATACATTTTCCTGACGGTAGTCCCTTTAAAGGGACTAAAAGGAAATACGGAAACTATTTACCGAGTTCCTGTGCCGAATAAAAAAGAGATTTTAAGCAAATAATTTACTGGAATAATTATGTAGGTATGTATATACGAGTAGACGTATTGATGCACTAGCAATTACATTTGACAAATGACAATGTAAAAATTCCAATGTTGTTGTGCTCAAAAAAATAATGTAGGTAATATGCATTGCAATATGAATTGGATAAAGTTTTGTTATAATCCAATACCAACGACCTGTTTGTATCGTCATCGGTATCCGTTTCCCATAAATCAATGAGATTGTTTCCATGTAAATCAATCATACTAAATCCCTTGTAATTAAAATGGACGAAGCTAAATGGATCCTGATTTAAATTTCATATCCGTTGTTTTAAAAGTTAAATATAAATTCGCTGCCTTTTACAAGAATTACTTATTTATTCTTTTAAAAAATTAAACATGGAAAAGTTTCGAGAAAACTGAGCCTAAAATAAATTTTTCCGTAAGTAGCTTAATATAGATCCTTAAAAAGTTGATTCACGATTTTATCTCAATATTTAATAGAAATTCGAAAAAGATTTAGGTATGAGTAGGTAACTGCTTTATTTATCTTACCTCTGCGGTTTTATATCGCGTTTACGTAAGTCTTTTTCTTATTTTTAACCGACTTCAAAAAAGGAGGAGGTTCTCAATTCGATGCGTATGTTTTTTTTTGTGTGTATGTTACGCGATTACTCCGCCAATTGTGGACCGATTTTCAAAATTCTTTTGTATTCGATAGAGTATACTCCTAGGGCGGTCACAAGGTCACCGAAGTCAGGATCTGATGATGAAATCCCATGAAAATTGAGGGAAACGCTAATTATTTAATTAGGGTTTCTTTCACTAAAAAGATTTCATTCACTAAAAAGTTAAAAATAAAAAATATTTTACAAAAAATAAAAACCAACTTCAAAAACACTGAAAAGTTAAAAATAATATAAGAATAGGTACAGACAACATCACACTTCTATATTGAAGTCGGTGCCAAATTTTAAGACTTTCTAGGAGATCATGGTTTGGCACCGACTTCAATATAGAAGTGTGATGTTGTCTGTACTTATTCTTATATTATTTTTAACTTTTCAGTGTTATTGAAGTCGGGTTTTATTTTTTGTAAAATATTTAAATGTAGGTACAGACTCGACATTTGAATGCTAAGCAAGTTAAAGATTTTTTGACTTTGAAGTAATAAAATGAGCGGTATGTAACACAACAAACCGTGTTTGTGTTCCATCGCCAGTTCGTTTATTGTTATTATATGACTAAATACAAAAAATTGTCAACCTGCTAAACATTAAAATACTTTGACTGTTCATAGATGTAGGAACACAATGATAAAGAAAATTTAGAAAATATCCTAAAAGTTACTTAGGTAACTGTAAGTATGGTATTGCAAAGGAAAATTGTGTTGATTATGACCCGAAACTGAAAATCAAGGCTGATTTTCAGTTTCGGGTCATAATCGTAACTAATTTTTAGCCGATTATACTACGAGACATGTTGTGCAGTATTGTTCATTAAGTTTGGCTCGAATATCTCCAACTAATTTGGTAGATTGCAAGCAAGCGAGCGAGGGAAGAAAGTTGATGTCGACATAGTAATACTCGCTTGTATCGTTTCATGTGACCGCTAATATTGTAGTTGTACTATAGGCTGATTGTTTACATGATTTATTTTATACCTATGTGCATTGTCATGAAACATTATTTTAAACAAGTTGCCTTCGACTTGTCCAACCATAGGCCCTCCCTTTCCCTAATCCCTAGCGTCAAGGTGTTGAATAGTTTGAATGACGGGCATTCGTATGAACATTGGCCCCCGAGCGGAGTCAGGCAGGGGGGATTGAGCTTATCGAAGTTCTGCCGACTGGTCAACGACGTTTTAGTGCCCTTTCCCTTTCGCTTAGCACTAGTGTCGGATATCATATAGACGGGGCTTCTGTAAAGAGTAATGCAAGAGAACATAGTTGTCAAGTATAGTAATGCTAACGGTTTTCAAAGCTAACATATTGGTTCTAAAAGCTAACATATTAACCTTCCTATGGTGACTCGGCGTAAACTGTCTTCGTATTGATGGATCAATCCTCGTATAATCGAGCATCGTCATTTTCGAGAATAGTTTCTGGCGTGTACTTGGAATATGTAACCTTTTTTTCACCTATGAGGCCATATTTGGAAGCTTACTCGAAATAAAGCATTTTGTATGCTTGGTTTTATGTCTGCGAAATATCACGTGTTGGCCAGTACAGGACATCCGAAACGAACTTTCGTCAACGAACGAAAATCAAAAGAAATTTCGAAAGTGTCGCTACTCTATTTCATTTTCGAATACACACAATAATTTCGTTTCCATAGACAATTTTCGTGAACGAATGAAGAACGAATGGAATGAGACCATTGCCGTAAAGTTGGGTGAATAGAGTGAAACAATAAGTTTCCGGGGTCAGTAGAGTGAAACAAAATATGAGCAACCAATGGTGTGAGAAGGTGTGAGACCATTGCAGTTAAATGGGGTGGATAGGGTAATGGGTTTTCGGGGTCAAAAGAGTGAAACGGAAACTTTTTTCTTTCTTCGATATACGCGATTTTCTAGTTGATTTGTTAGAATAGTAAATTATTTATGGATGATTTAAAATATTTTTGTCAAATTGAAAACAATCACGATTTCTTGGAATTTGAGTTCGTATAAAATAGTAGGTAAATAGAAGTTCCATTATAACTGGTTTAGCAATGTTTTCGAGTGATTTTTTTAAGTGTCCGCTAATCGCAACACATTTCTTATGTAGAAAGGA
Organism: Schoenobius gigantellus; assembly: GCA_963935595.1. Taxonomy (NCBI): domain Eukaryota; kingdom Metazoa; phylum Arthropoda; class Insecta; order Lepidoptera; family Crambidae; genus Schoenobius; species Schoenobius gigantellus. The sequence continues at coordinate 20,642,071 of OZ012544.1, read as the reverse complement.
ATAGGTATGTCAGTCGCAGTTACTTGTGTGTTGTGTTGTATGTTTTCAAATTAAGCATTTTAATTTGTAAGTAAGAATCTTTTTGGTACCTACTAATCAATAGGTATATTTTAAGCTTTTATGTCAATAATATTGATGATTACTGATTTTAGCTTAAAATAACAAGTTAGTTCCTTTACCCCATAGCAAATCGATGCTCTTCTTAATTATCAATTTTAATTCTCAAATAATATTCAACTGAGTTCAATTTTGTATGAAATCCCAAGTCGAGAATCGACGCTAAATTTAAATTATTTCCGCGGCAACGTCGGGTATTTCTACGCTCTTTACACTCCTCACACAAAACAGCTTCAAGCAAAAGTATTCCAACAGCAATTTCATATTAGTTTATTTGAAAAGTCACAATTACGAATATCAAAAGGTAACACTTTTGTGTTCGTTAATTTGAGGTTCAAATTCCGAAAAATAAACTGTAAATTCAAATCTTCGTTTCGAACTTGGAGAATATATCTGTCAAACTATTTGCGGTCGAACGAACATTCGAATCAAAGAGAACCGTGGTAGGAAACATGCGAAATTTCGAACGAAATTTCGTTTTTCGTAGAAATAGAGTAGAGCCCCTGGTCCTGTATTGCATGAATAAGCCCGTCGGTCTCCCCGAAACACGCCAATGGACGGAGTCTACGTGGCGCTCACGTATCGCCTAGAAGAACCTACAGTGCAACTCCTCCTTTTACAAACGGTCCGGTCAGTAGTCCAAAGCACTGCCTGTTCTCGCTATTGTTCTTTGCCGTCCTCTGTGTTCCCACCTCACTACAACCCGGGTCTTTTCAGAACTAGAGTGAATCGGCACCTAATGAGTAGTCACGCTCCACCTTAGTCCCCACCTCTGCTTACCATCAGGCAAGATGGGGACAAGTGCCTACCCATAAACTATAAAAAAAAAGGTGACCAAGATGAAGCTTCAAGTACCCAACTGCTATCCGACTTCAGCAGGAAGAAGGACACGGTTGTGTATGGTTTTCGCATTGATAAATCCGCTTGCGTGGTATATGCAATCTCATGACTTATCATACATATTACACAACCACCATCATTATTACTATTGTAATTTCCTTTACGCTTTTCTTCTTTTCTTACTACCGCTTATCCGCATGCGCCGTGATACAGTTTTAAATCATAGTAACTAGAAATCTTTGCTTACAACCATTGAGATATTAAGGACTAGAGTCCCTGTTATTAATATAAATAATAAAATCTTTTTTGTCGCGTTAGTATCATAATGATACCTAGTTTTTATGGCTTATTTATATTCTATCATATGAAATGTGGAATAAGAATATTAATTTTTTTCTATTTGTATATTATGGATCAAAGATACATAACTCTCCTTCACTGCTCTGAGATTCTTTAATTTACTTTGAAGTGTAACATTAAAGGCTAATTTACACTAGGGAATTCTATTAAAAATTTAAAAAATAAAGGGCCGTAATTGACGAACCCTGGCATTAGCTTGTATCTTCAAAAAATAGTCAGTTTACTTTGACATGGCTGACGGCGGGTGATCCATAAAAATTCAATTAGCCGACAGCCGGACTCAATGACCAAAGGTTTCATTGCTTCCTCTTTGAAATGGTTCAATTTTATTGTTTTATGCAAATTCATAGCAGAATATTTAAGGGTACTGGTGGGTAAATTATAATTTGGCAAAGCGTCGATAGTAGAGGTGGCGTTAAAAGTTAAAAAAGATTATTTGTTAATATAAATAAAAATATAAGATAATTTTAATGGTTGAAAATATCATTTAATAATTTTATTCAAATACAACATATTGATATTTTTATTAGCACCGTGGCGGTCAATATTTTTATTAGTTCGGTATGTGATTGAAATTATTAATTACCTACGATAATTTTATCAGTTAGTTACATTTATCTATACGAATTAATATTACTCTCGTTTTAAAATCAATTTGAATTGAATTAATATTTTTATTCGACATGGTTGAAAATATTTATCGAATAAATGTGTTAATTATTTTTTATTTCTTAAATTTAACTGTTGACAAATATATTCAACAACACTAGTCGATAGCGTAGTGCGTAAGGACGTCGCCTTATTCAATCGAAAGGTAGCGGTTCGAACCTCGTCACATACCAATGTGTATTCAAATTTTGAATTTATAGGTACGTTTTTTCGACGCTTTTACGACGAAGGAAAACATTCGTGAGGAAACCTGCGTCCTGCACACACCAGTGAAGAAAAATTTTCTTTACAGGCTGTGTCTGAAGTCCAACCCGCACTTGGCCAGCGTGGTAATCGACCTAGTATAGGGTAGGCTCGAGCCTATCTGAGTGGACGTATGAGCTGTTGATGAAATTGTAATTAAGTGCTTGGCAGCGCGGGAACCTCTATCTCAGTTATCTAGAGCAAAACAGCGACACTTAAATTCATGTGTTGGTTTGAGGGATCTAAAGGCAGTGAAATTACTGCGTACTGTGATAATATGCATAGAACCTGAGGAGTAGGAACTTGTAGACTTACTCTTGAACCAATTTCGATCGATCGACATGGACTTTGTGATTTTTTTGTACGCTTATTTAGCGACAAATTGGATCCGTATCTTGAAAAAAATAAATAGCACACAGTTTTTTCGGTCAAAATCTGCGCAATATGGGTCTAATTTGGCGCCAATGTGGAAACTCAAGCGTACCAAAAATCACAATCACAATCTCGATCGATTGCAATTGGTTCAAGAGACTGAGTCGCTTCCCAGCCTCTCAAAGCCTCTCTATAAAGAGCAAATTTCAAGCGCTCGGTAATGCCCAACCTACGTTCCGCTCCAAAACTTACACTACAGTTTCCAACTCATCAACCCGAGTTTGCCTCAGACTTCTTCACACTTTGCGCTATACGTTTGTGGAATAATTTACCCCCTAATCGGGATCGGCTTGTAAGGCATCATTCAAAGATCAAAATAATACAAAGATGCTTTTTGGAATCTGTCGAATCTCTTCTACTGCTATTTGACAGTATATAGATATAATATAAGCATTATTTATATATATTTTATATTTTACTGGAGGGAGACTCTGTTCCAGGGTCGCCTCGGATGCTTGGGTACCTCCGTGTTACTTATTTCTGCCGCAGTGCTTGCATTGTTGTGTTACGGTTTGAGGGTTAAGATATGGCAGTGAAATTACTGGGTACCGTGTTTTTACATCTTGTTGGCAACGTACACTGTGGTTCTTGTGTGGATCATCGTTTGGCACCGACTTCAATATAGAATTGTGATGTTGTCTGTACCTATTCTTATATTATTTTTATCTTTTCGGTGTTTTCGAAGTCGGTTTTTATTTTTTGTAAAATATTTTTTGTTGTAACTTACAAAACAATTCCGTTTATAGACGTTTGTCTACCTAATCTTTTAATGAATAATCTATAGATACAGTTTTATATATTTTTTGTAAATAAGGGAATGTTTCCTTTAAGTTAAAATTTGCTGTTCTCTAAATGTAAGGTACCTTCCCTCTAACTATTCTTAAACTATATAATCCAACGCAAAGAAGAATAATACATTTTCGCAATAAACATTCTAACCTATATAAAAATCAACTATTTACAGAGCTGTGTTCAAATAAAGGGGCGCCAAATTTTCCTCTACGTTGCCTTTACGTACGAAGCTTTTGGTAAGCGCAATAATTATACGGTAGGACAATTAATAACACCGAATTACTTACACAAGAAGACTGCGGTTGAAGCTCGGCAGAGCGTATGGAATGCGGGAGCTTCGAAGAGATGACTCTAAGTTCCTGACGGCTGCATAAAGACAGGTAAAGGTAGTTGGATGTATTTATCAATGAACGGGGAACTTTGATGAAAATTCTGCTCTGCTCATATCTGCTAATCTGCTAAAATCTGCTAATATGGTGTTAAAGCGTCAATAAATCCAACGAAAATTACGTATTTACCTTTTCCTTAATAATACCTACAATATTATTGTACAAGAGTCAGGTGTACATCTACATGAGAGTATTAGGTCTACATGAGTGTAATGTCTCGTTTTACTGGTAAGTCTACAGTTCCCGGTAATCTTACTAGTTAGTCTATTGAGAAGGAAATTCCCAGTAGTAGGTACTACTGGTAAGACTACTGGGAACAGCCCGTAAATTGTGATAGATTTTTGAGATTCTTCAACCAATTTAACTCATGTTTAGTTTTTAACTAAATAAAACTTACAAATAAAATGGTCTCAGAACAAAGAATCAAACTCTGACCTACATTTCGTGTGTATAAAATTATAACATAACACCAAGGTGAAAATCGGTCATGCCGTTTCGGAGGAGTTCGGTAATCAAACACTGTGACACGAGAATTTCATATATTAGATATTTATATCAACTTCAGGCTAGCTAAGTGCTTTTTTCCAGAAGATCGACGCGGAATGCATCCAGATTGCCCATATTCAACCTGCAGTCCCAATTGGCTCCGTTCTACTTTAAAGACTTGTGAGAGTTAGTTAACGACTAAGCAAGTTAGTTAACGACTAAATTTAAATAATAGTTTTAAATATGTAACAGACACTGTACTTAAGGTTAACAGTTATATAATTATGCAGAAAGCTCAAACTTAATATGTTGAAGTAAACATCAAAACACTGCACTGTGGGACATCCATAGGTCATAAATCTTAAAAACCTGCTTTCTTGTTTTACATTTTATTCCTTGTCGTTACATTGGATAGTTGCGGTACCTTCTGAAACTATAAATAGGTCAGTAATTAGAGTGCGCCTTCATTATCTATTGTGCATTCAAAGAGAGCGCATCGCCAATCGTAAATACTGTTATCAGTGAGTCATTAAAAAGCGTGACGTCATTTGTTGTCATTGCGGGACCTGTGAGTGCTGTGTGAGTTTTTTCTGAAATGGATATCCAAGAACAGGGTATATAATAATTAATATTTTTATTTTAATTGTATCTTAGTATATATTTTCTTTAGTATGTCATTGCTACGAGGCGACTTTTCTTGGAGTATTATATTTTAATATTCAAAGTTTGAATAAACTTTTAAATATGTTCCCACTCGCTCCGACTATGGAGGTATATTGCACCATAATCTTTAGACTTTCTTATCTTAGGAAAATTAAAACTTGGCTGCCCTTATCTGCCCTTTTGGCGATGACAAGGGTGCTACGGTTGCCAGATTATCTCGTAGCATTTGCTACGAAATTAGTTTATTTAGTCTTAGTGCTTTGTGTAGATTTTGTGACTGAATTTTAACCGTTTTTTTTTTGTTTTAGGTAATTTATATATATGCTCGTTTTCAAGAATGCATATTCTTGAAATATGGCTAACTGTCAATACCGATAATGACTCGGAAAAGTGTCGTCAAGTCCTACAAAGTTTGTTGACTACTCTGAACGACGATGCTGAGAACATTGATATTCATTATTTAGAGAAAATTGTTAATAATTTATGTAAAGCTATTGCTCGATTCTGGAAAAAATGTAATAGGGATAAAACCAAGCTTTTATATAAGAATTCCGGTTGGTTTAATGTTATTGAAAAAATTCAACTTGTGAAAAACAATAAGCAATGTACTCCGTCTGAAACGTCGCCGTGTCATTCACGTGGTCGTCCTCGAAAACCTTTTACGCAATGTAGTAAAAGGACTAAACGTCGGAGAGTAGCTGATTTGTCAAAGTCTGATGATTCTACTGTGAGTGCATTGCTTGATATTTCAGACTGTTCATTCGATTCGTGTATATCTAGAGTTAGCACTGATGATGTCTTGTCACTTGTGACTGATGCTCAGTTGACAAAACATCAGTATTTATTAATTAAAAACTTTGTTAATAGTAAGATTTCTCCTAATGTATTACCATGTTACCAACAAATTACTAAAGCGAAACAGAGATGTTACCCTTCTAATATAACTGTTTCCGAGTCTTCAGCTGAAGTTGAATTACAAAGTCTTTTTGATCACACAGCTTCTCGAATCCTTGAATCTCAAAAAGAGGTCTTAGATCAGATTCCTGATGATTGTTTGTCTAATATCTCTTTACTTGGGAAATGGGGATTCGATGGCAGCACTGGACATAGTGAATACAAACAATTTTTTTCAGATTCAACTTTAGAAGATAGTAGTTTGTTTGTAACATCTTATGTACCCCTTCAAATTATTGTAAAATTAGCTGAAGATAATTGTAAAATTTTATGGAAAAATCCTCGACCCTCTTCCACTAGGTACTGCCGTCCTATTCGATTTCAATTTTTGAAAGAAAGCACAGCAGTGTCTTTGCAAGAGGAAGCTTATTTTAAGGATAAAATTGAAAGTTTGCAACCTACTTTTATTCAGATCGACAATCGTGAATTGGTCGTTTCTCATAAGTTGCAGCTTTCAATGGTAGATGGTAAAATTTGTAGTGCTTTAAGTGAAACATCTACAAGTAGATGTTATATATGTAATGCTACCCCTAAAGAGATGAATAAAATAGACGAATGTTTACAAAAACCTGTAATAGAGAGTAGATACCAATTTGGATTATCACCACTACATTCTTGGATACGTTTCTTCGAATATTTTATTCATCTTTCATATAGATTAGACATAAAAAAATGGCAAGTTAGGCTAGATAGTGATAAACAATTGTTATCAAATAAAAAACAATATGTACAGTCCCAGTTTAGGGAACGATTAGGTTTAATAGTTGACAAGCCGCGTAGTGGTGGAAGCGGGACGTCTAACGACGGAAACACGGCCAGGAAGTTTTTTTTGGAATCAGCTGTATCTGCTGAAATTACAGGTTTGAATAAGGATCTCATAGATCGTTGTTGTGTAATATTACAAACGTTATCTTCTGGACATAAAATTAATGAATGCAAGTTTAAAGACTATGCATTACAAACAGCATACAGCCTGGTCGAGGAATATCCGTGGTATAGTCTTCCTGCTTCTGTCCACAAGGTGCTCGTACATGGATCAGATATTATAAGTTATGCATTGTTATCTATAGAACTTTCCGAAGAAGCTGCTGAAGCGACAAATAAGTATATCAAAATTTATAGACGAAGTCACACTCGAAAAATGTGACGTGAAGTTACCAATCAAGATTTAATACAACGACTATTATTACATTCAGATCCTTATATTACAAGTCTTCGGAAACTTCCCCCTAAAAAGAAAAATACTCTGTCACAAAGTGTAATAGAATTGTTACATGTTTAATATTGTTAGAATAAGAATAATTTATTTGTATTTTGTTAGTTGTTTTGTTTTTTTTGTATTTAATTAATTTTAATTTATTTATTTCTATTATTTTATTATAATTAAATAATGTTATCAATGTTTTGACTCTTATTTTATTTAAAATATATGTTTTACATTCCAATTTTTAAGTGTTTGTTCATGATAAATTTAGGTAAAAGTATGTTATTGTTTATATTTGTTTTTTACTGAAGTAAACGTTTTTTATTCCGTAAATACATGTACTTCTTTCATTTTAATGTTCCTAAAACACTTTTACAACTATAAGTCACTAAAATAATACAATGTATTGATAGTAACAGGACTTTAACTATTTATGACCGCCCTTGTATGGAGCGTGTCCCTCTGTGCACTGGGCCGATGAATACGGATCATAAGTAATAGAATCCCCAATATTTTTAAAGATTATTTATTATTTTATAGTATTTAATCTTAAAAAAGATTGACATTAATTATTAATTAATTAAAAAAGACTGCTATTTGTTATATTATAATGAAGGTGAGAGATACAAGATCTTGCCGTAGTACCTACTCATATATAATATGTATATGCGGGCCGGGCAAATTGCGCGTTAGAACTGCTTCAAATATTAACGAAAGGGAAATCCCGGCCACATCACAAAGTGCGATTCCAGAAGACTTTCTTTTACTATTAAAGCGGTTGTGCTGGCCTAGTTCATCTTACTTTCAAGGGATGAAAAGATTTGAAGCATACCTCTCTGACGTGTATTATGTTTCTTTTGGAATTGTGTAGGTATTCCCTTCCAAAATATGTTTTACATATACGTACATATACCTACTTACAATTTATAATATCTGTAGCTATAACGTGCAATGTACTCGCCCAGTTTCCTTTATTTATTTATTTTAAACATTTATGATTTACTATGGTAAATTAAACGATAAATAATTTAACTCTGTACCTAAATCGCCTGCGCGGGTACATTTGTTTTACCCTATACTTTATGCCAGTATGTTTCTGAATCTATAATTGAATTATTTTTTTAAATAAAGTGTTAGTATATTATCTTACTTATTTCTGTAGCAAACGCTTAGGTACCTACAAGATAAGTACCTACCGTTCACCGCATACTGAGAGTGCAAAAGCAGCGGGCCTACCCCGCTCCTAGGATTAATGCATACTCACAGTGCACAGAGGGACACGCTCCATACAAGGGCGGTCATAAATAGTTAAAGTCCTGTTACTATCAATACATTGTATTATTTTAGTGACTTATAGTTGTAAAAGTGTTTTAGGAACATTAAAATGAAAGAAGTACATGTATTTACGGAATAAAAAACGTTTACTTCAGTAAAAAACAAATATAAACAATAACATACTTTTACCTAAATTTATCATGAACAAACACTTAAAAATTGGAATGTAAAACATATATTTTAAATAAAATAAGAGTCAAAACATTGATAACATTATTTAATTATAATAAAATAATAGAAATAAATAAATTAAAATTAATTAAATACAAAAAAAACAAAACAACTAACAAAATACAAATAAATTATTCTTATTCTAACAATATTAAACATGTAACAATTCTATTACACTTTGTGACAGAGTATTTTTCTTTTTAGGGGGAAGTTTCCGAAGACTTGTAATATAAGGATCTGAATGTAATAATAGTCGTTGTATTAAATCTTGATTGGTAACTTCACGTGACATTTTTCGAGTGTGACTTCGTCTATAAATTTTGATATACTTATTTGTCGCTTCAGCAGCTTCTTCGGAAAGTTCTCCTATAGATAACAATGCATAACTTATAATATCTGATCCATGTACGAGCACTTTGTGGACAGAAGCAGGAAGACTATACCACGGATATTCCTCGACCAGGCTGTATGCTGTTTGTAATGCATAGTCTTTAAACTTGCATTCATTAATTTTATGTCCAGAAGATAACGTTTGTAATATTACACAACAACGATCTATGAGATCCTTATTCAAACCTGTAATTTCAGCAGATACAGCTGATTCCAAAAAAAACTTCCTGGCCGTGTTTCCGTCGTTAGACGTCCCGCTTCCACCACTACGCGGCTTGTCAACTATTAAACCTAATCGTTCCCTAAACTGGGACTGTACATATTGTTTTTTATTTGATAACAATTGTTTATCACTATCTAGCCTAACTTGCCATTTTTTTATGTCTAATCTATATGAAAGATGAATAAAATATTCGAAGAAACGTATCCAAGAATGTAGTGGTGATAATCCAAATTGGTATCTACTCTCTATTACAGGTTTTTGTAAACATTCGTCTATTTTATTCATCTCTTTAGGGGTAGCATTACATATATAACATCTACTTGTAGATGTTTCACTTAAAGCACTACAAATTTTACCATCTACCATTGAAAGCTGCAACTTATGAGAAACGACCAATTCACGATTGTCGATCTGAATAAAAGTAGGTTGCAAACTTTCAATTTTATCCTTAAAATAAGCTTCCTCTTGCAAAGACACTGCTGTGCTTTCTTTCAAAAATTGAAATCGAATAGGACGGCAGTACCTAGTGGAAGAGGGTCGAGGATTTTTCCATAAAATTTTACAATTATCTTCAGCTAATTTTACAATAATTTGAAGGGGTACATAAGATGTTACAAACAAACTACTATCTTCTAAAGTTGAATCTGAAAAAAATTGTTTGTATTCACTATGTCCAGTGCTGCCATCGAATCCCCATTTCCCAAGTAAAGAGATATTAGACAAACAATCATCAGGAATCTGATCTAAGACCTCTTTTTGAGATTCAAGGATTCGAGAAGCTGTGTGATCAAAAAGACTTTGTAATTCAACTTCAGCTGAAGACTCGGAAACAGTTATATTAGAAGGGTAACATCTCTGTTTCGCTTTAGTAATTTGTTGGTAACATGGTAATACATTAAGAGAAATCTTACTATTAACAAAGTTTTTAATTAATAAATACTGATGTTTTGTCAACTGAGCATCAGTCACAAGTGACAAGACATCATCAGTGCTAACTCTAGATATACACGAATCGAATGAACAGTCTGAAACATCAAGCAATGCACTCACAGTAGAATCATCAGACTTTGACAAATCAGCTACTCTCCGACGTTTAGTCCTTTTACTACATTGCGTAAAAGGTTTTCGAGGACGACCACGTGAATGACACGGCGACGTTTCAGACGGAGTACATTGCTTATTGTTTTTCACAAGTTGAATTTTTTCAATAACATTAAACCAATCGGAATTCTTATATAAAAGCTTGGTTTTATCCCTATTACATTTTTTCCAGAATCGAGCAATAGCTTTACATAAATTATTAACAATTTTCTCTAAATAATGAATATCAATGTTCTCAGCATCGTCGTTCAGAGTAGTCAACAAACTTTGTAGGACTTGACGACACTTTTCCGAGTCATTATCGGTATTGACAGTTAGCCATATTTCAAGAATATGCATTCTTGAAAACGAGCATATATATAAATTACCTAAAACAAAAAAAAAACGGTTAAAATTCAGTCACAAAACCTACACAAAGCACTAAGACTAAATAAACTAATTTCGTAGCAAATGCTACGAGATAATCTGGCAACCGTAGCACCCTTGTCATCGCCAAAAGGGCAGATAAGGGCAGCCAAGTTTTAATTTTCCTAAGATAAGAAAGTCTAAAGATTATGGTGCAATATACCTCCATAGTCGGAGCGAGTGGGAACATATTTAAAAGTTTATTCAAACTTTGAATATTAAAATATAATACTCCAAGAAAAGTCGCCTCGTAGCAATGACATACTAAAGAAAATATATACTAAGATACAATTAAAATAAAAATATTAATTATTACATACCCTGTTCTTGGATATCCATTTCAGAAAAAACTCACACAGCACTCACAGGTCCCGCAATGACAACAAATGACGTCACGCTTTTTAATGACTCACTGATAACAGTATTTACGTTTGGCGATGCGCTCTCTTTGAATGCACAATAGATAATGAAGGCGCACTCTAATTACTGACCTATTTATAGTTTCAGAAGGTACCGCAACTATCCAATGTAACGACAAGGAATAAAATGTAAAACAAGAAAGCAGGTTTTTAAGATTTATGACCTATGGATGTCCCACAGTGCAGTGTACGAGTAGGTCAAAGAAAATAATACTCTGACGAGGAGTAGGTAGAGCAACGTTTCGGACGCTTTCTTGCGCGCGCTTGATTATTTACTATCAGCACAGATAATATAATACTACAACAACAATACCAACCCTATCGCTCGAGCTCGTAGAGACGCGAGGCTTCAAAATTAAATTCAAAATAAAAAGGTTGCCTCGGTTACTGTAGTACTATATTATCTGTGCCTCGGTTCTGCAGTGCTTTCGGCATGTTCGCGTGCGCACACACTGCATGTTTCCATGCAGTGATGCTCACACGAGCAGCGTCTTTGATGCGCAGAATGCGGATCAGCCTCAATCGCATTCTGAGAATGATCGGATCTCGGTTTGACTGCCTTTATCTTCGGCATTGTGGTGAGGTGAGAGACATCTCTCTGTACCCATGCCGTAGAGAAGATTCTGAGTTATTTAGTTATGTTTATTAGTTTTGTGTAATTTGATTATATTGTACTATACTTATTTAATTTCATTTGATATGATATAATATTTTTTTATTGTAAATTAATCTAATTGTATAATTCTATTAATGTATTTGAAATAATTGTAATATTCTTGTAATAGTTGTAAAGTGAATAATAATTTGTATGATGATATATTATAGGCATTTGGTCTGAAATAAATTTATTTAATTTTATTATTTATTTATAAATAACATACGCTAACGTGTTAAGCTGTCGGATTGTTTCAAAATCAAGGGAGTGAAACTTCTGTACGTAGTTCTGTTATTTATTCTGTGGTACTGTGATGTTACGTCTCATGTCGCAAGTTGGCAACGTCCATGGTGGTCCTTGAAGGGATTGCATGTTTGCGAATCCAACAGGAACACATCTACATAGATGACTGTAGCCACTTACCAGTAGTTGAGCAGTCCTCTGGTTACCAAATTTTTGGTGCAAAGAAAATCATTTTCGAGCGTCTGTATCTATTCTGTCAAATATTAACATAAATATCACGCGATATAATACATTTTATTTATTCGTTATATATCCCATTTGTTTGATATAAAGTGTGTTTATCATTTCGTTGGCAATCCCGTTACGAGCTCTAGATTTATTATATAAAATATTAAATCTAGAGTTCGTAAAGGGATAGCCAACGTTTTCTGACTTATTGATTGATTGATTGACTGTCTTGTCAATCAATACGATGAACCCATGATAAACCTTTCGGCAAAAGCTCGTCACAAAACAGTTGACAATTTTGCACAAATCTTTCCTAATTCAGAATCGGTCAAATATGCACTTTGTAATCCATATTCACTGTTTATTTTATTTATTTTTGTCGTATACGAGGTGGTAATAAGACTGTGGTAATTTACTATACTACTCCTTTTCAAATCATACTACTATACTTTTATAGTCAAAATTGTTGATACATGTCATTGTATTCTGATTTAAATTAATGTAAAAAATTTATAAATTAATTAAAATAAATCTTTTAATTAAAAATTATTGTACCGGATCATATTAATAAACAGTTACTTAATTTTAACATTCAATAAGAGTGAGTACTTATTTAGCTATAATAATGTTTATTCAAAATAGCTAATTTGCACTTGGAATAGAATAAACACACAAGTGGTACCAAATAATCTATACAAATAAATAAAATTAAAGTGTCTGTTTGTAATGTCAAAATAACAAGTTTTTACTAAATGGGTATGAATGTATATCGGGTACCAATAACAAAAACACAATTTAAAAAAAAATTGTCTGTCTGTCTATCTGTTTGTTCCCGGAACAAACAGAATTTAATCTCCGGAACGGCTGGACCGATTTTGACGGGACTTTCACTAATAGATAGCTTATATAAGGTCTAACATAGGCTGCTTTTTATCAAGATCGATCCAGCCGTTACGATTCAATGCGGGCGAACTCGCGGGCAGAGCTAGTTGATTATAATTTTCTTCGACAGCTTTTGTTCATTGATTTCATAATTTTACGCTAGCGAGGATTCTCTAGGCAACAAAGTACTTGGTATAACAGGTACTGGACACTACTAAGAAATGAAAGCACCATGTAAAACACTACTTATGACACTTGAAATATCCAAAACTCAAAATTAAATGTGACAAAACATAAGCGGTATTAAAAGTTGATAAAAAGTGTACTTATGAAAAGTGATCTCGGGTAATATTTTTGTGAAAAAAGGGTAAATCGTTATACGTGTTTCGTACTGACCGACAAATTGCTGTCCTATTACGTAATTTTAAGGAAAAAAATTATTTTTTTTCTCCAACCCAAGTAGCCCACACGAAAAGAATAAGTATCTACTTAAAATTGCATTTAAAATTTATAGATACAAATCTTTTATATTTTTTTATGAATATAATATACTAGCTTTTCGCTCGCAACTTCGCCCGCGTCATTTTTGTTTTCCCGTGGGATTTTTTTTTGGTAGGAAAATTACCCTATGTCCTTCCCCTGGCCTCGGACTATCCCTATACCAACTTTCATCAAAATCGGTTCAGTAGTTTCGAAGCCTATTCAATACAAACAAACAAACAATCATATCTTTCCTCTTTATAATATTATATAATATAATATTATAAAGAGGAAATATATTACATATATTATATAAAAAATTCGTGTTTGTCATTGAATTCCTCCGAAACAGATAGACCGATTTTTACGAAAAAAGGTGTATAGTGTGTCTGAAAATAGGTTGTAGGCTATTTATTATACCCCTAGGTGGTAAGGGTGGCCCGCTCCAGATTTTTTTTTGACAATTATTATGGCGATACGTAGATCGCGGGCACAGCTAGTTTTATTATAATAATTTTAACAGTACTTACCTGAGTACCTATATGAGTTTTTAATTGTAAATAATGTAAGTTTAGATATGCATCAATAAAAAATAAACTGTATTATCATAATCTTTTTATTAACAATAAAATGAATCATGTGCGATACATAATTGAATTTCCAATTTAAGATGTACAAGCCTGTATACTGCAAACACTACAAACCACTTCCTTCTATTGCCTCACCGACATCCAGGGCTCCGAGAAAAGATAAATCAATAACTTACAATAAATTTATAATTATTAAAATTAAACGCATTGATTTCATTTTTTGTGTTCACATAAAAGACATTTTTCTCCAAGCCTTCAAAAATTTTAACTCGAAAACTAATAATTCACGGCTAAAAAATAAAAAATAAATAGGGCGGTTATTGACTTATAATTTAAATATTTATAAATTTTTAATAACTTTTATAAAGCAATCATTTATAAAATTAAGAATAAAATATCGTTAAAAATTGCCTCGGCTAGAATACCTATATATACCCTACTCGTACCATCTAACTTAATACAGTACCTACCTAAGCAAATCTTAAGTAGATATGATTGAGTCCCGTATTAATATACGAAAAAGGGATAGGCTACTTTCTATAACCTCGCTTCAGTAGATTCATAACTTATATTTTGTATAGAAATTGATTGATCTATCGTCATATTGCAATAGTGACTCGTTAATTCACTTTCAATCTTTCGAACTGACAATTTCAATAGCAGCTCTCCAAAGCATTTCAATAACACGCCCTTTGCAGTCAGGGTAGTTCCCGATTGATACAGTCCAGGCGACAGGTAGGTATATAATGTTGGCGAAGTTTAATGAGTTTTCTAGAACGTTGCTGCTTTCCTGCAAATAGATTTCGTACCCTGAACATGATTGCGATTAGGTCTTCCATTCGCTGTTACGCTTAGCTTAGGGTATTCTGATAATTCTGATGCTTTAAGTGGAGCATGTCTTATGATTCGATGTAAAGAAGTTTTACGATATTTTATTATACAACTCCGAAATTAAAATAATTTGTAATAACGGTCTTAGCAATTGTAGGCATAAAATATGCACAAGTGATTTACAATTGTAGTTGCCAAAACATGTAAAAAATTGAGCTTTAAATAAATGAATCAGAACAAAATAACGATAATTTTAGTTGTTAACTTCAAAAAATGTCTTTTATACAACACAGGTCATTGATATTAATATTAAACCTTTTAATAGACAATGTTACTGATAAAAAGCACTTGCATTTTCGTATATTCAATTAATGCATCTCTCTTAGCATTTTTATAATCGAGAAATATGTAAGAAGATTTCTTTGGAATATAATAACAATAAATAAATATTTTATTTACACTTTAAAAATTTTATCGCCTATCTATTTATATCATTGGGCGCTAAGGAAAAATATTGGATGTACCCATGTATACGCGTTTACACCATGTAACCGATTCTCAGAATAACGGACACACGGCGATTGTTACTTATTTACTGTTGTTCGAAGATAGGACGACTACCTTATTTCTGTGTTCCCATTTTTAAAATTTTACAAAGTGTATTTTCTCAACAACTAAGGCTCATAATCTCATGGAACAAATATTACATTGTCCGTTTGAATGTCGTGTTAAATATAAGTAGGTATGATACGAATAAGTGATTATCTTTAAACAAAATTACTCTGGTTTGTTTCGAAAAAAATAAATGCATAAATTCCCTCGCTGCGTCCGCGCAACATTGCAGTTCCTTCTAACAACACGTCGGCTACTCATTGCTGTCAAAACTTCGCTCCTTTGAAAACAGCTTACAAACACGAATCATTTATTATAATAAGTATATACAATTTACTTAATACTGATTATAATCTTACTCTGAATTCGCATTTTGGTACTTCCTTAATAATAGTATCCGAAAAATCAATACAATGTAAAGGAAACGCTTCCGATGCAATTAAAAACATTGTTTATTGTTTCGTTTGCAATGTACTGCATTATAACTAAAATATTATAAGTTAACGATTTATACCTAATTTAATAAGATTTAAGTGGTTATATAAAAATTATAATTTAAGTATTAATCAAATAATAGTACGGTATGAGTGCGTTATAGTGGTATATATAACCAATATACGTACGCGTATCGTACGACGTTTTTCAACACACTTGTGAGGAAAAATACTTAAAATACGGTTTTTTTATGAAATAACACAAACCATTGTTAAGTTGTAAAACTAAATAATGGTAGGTAAAAATAATCGTTAGAAAAATTTATATAGTTCATTGAAGTATTTTATATTACTTCTAGCTTTGAAAAAAATAACACTATAACGCAAATAGTGCGGTGATATATCTACTTATAACCGCACTATTTGCGTTATTTATAACACACGCATGTTTTATGAGCTGCGTTATACATCTAAAACCGGTGAAATTGGATCCACTTTACGAGCAAGTGTGTTGAAAAAGTTAAGACAATAAAATTATGTTAAAATATTTTATAGAACGTATAGCGTTTTTAACGCTTCCCTTCACGTAGATCGTTTCCTTTACAGTGCATTATGTATACTTAAGAAACAAATTTCAACAATAAATATTAATTAAATAGACACTTTCATGCGTCATGATTATTAGAAATGATTAGAATGCATATTAAGTACAAAAACTTTATTAAGTCATTGTTATTTATAGTCAACTTTACATTAAAACTTTCTCCTACTTAAATCTTATTTGGCAGTAGTGATTTTAATTTATCAAAACCGACTTAAATATCAGTTTAAGCTACATCCCTTAATACGTAGTAATAATTCAATGTATATAACAAACTTCAACGTTCTGTGGTCGATTTACATTATTTATTACAATTGGCGGAACTGCGTCAAAATTTAATAATTCATACTTATCATATTGGATCGATTGATTTATTGAAAGGGCTATAAACCTGAGATTTACAAACTACCTTGAGGGGTATTAAAACAACGGTTAGAAGGTTCGATTCAGCATTCCCGAATTTTATTATAGTTAAAGCTCAAATATATGGATTATGAGAGATCCATGATTCAATTTAAGTTCATGGGTCAACACAAAATCTTATCCGTAAACACGTTCACTTTGGCCTCGTCTTTGGCACATACTTCGAGTTAGTTACCTCACGATACGGCAAACTCTGTCCAAACTTTCCAACTCGAATGAAACATTTCGCCATTAGATAACACCAGCAAAAACAAGTAAAACTATATCACTGTACTAATAAAGTACAACTCCTGCTCGGAGTAACAAAACAATGTATGAAAATATACAAGGAGCGACCCACGACAAAATCGTATAATACCATTAACGAGACTACAGATATGAGATCCAACTTTTATAGCTGATCACACCGATACGAAGGAAACACGTCTCCGGACATAACACGAAAAACAACAATACGGCGCGACCACACAAACCGCCAGCAGCACTTTCGACACTTCTCGATGTATCTAAACAGTTTATAATATAGATAATATTGTCTTGGCAAATTCTCACTCCACGGCACTCGACAACTATCGGCGAGTCGTATATACTACGTATATATAAATTTGATAAATTTAATTCGTATTTAAAACATACCGCATTTATGTATAATAACTTACTCACCGTAAAACACTGAGTCTCGCTAGGTTCACCATTCACTAAACGACACATAGTCTAGGGGAGTTTGGCACGAAATGTTTCAGGGGTATAGACACGGGCAGGTCTTCAGCAGACGGCCGAGGACCGCAGCACCGGCAGCGGCAGCCGCGTGGGCGCAGGCGAGGCGCGCCGTTAAATGATGCTCTCGCGGTTCCGCTCGTTCTCCTCCTGTGAACTGAGCGAGCTGCCTCCGCAGATCTGCATCTCGATCTCTTGCAGCCTGCGAATTACATACAAGAGCATAAAGGACAACGTCGAAAATCGCCCCATGACCAACAATGATTTGATTTACGTCATAAATATATGCATGTTTTATAACACTCATAACAAATATGTATTCGACGGACAAATCAAAAATATTACCAAAAGTAGGTACCTACTTTCAGAAACAAAACTAAATGAAGTAAAATATACGATTGGTGATTGTTGCCTTTATCTCGATTGAATAGAATTGAATCGATTTTATAGGTATGGACATTTATTTATTTGTATATCATGTTTTTATAACTTCTTTCACAATTTACAACGTTAAGACACGTCAATTGACTACTCACGCGCTGTCGCTTGTTAGTTCGTTGTGTTTTTGACTTGCTTTATCATTTCGGGATTTCTTGTTCTTTACTACGTGTCCTTATTAACGTTCTTTGATTGAAAGCCATGATTATTATTTTAAGAATTATATATAGGTATGGACTATATGTATTGTTCTAACGAAATAAAGTGTTACTTCAAATAACCTCAAAATCTGCAGTTTGATATATAATTCGATTTCGAAGCTTGTCCGTAGTAATTGATGTGGACGTACAGTATTTCATCATCACAGCTCATATACGTCCCCACCAAGGGGCTCGAGCCTACCCTATGTTAGGGTGTTTAGGCCTTAGTCAACAACCACGCTGGCCCAGTCGAGACACATTGGTCGACTTCACATACACCTTTTGAATTTCTTCGCAGATGTATGCAGGTTGCCTCACGGTGTTTTCGTTCACCGTAGGAGCGTCAGACAAATGTACATATGAAATTCGAAACGAAAAACACAGTGGTACATGGCGGTCTCGAACCCGGACCTCCCGACTGGAAGACAAGTGCCGAGTCCACAGCGCCACCGACGCTCCGCTCCGACGTACAGTATTTACTAATGTCGAATTACACGCAAAGCATTTTTTCACTGCTGTTGGTATTGGGGCGAACAATGTATGGACGCAGAGCAATGTCCTTTCCATCCTTTCACCATTCGAATATAGCAAACATTCGCAAATAATAGTGAGTGCTATAAAAACTTGACTAAGATCTCTAATAACACCGATAGTGTTGTGTTACGGAAATGTTTAAGGAATCGTATAGCTGTGTAAGAGTGGTGTCAGGTTAGTAATTATTTTGACAGCTTCTAATATGCGACGCTGTTAGTGCTTCGTGTGTCAGGGACAATGCTCTTCGAATTCAACACCGGCCCATTATTTATTTTCAAAACTCGATGCATACTCGTAATTGCCGGGTAAAGTACTGTATGTAACCTTCTGTTACAGACCGCGCCAATCTTCTAGTCCGCTCTGAAGTTGTCTCGCGACTCTTTTCTCACGCACATAAAATATACTAAGTTTATTTTTATCGTGCTAAAAGTTATTTAGTGATGTGATATCCATCTTTCACTTATAACTTATATAGACAGTTAATATAATTAAATTTAATTATATCAATATTATAACGGTGCAACGCGAATCGTGCTGTGTTCAGAGCGGACTAGAAGAGTAAATACATAATAGAGTATGAGTATGACGCTTTAAGAAAAATGAATTTTTTTTTCTTTCTTCGAACCGATTTTAATTTTTTTTCTTCTTTTTGTGTTGGCTTAGGCCCCATGAAAAGTTAAGAATTACGGAGAATATTCTCGAGAGAAATATAAATAAAACAAAAAATAATAATAAAATGAGTTTATTGCTTTCCACATAAGGTAAGATTTATCAAAATACAGGAGGAAAAGGAGAGCAATAGGAGGTGACTCAGCATAAGCTCGTCTACGATTCGGGATCCCAGATAGCGCTGATTTTCAGTCACTCCCGGAGAGCTATTTTTGAATTACGTATGTGACTTCGAAATGACAGATGTGACTAATACTCACCAATTTTCAATACCTCTTATTTTTGAATATCACTTATGTGACTACCTTAGTCACGGATGTGATTTCATTACGAGTGCCCTTACCCACTCGTAAACCAGTCATAACTGTGGAAACGTTATTTGCGTTTTGTTTAGAGAACATATTGACAATTTTGAAGTTGATGTGTGTTGATTTTGAGTTGGATTTAAAATTTTTACAATTTCTCAAATAAGTAAATAAATAAGTTTAAAATCTTTTAAATTTGTGTCACAAACAAACTTAGACCACTATTTTCTTATATTTTGGCCTAGTTGCAATGAGTTTTTAGCCGTATAATAACCGGTATATACCGAAAACGCATACATTCTGCGTGGAACCGAACCCTTACGTATGTGTGTACTTTATCTATGTTGGCAGCTCTGCGTTCGACTTTCAAAAATAGGATGTTTAGGAATTCGTGACCTCAAAGTCATCGCTGACTTAAATAGTCAGCGGTGATTTCTAAATCGCATACGTACAGTCAGCGTCAAAATGATCTAAGCGTTCAAACCTTCCAAAAGTATCTAGAGATTTGACAAAAATCAACCTTATCTCAAAACGTAGAGATGCATTTTCATTTGTTGTTTGACAACAAAAGATAGTACACCTTAAAGTATTTGTGCTAAGAGTGATTTTTGCCAAATCTTTAGATACTTTTGGTAGGTTTGAATGCTTAGATCATTTTGACACTGACTGTACCTAATTCAAAAATAGTTCTCCTGTTTCTCTAATGATCTTAAGCGAGAAATGAGTCAATGAGGGCTAATAGTTTCTAGTAACATAAGAAAATTTATTAAATGTAAAGACAATTGTTTGTGTAGTAAGGAGATAGGTATGTGTGTCATGTGGTGTGTGTGTGTGTGTGTTTGTGTGTGATGAATATATGTTGTATGTCATATCTATTTGAAGAAATCTCTTAATGCTAGCAATTTCCAATACCCAACTGTTTACTTAGTAAGGCTGACTTGTATTTTTTCTTAAAACACTTTTTACTTCTCTGAATGTGTCTCAACGAAGACGATTATCATTACCTACGCACCTTTGGTCTACTTCCCATTGCTGCTGGCTTAGTTTGGCAGACATGGCGGCGTTTTCCGTCTCGACGGTGTACAGGCGCTCCCTGAGCCGTTTGATCTCGCACTCGAGCGCGTCGTGCGAGTCGAGCAGGACGCGCGGCGCCATGCTGCCCGCCGCGACGCTGCCGCCGCCGGCCGCGCTGCTGCGCGCGCTCGACGCGCACGACGCCACGGGCGATGCCACTCGCAGGGGGCTTACTGACGAACTGAAACACAAACATGATTTGTTTTTTTTTTAGTGCAACTCAGTTGGCAAACAAGCAAACCACCCACCTGATGGTAAGGCGATTCACACGCTGCCACGCACCACGGAGCGTAGCGCGTGAACGCGTGTTCTTACGTTGCTTGTAAGTATCTCCGTTTGTATAGAAAACACGCACAGTCCAACACACAGAAAACGCATCCACGCGCGTTCATGCAGATCACGCGCCTACAAGCGGTGAAAGTCGCACCCACGCGCGTAGGTGCGTGCGAGACGCAAGCTTAGACTATAGATACCAATAGACATGAAATACCAACGAAAAAAGTGTGCCAACATTTGGGTTGGTGCTCTAAGTTGGCGGAAAAAAACTAGGGACGCCGCATCCAAGATTCCACACTTTTTATGTTTTTCTTTATAGAATTCATTAAAAAATCAATAAAAAACGTATAACTGTAAAATGCACTCACAAATAATGCTCACCGACTGATATTTTAGCACAACAACAAACACGGTGCTTTGTAATGGCGGACTGAACTGGACGCAAATTTATTTGAGACATATAATAACATTGCGAATCCATTGGTTTACTTAATCTGAGAACGCAAGGTATGGCACACCGAGTCTCGCAGTGCCGTGCGTGATTTTGGAAGGGCTTGACGTTGATTTTGGAAACGCAACTACGCTACGCGTGAATGCGTAAAAAACCCGCATGATGATACGGATCTGCACTCCCGCAAGTACGCGTGTAGCTGCATCGACACGCATAATGAATCGTGGTGCGTGGCAGTGTGTTAATCGCCTAAGTGGTAGCAGTCACCCATAATACATGTGGCTCCTGTGAGATTCGCAGCAAAACTGCAACCCCTACAAGAGCCACAGTGCACGTTGCCAACTTGTGACGTCAGATGTAAGCGACGGTATTCAGTGATTTCAATGCCTGTCTTACCCTTCAAACCGGAACACAGTAATGCAAGCACCGCTGCTTGGCAGCAGAAATGGGTAAGTTAGAATGTATGCCGGACGTAATGTTTATAGCCGGCGACCACTTTTGGCACCACATGACAAAGGATCTTTCGACATCCCTATGTGCAGGTGTATAACAATGACGGCAACTACTGCCGAGACTTCCTCGGGCGTGCAAATTGTGCTTTTGCTTAAGCATCCTTGAGCAGACAGACGTCCTGAAGCATGTCGAAGCGTCCTTATAGCAGCCTTGCTCCTATAGCTTCAATTTAAAACAATGGTAATGTTGCAAGCAAATAGTCATGTGGATTCGTAATGTTAGGTTGGCAACAAGTGCTCATTGCTATTCTTTCTGGATAAGATGAAAAACTAAAGGCCAAAAAGCCGAGGTGGCCAGGGACACTGAGACGTTCTTAGGTATATCTAAGCTATTTAAGGTATGCCATAAAATCCTCAGGTATACCTTGACTCTCCGAGGTCTACCGCGCCTTGCCCATAGTGGGCGCCAACCCTTGCAACATTTGTAACTTTATACATCGACAAACCTATATAGCTGGTCCCGGTAGGAAGGCGGATGCGAGGGGTGCATCAACGGGAGCGCCGGCGCTGGCGGGAGTTGCATGTCCTCTATGGGTACACGCCCGCTCGTCTCCACGAGCCCAGGCGTCGATTGGCAACGTCCCATAGCCACTACGAAAATATAAAAAGGTACTTATTTTATTTATTATTATTTTTGTACATAATTACTGTACAAAGGCAGACTTAATGCCTGAGGCATTTCATTCCACTCGACCTAATAAAGGTGGTGCAGGAATAAAAAGTGGTCGATGTACCGAGAAATAAAGTAAGATAATATAGATTATGTCAATTTGAACTCAGCCTTAAAATCGCAAGTATTTTCAGATCTCAGACTTAGATCTTAACCATTATCGCTTTAATTTTTAATTCTAATAATATTCAATATAGGTCTACAATTACTAAAAGATATACCAGACTATTTGATTGAATGTAGAATTTATTTTTAATATGAATGTTTTGACAAATTTTATTCATGATTTATTATGTGAATATTACCTTTTTCAAGCGGTGCTTTCTTATATTTCTCAAGTCTCTTGACGGCTATGGCTTCTAAACGAACTCTCGCGGCAGGATACTCCTTTAGAACGTCCCACATATCCTTCTTGCTCAGGACGAACAGATCCGAGTAGCCAACGGAACGCACCGATGCTGTCCGCCGGTTTCCTGCCGACGTGTCACACACACACTCCATGCCAACTGGTGCTCGGTCCAATTTCTCATGAACTGTTCTGGCTTATCCATTCGTCAATTCATCAATACTTTGAATCATCTATCCTAGCCCGTACCTAGCGTCGGTCAGATCAGTATAATTATATCTAATTTTACAAATTGCCTGAATTTTCCAGCCAAAACAGATCACAAAAAAATTCAGGGGAGACCGATACACCTGCGGCAGGGGAACACAAACACAAGTGAACTTCGTTACAAGATCTGTTACTGGGAATTCAAGTGCCGAAAGAGGATAATTATTTCATTCTATCTCAATAACACAGCGGAGTGGATAAGTACAGACCAGACAAATACATAGGTAGGTAGTTTTGTCATAATAGTTAATCTCAAAACAACTAAAAGAAGCGATTCTATTGAGTTCCCAAAAGTGCTTTATACAGACAAAGCGTTTAGGGCAGGTTTAAAAAAATTCAACATATCCATATTCTTAAAAAGAACTAAGCAGTTCTACATGTACATAATAATATGCGTATTAGAATCAATAGATTAGTAAATAAAAATAATCATTTGGAACTCAACGGACAGTATAAAGTTCTTAATAATAAGTAGAGTACACTTAATAATATGGGGTTCATGCGCCAAGAGGTCACGCCAAATATAAAAATGAGGTATCTGGGGAAGATGCAAAGCGATCGGGGACACTGCCTTCAATACAACCAAAGGAGAATGATGAAAAAGAATATAATGCATGACACTAGATGCTAAATACTTTCAAGGATCAACAAGAAGCAAAACGAAAGTAAGAAAGTAAAACAAATGAACAGCGCCAGCTTACCACACAGAATGGTCACGTCTTTGCCGTGTCCAAGAAAAAAGTAATAAAAAGTGTCAAATGAAATAATTCAAAGTAATATGCACACTATGATAATCATAAAAAAGTGTTAGATATTAAGTAAGTATAAAAAATATGTAATGTTTAATATGTAAGCATTTCATAATATATCACATTGACGCTGTTACCGAAAGTCGATGGCCAGGCATTTTAAAAGTGTCAGTTACGGTAACATTGTAATATAAGGATGGTCGACGGCGAACAGTAACAGCTGTGGAGTCTCAGAACCTGTTGTTAGCGTCGCGGCCGCTCCCTCGGCCTGATTGCAGCGTCTCCTCGAAACGTTTGCTTTTGAAACTTTTCAACAAAATAAAATAGTGTAATAATGGCGTGGCGTCTCGGGCCGAGGCGATATTTACCAAGTTGTTTACCTGCCGTGCCCATGTTCAGAATGGAAATTTCGCCAAAATAAGAACCCGCCTTGAGTGTCGCTAGCACAGTCTTCCCGTTGTCGCCGACCACCTGTAGTTTTCCTCTGTTTACTATGTACATCTCCTTTCCGACTTCGCCTAAACAAAAATTGGACCACTTTTACATCTTAAGTTATGCTTAAGTAACGCTTATGGAAGGCACCAAGATTTCCGTAAACAAATAAATATACGTAGGTAGCTATGCAAGTTTTTGTGCGCGGCGGAAACCACATTGAGATGGAATAACTTCCGAGGCACGAAAATTGTTCGCACACTTAATGAAAGCAAAGTTGGTGGCCTAATAAAACAAAAGTTACTCTTATACTTATTTATAATAAGCAATTTGGTAAAGTACTATCTCTTTTGAACACTCATAAATGTTTTGTACACTGAGAATTATAATTATAATTTTAAGAGATATTTGATTATATGCTTACACTGCTTTTCAAAAATTTATAATAAATTAATTGCAGAGCAAATATCGCGGTTCTTATTATAAGATAATAATGTAAAAACGTGGATATTGAACGCAACAATAAATGGAAAAAAAACGCAGCAACAACTGAAGCGACTATCTCACCTTTTCTACAGATGTAATCTCCAGGTGAAAATAGCACAGGCCTCAATCGTAGAACGAGTTCACAAAGGAAGCCTGCTTCTGTATTTTGAAAAATCTCCACCCTGAGAAACAAAATATTTAAATGTAAATTAAAAGGTATTTTCTATGAAAAGTATATTATGTGGAAAACCTTTTTCGATTTTTTTTTACTAAGTAAAGAAAGTTATTTTTACGACGAGTGTTGACTTGAGATAATATACAAGTGAGTCGGAAGTCATTTCAATATAGAGAAATACTGAGAACAGTGAGTAACAAACTCCCTTTATGCTGCAAGTTCTAGTAAAAGCGTCATTTTTCAGCTGTCGAGGAGATTATATTGTTCTATCCACTCATTGTATTTTAAATTAAAATTATTTGCATTTTTTATTATTATTATTATTTTATGGTTTTATTGTTGTTTTTTTTAATCATTTGATTATCTTGAATTGCAATGACTTTGGTGTATTTTTTTTTCTCTTTAATTATAAGATTTATTATTCTCAGAATGTTATTTTATTTCAATTTTATTTAATTGAGACTGTACTTTTATGGGTGTATATTACCTAAATTAATTTATTTAATTTTATTCATTTATTGTCTATCCATGTATACCGTGCCTGCGCTCATACCGATTTCGCTGATAAAAAGCATGGGTGTTGTCCATGCTGACACTTTTCTACATATATCCAAAGTCTAAGTCTACATTAATTTCATTATTTTTTGGGAGCACCGCTAACCTTCATGCAGATAATAGGCCATAAGAAAGGTCACATGAAATATTTGATGTCGTTCCATTTAAACGCGACGTTACGCAGGCGGCCAGGCGCAGGACTCAGCAAAAACAGAAGCACTCCGAAGAGTCGTTCGGTGACAAAAATTTACGAGTTGTATAAATGAATACTTTTGCATAATTCATGGACGTAAACAGCGAATGTCTCTCTTTTTAATTATACAACACGGGGTATTAAGCTCCGACTGTTGAGTGGAATATTTTCAAACAATATTAGTACCTTGTTACGATTTCGTGTACAGGTTTTTGCGAAACGCAAAGTTAAAATTAACGTAAACTTTGCAACTATTTTAAACTAACTGTACATTTATATTACAAAAGTTCAACCCATTCATCCATTAGAATTGATTAAGTTAGCCGCCCCTCTTTTACCCGTTTTCAGGTGAAATTCTGAAAAGTTGTTCTTTAGCGTTATTTCTTAGGTAGCAAGTTGCAAAACTTCGGATTAAAATTCCACGTCTCAAGAATGATAGCCCTAACTGTAATATCACATCAAATCATAAATAATCCATAAAATATTTTCCTTTAGATTGGTAATAATATTTATAAGCATCCCCACTTCCTCAAAGTTTGAAACAGTTCGTGATTATATCCTAATCCGACGGTTTAGCGAAATCTCTCCCCAACTAACTGTAACACCAATACTATTTGAGCTCACTGGATCGATATAACAACCAACACTTTACTGGCAATACATTTTCATAACGTAATTCTGAGAACAAACAAGAGAAATATTAAAAAAAAAATTAATAAAACATGATTTTTTGAATTTACTGTTCTACCTACATCTGTCATACATTTATCAAGAAATATAGAGCAAGGATCCAATGAAGGGCATTTATGACTAGTCTTAATGGTAGAATTTACACAGACGCTATTAATTATATAAAAAGTACGCAGTATTATATTGCCTCTTACTTTAATACGCCACATTATTATATTATTTACTGCAGTTACCGCTACATGGTATTATTCAATTCAATTCATTTACTGTATTGCTGTGGGTGTGAGTCTCTCCTTGAGCGAGAAAAAATTTGCTTACTGCATCACGCCGATCACACGGGTTGTTGAAGGGTTTTCATTTGAATTTTCTAACTTCTTACAACGGTATAATTGTGGTAAGCTCCATTCCCAATCCCTTAACAACATTTACAGGAAAATAAAAAGCGTGGACGCAATGTATTCCAAATCAGCCACCAGTCGGTACTTGTATTCATTAAAATAAACTAATTTAAATTATATGTTTTGTATAACATCCTTAGTATCAAATAAAAATTGCGAAATTAAAACAAAACATAACCTACCACTACTTCTCCCAACAGGCTCCCTTTGCTCAATGCTCTCAAGGAGGATCCTATACTTGATAGCAATTTAAATTCTGCTGAAAAGATACTTTCGCTTAGTTTTCTGTAGGAGACTGCGGTTAGTTAACTAAACACAGAACATTCATAGAGCATGTGAATAAACCCTTTATATGCCAAAGTCCTCATTATTGCTGGGTTCTTGCACTGCGCAAGTGGCGTCGCTTGGAGTGTGACTCCGATTCCCATTTGAATATTTTCCATGGCAATTTAGCTTCTACACCGATTTTAAAGTTTTGTTTTAATAATGCGTATATGCAGAGTTCTGGACACGTCAGCACGTGTTTTATACACAGTTTCAGCTCGAGGCTCGAAGTTTTAAGCTTAACATCTTTTAAATAAACATTATCGAGCAAAACGTAAGTGGTTAGTTGATATAATTGTTTAATAATATTTTATAGGAAAAATGCTCAAAGAATTCAATTTTGACATCTATTTTTCTCGCCAATTTCCTATTTTAGTTTTGATATGTAAAATCAATGGAAAATGAGTTATTTTTTATTGTAACGATTCCGAAAACTGAATACAACCTTTGCATTGTGATGATTTCCTAAAATTGTATAACGATAATCTTAAACAGAAATAAATTTTACTTAATGTAGTTATAAAAAGCATGCATATTGTGACTGTGGATAGTCCTGTGATTGTGAATAGTGAGACTGGAAATGTTACTTCACATCAAACTACTTTAAAATCTGATGTAAAGATTAATATTTGAGTTTACAGTGTTAAGAAACGATGTAGAATTCTACTAGATAATAATTACTGTACACTGAAAATAAAACAAAGAAGTACAATAACCGAACAAGATCATGAAAACTGACTTGATAGCGCTGTAAAAATCCATAAAAATTAACTGCAATGCTTTTTATTTGCGACGACAGTGATATGGTTTTTTTTACGAAAAGGATTAGTACTTTTTGTCATTGTACTCGTTACACAATAACCAGATTGATTATTCTCGAGTAAAGTCATAACCAGAATTAGTATGATGATAAAAAAATCATTTAAATGTACTTAATAAATATACTGTAATGCAATGAATTCGGGTCACATAAAGATGAAAACTTGGAAAACTTTTCGGTAGCAAACCTGGTGATGCTACTTGGTTATTAAAGCTATGCAATAATAATAATCAACCAATCGAGATGCAATACCACCCAGCATAAAAGAGTAGATTTCGTGAATTGATCTAGCCGAAAGTTAATCTAGTGAAAAATAAAGAAATTACATAAAATACATAGGTTTTATCACAGTTAAAGATTTGCCTGCTGGTAATTCCTATCACTGTATATTCATGAGAAAATAGGTACTAAAGTAAGAAAAAAAACAAGGTGATATGACTCGAAATATAGATTGTGCAATAACAGATTTAACAGTGCAAAGACTTATTCACGCTGTGCTGTTGTAAGGAGACATTTCGCAATGTCCACTCGTAAAACTACCAAGCGACAGGCAAAGTGGTGATTGTCCTCTCTTATTAAAGGATAAATTGCATTTTCCAAGGGACTTTCTCTCTCTTTCTCAGACATTCCACTTTTATGTCAACAGCATATTAGATGTTGACGAATGAGTAATAACGGGCTTAATTAAAGATGTTACTGTAGAACATTGAAGAATTCAGGTACCTATATTGACTTATTATGCTCTGAAAGATAATTAGTGATTCAACATGACCAACTAAATAAGTTTTATTGATTGTAGGTTTTCAAATCATTTATAGTTTTCTGATGAAGTACCTCGCCCTTTATTATGTATGCAATAGAAGTTATTTTTAATTTCTTCTTAAACCATTTTTAGTTAAAAAAAAATTCTTATGTCAATCATCATAACAGAATAATCTAAGAAGAAAATAATAAGCATAAGTTTGTTGCTGGCACGGACGACACATTGCGATAATCGAAAGAAGAAGAAGAATAAACAAAGGCTGAGGCCTCAAAAAAATTCTAAAATAACATTTTGTTGTATTCATAATATTATAACCTATTGTATAAAACGTTCATTTATATCGCCAAGCTTAAAATATAAACATATGAAATGTGGCTAGCAAGTTTCTTTTATTACGCTAACATCCACTAAGTAAGGGTTTTCGGAAGAGTTGTTAAAAGGTTGTAGGAGCTTCGTTATTTTGTAAGGTATAAAAACACGAACTTTTGTATTTGGATTCATCATTACAGCTCGCATTAAAATATTCGAAAAATCACATGAACTTGTGCGAGGAATTTTATATTATGATGGTTTATGGTTAATGATTGGTCCGTAGGGATATTCATCCCCACCGAGCAGCTCGAGCCTATCCTAAGTTAAGTTAGGCCTTAGTCAACCACGCTGGCCCAGTGCGGATTGGCCGACTTTACAAACACCTTTAAACTGTTTCGTAGATGTAGGCATGCAGGTTGCCTCACGATGTTATCCTTTCACCGTAGAAGCGTCGAACAAATGTACATATGAAATTCGAAAAACGAAAAAACATATTGGTACACACCAGTATTGAACCTCGGACCTCCCGATTAGAAGGCCAGTGCCGAGTACACAGCGCCACCGACGCTCTTTGTATTTGGACTAATAATCAGAAATGAGTAAAACACACACTTTAGGTCTTTTGAGAATTCCATGCTCAAAGGGGTGAAATAGGAGTTGAAAGTTTGTATTATGCTTTCGTATGACACCAACACTTGCTGTCGTATTTTTCGCATGCTTCTGCTTTATGGCTTATATAACTGGTAAATGTAGAGATCCCATAAGAAAACAAAAATAATGCAAGTGAAGCTGCGAGCGAAAAGTTAGTCTCTTATATCTGTTACGGCTAAAAGTCGAAGTATGGTTACATCTAGTTTTAGCCGGTTGGGTTAGGAGTTCTAGCCGGATGGGGTGCGATGTCAGACACCTCCACGTGGTGCACCCTGGGCAACCCGGCAGATTCTCTGCCGCGGGCTAATAGTCTGACGAGAGGACCCCCATGGAGGGGGGGCGTGGGATGGCCGGGCTTTGCCCGGCGGGCCACTTCGTGTGGCCACCCGCTTTATGCGGAGAAGGGCGAAGTCCCCTCTTCTTATGTTAAGAAGAGGTGTGGCTCTCGCTGGAAGCCGATTCCGGCGGCTACCTCTGGTGGTAGGGAGGATGAGGGCGAGCTTCTCGCCGTGGCGCTTCGCGCCCGTTGGGGATTTCCCCGAGCTTCGGCTCACCCGCGCGGCGGTGGATCCAGTGGGATCTGCCGTCGGGCAACCCGTTACCCGCACTGAGCGGGCCGGGGGCCCGGCGCACTGAGCGTCGGACCGCGTGGAAGACAACCACAATAAAAAACCAATTTCGGGGTGTAGAGCGGCGCAATTCTGTGCCGCTCCACAAAGTAGCAGAGCCAGATGGGGAGTCCGGCAACGGACGTGCCACAGGCAGGGGGTCAGCGGGAATAAGGCCTGGCTGTTGTCCCCTTCCCCCTGTCGTGTGACGGACGGAGAGCTGCTAGGGGGGTTTTTAGTGGGTAGGCCCGGGCCGTGTACGGTCTGGGGAGTCCCACATATCCTCGTGGTTTGGCTCGACCACGAGGAATGCGTCAAAGCATTTTCCCCCCTCCCAAAAAAAAAAAAAAAAAAAAAAAAAAGGAGTTCTAGCCGGATGGGGTGCGATGTCAGACAACCTCCTTGTGGTGCACCCTGGGCAACCCGGCAGATTTTCTGCAGCGGGCTAATAGTCTGACGAGAGCTAATAGTCTAACCTGGCGGGCCACTTCGTTTGGCCACCCGCTTCATGCGGGGGAAGGGCGAAGTCCCCTCTTCTTGTCTTAAGAAAAGGTGTGGCTTTCGCCGGAAGTCTGATTTGGGCGGCTACCTTTGAAGGTAGTGGGGTGAAGGCCACTTTTCGCCATGGCGCTTCGCGCCTGCCTGGGTTTGCCCCGAGCTTCGGCTCACCCGCGCGGCGGTGGAGCCAGTGGGATCTGCCGTCGGGCAACTCGTTACCCGCACTGAGCGGGCCGGGGGCCCGGCGCACTGAGCGTTGGGCTGCGTGGAAGACAACCACAATAAAAAACTCGGGGTGTAGAGCAGCACACGTGCCGCTCCACTAAGCAGCAGAGCCAGAGGGTGACTCCAGTAACGGACAGTTCACAGGCAGGGGGTCAGCGGGAACAAGGCCTGGCTGTACTCCCCTGTCTTGTGACGGACGGAGGAGCTGCTGGGGGGTTTTAAGTGGGTAGGCCTGGGCCGAGTACCGTCTGGGGAGTCCCACATATCCTCGTGGTTAGACTCGACCACGAGGAATGCGTCAATGCATTTTCCCCCCTTCTAAAAAAAGGAGTTCGAGCCGGTTAAAACTAAAAACTAGGTGTGACTGTACTTCGGCTTTAAGCCGTAACATATCCATACAGCTGTGGATTCGGCACAGATGGCCTTCTAACTGGGAGGTCCAGGGTTAGATCCTACCATGTACCAATGTGATTTTCGTTTTCTGAATCTCATATGTACATTTATCCAACGCTCCTACGGTGTAAGAAACATCGTGAGGCAACCCGCATACATCTACGAAGAAATTCAAAGGTGTTTGTGAAGTCGACCAATCCGCACTTTTTTTTTGGGAGGGGGAAAATGCATTGACGCATTCCTCGTGGTCGAGCCAATCCACGAGGATATGTGGGACTCCCCAGACCTTACATGGCCCGGGCCTACCCAGTAAAAACACCCCCAGCAGCTCCTCCGTCGGTCACAAGACAGGGGGAAGGGGACAACAGCCAGGCCTTATTCCCGCTGACCCCCTGCCTGTGACATGTCCGTTGCCGGACTCCGCTCCTGGCTCTGCTACTTTGTGAAGCGGCGCGATTGCGCCGCTCTACACCCCGAAACTGGTTTTTTATTGTGGTTGTCTTCCACGCGGCCCGACGCTCAGTGCGCCGGGCTCGTTCGTTTGGCCACCCGCTTCATGCGGGGGAAGGGCGAATTCCCCTCTTCTTGTCTTAAGAAAGTGTGTGGTCCGCTCAGTGCGGGTAACGGGTTGCCCGACGGCGGACCCCACTGGATCCATCGCCGCACGGGTGAGTCGAAACTCGGGGAGAACCCCACCGGGCGCGAAGCGCCACGGCGGAAAACTCGCCTCGACCCTCTACCACCAGAGGTAGCCGCCGGAATCGGCTTCCAGCGAGAGCCACACCTCTTCTTAACATAAGAAGAGGGGACTTCGCCCTTCCCCGCATGAAGCGGGTGGCCACACGAAGTGGCCCGCCAGATTAAACCCGGCCATCCCACACCCCCCCACTATGGGGGTCCTCTCGTCAGACTATTAGCCCGCGACAGAGAATCTGCCGGGTTGCCCAGGGTGCACCACAAGGAGGTTGTCTGACATCGCACCCCCGACGTAGATTAAGAACTAGACACCCTAACTAAGGGTAGGCTCGAGCCTCTCGGTGAGGAACGTTCAATAAATATTTCAAATTTAAGTAGTTTTTTTTAGAATACTTTACTCGTACTTTAGAATATTTATTGCGAAAATATTCCTTCGACTCCAAAATGCTTGCTAACCATGATCCTCCCTAGGTAAACAATTTAAGCATTAATATTATAAATAAATAAATATTTATAAGCGGCGAACTGAAACCACGGAACATGAAGCTCAAAACTTTGCGCCGGTATCATAATTATCATAAGTTCGCAACTTTTGACAAATATTTCTTGAAGAATGGAGTCACAGGGATTTTAGAAGTTAGTAACAAATGCGATATCTCGTTGGAAGGACTCGAGCGTAACATAATAATAAAAATTTACCATAAACGACTCCCACAATATTCCTTTATACTTATTCATATGTTTTTAAAATATCGTAAGTATTTGCGTGTACTTGCGGACAGCTTCATCACAGGGATATCAAGCGGAATTTAATAAAATAAGACATAAGGTACATCTACACATACTCAATAACAGTACGTAAGCAAATTTTTTTCGCAAATGCTACCTAGCACCATGTGTATACATGTTGTAAATTGTTGGAAATAAGCATATTTATTAGTAGCATGCTGAATTTATCGATTCCTTAAACCCCAATATTAGCTATTACTTATATACACCTATTTTAATACCAAATCCACACTCTCCAGCAGATAAGACGAAGATACGTGAGTGCGATGGTGTAATATAACCACGAAAAAACCAATTATGTCGTGTTAAGGTCAAAGTCGAGTCGAGGAAAAAGTTCGATTTAAGATTTTTTTTTACCTTTTTAAAGTGTCTAAATGAACGTTGATAGCGATCTCTGCCTTGAGCTTGTCAGGCAGGCACGAGACCGCCTTCTCTTCATCTGAACACTTCTGGGTCAGCCACAGGTAGTCGAACCACTTGATCACTTTCACTTGTAGATGATTTGGCACCCTCCGCATTCGCATATACGTCTTCACACCGTCCAGCTTTGCTGTGGACAAAATGAATGTTCAATAGTCGACATCGAAATGCTAACGAAACATCCATAAGACTTTTTGCAATACATACTGCTTAAATTGTGCATATATCACATTAGACAAACCAGATCTGGTTCTTAAGACGAAACTCAAAGGAATTTCGTCAGGTACAAACAAAAAAAGTTCTCTACAACAGTTTAGTTCGCAGTCACCTTGAGTTTGCCAGTGTCGCCTGGAGTCCAGTGTATAGTGCACCCTCTCAGCGGATCGAATCTATACAGTGCGCATTCACAAGGTACCTAGCTTATAACTCTTCTGGCATAAGTCACAGACAGCCTTACGATCAGAGACTTTCTTTTTTCGAAATGTCAACTTTGCGCAGTCGTCGTTTGGTGGCAGATTTGATGTTTTTGTATAAAATCCTAAATAATAAAATTAAAAGTATTGAACTGCTTAATAGAATTAATCTTAACGTTCCTTTCAATTTTCCTAGACATCCAATACGCAAATTATTCAGCATTCCAATCCATAGAACTAACTTAGGCTCTCATTGTCCTTTATCTAGAGTTTGTTTAGAATATAATGATATAATTAATAGGGTACCCAATGTCGATATTTTTAATGACTCTCCAACAATTTTCAAAAATAATTTACTTGGTCACACAGTCACCACTTAGTTCTCATCATTGTTTTATTAAATTAGATTAAACTTACTTAGCTTAGTTTAGAATAAATTTCTTTAATTTTATAATACCAGAATAGTAAAAAGTACGACGATTTTATGGCAATTGTTATGTATACCTGTAATTGGCGAACATTTATGTATTGGTACAAAAATATTGTTAAGATGTAAGTGTTTTAAATGTATCGCTGTTGGTGTACTTTAATAAATAAATAAATAAATTATGAATAATGCTATAGCATACTACAATTCAATAAATTGATATTTTTTTTCACAATATGTCTTCTGCTGTCTCTATGTTATTTGTGTTAACCAAAGATAAGGCTCTTGCTTTTGCTTATTGTTTCTGATAATGTACGTATCATAAATTCATTTCGAGATCTTCGATAAATAAAGAAAAAATTTTACACACGAATCAGATCATTGCGGATGCCTCAGATAATATAATACTACGGATGCAAAACAAAATATTTCACGTTAACTAGGGAAACCAAACTGGCACCATTAATTTGAAATATCAAATTAAATTTTCTTTTTAAAAGGCTAGAAATTATAAATTCAAGGGAATTCTTACACCTAAAACTATTTATACTGCTTGAGATATTATAGTATGAGTTTAATATTGTACATTATATTAACATAAGCTTAATTAAATGACACAAAATGGAAGATCTAAGTTATTTCAATAATGACATTTGAACCAATACGAAATAAGCAAATGGCTTGAGTTACAAAGCACTTAATATTCTGCGCACGTTTATTATATGAAATATAAATCACGAGCCAATGGATACGGTTACGTGATCATTGTTTCCGTCAAAATGGAGTTCGGATTGTAAAATCGATTTTATTGCAAAAACTAACTATAATTAAAAATATGGCTTTTCGTATACCTGAGGGCCTATTACCCATCTCATGGTTTTGCAAATGATATCATAGTGCAAAACGAAAAATACCATTTCCGGTCAGATTTTTGATAATTTTTTCATTATTTAGTGATGACATCATTAAAATTATGCCATAGTGATGATATCATTGGAGATCGGTAATATGAAATGCAGCGTTTCATGACTTCTTTTTCTCAAATTTATACCATGTCATACGATGAAAGATCCATAATTGGCCCGCAGATTGATTGGTCCTTTGGAAGAGTCCTTTTTATTCTATTTCAGGTATTCAGGTACATACCATGTCAAGTTTGCATGAGAACTCCGTGCACGCCGGGCATTTTTAAAAGCAGAATCGAATCCTTGCCGAATCGTAAACTGCAATTTACCTTTTATTCAATCAACTCAAATAAAAAAAAACATTTAATTTCATAAACATAAACCTTATGCATAAACCGTGAACCATTATTTTCTAATAATAAAAATCCCATCATTTAGGTACCTAATTATAATGTTTACTTATCAATAACTTAATTTAAAAAAATACACTATTATTAAAACATCGATCAAAGTTACAACGAACTACAAGAACTTTTATATTATGTTACTTGCTGCTACGGAACCCTTCATGGGCGAGTCCGACTCGCACTTGGCCGGTTTTTTGTTTATTGATTTCTTCAGTGGCTTATTGCTCATTTCCTGATTTTTTTCAATAGGTGTATTTCCGTCTTGATTATGCCTTCTCTTCGACGCAACTTTTTTATTGCGATAAGTTAGCAAACAAGCAAACTGCCCACCTGTTGGTAAGTGGCGACAGTTACCTATAATACATGTGGCTCCTGTGAGATTCGCAGCAAAACTGCAACCCCCATAAGAACCACAGTGTACGTTGCCAATTTGTAAAATCAGATGTAAAGTCACTATTATTTTTTTATAGCTTATAGCTTATCTATACTTCCTAATACTATAAAGCTGAAGAGTTTGTTTGTTTGCTTGAACGCGCTAATCTCAGGAACTACTGGACCGATATGAAAAATTCTTTTAGTGTTAGATAGCCCATTTATCGAGGAAGGCTATAGGCTATATATCATCACGCCGAGACCAATAGAAGCGGAGCACCAATGAAGAATGTATCAAAATCGGGAGATTTTTTTCCTATTGAGAGTTTCCGCTGTGTGCGCTGCGTAAACGCGTTATTCATCACAAGTATTTAATTTAAAACAAAATTGCCCTTTACATCATTCGATTTAAATGAATATCTTAGGAGATATCGCAGTTTTAAAATAACATCACAGCAAAATAATGATCGAGTACTGCGCGCACAATGTGCAAAGCCGGCGGGCATTCATGTCATGGGGAAGGGCAGTGGCCCTTAATTTACATTTAGGTCTATCAACAACCATAAACATATCATTTGTAGTTTAGGAGCAGTTCGGAAATTAAATTTGAAAACAGACTCATTTCAAAATTTTTTTTTGCATACTATTTAATATACTTCAAACTTTTCAAATGTACAGTTTATAGGGCACATATCAAAGCGTAAAATATATTTTTTGTAGAATTTTTTACCGGCTAGTTTAAGAGTAGTTCGCCTCCAAAAACCACAATTTCAGGTCTCTAGTCGCCTTAAAGGTGTATGTGAAGTGAACCAATCCGCACTGGGTCATCGTGGTTTGACTAAGGCCTAATCGCCCTAACTAGTTAGGGTAGGCTCGTGCCGTGGGTAATGGAGTCGCAGTGTGGACCTTACCTAGCGCGCCCAAAAGGGCAGGGAGAACGCCGGGGGGTTTTAGTGGGTAGGTCTCTGCCGGGAGAGCCCCACACACGCTCGCCGTGTAGCCAACAGCGGGTACGGTGCGGTTACGCATTTCCCCCCGAGGAAAAAAAAGGGTAGGCTCGTGACCCTCGGTTGGGACGTGTATGAGCTGTGATGATGATATTTATGAACTTTACATTTCGTTTGCATTTTGGCGTACTACTATTTGACTTAAGTCTTTTATCATGGATGAACCTCTTTCTTTGAGTATCTGCTTCAAGGTTTTAGAAACCAGGGACCGGAAAACCCGTTCATTTGCTTAAGCCGTTCGAAAGGGTAACCCATTCATATGGTAACCCAGTGGGCTCGGTAAGCCGTTCAACAGGTTTTCCAATAAACTCAAACTCAAACTCAAACTCAAAAATCTTTATTCAATATAGACCTTTACAGGCACTTATTGACGTCAAAATAAAAACATAAAAATCTTCAACCAAGAATCTAATTAACTAAATTATTTAATCCTTGTATGTACACACACCCCAACCATTATTAAGATGTGTGCAAATACAAGTAAAATTAAAAAAAAAAAAAAATTGACTCTACACCTGTTCGGAAATTGGGAGAGCCTTCTCAAGAAGAACAGGCAAGAAACTCGGAAGGTCTTGTATTTTTTTTTGTCTCCTCTTTTAAAATGCCAACATTACAATATTATATTTCACATACATTTTTTTAAATAATATAGAAATGCCTGTCGGTGTGAGTGGAACAGTTACTCGAATGAAATTTATCCCACTATCACAAAGTGTTAACACCCTTTAAACGTCAATTATCACATTTTTTGTCAATCCCAAGCAGTTTTATCTGTCATATAATCAGACACTTTATAATATGCTTTTTTCATAAGTGCGCCCTTGATAGCGACTTTAAATTTATTCAAGTTAAGTGCTTTAATATTATTTGGGATTTTATTGTAGAAACGTACACAAAGGCCTTTGAAAGAATTATTAATTTTTTTAAGCCTAGTA
Source organism: Schoenobius gigantellus (assembly GCA_963935595.1). Lineage (NCBI taxonomy): Eukaryota > Metazoa > Arthropoda > Insecta > Lepidoptera > Crambidae > Schoenobius > Schoenobius gigantellus. The sequence continues at coordinate 20,603,797 of OZ012544.1, read as the reverse complement.
TTTGGTAACGCTAACATATTCTTTTGCCTAGTATTTACTGAATGAATATCACTGTTTTTACAAAACGAATGTATATTTTTATGAACATATACTATATTCTCGTAAATATATTGCGACGCGACGGTCATAATACCAATTTCTTTAAATTTTTCTCTCTTATTTTAAGGTTATAAATAGCACGAATAGCCCTTTTTTGCAGCACAAAAACAGTCTGAATGTCGGCAGCATTTCCCCACAGCAAAATGCCATACGACATCACACTATGAAAATAGGCAAAGTATACAAGTCTTGCTGTATCAACATCAGTCAGCTGACGTATTTTCCATACAGCATAGGCTGCAGAACTAAGTCTCTTCGACAATTTATCAATATGTGGGCCCCACTGAAGCTTTGAATCTAAAGTAATACCAAGAAATACTACGGTATCCACAAGGTCCACATTTTTATGCTTTATGTTAACAGTGGTGTGAACCTCTTTAACATTGGGTAAAACAAATTTTATACATTTAGTTTTCCCTTCATTGAGGCACAAGTTATTCGCATTAAACCAGTAAACTATTCTTGAGATAGAACTATTTACATCGTCATAAATTTGCAATCGTCTTTTAATTTTAAACATAAGTGAAGTATCATCTGCAAATAATACAATCTCATGCCTGTCTTGTACAAAAGCAGGCAAGTCATTTATATATATTAAAAATAGAAAAGGACCAAGAATTGAACCCTGCGGAACTCCCATTTTAACCGAGGCGCCCTGGGACCTCTCCCCGTTGACGTCTACTTTCTGAATCCTCTCAGTCAAATAGGAGATGAGTAAATCCAGAACAGTGTCGCGAAATCCATAGTAGTGTAATTTCCTGATCAGGGTGTCATGATGAACGCAATCAAACGCCTTGGACAAGTCACAAAAAACGCCCAGCGCATCATGTGAGTCCTCCCAGGCCTCATATATATTTTGTATTAACTCAACACCAGCATCAGTTGTTGAGCGACCCTTTCTAAAACCAAATTGTTTACAGTGTAGAAGATTATTTCTGTTAAAAAAGCTTTGCATTTGTTCCAACATTATTTTTTCAAAGATTTTGCTAAAAGTAGGTAGCACAGAGATAGGTCTAAAATTATTGGGGTCTGATGTGCTACCAGATTTATGTAATGGAATAATTTTACTCAGTTTCATTAGATCAGGAAACACACCACAGTCAATGCAATCATTAAAAATACTAGCAAGTATTGGAGCTATTGTTTCTATTACAGATTGGGAAACATCTACAGAGTTGCCCCACAGATCCACGGTTTTCTTTTTATTCAGCGTTTTAAATGACTTTATTAAATCATTTGCACAAATATGGGCAAATTTAAATTTATCATCACAAGTTTTAACATAATCTTTTAGAATAGATTCGGCTACAGTGGGGGAGGAATCCAAAGATTTTGTGATTGAAACTGGAATGTCAGTAAAGAATTTTTCAAATTCTGTAGCTACCTCAATATCTACTGTAACTTTCTTATTTTCAATATTTAAACAAAAATTGTTGTTATTAGTTTTTACTCTTCCGGTTTCATTATTAATAATGTTCCATGTCGTTTTAATTTTGTCACTACTATTTTTTATTTTAGAGCTTAAATAATTGGACTTTGCAAATTTACAAACTTTTTTAAATACTTTGGAATAAGTTTTTACATACAATTTAAATTGATCACTAGTATTTAATGAACGCTCATTGTAAAGTTCATAAAGTTTTATTCTGCTTTTGTGAATACCTGGTGTGGCCCATTCACTAAAAGCTAATCTACCATTGACTGAGATGGTTTTTGGAACAAAGATATTTTTAAATTCACAACAAAATGTGTTAAAAAAGTTTTCATACAATTTATTTGGGTCTTCGTCATAATCAATATACTTTAAATTAATACCAAGATTATTATTGAAACGCTCCAAGCGGCCAGCAGTCTTTGGTACAACAGTGATATTCTTTTTCGCCATAAGCTTACATTTGTAAGGTATAGTAACAAATTGACCAGAGTGGTCAGATTCTAAGTTATTAAAAACATTTTGTGCTAATGGTTCTATGTCAGTATAAATATTATCAATGCATGTGGCAGAAAACTCAGTAATTCGTGTTGGCTCCAGAAATAAGTTTTTAAGATTATATGACTGAAACAAATTTTTAATTCTCATACATAAACTAGAGTTTTCTAATAAGTTAATATTAAAATCTCCACAGACTAATATTTGTTTGCCTTGCTTACAGACTTTATTTAAAACTTCATCCATTATATTTTCAAAGTGGTCATACAATCCCGAAGGAGGCCTGTATACGCTCACTACAATAATCTGGTCCAACTCTACACAGGCAATTTCTATTGTTCGTTCAACTGAGAGGTTCACAATATCTTTACGATCTTTATATTTAAGCTTTTTATTTAATATGATTAATGAGCCACCGCGAATTGCATTTTCTCGACTGAACGAACTACCAACCTGGTGGTTGCTAAAATTAAACATGAACTGGTAGCTTTTTAGCCAATGTTCGGTTATACAAAAAATGTCTACTTTACTACTGTTCATGAATAACTCAACTTCCAGATCTTTTCCCATCATTCCTTGCATGTTCTGGTGCACCAGGTTGATAAAATTTACATGTTTATTATATTCAAATGGGTCTTCCAGTACATTATCTAATAAACAATTTTCATTTTGTTCTTTATTTAACATTATGCAAGAGGATTTCTCTATTGTCTCAATACCTAATATAAAGACTTACTAACTAATACATCAGTAATATTACTGACAGTCATCCTACTTCTACGATGCTCAATAGGAGCAATTTTTGTAGCCAAGTTCTTGGCTGAGATATAAAAATAATATGATAGCGATTTTGCTATTCGTCTCTTATAATAATTTGATAGACAATATCTATTATCTTTAGTCAAATACAATCTATTTACATAATTATTGATGTCAATTAAATGAAAAATAATAACGATAACCCGTAAAATAGGGGTTACCAATCTTAAAGGTTTTCAGGGTTTAAGCGCTTAACCGCTTACCGTTCGGGTTACGGTAACCCCACAATATAGAGAATGATAAAGGGACGAATCGGCGCATGCACACATACAAACGTCGTTTACACGGCCGCCAAGAATGCTCTGAACGGCATAGCATAGCAATGCAGTGTCACGCCGCGCGCCGGCCGAGATTGTTGTGCCCTACGTACACGCCCCGCGCCGCTCACGCGCGGCGTGTACACGTATACGTTCACCGATTTTTTGTAGGTACCAACCCTAGCGCCCAGTTCAGCTTTAGGTATAAATTTCAAAGACACGCCTGAGTCGGGCTACTGTATCGTTCTCTATATTGTGGTAACCCTTTCCCTTACGCACACAGAGCGATTGAAATAGCACTGCGGGCGCAATGACGCCGGAGTACGGTCGCGACCTTCGGCATATATGCGGTGCAAAAGCAATCTACACGCGATATACGTAAGGTCTAAAATAACTTGTACAAATTAATCAACGCTTAGAACGGTAACCCATTTTAGGGTTTTTGATATCGGTAAGCGGTAACCCGAATTACTGCAATCGAAGGGATTAATGTGTAAACCGGTAAGCTGTTTGAAAGCTTACTGTAAGGCAAAGGGTTTGAAAACCCAGCGTTATAAAATACCTAATCAAAACCCTAAGGTTACCGGTTATAACCATAACCGGGTCCGGTCCCTGTTAGAAACACACCTGATCAAGTAATTGTTTTATTGATGGCAAGGTTCATTTGATAAATATGATCCCTCACATTACCACTTTAAAAAAATAAGCTGTGTAGCTTTTGCAAACCCTTTTACAACACGATAATTCGTTTGAGACTCACTCGTCAGGAAAAAACCTGACGACAAATCGATACAAGCACCGGAATAATTGACAACCGTGTAGGAATATCGAGTACACCTACTCCCCAATCCATCAATCATGATGCACATGTACAAAATCGAGTTGCGTCTATCGAATAAAACACCATATTAACAAATATATTGAAACATATCGTACACGAGAGAACCATTCAAACACGTAGGCTGACGTGACAGGTGGTTGAGACGTGACCTCCTAACCATGAATTTGAAAGGGCTCAGTTCTAAGACGTGACAGACACCATTGGGTGTATCGATTCATATCGCATTCATAATGTATGAACTCTGCGGCAAAGCTTGCGGCCGATCCGAGGTAAAGAGGGTTTTGCGGTACAAGATACAAATACTCGTAACAGATGAAGGTGAAAATATTCATTGTTGTTTTTGTAGCACAGAAGCTGCGCGATATTCGTCAGTTATTTATTTATTAAAACTTTATAGCACAGAAAAAAATGTGCAATGGGCGGACTTAATGCCATATGGCATCCTCTACCATACAACTATTGGATTCATTAGGGTTCAATGTTTATTATTAGATTTAAGCATTATAAACCATGCAGATACTCTACCAGAATTCTACAGTCACAAAATGTTAAAGCAGTGATGATAATATGTTTGGTGATCACAGTGTACTCAATCTTTGAGGTTTCTTGTCTAAAAAAAATATTTGCAATCAATACCAAACCAAAAAAAAGAATAAAACTAAGTTTAACAACAAAATAAAATCTAATGTAATGTGGATATATAACATAAATAAAAAAGGAAATAAACTTTATTATTATTTCCTATATTTGTATGTTGTCTCCCGGTCCGTCGAATTCGAGGGCGGGGAGAATTTTTATTATTACTGAGATGTTGAATTAACTTTCTTTTTCGATCCCTTATTATTATTATTTTCTTTTAAACTCCTTTTAAAAGGCAATTCAACCTTATACTCGTAATGCTTGCCGCAGCTTAGCATATAAAGAGAAAATTACTTTGGTTTGTTATTTCTAAATATGAATGAGGTATTAAGAATTTTCTGGTAATGCATGTATTTAGATTTAGAATAACGGTTTTTGTAGAGTATTATGCTGCTTGGAATTTGCAGTGTGTGTAGACTAGTGCTTAGGGATTTGGGTATGATATCGGTGGTAGATATAACTACAGCCCTCTAACCATGATCGCTTAAAATAATATTAAAACCGCACTGAGAGCGGGATGGCGCTATACGCAGCAAGAGCGGTATCTCTGTTTCAGTATTGTTTTAACCGATATTTTATGAACTTTGTGAATATGCTATTATTATTATAAACAAATTACTATTATTTAGAGACGAGACCAGTGAAAGACGTTGACAAAGCCCCGCTAAATACTTGAGCGTAACGAAAATCCTGTCTTAAAAAAATATGGACGCGTGACGTGTCAACTGACTGTCAAGATGTCGCATCCGTAACTTACTATTATAGGAGACTAGCAATGAAATCCACGAGAAATCTTTCGACAGGAAAATATAAATTCACTGACAAAAGTATTTCGTGTGCTAAAAAAACTTACACTATTCAAGAAATAGTGCATTCGATATTTTCGCTTTATTACGTAAAATTACATAAATATGTACATAGTAAGGAACTTAGTATATACATACTTAGTTTTTATAGAACCCTAGATGCGCGACTCTAACTCGCAATTGGCCACGTTTTTTTCCATTAAAGAGAGACGTTTCAGTCCAATATTGAGACAGAGTATTGAAAACATGATTATGTAATCAAAGTAAGCCTAATAAAAAAATATAGGTATTTCTCTAATCACTAAAGCTATTTACACCGTACAATCGATGCCAAACTATATTTGTAGATGGATACTAGATAAGAAAATCGCGTCAAAATTCAACCTTACTGCAATGTGTAGATAAATATATTTAAGTGCAGGCGTTTGAGCCTGAGGTAATTTAATCTTCCTCAAACACCAGGGTGGCGGCCATACTGCTCTTCCGGAAATAACGGAGTACGGAGCTACCAAAAAGGGTTGAATCTCACCTCAAAGAGAATTTACAAATATATTCGGAAGCTCATTTATAATTAACCTGGCATTAGTAAATGATAGGTGTAAGGATAGGTGAGCGAAGGCCTTTTGTTTATTTATTCAGCATTATTAAGAGGGATAGAATATTTTTTTGATGTTTAAAGAATAATCTCTAGATACAAGTTACATGAGATGCAATAGTTAACATAATACATATTATTAGTAAATTAAATAGGATTAGTTAAAACAGCGTCTACGAATCTATATAATCAATGTTAAGTTACGAGATTAATATTGACTTATTAGACGTGAGCTGTTTCTGCTGAAATAAATCTATCAAACAAAATTAAATAAAATTTCAAGCAGTAAGCTAAATTCAGCAGCTTTGGAAAAACAAGTTTTTTTGTCGTGTTGGGTGAGCTCAATAATTAAAAAGCTAAATAATGCGCAAGTAAATTCCAAAATTGTAATTTTATTTAAAAGGTTTTTTAAAATTCGTTGTGTTGTTTTAAAAAATGAGCGTGTACTGTGTACATTATCGCAATCTTTCTCTGAAATATAGGAAATTTTACTCTACAGACTCATCAAGCAAGTGCACTAAGCGAATATTGTCTGGATTCCTCTTAGTAGGAAATGGTGTATTAAACCGCATTTATGTTAAGGTGTATTAAAATTTATGTTTATTGTTGCTGAGCACTCATTGCGACAGAAATTTATGCCTCTTATAGTAGGGCTTAAAGAATAAAAATATCAATTTATATGAAGAATTAGTAAGAAAATTTTTAAAACATTTTAAACTTTTCCTCCTTATTTGTATACTTACTGAAAAATCCTATACTTTTTCAACATACAAATAAGGAGATAAGACCAATTTCTTGAAAATATTGAAGACGCCAATGAAAATAGTCAATTAAAACTGTGTGAAAAATGTTGTTATCCGATTTCACGTACGAGTTTCCATCAAAGCTTGTCAGATGCAAAAGCACTACAGAGTTTGATGTCTGAAATATAAGTGCGCGGAATATTTAAACAAACGAGTACCTATTGGTAGATGAAGCAGGCACAGTGGAATGGAAACCCTTTGGCACTTAGTTGAAAAAGCTCTACAGTAATAGACATCTGATGAAGATAGCTAGTATCTTTTAGTTGAAAAGTAAAAGACAAGTGTTGAAAGTCCACACTTAGGCAAACGTAAGCTACGTTTGCCTAAGTGTGTTTCTCAAGTATAGGCTAAAGATACAAGAAATTATGTTTTAACATTTCGAGAAGATAGGCCTTACGCATATCGCATATGTACATTTGTCTGACGCTCCTACGGTGAAGGAAAACATCGTGAGGCAACCTGCATACATCTGCGAAGAAATTCAATGTTGTATGTGAAGTCGACCAATCCGCACTGGGCCAGCGTGGTTGACTAAGGCCTAATCACCCTAACATAGGGTAGGCTCGAACCCCTCGGTAGGGACGTATATGAGCTGTGTGTGATGTGATGATGATGATATCGTACATGCCTCCGTACCTCCTCCTCCGTACCTTACACGTAACAACGCTGCATAACAATGAAAAATTATACCTATCTAATATCTATATAAAAATTTCCTTTTACAGTAGTCTAGTATATTTGTTTTAATAAATATATTGAAATATATCTCCTTGACTAATTATATACACTGTAACAGGATGTTAGCTAATTTCGTTACAACTTCAACTCAATTTTAAATGCTACGATTCCGAAACAAACTTGAACAATGCCAAAAGTTTTTTTGTTTATTAAATTATGAGAAACAACATAATTACGACGTTCAACTTCTAAAACGACTTTCTTTAATCTATCAGGGCTTAGAAAGTCCGCTGCCGCACAATAAACATTAATCATGAGATTTGTTTGTGCAAACAACAAGTCATGAGATTTGACAATGCAAAATTTGCGCAAGTACCATCTAAACGTAGCCAAGTTACTTTTTGCTTTAATATTCACGACCTCAAATATTACATTTTATATACCATACTTTTAATTTAAATATGTGATTAGCTATTTTTTGCTCGATGACATTACGTAACAAATTCAACAGATTTGGATAAAATTGCACTCATATTAGGTATATGAGTTGTTTAGAGGTATGCCCTGGATTAGCACGCGTGCAACTTTTCATTCCAATTAATGTCAAATTGTGTGTGTTTATTAATGTTTTTTCCTAATTTTATTGCAATAATGTTGTACGGCATTTTTTTTATTCATACAGCTCATATACATCCCCACCGAGGGGCCTACCCTATATTGGAGTGTTTAGGCCATAGTCAAGTGCGGTCCAGTGCGGATTGGTCGACTTCACATACACCATTGAATTTCTTCGCAGATGTATTCAGATTGCCTCACGATGTTTTCCTTCACCGTACCAGCATCGGACAAAAGTACGTATGAAATTCGAAAAATAACAAACACATTATAACCTGCCAGGATCAAACCCCGGACCTCCCGATAAGAAGGCCAGTGCCGAATCCACAGCACCACCGATGCATTGTTTGGCATAATTCTAAGTCGTCGTCGCGATAAAACAAGCGAACGCATACGTCTTGTCTGTCATTTAATTGGTGAAAAGCAATAAAATTACATTTATGATGCGTCATATTATTTATAAAATACTAGTGGGCCCGGCAGACGTTGTCCTGCCCGATTGCAGCGCCATCTACCGGGTCCAACTTTACGTTTAAACCTTCCTTGAACCTATTCAAATACACACAGAAAATTTCGTAAGAATCTGTCGAGCCGTTTCAGAGTTTTTGCGAGACAAACACACAGCGTTTCGTTTTTATATTTACTTAAAGAAGAAGATAAGAAGAAGAAGACAAGAAGAAGATTTTATTTGTAATAGTTTTTTCGACATAAGATTTTACATGAAATTCATTAATGATAGACTTATAAATACTGCCAGAAGTTACCTTCCACTTACGATCACTATTTTTAAAGCATGAATAAATAAGGTGGATCTGATTGTAAGAAACTATAACGAGAAGGTAGACACTAGCTTAGGTTGTAGATAGCTTTCAGTGGCCTACCTCCTTATCATGACCGCTTAAAACAATACTAAATCCGCAGTGAGAGCGAGATGGCGCTATTCGCTGCAATAGCGGCGTTTCTGTTTCATCAATGATTATACTAAGGAATTTAAGGGCCCAGGAAACACTGCCACCAACCATATGCCCACGCCTGATATTAGTATCTCCTTTTGAACGGCCATCAATAGTAACCTGTTTTTGGTAGAGCTATAAATCAAACTAATTATAACTTGTCAGTCGAAAATGAATTATCATAATTTTAATTGTGAAACTTGAAACTCTGATACTTAATTCGGACCGAGTTATGAGATCATAATGAGTCGCCATAATGAGTTTGATTTGTAATATGCCAGAAAACTTTTAACCACTTTTATCGATGGCTGGTTCTATACATAATTATGGTAATTGCCTTTAATTTTTTAAAATATCTTCCCACCACAAAGTCTGTACCTAACAATCATAAGAAATGGATTTCGAAATCAGTATTCTGAATTCGAAATTTAAAAAAAAACACACAAAAAACATGGCTAATAAATCAGCTTCAAAACTGCGTAAAAACTTTTTGCTCAATGTAACATTATTATTTTTAGCTAGGGACGTCACAGCTTAAAATACTAGGTGGGCCGATAGAGGTGTCCGGAAGTGTATATATAAGAGACTACTTTGGCTTAACAAAGTTCAAAAGAGATCAGTCTAGGCACCAAGACGGTATTGAAGACGCGGGTTCAAACCCCGTCCGAGGCTAAAAATTTTTTTATCCATTTTTAAGTTCGCTCAGTACATAAGAGTACATAATAACCTTTAAAAATTGTGGAGCCAGCAATAAGCGACTGTGTACCGAAACATCTATTAATCTATGTTTTCCATTGATGCTACCATATTTTAATGGTACCACGGTTAACAAACGGTTCATTATTCCATTGCATAATGTTAATTTTTGCTTCGTACATTTTAATAACACATTCAAAAGATAATTAGCACTTGGATGCGGTTAGCGCAGAGGTCGAGTGATCGCCTACTGCGCAACGGGTCGCGGGTTCGATTCCCGTACGGGACAAATATTTTGTATGCCCTACACAAATTTGTTCTGGTCTGGGCGTATGTGCATGTGATATTCTATGTTTGTAACTGCACCCACGACACAGGAGAATATCCTAGTGTGGGGCAACGTTTTTTTTGAAAAGAAAAGAAAGAAAGAATTATTGTGTTGAAACCTCAAAAGGAAACAACGTAACTTTGTTGTCTGTCCATTCGTCTATTTGTCAAGACGCTTTATCTCGGGAAAATTAAAACTACATATCTATTCTACTCAGGTCTACAGTCTCCTGAAGCGGTGAAAAAATCAAACTTCTAAGTTAACGTAAAAAAAGATACGGCTATTTATTGTCTGTCCGTCTGTCTGTCAAGACCCTTGATCTCGGGAACGCGTGGAAGTATCGAGTTTAAATTTAAACTATATACTCGAAAAAATCTAACTTCTAAGTTAACGTAAAAAAAAGATACGGCCGTTTATGCCGCGAAAAAGCCTATATTTCGACACTCTTAAGAGAATGAAAATTTATAGGGTACTTGCCGTTGACCTAGAATCATATAATTTGGCAAGAAGCAAGCTCTTATAGCACATAAAGGAAAAATTCTGAAAACCGGAACTATAATATATAGTAAGTTTGTACGGAACCCGCGGTGCGCTAGTCCAACTTGCACTTGCCCGGTTTTTTTGTTTTTGTTTGATTTCACGAAGGCCATGCTTAAAGCAAAATTTTATGTTTATTACTACATTTCGCTTTTAAAAAGCTCAATCAAAACAACGCTGTAGTTTCCCAAATTTTTTGGATATTACAGATTTTTCAGCAATCCCTAACATAACTTTCATGCTTCTAGCTTCGGAAGTTTGCGTCGTACGTTGACAACTTAGTCACGCGCCAAAGCATTTTTTAAAAAACAGAATAAATTCGTATAAAGTAATTTTTTATTTTCTGTAAGCCGCTACATATTTTTAATTAAGTAATATCAGTAGGTACTCCTTCGAAAAAAATATCACAGCTCTAGTATTGATTGATAAAACCGTTTTTAAGATTCTCTCGAAAAAATATCAATTAAAAACGCAAACACTTTCTCGCTGAGCGAAAATAATGAATTGTATTTACAAGCAAGCTTCCGCGAACCTATAGGCACTCGGCAACGCGCCAAAACAGTGAGGCTAAAAACCAACACAAATAATTTCATATAATTAGTTTACCCGCTATTTTAGGTGCTACGTGCTTAGTTTCGGTTGTTTGAGAAAACTGAGACCCAGAACGGGAAACTGTGGTTACGATTCAGACTTCCGCCGACAAAATGTTTTATTTCTTGAAGACGTTCATCAGAGACGATACTTAAAACCGTTTGCTAAAGAGAACTACATAGATGCTGCGTCGATTAATGCATCCCTTATTTAATCGATGTACCTATCACCTAGTTACGGTTGAATAAAGATTGTTGTCAATTGTAGTACTTATTAGCTCGAAAGTTATTTTTTCTTACGAATTTTTATCGATGCAACTTCGGAGTAGGTATATTAAGATTTAACATTCTTATATTTTAAGTAAAATATCCGGTTATAAAAACAGCATCTCATAAATGACAAGAGAGTATTTTTATCTATAGGTATCACACAATCTCAAAAACTATTCGGCCTGTGAACATGAAATTTAGCAGAAGGGACATGTCAGTTAAGAATGAGTTTTACGAAATTTCACCCTCAGGGGATTGTATTGAGCTTGCTCTAAGTGATCATGGTGTTTTTAAACTGATAAATAAATATTCTTCTCAGTTAAAATGTGTTTAGTGGGATTTCACAATAAAATGAGTTAATATTCGATAAAGTTTCACCACTGGTGGGTAGGTGTAAATATTTTACCTGAAAAGCAAAATTATAAAAAAGAGCCCACAAGAATCCACGTAACCATTAAGGACCTTTCAAAAAACGAAGTCACAATAACTAAACAAAATAAAACAACTGTTCTCAATTATTACAATCAAAAATTTACTTGAAAATTTCTACCATTCCAAAGAGTCCACAAAATCCCCGCCACGTGTATAACTGTCCACCTTGAAACAAGACCTGCTTGTCACGCCACATTTTTTCCAATTTAACTTTCCCGCTTAATCTGAAATTAGCTTCCAACATAGCCCTGCAACCTTCTTTTTATAACGCGTTCTTAAATTACCGACGCTTTCTCTCGTAATACGTCATAATGACAAATAAAGCCTCCGTTTCCTGATCATACATCATATCGTGTTTTATCCGATATCACGTCAAATTGTTTATCATGTACGCGTGGTATACCGTCAGCAAGGCTCAATACTGAAACATCCTAATTTCAACAGCAAAACTTTAAAAGCATCAAGTAATCTACGACATGGTGTCTAGGTCTTAGGTTATTTTGAAATCGAGCCGTCAACAAGATAATGAAGTGTCAAAGCCGTTGCTGACCGTACAGCGTGGAGGGTAGATCAATTATTGTCGAATTGTAGGCTCGAGTTGCCGCGCGCTTCGCTGGATCGATGTGGGGTGGCGGGACGCACCCTCTGGATACGAAGCTGGGATGGGAGCGCCCGACTTTCCCGAGCTATTTATAGAATTCAAGCCGCTGACCTATTTCGCTGCAGTCGCGCTAGAAGGTCATGGATTCAGACGCTCTCTGCCGGCGCCATTGTCTTCACCGAGCGCAGCGCTAATTAAAGTTGTTGACACTTTGCCGCTTTGCATGGACTGTTCCGACGATTGATTTGCGGATAATTGATTTGATCACCTGAGGAGATTTGCTCGTCAAAGCCTCCGATTATAATTGAATTGGTAATAAGAGTACCAGTACTTTTTATGTTACATTGAAAAGTTCCATAGCTTTCAGTTAAACAATATAAAAATAGCTCAGTTGAAATATAACAAGATTAGGAACAAACTAGAGATTTCCCTATAGAAATTGCTTGTTGCTATATTGCTTGATTTTCATGTAAAACTTGACAAATTTCAATCTTCACCTGTAAGGACACACTGAGAGGTGGAAATTGTCTACTAGATAATCCCAATGAACTTTGTATCACCCACAATCGGTGTGACAGATGACAGATCTAAATAAACAATTACCTAGCATTATTAATTTATATTATTTTTAATTTCTCTTGAGGTTCTTCCTATTATTTTTTCTTTTTAAATCACCCCTGTACTCAAGCGTTTTTGAGATTTAGCGAGACTAACGAACGGCTATTCATTTTTTATATATAAGAGAAGACTAAATAGATTATAACTCTCTTGTTATATTGGTAAGCCCAAAAAAAGAAGCGATAGCTAGATTGCTCGTTTAAGAAAATGTCTGCCACCGCGATCTGAATCTATAAGTGTGAATATTTCAGTACAAAGCACCATTAGAACATTTACGTTTTCAAAAGTTAATTTTTTATCTCATTCATTAGTTTGATAAAATTGTACCTGTAAAGAGGTGTATCCCGCCCACACCATTCGACCAATAATATTGAGTTCTAGCAAAGGGGTTTACGCGCCAAAACTAATAAGATATTGTATATTTAAAATATAGTATAGGTATTTAATAATGGATTACCCTGTAAAATTAAATGAACACAACAATAGGTGTACAAGTTCAGGAGCTTAAAACAATTTCGGTAACTCACTACGTAAATTATGTAAATTAATTCGGCAACCTGAAATCTTAGATACCTAGTTAATTGTGGTGTAGAACGTAGTACTATTATATATTCTATGGTGTAGATCGACAGTGAACCTTATGGCATTGTGATCACAGGGTAAGTAGGCAGTTACTATTCAAATCTAGGATAGGTTATTTAAAGACGTACAACAATGAGCTTATTATTGGGCAACTATCTATATCGACAAATTATAACTGAATCTAGAAATCTGGATCCTATTCTTTATATGAAATTTCCGACATTAATGACTTAATGCTCTGTGCCCTTTTCACGTGTAAAATAATATTCCTTTCTTTCCTACGACTTAAACGGGAAAGTCGGCGTTATACCTAAATTATGTCAAAGGCACTTCACAAGGTAAAGACTTATGAGGTTCGCAAATGTTCCTTAATATGCCTGATTTTTCGTGTGAAATATTGAAAGTGCTGTTAAAATACCATGAAATTTGATCGGTATTTTAGTTATTTATTATCTCTTATATATAATATGTATACGAGTATATGAGAATATTTCTAGATAAAATCTATAACTTTTAGCTGTGCCCGCGAACTACGTTTCGCTTCAATAAATCTCAACACTCAAAAATTTCTGGAGAGGGCTACCCTTATTACCTAGGGGTATACAAAATAGCTTATGACCTATTCTAAGACCTACCAAATATACCCAAAAAAATTCATAAAAATCAGAGGAGTTCGCCGCTCACGCGTCCGCGCGTGTGACACGAGCTTTTTATAATACTTATTATATTAATACAATTCTTTTTCTACAGCTTCCTTTAATAACGGGTTTCTTTCCAATTTATGTTCTAGCACCAAATCTACGACCTACTTACAATGACAATTTGTACGATAACTCCTCCTTACTGTGACCATGTATTATTTTACTATTTATTTTAAAGTTTCACATGAATAGCCCGAAATCGTAAACTATTTGCAGTTAGATTAGGTAGGTAGCTTTGTAGCCTTGGTCGTTAACCACTAGACTAACACAATCACCAAAGCTAGAACAGAGAATACTCTGAGATATTAACAAAAATGGCAAGTAAAACTTCAATGGGGTGTGCAATCCAATACCAATCTGTTCGATTCGCAAAGATTGTGTCGTCACGCTGACGAGCCCGGAGCACGTCCCGCGCCGTCACGTATGGCAGTTTAGCACGCAAATGGAGCCTGGGCGACCCGGACCACGTGACACGTGGCTGCTTGATTTATACGCGAAGACACACTATCGGTATCGACTGCGGCGGCAGATAACTCTTGTTAACTGTCGCTACGCTATGTATGGTGATGGCGCTATCTTATAAATGTAGCTGCGGTCTTTTAGATATCTTGACAATTGAGAAACGCATGAGAATTCGACAAATAAAATAGAATAATATTTATTGGTACCATATTGGTCTAGTTTTGACTCCCAGGTTACGGGGAAGTTCGTCTTAGACTTTCGACATAAATGTCCATTTTTTTTTTTTTACGTCGCCCCCACACTAGGATTTTCTCCTGTGTCGTGGGTGCAATTACAAACATAGAATATCACATGCACATACGCCCAGACCGGAACAAATTTCTGTAGGCCATACAAAATATCTGTCCCGTGCGGGAATCGAACCCGCGACCCGTTGCACAGTAGGCGATCACTCGACCTCTGCGCTAACCGTGTCGTCAAATCCATCCATTTAAATTAGTGTTGCATTTTGTAAATTTTTTTATAGGTGTAGTTATACTATAAAGTTATTCAACATTTACGACAGTTTCTTAAAATAATTAACCACACAGAAATCTATACTTACTCACATATTTGAAATAGGTTTGAAAGTTCCTATATATTAATGTCACAATAACGGTTGGTCTGCTCAAGACTGAAATAGAGATAAAAGTGCGTAGGTATTAGAAAATCGTCATTTTTAAAGACCTTACTACGGGAGTTAGTAATCAGGTTTCTGGTTTCCCAGAAAAATAGAAAGTGGTTGTCTTCTTGGAACTCACCCAATTAAAGAGGTAAAAATTGGGCTAAAAGTTTGATGGATTTTCGTCATTGTTAGACTTAGAACTGTGAAATTTAATTAACACCTAAAACTGTCCTGTTCCAACATTTTTGTACAATCTAGTGTGTTTGTGTGAAAATAAAGGGAAAATAATGCTATTATTTATCAAGTGTAACAATATATTCGAATACCTACATGCCATAAAATAGTTGCGGAGCACATTTTATTAGTAGGTATCGTATACCTGATTCAAGGTAAGAAGCCGAATGTAAGTGCTACGTAGTTACTTTATAGTACCATTACGGGAAAGGGACTTCTCTAAGCAATCATAAAGATTATCTGTACTTAGTACACTGTGACGGGATAACGCAACTGTGCGCATAGCCTCGACCTGTAATTTAAAGTTATAATATACTCGGCCTAATAACTTTGCTACTTCAAACCTGTAACGAGGTATGAAAATTGGTTTATGGCGCTGTGAATTTGAAGATACAAAATAATCTCTACCTTGATTGACATAACTTAAATAAAACAGCGAAATATTCTCCAAGTTTTATTGTAATACGTTGAAAAATATTTGGTTAATATAAGTAAATACAAAATCCGTATGATATCTTCTTCTTTTTTTATATATAAAAATAAAACGCTGTGTGTTAGTCTCGCAAAAACTCTGAAACGGCTCGACCGATTCTTACGAAATTTTCTGAGTGAGTTCGAATAGAAAGGTTTAAACGTAAAGTTGGACCCAGTAGGTGGTGCTGGAATCGGGCAGGATAACATCTGCTGGGCCCACTAGTAATAAAATAAAATAGATAGGAACAGACAGTGTGAATGGGCTACGCAACGATAATTTATGCAAAAAAAATTGAAGAGCCTTTACTTGTTTTAATTAACGTAATAAAAAGGGTTAAATTATTAAAATATAAAAAGCTTATGTACAATTTTTAAAAAATTGAAGAAGTGTTATTAAAAGAATTTTGTCTTCTCTAAATCTAATATATAAAAATGTCGTGTAACAGTGTTTGTCATCGAACTCCTCCGAAACGGTTTGACCGATTTTTATGAAATTTTTGTGTATATTTGGTAGGTCTGAGGATAGGTCGTAGGCTATTTTATACCCCTAGGTGATAAGGGGGGCCCTCTCTAGAAACTTTTAAGTGTTGAGCTTTATTAAAACGTTAGTAAATTAATAAAATATTAGCACGCTTTCTCCCCGATAGATTAGGTAAAGGTGTTTAAACACCAAAATCCCATTTAATATTGACGATTGTCACTACCAGACATTAATTCCAGTCGCTAAACCGTTGCAGGAAATTTCCTAATCAGAATAACTCAATAAACTATTGTCCGGTCCGGAGATCGATCCCATCCGGGGTTCTATATCTAGATCGGATGATAGTAGTCACGCTTATGAGTCTTATGACAGAGACAGTTTTTCTATAGTTCAATAAAAATATCAACATACGTATGTTCAATATTAGTGCTGTTAATGTTGGTAGACAGCGATCCTTTAGTGAAGATTTTATATACAACTAGCTGTGCTCGCGAACATTCAAAATTTTCTGGAGAGGGCTACCCTTATCTTCTATGGGTATAAGAAATAGACTAGAACCTCTGCTTAGACCTACCAAATATACACAAAAATATTCACAAATGCTTAATGCGGTGCGCGTAACCCAACGTTTTCATGTAAGCAGCTGCATTTGGATGCGAGTCCGCAACTCCGCAATTGAGGCTTGTGAAATGAAAAAAAAGAAAATAAAAAACCTCTACATTTATAGAAATGGCACTATAAAAGCTAATCGCACTTGGAAATTTTCGAGAAATACAAAAACAATAAATATATCTGAAACCGCTATATTTTGACTAAGGTTAAAATTTGAGGTAAACGAGGCAATGACGAGGTCAATCTATAATTAGAGGATTATCCATTATTTTAGGGACACCTGTATATTAGAACTCGTGTCACAGTTGGTTATTGAACTTTTCCGAAACGGCTTGACCGATTTTTATAAATGATACCAAAGAACACAGAAAGAGGAAGAGGTTAGAAAGACAATCATGCGCCGTTTGTACGGGAACCGCTATCGCCAGTTTTGCCCCCACTTCTTTTTCTAGTTTTTCTTAAGCCAATTAACGTGAGCTTGCGCTGCCCATGCAAAGTCAAAGAAAGCCATTAAAGAGAGCTATGCTTCGCGCGAAATCGAACTGAACGAATCAAAACGCTCATTCACACAGGCGCACACTGCAAATTACAATAATTAACCGACTTCAAAAAAGGAGGAGGTTATCAATTCGGTTGTATTTTTTTTATGTTTGTTACCCTCATAACTCCGTCATTTTTAAACCGATTTCCAAAATTCTTTTTGAATTTGATAGAGTATACTGCAAGGGTGGTCCCATGGTCACCAAAGTCAAGATCGGATGATGGGATCCCATAGAAAATCGAGAAAAACACTAATTGTGACAAATTTTAACACTTTCTAGATTATCGTTTGGCGCCGACTTCAATATAGAAGATTATTTTTAAGTTTTCAGTGTTTTTGAAGTCGGTTCTATTTTTTGTAAAAAAATTTTTTTTTTGTGATTGACATCGATGAATAATTATCGATATTAAATACTATCTTCTGCCCGCGACGTCGTCTGCGTCGACTTCAGAATTAGGTCTAAAGCTTCGTTTACAATTTTTAATCTTCCCACGGGAACTACTTAGGGAATCAGGATAAAAGGTAGTCTATGTTCTTTTTCATATTAAAGGCTACATGCATGCCAAATTTCATCCAAATCCGTTTAGCCGTTTTTGCATCATCCAAACATCCACACTTTCACATTTATAATATTAGTAGGATTGACAGCAATAAGTATTTGAAATATTTTGAAAACCTCAAAATAATTATAACATTCATTATGCCTATTAGTACGGCACAATTAATAGTCATCATCATCATCATCATCACAGCTCATATACGTCCCCACCGAGGGGTTCGAGCCTACCCTATGTTAGGATGATTAGGCCTTAGTCAACCACGCTAGCCCAGTGCGGATTGGTCGACTTCACATACATCATTGAATTTCTTCGCAGATGTATGCAGGTTGCCTCACGATGTTTTCCTTCACCGTAGGAGCGTCAGACAAATGTACATATGAAATTCGAAACGAAAAACACATTGGTACATAGCGGGTCTCGAACCCCGACCCCCCGATTGGAAGGCAAGTGCCGAGTCCACAGCGCCACCGACGCTCTGGATAGTACCGTACTAATACTGACGACACGGTTAGCGCAGAGGTAGAGTGATGACCTACTGCGCAACGAGTCGCGGGTTCGATTCCCACACGGGACAAATATTTTGTATGGCCTACAGAAATTTGTTAGTTAGTTTTTATACAATATTAGCTTGTTATTCGTTTTTAAGGCGTCTCACTAATATTATAACAAGATTATCTTTGTAGTAATTTTAACGGAAATTCTATAATATTCGATAATTTCATTGACGACTTTTATGAAAGGACAAAAATTTTACAAAAATAATGCTTCTTGTTTTAATACTACGTAATACATAAAAAGTATTTGTATAACGAAGTTAATAATCCTTAAACGATTGACGTCATTACTTAGAAAAAATCACTCGATCCAAAAGCTGGATCACCGGAAAATATGATCCTCGAAATAGGTTAATGACAATCCGCGATATCAAAGATATCGATGAAATATCAGTCATTAATTTGAAGCCGTGATTAAATTTCGGGGTCTGATAGCGGCCTTTTGAACTAATGCCAACAATGTTTCCGGGACGCCAGACACTCGATGACTCCAAAGAATCAATTTGTCTTATTGCAAGGATTCAAAAAGATTTAGTAATGATATATTCTGATCTACCTACTGGGTGGTTTGTTTATCGCAATTTCTGTTTGAAGCCGTACAAAAAAATAAAAAGGTTCTCTGGGTAGAGAAATTAACATAATAGCGAATGTTTGCAACTATATGATGATTAATTATGATGACCTTTAATAGTTCAGTATAAACAACAAACTTATAGTTCAGTATAAATATTCTGTTTCATCACTTTCATCCAATATCTCCACCTTATCTTAAGTCTCATTTCTCTTTTCGATCCACTTCGTCGAGCCGTACTTCGCGATCTAATTACATTCTATCTCTTGATATTCCGCCTGGCTCGACTCACTTTCTAGCATACTCGTTTCCTTCTCAAGCCATCCGGCTATGGAACTCCCTCCCTGAGAGTATTAAGAGAGCGCGGACGCTAGATTCTTCCAAATCCCTAGTTCGTAGTGACTTCCTATCCACAAATCCTTAACCTTCATACTGTTATTTATGTCCCTTCTATCTATGTCTATTCTATCACACATGCAATATTTATTTCTACCTTTGCACCCTTCCCCTTGATTGTCGTTTTTCCCATTTCCCTGTCTTAAGGTCGCCTGGAAGAGATTGCTTTTCGCAATAAGGCCGCCTATTCGTACATATCTGTTTTTCTTTACATCTGTACCACTTCGTAATGCAATATTTGTACAATAAAGGGTTAATTATTATTATTACTTTATTTGACCACTTTTCATACGACTATAAGGGTTAGCACAGAAGTCGAGTGATCCTATAAGGGTTAGCACAGAAGTCGATTGCCTACTGCGCAATGGGTCGAGGGTTCGATTCCCTTACGGGACAAATATTTTGTCGGGCCTACAGAAATTTGTACCGCTCTGCAGGCGTAGCACGGGCTGCCAAGAAATTTGTGATAAGACTCAATGACACGTATTCCTTGAGGAGCGTCAAGAAATTTTATCATGTCAGTCACACTAAGGCTGCGTTCCGAAAATCAATAAGAGTCACTATCAGCGCGCTCAAACGCGTCCCGAAATGTTGTGAGCGCGCTAATGTTAGCCGGCATTAAGAGCCACATGACGTCATCGTTAACGTCATATAGAACTTACGGCGCTAATGCTCTGGAGTGAAATCACTTTATGCGAACTGTTAGTCTGACATTCGATAATTGTGTTTTCGGTTCAAAATGAATGTACCTGCTCTTCTGGACCGAAATCGTAAGCATGCCGATAGCATTTTCAGTGTTCTCCTTAATTTGGACAAGGCGATTATAATCGTTAGCACTGTGAGCGCTATTATCGGACCGCAGCCTCAATACGCGCTGCCGTGCTACTCTTTAAGACATAGATATTATGTCACTGAAATTGTGAGATAATGCGTGACTCAAGTGATGTCTTGGCAGCCCGTGCTACGCCTGCTGGGCGTATGTACATGTGATATTCTATGTTTGTAACTGCACCCACGACACAGGAGAAAATCCTAAACATTGTTGTTATGACGACAAACTTAGCAAGATGGTAGTATAACTAATCAAGTGGGCTCAGAAACTTTACCACCAACTAAACCATGCAGAATGCTCTCCCTTCCACCCCCCAGAGTGATCTCAACCATGGAGGCGGTTAAAACATTAACTGGGTGTACCAGGTCAGATTGGCATGGGTACCGTAAGATGTTCTTTGGCACCCCTTACGGCTGACTGATAGAGATTTCTTTTAAACACAAACTCACCTTTTAAGTGTGTTTAGTTGATTTACTTATGTACAAAAAAAAAATAATGAATACAATGTATTCGTATTGTGAGGAATATGCTAAGTGAGCCATGCATCACCAGAAAATTCATGCATACGCTTTTCGCAGCACACAGTATATACTAACCAGATTTAGCGTTGGAGGTAACGAACTGAAAGTTACAAATTTAGAGGCACGCTCCACTTAATTTTAACGTCTTACGCGTCAAGTGTAAATTAATTTACGTGACTCGAGCGTTTGTGACGCACTGATAATTGTTGTAGGCAAGTAGAACCTAGCTATTAAGTAAAGTGCTGCACGCGCTGCTGGTAACATTATTATGGGTACCTATTACAGGCACTTAACCGGCAAGGATTACTGTTATGATTTTATCATTATGCAATGACCTAATGTAAAGTCTAGATATGTTTTCATTTTAAACCGACTTCAAAAACACTGAAAAGTTAAAAATAATATAAGAATAGGTACAGACAACATCACCCTTCTATATTGAAGTCGGTGCCAAACGATGATCTCCTAGAAAGTGTTAAAATTTGGCACCGACTTCAATATAGAAGGGTGATGTTGTCTGTAAAATATTTTTTATTTTTAACCTTTTTGTGAATGCAATCTTTGTAGCGTTTCCCTCGATTTTCATGGGATCCCATGATCAGATCTGATTAGATCTGATATTTTACAAAAAATAAAAACCGACTTCAAAAACACTGAAAAGTTAAAAATAATATAAGAATAGGTACAGACAACATCACACTTCTATATTGAAGTCGGTGACAAATTTTAAGACTTTCTAGGAGATCATCGTTTGGCACCGACTTCAATATAGAAGTGTGATGTTGTCTGTACTCTTATATATTATTTTTAACTTTTTAGTTATAGATATGTAAACAGTATTCAGAATCGTTAAACACACATTACAAACAATGACTTTAAAACATAGAGACACTAATTTTTTACTTGCATCTGTAAATTAAGGTTCTCTGTCATATAGGTTTTGTATCCGTCAGAATTCTAACACATCAGTGTAACTACTAACTACACCCGAATGAAGCAACACGCTTTTAATTATGATATTGTTTTTAATTGACTAAAGAAACAAGCGTTTTTTTCTTTTCTATTAATTTTCGAGAACAATCACCTTAAGTTTGTTAAGTCACAAATGATATACGATTTATTTGGATGGCTCACCTTGAAACTCCTTTCTCGCAGTGCTGACCGATGTGACGATGTTGGCCACATGACCGAGCACTGTTGCGAAAAGCAGCAGCCCGAACAGCAGCTGAGCGATCACGAATACGTACTCGCCCTTGCTCCTCGGTCTTGGCAGGTCACCTGGGAAGTTGCGAATACATAAGACATTTTTCTATTGCTACTAAGTTGGCAAACAAGCAAACTGCCCACCTGATGGTAAGTGGTAACAGTCACCTAAATACATGTGGCTCCTGTGAGATTCGCAACAAAACTGCAACCCCCACAAGAACCCACAGTGTACGTTGCCAACTTGCGACTTAGGATGTAAAGTCACGATACCTAGTAATTTCAGTGCCATATCTTACCCTTCAAACCGGAACACAGCAATGCAAGCATTGCTGCTTTGCGGCAGAAATAGGTAAGACGGAGGTACCCAAGCACACGACCCTGACATAAGACATATAAGACAGGATTCTTACAGAGAAAATCAGCGATGAATGCATCTATAGGCTAAGGTGACCACTTACACAGTCGGAGTACTCATTTTTGCCACAATTAGTAGGTAAGGAAAAAAAATGTGGCGTCGAAACGTTAAAGTGCATATGTCTTTGCGTGATCGACATGCGAACTATACTACGGTTTTGTTGCAGGAGCATCAGCATCAAACTGCGATTTCGCGTTTTTTTATTTATTAATCTTCTTATATATAAAAATGTGTGTGTTTGTCTCGCAAAAACTCTGAAACGGGTCGACAGATTCTTACGAAATTTTCTGTGTGTATTTGAATAGGTTCAAGGAAGGTTTATACGTAATTTAATTGGACTCGGTAGGTGGCGCTGTAATCAGGCAGGACAACGTCTGCCGGGCCCACTAGTCTTTTTATATATAAAAATGAAACGCTGTTATTACGAAATTTTCCGTGTGTGTTTGAATAGGCACAGGGAAGGTTTAAAAGTACATTTGGACCCAGTAGGTGGCGCTGTAATCGCCGGGTAGGACAACGTCTGCCGGGCCCACTAGTTATGTAATATATTTGTGTACAAACAAAGACGGAGTTAGTTCCTGGGGCATTGTTTGCTAGTCAACATAAGCAAACATTACCAACTAAACAATTAGATAATAATGAAGTATAAAACACAACTAAAGCCTCGTATTCATGGTAAATATTTGTTTAGCAACAGTTGATCAACATTGTTGATGAGCGGCGAGAATGTTGCTAGAAACTTTGTTTAAATCAATATAGGTTGTCCACACGCCAGTCTGCCTTTAAATGTTGCCCGAGGGGGAAATTGCAACTACACACAGATATGTAGGTATATACTATTTTTGATATTGAAATACGTTTGAGCAAATAAAATTGTTTATTGCTGGTTTTAAGAACTCGATATAAAATTATACTACATTTCGCGTTCTAAATTCTATTTTTAAATACGAATGGCTAATACAATATCAATGAATCCACTGCCCAATCTGGCATCGGCGCCGATTTTGGCAAAAGTACATGCAATGCATTAGACACTGTACCAGGGTCGTTTGCTTAGGTACCTCCATCTTACCTAATTTCTGCCGCAAAGCAGCAGTGCTTGCATTACTGTGTTCCGGTTTGAAGGGTGAGATAAGGTAGTGAAATTAATCGGTACCGTGACTTTACATTTTATGTAACAAGTTAATAATGTACACTGTGGTTCTTATCGGGGTTGCAGTTTTGCTGCGAATCTCAAGAGAGCCACATGTATTTAAAGGTGACTGTTAGCACTTACCATCAGGTGGGCTGTTTGCTTGTTTGCCAACTTAGTTGTATAAAAAATGACATGCCAACGCCGGCACCGAGTAGAAAAACATCAAAATATTTTTCTTCGCCAGCCTGCCGTGTCGTTGCAGACTGGCAGTGGAAAAACGGCCATTGGATAATAAATAAAAAATAAACTTATTTGAAAAGCTTTAGTTTTCACTACTTTAACAAGCTTTTAATTTACAATACTAATGCAACAATTTTATTTATTTATTTTTTTCCTATTTGCAATGTAATTATTATTTTTTATTTCAACTGATCTGCAAATCAATATTTGATTTACAAAAGGCGTCGCGCGAGTTCATCACTTTCATTTGCATTGCATGTCAATTAATTTCCGGGCCAGAAAAACAGCTCGGTATCTGAAGTTATAAAATATTATTACTTTACAAATCGAATAATTATTCAAATAGTCCCAAGGGATGGGATTAATTTATTTCAATGCAAATGTATTATTTTACTTAATAAAACCTTGTGATAAAGCTATTATGAAAGTTCCCGCATTTAACTCGTTTGGGTTTCATTTAAAACGAGTCCCGTGAACCCTATTTGAACCCTTTTTTGTATGTATAATCATTAAACATACCTATTTAGGAAGGTATGTATTATTTGGTTCTGAAATAATCACTTATAATAAGAGAGTTTTTTACTGCAACATGCACTGGTATATGTTGTCTTAAAAGTTTAATTGCTTATGAAATTCATCCTTAAAGTGAATATAAATAATATATGATTATTTGCAAAACGGAGTAGACGAGTGAATACAACTGTCTAAATATTTACCAGCAAAACAGCCTGGATGGAGGAGTATTATCTTAAGTGACATATAAAGCCTGTGCGCCGCCGTACTTTATACTTGTCATTCCGAAAAGCTTTTATTTACGGTCTCGCGCCCACTCATAACCAAAAATCTCATAACCAATACGTAAAGGTCCCACTCATAACTGCTGATGTGAGAAGACGAAACTCATAACCAACACAACTACACAATTATGTACAGTCGCTTTAATAATTATTAACAACATTAACAAAAAAAGGTGAATAATATTTTAAATCAAAGTAAAACGCTTGGTATAAAAGAGGTGTAAAGAGGCATCTTGCAGGTCGGCAAGGCGAGGGTGGCTATTGCGGTGTGTAATCTCTTCCGCATTAAAATTAGGCAGCACAAACAATACAGAAGACAAAATGTTTTTTTTTTCAAAAAATTAAACCGACTTCAAAAACACCAAACGTTATAAATAATATAAGAATACAAACAACATCACAGTATTATATTGAAGTTCGTGCCAAATTTTAACTTGTACTTATATTTTTTTAAGATTAAGACTTTAATATAAAACAGTGATGTTGTTTGTATTCTTATATTATTTATGA
The DNA here is from genome assembly GCA_963935595.1 of Schoenobius gigantellus. Lineage (NCBI taxonomy): Eukaryota > Metazoa > Arthropoda > Insecta > Lepidoptera > Crambidae > Schoenobius > Schoenobius gigantellus. The sequence goes on along the minus strand of OZ012544.1, from coordinate 20,578,202 downwards.
CTTTCTGGTGTTTGTGAAGTCGGTTTTATTTTTTGTAAACAAAAATTCTTTTCTATCTTTTTAGTTAATTTAAAATACCAAAACCTTATCCTAAATGTAACAAATACTATTCTGAAAACCGCATCAAAGTCGATTCAGCCAAACGCGAGATAATCGCAGATAAACATACATACAAACATACAGGTCAAACTGAGAACCTCCTTTTTTAACCGACTTTGAAAAAGGAAGAGGTTCTATGTTCGACTGTATCAATTTTTTTGAAGTCCGTTAAAAAGGATCTGCTTATTTCATACATGAAATTTCTTCCAGCAGACCTGCGAAAGGAGAAATTGTAATATATTAGAATTTGCGTGTACAGCAGCTTAGAAGGCGATCTTATAGGTAAAAAATATATATAAATAAAAACATACTATATAACATACTAAATAAAAAATATGTAGAAATACCTATTACACAAATAATATAAATATTATTAAAATGTTTATATTCATATTCGGACTTGAAAGAGTAGATGAGATGTAGCTATCAGGACAAACTAATTCTCAATCACTTCTCAATATTGTTATTTTTGTTGAAGATGTCACGGAGAGAAACTATTTTTTGCCTTCCTTGCACTAAGATTTGTTTAGTGCTTACCCGTGGTATACCGTGAGTAGTACCTACCACGGGTAATACTGTTAGTATAGTACTGTTAGTATAGTATTACGGGTATTTTTTGTTGCCCGATCCCGGATTTGGTGACAATGAGACTAATCGAGAACTCAAATCAAAAAAAGAATTTTCCAAATCGGTTAATAAATGACAGAGTTATGAGGTAGCAAACGTAAAAAAAGAACATACCATGGAAATGATATAGTCCCCCTTTTTGTGAAGTCGGTTAAAAAATCAAATGACTTGCAATTGAAAGTTGCGGTAAAGTTGCTTAATTTCTTCAAAATAATATAAATATTAAAACCGATAGTTACCCACATGGTGTTCTTTGATTGTCAATAAGTAGTACTACCGGACACGTGAGTAGTACCACGGGTAAGGACTGGATTTTTTGTGTATTGCGTCTTGAAATGACAGTTAAGACTGTGTTGCCGTTTGCACTATAACTTAATATTTCTTTTTAGTATGAAATAATAAAACAAAAAGTACCTACTTTAAAATTAGTATGCGAGTATAGTAAGCGCAAGATAATAATAAGCAAGCACTATTGGTCTCAAATGTACTTTAAAGTAGTTCACAGTTTAGGTATTTGCTTTTTTTATGTTCGGTTATGAGTTACTCCTCTAAATTATATATTTTATAAGTTTAAAATAAATTTCATAACCATGGTTATGAGTGGGTCCTCAATTCAGGTATGAGTCGCCACATTTTATTCCAGTTATGAGTTTCTGGTTATGAGTGGGCGCGAGACCTTATTTACACCCCAATTGTCAGGTAATCTTATTTTGATGTTGAAAATATTTTATTCCTGTTACTTATACTGCACATAAATAAAAACGATTGCGAGTAACAGAATAATTTTAAACTGTAACCGCGACTTATATTTGTGAAACAAAATTATATTCCATGTACCACAAGATGAACTTTTTTTGTGGCTGGGGAAACTCTTTACGATGCCAAAGAGCTAAGTTGACTAGACCTAGGTATGCCATAGTCTTGGGTATGCCGTAGAACCAGCGGAATAACTGCTGATGTCCCCATACACAATTATTATAATATACATAATTTTAGGATCTTAACAGTCTTACAAATAAAAATGAGTTATACTACATTTATTCCACCCTTTATACTAGGTATAGTTATACTTAGTATAAAACGAGAATAACTCTAGAATATTTTTTGACAAATAAACGAGGTTTATCTTCGGTATAGCTATTCTTCCGATCTATCAAAATGCACAATATGGCAACAGCGCAATCAAAGAGAAATGTACAAAACATAACATCTTATCTGTAAAAGCTGTCAGTTTTTCGACCGGGCGACCGTTTTGTTCATTGGTTTAATTTCCATATTATTATATTTCTTTATACTTTCGTGTAAATAATTATATTAATTTGAATATAGTTAAATTTCGATATAGAACTTTGATTTTTTTCAAAAATGCTGAATAAATCAATAAATAAATTTCGTCTCGGGCGGGGATCGAACCCGTGTCTCCAACGTACGTCTCCAACGTTTTGACGCTTTGACCACTTCCACCACCGAGCTCTTATCAGCTCCGACGAAATCTTTAACTGTATTGATCTCATTAATTTGGGGGAAGAAGGGTGGGGGGTGGAGATGGTTATGCTCGGAGTTTCTTTACGTGAACACATCAGTAATGATGAGATCCGTAAGAGACGCCGCGTTGGTAAGCCCCCCAAAAGGTGGACCGACGACCTGATGAAAGTCGCGGGAAGCCGCTGGATGCGGGAGGCGCAGGACCGATCGGTATGGAGATCCTTGGGGGAGGCCTATGTCCAACAGTGGGCATCTGTTCGCTAAAATGATGATGATGATTGATCTCATTTGAACTTTGTTAATTTTTAACAGTGAATTAAGACTACTTTAGTGTATCCATTAACAATATTTAAATACTATAACCTCAAATGACCAACAAACAAGCACAAATCGAGTTATACTAGGTTTATACAAGGGTGCGGGCTGGTATAACTTCGGAATAACGTTTGTATCAATAGAAATGTCAATGTTATACTCAGTATAAGTTATTCTTGGTTTATTAGTAGACATTTTGCTTATTCTTAATTTATTCTCGAGTTTAACTTTATGCCACGTTTATTTGTAAGGCTGTTAATTTTAAAATCTCAATCGATTATCTAGAAAATTCTCTAAATATCATACGCATTGTGTCTCGATCTCCGACGCGTTGTTTTTGAGTTATTTAATTACGCTTTTTTAAGATTAACGTTTTTATAAGCAGTTATTGTCGGCTAGCCCCTGTCTCCACACTTCGTTCCAAAACATGACGTGACTAATTTGACATTCATAAGTACGCTTGTGATAGATAATTTAATGCTCGGGCTCAACCTGTGTAGTGTTAATAATATGAACATCTGGGTCATAATACGGGTTATTAAAACAGTGACTCCTTATGGCGAGTTTGCTATAAAAGTCATTAACGTTATACGCCTTCAATAATGAAACATACCGGTAAAATGGTATGTTGCAATAATGGCCGGTTTCGATGTTCTATCTGGTTCTAACTGTGAATTTGATTACAGGTATTTGACATAAGCCACATACAAAATACGTCAAAATTCCATCGCCAGTAAACAAATCCACAGAAAGATAGGATATTGGAACCGGTCGTAAGCTGTTGTTTACATATTTTTTTGTTTTTATTTATTAACTAATTCTACATGTACAGTCGGCAACACGTCAAGCTTTTGCATTACGAAAGCCGCCGCTATTCCGAGCGTCATTAGGGCGGTCTCAAGGTCAACATGTAAAGCCTAGCGTGTTGCTTGTGTGTACATACAATGTATACAAAGGCGGCCTTCTCTACCAGCCAACCTTAGGGTGATGGAGTGAGCAGTTGTGGTAGATGTACCGAAATAGTACTAGATAAATTGTGTTTAAAGACTTTTATGAATATAAAAGGACTATAGGTAGGTATGTAGAGTAATTTCGTAATACATAAATACCAACATAGGCGTAGGTGTCACTTTTCGAACTGTCCAGGAATAAACTACGTTTCGCCATAATAAACACCTAGGGGTATAAAAAATAGGTCAAGACCTATTCTCAGACCTACGGAATACACGCAAAAATTTTCATAATGATCGTCCAAGCCGTTTCGGAGGACTTTGGTAAAAAACACAGTGACACGAGAATTTTATATATTAGAAGAAGACTAGCTGTACCGGTGAACTACGTTTACACATAATAAAAGATGGTTTACGACCTATTCTCAGACCTACCGAATATTCCCAAAAAAATTCATAAACATCGGTCAAGTCGTTTCGGGGGAGTTTGGTAATAAACACTGTGACACGAGAATTTTATATATTAGAAGATTTATTTACAATTATTATGGCGAAACGTAGTTCGCGGGTACAGCTAGATTTTATATATTAGAGAGATATCAACAATAAATAAGTGAATAATAGTCACTAGCGAGATCAATGCCTATGCCTATAAGATCAACCAGGCGACTGTTCAAGTTGATGATAAATAAAAAGAGCTGGGCGCAGATGGAACCGTAGCATAATTAATAAATGCGTATGATTGGAGTAGCTGTTCCTTTAATAAATAATATGTTTGTGAAATACTCGGTAATGTAATTGTGATGTTGGAAATTAAAAAGGGAGGACAAAAAACTATCCCTTCGACTTCCTTGCGTGTTTTCTTGAAAAAGTTCTACGCATATTTCCAAACAATTGGTAGAATTTTTTTTTTTCGGGGGGAAATGCGTAATCGCACCGTACCCGCCGTTGGCTGGACGGCGGGCGTGTGTGGGGCTGGCCCGGCAGAGTGCCAGGCCGACCCACTAAAACCCCCCGGTGTTCTCCGTGCCCTTATGGGCGCGCATGGTAAGGTCCACACTGCGACTACCACTACCAGCGCGCCCGGACAAGCCCGACCAGGGGTCGGGCTATCGCCAAGGGGGGATTGCTCGAGAACACCAGGGCAATCCCCAGACGGAGGGCCTTGCGGCGGCGTGCACGGGGCCGACCGTGCACACAGGCCTCCACGGCAGGGTCATTAGACGGGCATTGCTTGTGCAAATGCCCGCCTTCGCCTGCCTGTCCGTCTGCGGCGGATGGGAGCGGCTTGAGGATCATTCTCCCGCTCCCTCTCCGCGGCCTCCTTCTGCGAGATGACGTCCTCGCAAAAGGAGGCGACAGTCCCCCATTCCGCCTCGCCGCGGAGCATGGCCACGACCATGCTCGGCAGCGAGAGGTCTCCGCCTCCCAGCGCAGCGTTGAGTTCGCTGCGCTGGCGTCGCCAGGCCGGGCACACCAACAGGGTGTGCTCGGCAGTGTCGTCGGGAGCGTCGCAGTGATGACACTGCGGCGTTTCCTCCCGACGCGCGACTCGGTGCAGGTAGTGACCAAAACAACCATGTCCGGTCAGTACCTGCACCATACGGAATGAGAGACTGCCCTGCCGGCGCCCTACCCACTCCTCCAACACCGGACGAATCGCGTCGATCGTCCGGTGGCCGGCAGCTGGGAAGGCGAGTGCCTCGCCCCATCGACGCAGAGCCTCCCTCTGCGCCTGGGTACGAACCCGCTCCACTTCCTCAGGAGCGGATCGTCCCCCCCGTTCTTTAATGGCAACCCGATGACGATACACCTCCGCATGGACGCGTGTATCGACATCCCACGGCGTTTGGCTCGCAAGAATGCAGGCCGCGCCGTGGCTGACCGTGCGATAAGCTCGCACGGCCCGGGTTGCTATGACCCTCTGCGGACGTCGCAAGAGGGCCACCGTTCGGGGAGAGAGGCACTCCGCCCATACCGGGGCTCCGTAGAGTGCCATCGACCGTATCACGCCGTGATACAGACGACGGCATGCCGATCCCGGCCCTCCCACATTAGGGAGGACCCGTCCGAGCGCGGCTGCGGCGGCACACAGCCGTGGAGTGAGGAGCTTGAAGTGCTCCTCGAAACTCCATCGGGGGTCCAGAACCAGGCCGAGGTACTTGAAGTGGGCCTCGACCGGTATACGGACCCCCTCCACTCGGACTCGTAGCCCCGGTGGGATTCTGCGACGGGGGACGTGGGAACTCATGGCCCTCGTTTTGTCGAGGGCCACGTCCAGGCCCAGGAGGTGGATGCGACGGACAACCAAAGAGGCGCAGACCGACGCAAGGTGGGCCGCCTCCTCCCCCGTTTTGGCTCTCGCCGCAACAAGCGTGTCGTCGGCGAAGCAGACGACCTCCGTTCGTGGCAGGAGGCCGCCTCGCTGAACCCAATTGTACCCCAGGTTCCATAGTAGAGGACCTAGTACGGAACCCTGGGGTACACCTGCCGCCATTGACCACGTATGGATGCGACCGTCCGGTCCCTCGTAGAGAACTGACCTGCCTTCCAGGTAGCTCTCCACGAGAGCGCGGAGGTACGGAGGCACCCGGTGGAAGCGGAGTGCCTCCTTTATACACTCGTGGGGCAGGCTGTTGAAAGCGTTGCGGATGTCAAGAGACACCGCAACAACAGTCTCCCCACGAGCTGTGGCCCCCTCAGTCCACCTCTTGAGGAGGGCCAACGCATCCATCGTAGACCGGCCGGCGCGGAAGCCGAACTGGTTTTTAGCCAAGTCCGGCCCCCGGTCCTCTAGGTGCTCGACGATGCGGGAAGCGAGAATCTTCTCGAACAACTTCCCGGCATCGTCGAGCAGCACCACCGGCCGATACCCAGTCGGGGAATCCGCGGGGCGGCTCTCCTTTCTTAACAGGCAGAGCCTGCCCGCTTTCCACCGACTGGGGAAGCGGCCCGAGGCGATGCACAGGTCAAGCACCACCCGGAACCGCTCCTCGAGGTGTCCCAGGGCGAGAGCCAGAACCCTGCTAGCGACACCGTCCGGTCCTGGCGCTTTCTTTTTGCGCCGGAACCGGTCCCTCACCGTGTCGAATTCCACTTTCGACACAGGAGGGATGACGGCAGCCACTTCCACCGGAGGACTGCCCGGGGGAACCATTCTGGGGTGACGTAAGGGCCTGTAAAAGTTTGTTATTTATTAATATTAAACAAAAATGGTGCTGTGTGACAGCACAAATTACCTATTTCGTTTACAAACTGTATTGGTGATTCTGATTCAGCAACAGTTAATATATTCCTGGAAAAATTTCAACTTCTCGTAATAGGCTAAATCCGACGCGACACCTTTTTGTTTGCTGGGTCTTTTTCCATCCGCGTAGCAATTATAGCGGCCGTGGCGGCAGGCCGGGATCGAGCTATTTGCATCCTCACCGGCGGGCAAATATTTAGCTTCGTCGCAGCTTTTCCTCAAACTTTATAATAATGTTAAGCTGCATGTTGTTACTTTTAGATTAGCCAGTAGGTATTTTATCAATTGTAGTTAGCGAGCTAAAATAACTTAAAAACGAACGGCGAAATCGAGATGGATTGTCGTAATGAGGATCAAACGCGTTACTGTAAAATTGAATTTTATGTCTTTGTCTCAATGACATTCTGTTCTCCCGTGACTAATTTACAGACATCGAGAGGCGATGAAGTAGCGATGGCCAATTTTAATATAAATTAATATTTGTAACAGTAAAACCGTCTATAAAATCAGACATCACAATGCTTATATCGCGTAACGAATATACTTACTAAAAACTATAGGCACTTATGTAGTGCCTCTTATTACTACTAATTGTAACGGTGGAAATTATATAACAGTGACACAACATTGGTGCTTCATTTATCTCCCTAACCACTGCACCACTACGTCGCATCACCTCACCACGTAACATATGCATACATCCTAAACATCATTAAGGTGTGTGCCAATAAACTGTGAAAAAAAAAGATGAAAAAGAAAGCACTCAAGTATTTTTTGAAACATTTCAATTTCGTAGCATTTCGATTTCGTAGCACTCGTAGCATTTCGATTTCGTAGCATTCGTAGCATTTCGTTTCGCTTCAAAGAAGCATGACCTTAATCCAACAACAGCATCATCGGTACAATTCCTGTTTCAGCGCCGTTCCATTCCATCTCGAAGACAGATCGCCCCTGGTGAGATGACAGTGAAAACAGGGTCAAATCAACTTTTATGGATAACATTATTAAACTAAATTGTCCCATCCCTCCGGGAACATAAAATGATGCTGTTATTATTTACGGGGCTGTTGTGGCCGGTAGGGTTTTATGTGGGTGATATTTACGAGTGAGATTTCGGTCTAGGCCCTATAACACTTTGTGCATTTTCATTTGCGCTATCGCGAGGGTGTTTCGTATGGTAAGAGTAAAGGAAACTTTTATTTTATAGCGAGTCACGGATCTTTGGCGGCATTTTATATGCCGTACCAGTAGTTGGTTTGCCAGCAATCTGGAGAGAGGGTACGCTGATATTGCTTTCTAGTTTTTATTATCACAACTTTAAGTTCTTATTTTTATGGTGAAGGATAAGTGAATAGTCTTTCAAAAAAAGTCGCACTCCTTTCGTTGTATATTTCTACGTTTATTGACGATTAATATAATGAATTAACAGTTATTTTACAAAATTTACAAAGCTAAGGTTTTCTCCGCACGTTATGCATGTGAAAGTTGCAACGACATAAAATTTAATCATAATCAAAACTTAATGTTGAGACATATCAGATTTAAAATATTAAACATAAACTTAACTTTTATTTAAAAAACAGTATAACGTCCAAAAAATATGCAATAAAATAGTCACATTAGTTACTTTAGAAAATCCATGTCATTAGTGTTTAATTCATTCAAAATCGAAAATTTGCCCTATGTAAAAATTTGTCATTTACCAATACTATACCGATACTATAGATATACCTATTTATCAATCTCTACAGTGAAAACCAAAAATAAGGCACAAAATCAAAATGTGGAATGCATTGGTGGTATTGTAGCGTCAGCGTATATAAAGTTATTCTCAATGTCCCTACCTAAAATGTTCTCAATTCAGCAAAAATGTAACGACACACACCTATAGGCACAGCGTCAGCATTATGGAAATTAGATCGCCAGAAGCAAAATATAAGACCGGGGAGTAATAACATTTTAGGGGACAAAAACAACACTTCAAACACTTCTGAAATTCACACGATTGTATGAGTAACGCGGAGGTTGGAACTTAAAATTGTGTAAAGACAAGAATATCTACTTTTTTATACACAGAAGCGCGGAACTTTGCACTTATATAGAATTACGGGTACCTAACTACTTTTTTCTTTTACTTTTGAGCGTCGGTGGCGCTGTGGACTCGGCACTTGCCTTCCAATCGGGAGGTCAGGGTTCGAGATCCGCCATGTACCAATGTGTTTTTCGTTTCGAATTTCATATGTACATTTGTCTGACGCTTCTACGGCGAAGGAAAACATCGTGAGGCAACCTGCATAGATCTGCCAAGAAATTCAATGGTGTATGTGAAGTCGACCAATCCGCACTGGGCCAGCGTGGTTGACTAAGGCCTAATCACCCTAACATAGGGTAGGCTCGAAACCCTCGGTGGGGACGAATATGAGCTGTGATGATGATGAACTACTTTTTATACAATTGGGTATGTAATGCTTACAATTTCGCATATATAGTTGCCTGAAATTAGTTTGTTTAAAATTTAGACTAGAATCGATTCCACTAATAAAAAAACCGGCCAAGTGCGAGTTGTACTCCGGCACCGAGGGTTCCGTACAAAATTATATAACTCCCTAACTATATACATATTTCCGGTTTTAAAATTTTTTCCTCAATATGTGCTATAAGACCTTGCATCCCGCCAAATTTCATGATTCTAGGTCAACGGAAAGTACCCTATCGGTCTTATTACATGACGTGGTTTAAGTGTAGTTTAAATCCAGATTAAGCAAAAACTCAGTTTTTTATTGATTCTAAGGAAAATGGTTATTACGAAACGTGTTCTATCTCTGGTTAAGTAAAAATCAAAGTTGAACTTAGGTATAGCTTAGCGCTGGATTATCTTAGATTTTTTGTTGAATAGAATGTCACATTTGACAACTAACTTTCGAGTTGGTCATTTAGTGCATTTCTATTCAATATTAATTACAAAAAATCGACACTAATTTATAAAACATGTCATATCAACAATATAGTAGGTTAGTTAAACATTTTTAATATGAGCAAAAACTGCAAATACTATCCAGTCAAATTTCCCTGGTTTACCGAATTTCATCTTAGGGTGAAATTCAAAAGGCCAAGAAAAAGGCTACCTTTGTAATCATTACTCTCAGCTTAAACAACGCACCAATTTACTGTAAGCTTATTATGAAACCTTAGCTAGCAGCGCACCACAAAACGATACACAATGACCCTATTACAGGCGCTTTCCGCTTGTTAGTTATTTCCGTAATTAACAAGAAGCAGTCCACATGAAACCAATATTATAGCGACGAAACAAAGGATTTAAACTTTGCCTATTATCACGAGAAGCGCGTGTGCTGGAAATCTGTGTTCTATGTCCCAGTATACAAAGTTTAAATTCGGACCGCGTGTGTGTACGGGCAGCGTGCGCCAGGTAGAGGCGAACAATTACGGTGAACCTAGTCGCATTATTCTAATGACGTAAAAGTTTCCTTTTAATTACTTAGAAATTGCTCGGGACGTGTCGAGCTGCTGACCGATTAGTAGCCTAGTATTTTCTTCGAATATATCGCCATAATTGATCGGTCGTGGATTCAATTAAAAGGGCGTTGTCCTTGTGGACCAACTATGTATGTACAACTTGCGTAATCGTTCCTATATTTATATTAATATTTCGTATTAAATAATTATCAATTAGTAAGTATTAGTATCCAGATACACAACTAAGTACAGTCGTCACCTTTACATTTGCATGACGAAAACTGCCACTATTACAACATGTAAAGTCTGCCTTGTTACCTTTTATACCATCAATTCGATTCAAAAGTGTTATGTAGAGTTACAATACAAAAGTATCTTATCTCATAACGGAGGGGTGGGGGGCTGGCGGGCCCTGCACTTTGACCTTTGAGGATCTTTGTACTTCCCAAATTTCGAGAAGAGACTCATTCTCTTACGAGCAAGAGAGTTGCAATGGTACAATATGTGTTCCATGCTCTCCTTTTCCTCATTGCAAGCTCTACAGGTCTCTGTGTTGCTTAAGCCCATTTTTGTTAGCATACGATTAGTGCCAAAGTGGTGAGTCAAAGCCCCCAACAGCCTGAATTCATAAGTTATTCAGGCCCATGAACCGCTTGGTTTGCGCCATTCATTTCTGAGCGCCCCATTCATTTTGGTGTCTTCTCTTTCCTTGGTCTCTGACAACAGAGTTGATAGAACAGTGTGCCAGACTCATAAAAGGTTCCGGACCCACAAAGTTGGTTTCTGATCCTTGTCTCGCGGGACTATCAACCTTCTCTTTTCAATAGAAAAGAAACCCTCATGTCCTGGAATCCATATCAAATATACTGTATTTTTCTTTGCAAGCTTATTTTGTACATTGATGGTATTCAGGACTAGTTTAGACTGCACTGTATATGACATCAGTGCCTTTGGCACCACTGAACTATCACATAAGATATGTTAAGTCCATTGCGTCTTTAATATTAATGTTTTCTTGCGCACAGGCTAGGCTTGCATACATTTCTGCTTTAAAAATTGTAGCAAGTTTACCTATACTAGCTTCAAAGCTTTAAATCCATTTTAAAACAAATATTTATAAATAATTTCACATTTTACTTACTTTCAGTTTGAATGAAAATACAGAGTCAAACTTTTTTCTTTTAATATTTCATTATCAAGCTTCAGTTCGAAACAAACATTAAAATTATTAATATATACAGATTGTTATAGTATGTCCCGTTAGTTTAGTTGGTTATCCGCGATTGCTAATTACGAAGTACCCAGTTTGGTCCCCGGATAAGAAAAAAGTTAATTGAATTTTTCTGATTCGAAAATCGCAGTAGCAATTTAGAGCTTGGAATCTGTGATCAGTAGTGGCAATATCTCTAGCTTGTTTTGTCATTACAGAAAAAAAGAAAGATATCTTTATTTGCTATAATATGGTGATACAATTCTTAAAGTTCAATCGCTCTACATAATGGATGAAGTATGGAAATTTGTATAACTTAACTGTGTTCTGTGTAACTTTATGGAGAGCATTACAGGCGTGGTAATATTTATGATAATGTTTTAAAAATATCCATAAAAACTCTAAATAAATCTCCAGCTTGTTTGTGTGCATTCATCATCACAGCCCATATACGTCCCCACCGAGGGGCTCGAGCCTACCCTATGTTAGGGTGATTAGGCCTTAGTCAACCGCGCTGGCCCAGTGCGGATTGGTCGAATTCACATACATCATTGAATTTCTTCGCAGATGTATGCAGGTTGCCTCACGATGTTTTCCTTCACCGTAGGAGCGTCAGACAAATGTACATATGAAATTCGAAACGAAAAACGCATTGGTACATGGCGGGTCTCGAACCCCGACCCCCCGATTGGAAGGCAAGTGCCGAGTCCACTGCGCCACCGACGCTCTTTGTGTGCATTACAGAAAAAAAAAGAAAAATATCTTTATTTGCTATAATATGGTGACACAATTCTTAAAGTTCAATCGCTCTACATATTTTATTGAAGTCGTCATCGTGCAAAATGTTTTGTCAAGTTCTACAAATGATTGATTCTGACACTACTGAAATGCGAATACAGCAATAATACATGTTATGCAATAGTCATGAACACTAAAATTATTACACCAATGTCATAAATCATTATTTTAATGTCATTATAGTACATACTATTCAAAACCAATAAATTCACGTTAAAGATACAGTGAGTATTATTAATTCTTTGTACTGTGATAACTAGCGGCTTTTCTGTATTCCAGCAATTTTTTATTGGTGAGATTAGCTATAACGCGTAAATATATGCGTTCTATTTGATTTCTCTAACTCCGTATTGAAATCATTCTTTTTTAACCACTAAGTTGACAAACAAGCAAGCTGTCCGCCTGAGGTAAGTAGTTCCTGTAAGATCTGCAATTGGGATGATGACTGAATTCTAATTTTCACGTCTCGTCATAAAATATTAAAATACCGTCCAAAAAGATGCAATCATGTGAAATTTGAATTAAAATAGGCTTACATTAGATACAATCATTTTAAGCTGTTAATTTGGAAGCGATTAGGCAGAGAGATCCGACATCAACCGTGACGTCACTGTTGAGTACGGCCATATAAACTCCATGTATTGCCATTTTGCAAGAAAGAGATGGAAAAAATCTATCTTGGTTCTTTTTATAATTATTTTTTCCTTCTGTTTGTTATATGAAAAAGCTTCTAATAAAGCAATAATTTATTTTTCATTCATCTAGCCTATTGCCAACTTGGGACATAAGATGTCAAGTTACAGTACCCAGAAATTTCACTACCTGTCTTACTCTTAGGCTCGTATTAATGAACGCGTCTCAAAGTTGAGATCGATCTTAAGATGCAGTTTTGACGTTTAATGTATGAACATCTGTTAAAAACAGGATCTCAAGATCGATCTCATTCTTGAGTTGCAATTATTAATGCGAGCCTTAAAACCAGAACGCAGCAATATAAGCACCACCGCGTAGCGGCAGAAGTAGGGGTAGAGGTACCCGCGCAGATGACTCTTGTACTTAATCTCCCTCTGGTTATTGATATAAGAAAAATCTTTTGACGTTTTTCAACTCTTACTGACACAAGAGTATCTCCTAGACTAGAAATTAGGCTCTTGATTAAAAGTTAACCCGGTCTCTTAAGAAGTCAACACAATCATTCAGAATTGGAAGACTAGTAATAGAATAAAACAACAATCATCTCAGAAAAAACAAAACTCGATTTCTTGAAACAGTTTTATGTAACTCTATATTTCAACATTGCAATCCATAATTAATTACGCGAAACAATTTTATTCATTCAAAACATTTTAACTGCAGCACAAACCATTTTAATACCGACTCAATATATTCTGGATGAAAACCTACAAATTATATTTAATTACCTTTGTTTGTAAGGAAATGCGCTCCATGCGTTAACTGATTTAATGTGGGTAAAATTGAGTTAATCACCTTACAGCGCTCTGTCCGTTGTTCATCATTAGGGACATGCAATTTACCCAATGGTTCTCGGTTATAGAGTGGGGTAAATAATAATGCGGCTTACTACCCTACAGGTCGATGAGCAAAAGAGGGCTTTCAACTAATAAACCACAGCCGAACCGAAACAAAACTGTTAAATTCATCCAATCGGAACGCATAGAATATAGATTGTCTTTCCAATGAAACGACGCAATAATGCGGCGCTCTGATTTGTCAAACACAGCAGTTAATGATAATTTGATTTGTATGTGGATTATATTAATGGCATCGGGTACTTTTTAACCGACTTCGAAAAAGGAGAAGGTTCTATTTTCGACTGTATATACAGTGGTGGTCATATAATTAAGAACGCTTCTGGCAAAGACAACATTTTGAAATTCCAATGTTCATAACAAAACAAGCATTACTTCTTGAAAAATATTGGTTATACTGTGTATGGGTCACTATTAGGTACTTACTTATAATTTGATTTAAGGAAGGTAAATTAAGTCAACTAAATAGTGTACTTAAATCACCTACAAAAACAGATGAATAGTCTACTAAATAGTATACTTAATTACCCTAGGTGAATAAGCCCAGGTGAATTACTCGTAAGTCTACTGCATCTCATTTAATACATTTAATTAAAAGATTAACATAATCGAAAAAGAAATGAGGAAATAATTTGTATTACTACTGTTTAATTTACTGTCATTTAAATATTGTTCGCATAGCAACAGGTGAGAAGATGGACAAATACTTAGGAGAGAAAGTCTTATTAATAATATGAACAATAATTTAATAATTCGACTATAACTAATATAATGATGTAGTATTGTAATAAATTGAAAAACTTCTTTTTTGAAAATACATTTGTAATTTAATATTTAGTGGCATGTCCTTGCCTGTGGATAACTGCATGACAGTGGCGCGGCATCCACGCTATCAATTTTTGGCAGGTTTCAACTGAAATAGAACTCCAGTCTTCCAAAAACGAATCGTAGAGCTCATACATGTTACCACACCGTTTGTTTGATAGTTTTGTTCACTTGGTAGGAAAGATAATCGATCGAATTAAGATCTGGACTGTTCGGTGGCCACTCTAACACAGTCACCAGTTGGCTGCCGAGGTATCTTTTTACAGAGAGTGATATGTGCTTCGGGTCATTATCGTGCTGGAATGTCCAAATTACCGGAAGATTGTCATCTACATTCTTCGAGTATATTTTTGTATTTATATTGGTCCATGTTACCTTGTATAAGCCTATTAGGTCCCACGCCATAACCAGAAAAGCAACCCCAAATCTTAACGTTTCCACCGCCGTGCTTCAAGGTCTTTTTCGTGTATTTAGGATCAAATGTCTTATTCACAGGTCGGCGTACGTACTGCTTGCCATCAGACCATACTATTAATCTTGGTTTCGTTGGAAAAAAATACAGTTTTCCACTGTTACTCTGTCCAATCTTAATACTTCCTTGCAAACGCTAGTCGGGCCCCCTCTATGGTGTGGTGTTAACATGGGTACCTTCCTTGTTACTAGCCCAAACAACTGTTCCTCTACTAGCCGTCTTCGAATGGTACGCACAGAGATTTCGCTAGGATTATTCTTACTGGAAAGTGGGCAGGCTCTGCCTATTGCGAAAGGAGAGCCGTCCCGCGGATTGCCCGGTTGGGTATCGGCCGGTGGCGTTGCTCGATTAGGCGGGAAAGTTCCTGGAAAAAATCCTGGCTTCCCGCATCATCGAGCACCTAGAGGACCGGGGGCCAGACCTGGCCAGTTCGGCTACCGCACCGGTTGGTCCACGGTGGACGCAGTGGCCCATCTCAAGAGGTGGACTGAGGAGGCCACGGCTCGTGGGGAGGCTGTGGTTGCGGTGCCGCTCCCATCCGCCGTAGGCAGGCGAAGGTGGGCATTCGCTCAAGCGATGCCCATCTAATGACCCTGCCGTAGAGGCCTGCGTGCGCACGGCGCCGTAAGGCCCTCCGTCTGGGGATTGTTTTGCTGTTTTCGGGCAATCCCCCCTTGGCGATAGCCCGACCAGTGGGTCGGGCTTGCCCGGGCACGTGGGTAGTGGAGTCGCAGTGTGGACCTTACCTAGCTCGCCCATAAGGGCAGGGAGAACACCGGGGGGTTTTAGTAGGTAGGCCTGGCACTCTGCCGGGAGAGCCCCACACACGCTCGCCGACTAGCTAACGGCGGGTACGGCGCGGTTACGCATTTTTCCCCGGAGAAAAAAAAAGGATTATTCTTACCAAAAACTTCATTTTTTATTACGTTTTATTACGAGTCTTTAAATAGGGTTTTCTTAGCAAGGCGAACTATTCTTAAATCCTCTTGTGGAATCGATTTTCTTGCTTTGGGTTTGCATGGGACGTTCGAGGTCATCTGATGCATATTAAAATGTTCGGTACACATTAAAATGTTTGGTAAAAGCTTGATACACCATCGTTTTTGAGCAATGCAAGTGATCCGCAATTTTTTTATACAACCAATTACGAGCGCGCAGATTTATTATTATATCTCTTAGCAGTAGAGTCGCAAGAATTATTTTTTCCCATTTTAATCAAAAACAAATTGCAGACAACTTATATTCTAATAATAATAGCGCTAAAATGCAATAAAAATAGTAATCATGAACATCACATTCCATTTTTAAAGTGATGAAGTAAATTACAAAAAAATTTCGTTCTTAATTATTTGCCCAGTCAGTATTCCGTCAACTTTACGAGTTTCTATGGTTTAATAAGTAGACAAATAAAAAGCACATTATTTCGACATAAATATTACATTAATAATGCAGATCAGTCATAACAATATTCTTTAACACTATCCGAGTATGCTTAGAAACGAACCATGCATTGAAATTATGGTGAAAACCAGAGATTTAGATCTCTGGTGCAAACATAGTATTGGCTTTGTATTAATTATATGACCACCACTGTATATTTTTGATGTATGTTCACCGAATGCTCCGCCGTTTGTGACCGATTTTTAAAATTATTTTTGTAATCGAGAGTATCCTTCCAAGGTGGCCCTATTGTCACCATGTCATGATCTGATGATGGGATCCCATGAAAATTGAGGGAAAACCATGTCAATGGGGAAACCCTTAAATTTCATAGGCACGTCCAACGTGTTTCATGATGTTGCTGAAGATATTCAGGTATTTTCATCTGGTAGTGATCATATCGTGTTATTGAGCTGATGATGGAAGGTTTCTGGTAGGTTAGGAGTTCGGAAATAAGCCTTTCAATACTGTTTAGAGCGGAAGACCGTTTATTTTAAAGTTATTTTGGTGTTTACCTTGGCTCAAATTGTAATACGCATGTTTTATACATGTTACAACTAAAGGTTTGATAAAATAATTTTTACAAAAAAAATAAAAGTGATTTCAAAAACACCAAGAGTCATAAATAATATAACAATACAAACAATATCACAGTTTTATATTGAAGTCGGTGCCAAGCAATGATCACCAAGTTTTAAAAAATATAAGAACAATTAATACAGTTACTTAAAATTTGACACTTATATTATTTATGACTTTTTGGTGGTTTTGAAGTCGGATTATTTTTTTTCTTATTGGTTATCGTCACTGCCAGACCAAAACTACTTTTGTTAGTAAAATCAAAATTTAAAGTATTTGTATAATAAAAATATAAAAACAATCTCACTTCACAATTATTATTTATACTGTTAAAAATCATTTAATTAAATAGCCTGAAAGAAAAATATTTAATACAACACTTAAAGGCATTAGCAAAATAAATAAAAGCGTTCGTGACAATCAATTACGAAATGTGGCCATTGAAACAATGGTGAAATAATTATCATAAAGAAACAAATGAAAACAAAAGGAAATTAATCTCCAGAAAAGCAAAGCGCTCTCTGGAGGTCTATAAGTAGATCTTTTGTCAAAGTTCGTCCGGAAACTTCGCAAAGAACCGAAGCCAAAACTAGTAGGAAGGCTGTATATCGCCGGTATCCTCTTACATTAATCAAAACGAAGTGGCGGACAATTGTGTTACAATCCTTTGTGATTGTGACCATTTATTTAAACTCTTGGTCTGACTAAACCTAGCTATTTTTTGTCTGGATGTGAAACTTTATATTAATTATTTAGTTGCTTGCTTACATGTACTATACCGGGTGTAGGTAACGGGATACCGAAATAATATTTAAGGTTGTTGATTGACAAAAAAAAATGTTTTATGACTATTATTTGTATTTTTATTATATGCCTACTTTCGATTAAACACGCTTAACTGTTAAGCGTATTAAATCGAAAGTAGGTAGTAGAAAGTAGTAAGATAATAAAAATACAAAAAATACTCATAAAACATTTTTTTTGTTAATCAACAACCTTAAATATTATTTCGGTATTCCGTTATACCCGGTATACGTATATGATTTTTTTTTTGAAATAAGTTGTTATCCTAATTGTTTTTAAAAGTATAGATCTTCGAATTTAGCAACAAATAATTTACAATTTTATGTAACAGAATTTAAAAAAAAAACGTCACCCCACACTAGGATTTTCTCCTGTGTCGTGGGTGCAGTTACAAACATAGAATATCACATGCACATACACCCAAACCGGAACAAATTTCTGTAGGCCATATAAAATATTTGTCCCGTACGGGAATCGAACCCGCGACCCGTTGCGCACTAAGCGATCACTTGACCTCTGCGCTAACCGTGTCTAAATACCACATATTTTCGAAATGCTTGCAATATTTCTTAAGATTTTCAATTTAATTAAATTTCTAGCTACTTATTCATCTAATATATAAAATTCTCGTGTCACAGTGTTTATTACCAAACTCCTCCGAAACGGCTTGACCGATCTTTATGAATTTTTTTGTGTATATTCAGTAGGTCTGAGAATAGGTCGTAAACTATTTTTTATTACGGCGAAACGTAAGTTCGCCGTTATTACGGCGAAACGTAGTTCGCCGGCACAGCTACTAGCTACATAAAATCATCTTCTAATTATAAAATTCTCGTGTCACAGTGTTTGTTACCGAACTCCTTCGAAACGGCTTGACCGATCTTTATGAATTTTTTTGTGTATGTTCGGTAGATCTGAGAATAGGTCGTTAACTATTTTTTATACTCTAGGTGATTATTATGGCGCAACGTTGTTGGCGGCCACAGCTAGTCTTCTTTCTAATATATTAAATTCTCGTGTCACAGTTTTTGTTACCAAACTCCTCCAAAACGGCTGACTGATCTTTATAAAAAAAAATTATGTATATTTATCGGTAGGTCTGAGAATAGATCGTAAACTATTTATTTCATACCACCTGCACTACAATGCTCAATTATAACCCCCATAACTTCAACGTAAAGCAAGACATTATCTCCCAAGGGATATAATGTTGTATGAAACTCCCAAGGGAGTAAAGTGTTTTAAATTTGGAACAAAATTTGTATGAAAATTTTGCATAGATGCTAGCTTACCTTACCTTCCGTAAAGGTTTTACTCCCATATAACAGTGGCGTGCATCCACTAGAGACAAATAGACATTCTAGCCTAAGCCTGTGTAAATAATATTTTTATAAAATACAAATACATAATTTCTTTACCAATATTATACAATATTTACCTATATAATAGTGAAAGCTAAAATAAACAATAACACCACTCTATTTTTTATTGATAAAATACGTTTTATGCTAAAAGCGCCACTATTGACGGCCGCCATTAATTATCGATAAAAACGAATAAAATGCAGAGTAAAGCAACAACACTAACGCTGCCGGCGGATAGACAGCGAACTAAAAGCTTTAATTTGGAAAAATTACGCGGCATATTTAAAAATAAAGAATGTTTCTACAATTTGCTCCATGATATGCACCAACGGTATTCCGTTGTATATATTTTTCATAGCTAAAACTTTGCCGCCAACGCCACAATAAATGTATTTCAAAATTGTAATATCTTGTTGCTTACGATAATTAAGTGCTTAGTGAAATGTGTTTTGTGGCATCAATGCAGTATTTTTGAAAGTCTATTCAGTGTATTATTGATAAATTTAAAAAACCTAAGTAAATGTCCAGGTGCTTCAGCTTTTTATTTTTTATTTCGGATCAATAGGCTGTCGACTATTTGAAATTTATTTCGATAATTGTGTATAGTAATTAATTGGTGTTATAAAAGTAAATATATCACGAAGTTGGCAAATAAAAAGAAATTTATTTGATAATATTTTATTGTTAACAAATTAACATTCGTTCTGCGTGCTACTAAAGGTCATTGACAGGGTCCAGCAGCGGATCGTATCGTTTTGTAAATCAATGGGTTAGACTAAGCTCATACTTGTTATATTATATTATAATTAATATGATTTTAGTTTTAATAAAGTTTTAAGCTTAACTTAAGATAACATTATTGCATGACGTGTTCGTGTTTGAGAATAACAAATATTTTTTTTTTGTATTTTATGGTTTTCATGATAATGATAATGTGATAATTTTAACCATAGTTATAGTGATAGTGTTTATGATGAAAATTACCACATAAGTAATTGATTATAGAGCCCTGAGTTTTTATTGTCTCGCAGATGGTATGAAAAGTAGAGTATTCACCTCTGGAATAAAGCAGTCTTCGTCTTAGGCAACTTGAACCCCTCGCTTCACTTAGGACTCTACATAACTCCTGAGCAAAGCGAGGGAGTTAAATTTTAACTCCCTGGCTACGCTCAGCAGGCCTAGCACGGCGCGTGGACTATAGAAGAGAAAGTGACTAACCCTCGTGCTATCTCGCTTCATTGTTATATGAGAGTGCGAGAAGAAACATGTTATTTATCTCTTGTCTCATTTTGTCCACGCTCCGTGCTAGGCCTGCAGGAGTTAACTCTAGAGTCCCTCGTTGCGCTCGGGGTTCAATATGGCGCCCGTGACGTTAGACACTGCTTTAATCCCTCGGTGTATAATTTACTATTATACCCCTAGGTGATTACGAGTATTATGGTGAAACGTAGTTCGCGGACACAGCCAGTCATCTTATATAAAGAAAGTTTTTTATGCTTACTTATAGCTTTTTAACCCTCAAACGGATATAAAATGTTTATTTCATTGCAATTTATCTTATAACAACTTTCCAAAATTAACATCGCCTACATATTGTTATTACATTAATACCTATGTCAAAATCTATGCAATCATTACCAAGGTAGCTAAAAGAGGAAGCATAAAACATTAGTCATAATATTTTAGTTTGTCGGTATCATCTATCTACACTTGAAAAATAAGTATAATAATACCATTTGCCGTAGAAAGCTTGACACGGGAGCAGATAGCTGTCACAAAGGGAGTCCGCAAATAGAAAAGTTACTATAGAGCTTTCGAATAGGCTCAACAGAAATGTGAGGACAATGCAACAGTTGACACACGTGTCGCATTTCAGTCGCCGACCTATGATAATAGTCTTGTGCACTTTGAAGATTTCTGTATTAAAGGACTTCTTGTTCGCGATATACAACGCTAAGAAATTGTACATTTTATTCAACTGTATTCGATTCGAAAAGCAAAATTCAAATAATGAGAACTAGCCAGCAGCACTGTGTGCAATTTTACACAGACCATTCGGAATCTCTTCTGAACTCTTATTAACTCAAAATTTATTAAACATAAACAGCTAATTTTGTTTGATATTGAAACAACTATTGAAACCTCTTGATTTGAAATTTACATAAATACCCTTATTAAAACTTATATAAACCCTTATTAACTCAAAATGTATTAAACATAAACAGCTAATTTGGTTTATATATATTGAAACCCTTACATAAATTAGTACCCTGAATTTTATAAACGCAGTTGAAACGGTTATGCGTAGATATTAAGGTCCAAATTAATTGTCATTGTAATGAGTATGACTAATTGATTGACATATAAATCAAAAAACTAACCTTCAAGATGGTCTAAAAAGATCGATCTCTAATTTGACTTCGAACAAGGTGATTGTGTATGTCCGCATCAAGCTATACTATTAGCCTTTGGACTACTCTTATGTCGTTCATAATAGCACACCAAGTAACATTTTTTTCGGGTCTCGGTTGTAAACTTTACCTCAAGGTTTTAAAAAAGTCATAAAAAGGTTAACGTTTTGCTATCTGGTCGTATTTAGTATTTCAGAAAGATTAATAAGTCCTAAAACTAATTGACTATTATTACAACCTTGGAACCGCTGACAAGAGTTTAAATTAACGTTAATTTTACTTAGGTTTTAGAAGCATATAGTCCTAAGATCTTAAAGTTGTCGTAGACTCCTGATTCAGTTCTAGAAAAGCTAGCATTATACTAAAGTGAGATCTAAAGGTTAATTTTTTAACTTATATACAGCTATAAAGTTATGGAATTTTAAAATCACCTATAAGTCATTTCTAAAACCTACATGAAACCTTTAGGCTATATTAGAGTTATCTAGACAAACAAATTAGGATTATGTGGTTAAAACCCAAACCAGTAATGCTATTGTATAAGCTTACGGCATGATTTAAGTCCTACGAGAATATTTTAAAGCTTAAGAAACATCCTCAAAAAATTTCAGTTATCTCCGCGAGTTTTAAGCAACTGCAAAAATAGCCTAGTAGTTTTAACTAGCTCCGCCAGATAATCTTTAGATCTTATTTTGGGAAACATAATTAGCTTTTAGCTGTTACAGTTCTGAAAAGGTTAATTTAAATTCTTTCTAGTAATTTCCTAACGGCAGCCATATTTTTATTGAAATAAAAAATCTATCGGAACAAAAAGCAATATTTTGAAAAATTTAATAAGGCAAATTTAAGTAATGTGTGCTAATATTTAAAATGTATGTTTTAGATGGATAGAAGTTTCATTTCTAATGCGATTTATCACCAGCTATCGTATTTTATAATTTTTATTTTATTAAAATATCTTCAGAATTTTAACTTACGAAGGGCCCACCTCTTATACAGCTCTATTATCATGAAGTTTTACAATAAAGTGCCAGTCGCAATATATTTTAATTTTTCCTGACGTCAGCAAGCTACTTATTATTTTTATGAATACAACACTTACCTTATCTCGCCATTTTAAAACAAGGAATCGCCATTATAAATAAAGATTTGAAATGCACTTGATTCTGTGTAAAAAATCTTAAATAGAAACATTTTAAAACCTGGGAGTCTCGGAAAAGCATTTATTCGTGTCTAAAAACGGTTTTAAGTTATCATAAAGATACATCCAACAACATTTTAGAAGGTTATATTAACCTTAAATAAAGGTATTGTGATTTAAACTATAGGTTTTGCTGTAGCTCTCAGAAAGGTTCTAAAACGTGGGCCCTTTTTGCACTCAGGGGGTTATTATAAGGTTAATATAACAATATTGAGTCTGTTAAGACTTAGTAGCAGATATCCATATATAGGTTCTAGAACCTTTTCAAAACCATTCTAGAACCTAAAATGTTACTTGGGTGGTTTTCGTTGTGCAAATGTAAAGCTTGACATGGCGCTTTACAAAGGTAAATTCGGAAAACAGAACTTTTGCGACAGAGTATTCGTCACGTCAATGGCGTCATCGTGAAATATTTGTATTGGAATTGTATACAGCGCTCCTACAGGGCGTACTTGGAACTAAAATTCTCATACAAACATTTCACGACGAGCGGAAAGCTCGCGGCTTCGCCCGCGTTATTGTTGTTTTCCCGTGGGAATTTTATATTTTCTCGTAGGTAAAACAATTTTGTAGCCTATTATATAGAAGACTGTTATTTATATTTAGTAAATCGGATAATAAATTTCATAGAAATTGGAGCAGATTTTAAATATTTTCCATAGAAACTTTCAAACCCTATTTTGCACCTTAAGGGGGTGAATTCCAATAAACCATGAAACACGTATTCAGGAAATGTTTTTAAGGGCATGAACCGCAAGTTTTATCAAAATCGTTGCTAATTTAAAGATTTTTGCGTACTAACTTGCAACCCCTACTTCATTCCTTTAGGGTAATTTTTTTTTAAATACCTTCTTAGTGTGCGTCCGCATTTTGAATTAAAACAACTGTCCAAATTTCACGTTTCTACCATTAGCGGTTACGGCTGTGCGTGCGTCTATATGTCAGTGGGAACTTCTCCTTTTATATTAGATGACGTCATTGACGATTCGAATACTTTGACGCAAATGTTCTTTTAAATCACTCTTATACATAAATTTCTTTTCAGGGCTATTTACAGGGCTTGGCGCCCATTTAAATCTCAATTATTTTGTTGCTGAAGTCGATAACTACACTTTATCATAACATTGAGCTTGGCTGCCAGTTTCATATTTCAGTTTTTGATGGGATTCAATTAACACAATACTATATATTATTTTATTCTTATATTTTTACTTAAGTCTATACACGGTATTTCAAATTAACCAATAAATAATCAATTCTTTATAGAAAACTCATTATTAAAATGTGTTTACACGTAATGTCATTCAACCCAAATTTTTCATGTAAATCATAGTATCATCATCATGTGTATGATTAACATGAAAATTTTGGGTTGAATTACATTACGTGTAAACACATTTTAATAATGAGTTTTCGATAAGGAATTGATTATTTATTGGTTATTTTGAAACACCGTGTATAGGATGACTTTCAAGTCACTATCTATTTCAATATTGTAATCTACTGTGAAAAAAATTATCAAGACTTGGACAACTTGGTACCGGGAACATAGACATCGCGAACTGCCTCAAAGCTTGAGGGAACGATCAGGTAGTAAAGTTGGGTTGGCTAGGAAGTTGGGACAATAGTGGACTGGCTACTATTTTAAACGGAGTCCTACAGCATGACATTCACACTCAATTAGGCAGTTTCATCACTCGTCCTCTTGGAAGCTTATTATCCCACATTACAAAAACAAGGGGATGGCCAGATCAAATACTAAGAACTTACCGGTAATTTGTGTTTTTTGTTGGATAAACCTGTAGTTTTAGCTCTACACAAATATTTGTCACACTATTTTCTTCTTATTGTAATGTTCTTGTAGGTATCGTTATCATCTGGGCCATACCAGCAAATGGCTATATGCGATATGAAGCGAATTCGTATTAATTTAGTTATTACCAAAAATCAGAAGTTGCAGTAACTGGAAATGATACTAAACAAACCATGTACAGTTATAAGTTCAACCATGCACAGTTATAAGTTGAAATTTCACAATACCTATACTATTCAACAATAATAACTTATTTCTTAAATTTTACTGAAAACAAATAGCACTAACTAAAATTAATTAAAATTATATATCAGTTGCTTTTTTCATTATTGAATTGAATGATAATTATAGATAGTAATGCTTAGTTTTAAATAACGTTTGTCCTTCTTAAATTAACATAAACATCATTTGTTAATTGTTAATTAAATGTGCAATTTAAAGGATTTTTTTAACTTAGCTATATGTTTATGATTCAAATTTTAATGTATGAAATTTTTACTCGCATTTCTTAATGTCGAGCCCTGTGACGTAGAACGCACAATGACGATAATTAAAGAAAACGAGCGGCATAATGAAACACCTTCCTGAATTTTGTGACAAAATTAAATTGTTACGGTTGTCATCCGGAATGAGAGATTTTTTTATGAAGTTTTTTTAAAGAATAAAAAAACAATTTTCTAAAATAGAGTTAAAATCAATAGCTGCTCAATAACATTCACATCGATTTGAAAGTGTGAGTGCCCGTGGTCATCTTTTTTTCACAAGGTGAAATACTACACCTACTGAGATCACCTGGAAAGAAAGACCCATACCTGGTAAATAACGTGTTAATGAAATTACGCAAAACCTAAAATGAGTTTGTTCAGAATCGACTGTAGAATCGATTGTTAATAAAAAAAATTGGTTACTTATATTTTATAAAAAAAGATTTTTCTACCACGCCGCTTTCTCAATTTACTTATTCATATGTTATCAACGGCGCCCGCGCGGAAGCGGCAACCACAACAACAATAGTCGCAGGCGTCCGACTAAAGTTTTAAATTTGCAAGATATGCAACAATACAAAAAAAGGTAATATCATCGTACATTATCATTGGTTAATTAAAATATAATAATGATTTTATTAATTTTCTTACTTAATGACCATAATAAAATAAATTTAATTAAATATACATGCTGGATTATAATATTATTCCCTAGTTCGTTGTGTGGAGATGACTCAAACTCAATTTGGTTTGTTTGTCAAATAAAAAAAAAACAATATAATCGCAGAAATAACACATTATACTCCTTTTCACATCATATGATATTACATGACATGATCTAACATTGGTGGCAAAATGGCCGCCACGAACATCGGCGATTAAATTGTGTCGATCCCTTTTTTTCTCGGGTGGAAATGCGTAACCGCACCCGTATCCGCCGTTGACTAGACGGCGAGCGTGTATGTGGTTCTCCCTCGGAGTGCCAGACCTACCCACTAAAACCCCTTGGTGTTCTCCCTGCCCTTATGGGCGCGCTTGCTAGTGCAAATAAAATTCCGTTCCACGTGTTGCGTAATTTTTATATTGTTCTATCACTTTGTATAAAAATTCAATATATTAACGTTTTTATTTAAAACTACCCGGCATGCGTTGCAATGCCACGTAAATGCCATTTTTTTATAGGAACCCTCACGGGCGTCCCCAGAACACCCTACCAAAGTTTCATTACAATCTGATGAATGGTTTCGGAGCGCATAGAGGACAAACATACATAGTACATACATTGATTTTTATTTATATATAGAAGATAGATTTAAGAAGCTTAATTATTGTATTTTTACAACGATGTAACCTTAAATATATTTTTTAAGGAATTGAAAGGCCTACGTACTAATGCATTTCTCGAACATGCGTGCAATTAAACAAAAATAACAGTAAATAACTTATCAATTTTCATTCCCTTATTTTTCTTTTTATACACGTATTGACGTATTATTTTTATCTTACCAGTTCAAAATGAAAACATTGCTTTCTGTTCCCATATACAATACCTGAACACTTTCCGGCCCAGTAACGATCACTCGTGCACGCCTAATGGACACTTTCTGGGCTAGTACTGCAAGAACTATTTCTACTTGTTCTCGAAATATTTGTTTATACTAGAATGTTTGTGAAAATAGTTCTATTTTATTTTCAAATAAAATACACAGCATAGACTATCGGGAAAAAGTAAGAGGAAGAGAAAAATACTAGCAATCATGTCAGCGAAGTAATAAAATAACTATTCGCGGAACAACTTTTAGAAGTCTTTAAAACTAGACCTTAGAAAGAAACAAGAAAGTAAGAAATGAACTCGATCTGTTCTGTGTACCTAACTACAAATGGACGAGATACTCTTCAAAAGGCTTCTTTGAATAACTCCATCGCCCTTTGCCGTATTTGCATTGGATCTTCCCGGCTCATCTCAATCGAGTTTTTTTTTTGTATTTTGGTTATTCTAGCTTTAGATATACGGTTATTGCTATAGTAGCTTCTATATATTGTCCCGTCTATTTGTATTTTAAATAATTATTTTTGTTGTTTTTGTAAATAAGATGAAAGCATACTGGAATATAGGCTGGTTTCCTGGACGTCCACTAACATCTACAATATTCTGTCTATCTGTGGATTTGGTTACTAGCGATAAGGTATTTGACATAAAGTCCATACAAAATACGTCCAAATTCTATCGCCTGTAAAATATTGAAACTAGTTGTAAATCAGCCTATATGCCAATATATTGATAAAGTTACCAATAAATCTCAAGTTTTATCAAAATTGTTGCTAATTTCAAGATTTTTCCATTCAAACTTACAACCCCTATTTCATCCATTCAGGATTTTTTTTTAATCTCTTCTTTGTGTGCGTCCGCATTTTGAATTAAAACAACTGTCCAAATTTCACATTTCTACCATTAGAGGTTACGGCTGTGCGTGCGTCTACATTATAGATAAGTAATTATTTTGTGTTTATTATCAAACATAACCTCAAAATCACTGAGTATTTCGCTATTAATAAAGTTCTCAGAAATGTCCCTCAATAATCTTTGTTTATACAGTGATTTACTTGTGATGTGAGTGATTCACTTGAACCTAGAAAATAATTTTACATGATTCTTGGTTCTTAGGCCAACTATGTATGGGCACTGAGCAATCTCCTTTCAATTGTCTTTTTCTTAGGTATTACCGTGATGGTAAGTTAAAAGGATCTAGCCACACAACCAATGTACGAGATAAAGCATTTTTTAAGACAATATCAAGTCACAAATATAAAATTTGTAGGTTGGTTTAATTCTTGACCAATTTTCACAAAATCGGTACAATTTTTGAAATATTTGAAATTTTGAAAAGTAAAGCGAGATTAACACCCTTTTAATGGTATTTTGAAACGTGTTATATTTTTTGCACATATATTATTATGACTAAGGAATCAAACTCTTTCATCCATTTACAACTATTAAAAGTAATTGATTAATTTATAATTAAACAATAATATTTGACTGCAATGATTCTGGGTTACGCGTATAGGGAATACAAGACTCCTATCAAATCCTAATGACTAAAATGAAGGCTCACTTTTGTTGGATCCACCCAAAGAACATGGATATCGAACGAAAGGACGTTATGTGTGGCTAGGATTATGAGTAGAAACATAATCCTAGCCACGTTGACCATTCGACATGACCGCCAATAAAAGTTCGTTTCCAAATCCAGCAATAAGGGTATCAAATGAAAGGCCTTGATGAGTAGAGCACTATGAACCTGGCAACATTGACGTAAATTCAACATAGCTATCGCTCAAAAGAGGCGGATAAAAGTTTGTTTTCAAACCTAGCAATATAGGTATCAAATGAAAAGCCTTAAAGAGTACCTAGAGCACTACGAACCTATGAAAATTGTCCTAATTTCGAAATGGCCACTGCTCAAAAAAGGTAGATTGAAGTTGAAACTTTATGGATTAAAATGGAGGAAAAAACTAAACACTGTGTTAAGTATTTTGATGGCGAAACGTTACGTAGTTCGCGGGCACAACTAGTCTTTTTCGTATTACAGTATTTGTAACCAAACTAATCCGAAACGGCTTGACCGATTTTTATTTTTTTTTGTGTATATTGGGTAGGTCCGAGAATAGGTCGTAATAGTAGATTTTATGCCGAGTGCATAAAGCAAGTCATTTTTATCCGAGATCGTTATCAGATGAAGAAGTCGAGGATAAAAATGATTTGTGCACGAGTTATAAACTCTGCTTTTCACTTCGATTGCGAGAAAATAAAACAGTAACATAACATACTAACATTTATTCTATGCTATAACACTCCACAGTGTTGAAGGCTGCAGTTTTTTCGATAACTCATCAAAGTAACTTAAAAGAACACTTTCAGCGAATGTATTCACTTGTTTTTCTTTCCTCCAGCTTAGAAATTTGTCATAAGTTTTCATATATATTTGCCGAGATTTTGGCGGCAATATTTCTTGCACCACTTTTTGTGCGTTTATTTCCATTAAAGTATTAGGAGTAAGTTCTAAATCTTCTTCTTCACTTGACATTTTTATAATTTAGTTAATTCAACAATAACTGAGAAAATTCAATACGAAAATTTCACGGCTTCTTTCCCGCTACTTTACTTTTTTTAATTTTTCTGCATGATTTTCGGGCAAAGAATAATATATATTAGGTTGGGGAAAAAGTCTTTTCGCATTATAGTATGTATAAACTTGTAATAAAATCTCTTTGGCTATACTATTTGTATCTGGCTGGTTTTGGTATCATTGAAAGTTTAAATTTTAAAGAACATAATTCCAAATTCAAATTAGGAAAATGTGTGATTTTCATTTGATTTTCGTACCGCCAAGATGAGTGAATCTAATGAAGAAATTCGATACATTTTAAAATTTTACTACAAAAAAGGTAAAAATGCAACGCAAGCCGCGAAAAAATTTGCGATGTTTATGGACCTAGTGCAGTGTCTGTGAGAGTAGCACAAATTTGGTTTAAGCGTTTTCAATCCGGAAATTTTGATGTCAAAGATGCACGTCGCTCTGGTCGCCCTATTACAGATAAAATGGATGCCATTTTTGAAAAAGTGGAGCAAGATCGGCATGTCAGTAGTTACGACGTAGCTGAAGAACTGGGAATTGACCACAAAACAGTTTTGGCGCATTTGAAAAAAACTGGGTACACAAAAAAGCTCGACATTTGGGTACCTCACGAGCTCACTGAAAGAAACCTAATGAACCGTGTACTCATTTGTGATTCTTTATTACGACGTAATGAAACCGAACCATTTTTGAAGAAGCTGATAACTGGTGATGAAAAGTGGATCACGTACGACAAGAACGTGCGAAAAAGGTCGTGGTCAAAGGCCGGTCAGGCTTCACAGACTGTGGCGAAACCCGGGTTAACTCGCAACAAGGTGATGCTGTGTGTGTGGTGGGATTGGAAGGGCATTATTCATTATGAGCTGTTACCACCAGGCAGGACCATCGATTCTGAACTCTACTGCGAACAACTGATGAGATTAAAGCAAGAAGTTGAGAGAAAGCGGCCGGAATTAATCAACAGAAGGGGTGTGGTTTTTCATCATGATAACGCTAGACCTCACACATCTTTAGCCACTCAGCAAAAATTAAGAGAGTTTGGCTGGGAGGTGTTAATGCATCCGCCGTATAGTCTTGACCTTGCACCTTCAGATTTCCACCTGTTTCGGTCTCTTCAGAATTCTTTAGGCAGTGTCAGGTTAACATCACGAGAGGACTGCCAAAACCACTTGTCGCGGTATTTTGACCAGAAGTCCCAAAATTTCTATAGCAATGGGATCATGTCCCTACCTACAAGATGGCAAAAAGTTATCGAACAAAATGGTACATACATACTTTAGTTAAATGTAAATAAACTATATTAAAAAATGTTTTGAATTTTCTTAAAAAATGCGAAGAAACTTTTTCCCCAACCTATTATACAGCCTACTCTTAAATTATTTTGGAATATTGTTTTTTTTAGTGATGAATATGTCTTGATATTTAGTTACTTTTTCGTATTATCTTATTATAAACCAAAAATGCAAATAGGGAAGGATATATTATAAATTAGCAAGTTTTATCCGTGCACAATTTATTATGTTTGGCTGCATGGTCTAAATGGTCACTGCCTTAGTATAGATACATTTAAAAAGCTACTTTTTTGCCCTTGTGCATAAAGTTCAACTTTATGTCGCCTAGATTCTGCATAAAGTAGTACTTTTTCGAGCATGAGAAGTGAAAACTATTTTTTATACCCCTAAGTAAGAAGGGTGTTTTTTTGAAAATTATTATAGCGAAACGTAGTTCGCGAGCACAGCTAGTAACTTCATCATCAATTTGTTTATGTGTAGAATGTTATAAAATTGTAGCATGGGTAATTAATAAAATACATTTTTCCCGACGTTTCTTGCGATTACAATTATTGTAAAACATGAAGGGCAATATAAATTAAAATGTTTAATGTCAAACCAATATAAGTCAGTTAAATCAATGAAGTTTAGTTGATTTACAATTATTTTATGTTGGTTGATAACTTAATATTTACCTGGGTAATTAATCTTTTCTACCTGTTGAGTGGTGAAACATTTTAATAAGAACAACAGGTGACATTTATGAAAAAAAAAACGAATGGCTTAAACACAGACCATTATTTTTTGTAAACGCAATTAAAGATAGAACGCAAATAGTAAGCACAAGCTTCACAATAAAGTTTAGATTTTTAAACGTACATTGCGCTACATTGTTGTATCATTTTAGTCCATATAGGTATCGTGTGTAGATTGCCACAGAAGAAAGGAAAAATTCAAAATAAAGTATAATAAAAGAATAAAGCACAAATCCCAGTCGTATAGTTTAACGACGCTCTCGGAATGACTCAATGAAATGACACATTGACTGTGAATGTTTACTCAGAGCTAGGAACGAGAACAAGACGAATAGACATCTAGTTTCTGAACAGGGCGAGCCTCCCTAGATAAGATGACTGTCGATGAATAGCAAAATCGTAAGATTTGCTCGGTTCAATTAGATTTCATTTGTTTGTATGTAATCGACAACTCCGTAGCACATGAACAAACACATCAAAATACTTTACAGAACAATACAATGTAATAGTTATAATAGATAAGACATCTATCATTGGTCTGTTAGAATTATTTTTAATCATAAACTGGTAGTAGGTACGTAAAAAGTCTTCAGTCGTTTTTCTTTCTAGTTTAGGGTCTAGCCTAAGACATCCGTATTCATTATTCTGTATATCATCTCTATAGATATAATTTTAAATCTCCTTAAGCTTAAACAATTTTAATCAGTTACTCTTTATCTAGTATAAGATGTATAAATCTAGAATTTAAAAGGCACTCTTGTCCATTTTTTGCAAGGTCCATGCTTTTATCATAAATTATCAAGTTGTTTCCCCGCGATTTAGATAGCACACTCCTCCGCTACTACTTGAAAAACTTCACGATCCAAGATAAGGGCGGCTTGTCTTCATAGTAATGCAATAGAGAATCAATTTATGCAACGTTAGCGATATAAATAAGCGTTATCTTTCCTGCAATTATCCGTATTTATGGCCGGTAGGTGTCGGCGCTCGGCTAACAATGAATGGGGTGGTTGGGGGAGCTTGTAATGTTTGTAACTGGAGCCTGACAGTGGCTACGCCGGCGTTGACACTTTGTTCTTTGGATATTTTACGCAAAAAGTTAATTCACTGTAACGAGTTTGTATCTAGAAACTTCCATTTGGGCCGAATGCGTGAAAAATGTAGCTGGAATAGTTATATAAAAATGTTTTTAAGTGAATTTGGCGTATCACAAACTTCCGAATAGCCAGAAATGAAAAAAAAACTATAAAAAGTTCATTTTGTCCGTATTTAAGTTCAAACAACATTATGAACTAGGATCACCACTAAAATTAAAAATATAAAGCGAAAACATGTTTATCAGAAATGTTGACAAATAATGCTTTAAAATTACAACTTCTCACTTTAAAATAACATAATATTAAAATTACTATGTAATAATCTACTGTGTTTGAGTTCAAACAACATTATAAACTTGGATCGCCACAAAAATAAAAAATTTGAAGCAAAATATATTTTTCGTAGTTTTTCGCAAATATTGCTTTGAAATTACAATTTTTCAATTTCAAGTGAGTAAAAGAAAGGCCACGAACAAAGTTTGTCCCTCCACCAGTTTCGATCGAAACTCCGTGAGAGTGATAAATATAAATACTATTAAACGAAATAAACCTTATCTTTCCTGCAATTATCTGTGCTTATGGGCGGGAAATGTTGGCGCCGACGTCTGACAGCGGCTTCCAGTTAGTTTATTATTTTAATCTGCCTACACGCCGCCGCCGCCCGCCGCCGGCCCGAGAATAGCCGAGTATTTATAGAGTTGCGATTTCCCCTGAAATAATTTTATGCTAACTTAGAAAAAGTCGCTTTAGCCAAGACTTAATAAGAGATTTCCATCTGAAATTGCTCTTGAAAGTCTCGAATAAGAAATAATGCTGCTTCAGATTCGCGGCGTTAATTTTTAAGGGTCCCGTACGTTAAAAGGAAAAAACGGAACCCGTATAGGATCACTTCGTTGTCCGTCTGTCTGTCAAGAGCTTTTCTCGGGAACGCGTAGAGATATGAAACTGAAATTTATATCAAACATTCGAGTCTACCGTCTCTTTTCAGCTGTAAAAACATCAAACTTGTAAATCGACACGATCCGAAGATATGGGTGTTCATGTCGCATAGTTTGCGATTTCATAAGGAAAATCAAAACCTATTATCGTACTTCCGGTCAACTTTTATAAAATTATGAAATTTGACAAAAAGCAAGTCCGTATACCATAATTAAATGTTAATTACATTCTATAAAGATTACTTACATGTGTGAATAGGTTTCAATAAAGAATATACGTTTAATCACATTCAATATAAAATTTTACAATTTTAAATAATTTATTTTAAAGCTACTGTATAATAAAATTCCATATCGATCGGTTTGAACATCCTTGAAGGAGGCCAATTTGCAATAGTGGGCGCCTCTCAAATGATAAATGATAATGATGATGATACTAAGAAAGTAAAAGGAATTTAACCATTCTCTAATTCAGATAAGCGAGGCCTATTACTGTTCACGTAAAACCTTTTTAAAACAACATATACCTATGATTGTAAGAACAACAAACTCATCATCGTCATCACAGCTCATATACGTCCCCACCGAGAGGCTCGAGCCTACCCTATATTAGGGTGATTAGGCCATAGTCGACCACGCTGGCCCAGTGCGGATTGGTCGACTTCACATACACCTTTGAATTTCTTCGCAGATGTATGCAGGTTGCCTCACGATGTTTTCCTTCACCGTAGGAGCGTCAGACAAATGTACATATGAAATTAAAAAACGAAAATCACATTGGCAAGTGCCGAGTCCACAGCGCCACCGACGCTCGCAACAAACAAAACAATACATTTGCGTTTGGAACATTATGTGCAAACATTTATTAATCAAATTCAAATTAAAAATAGTTTTTAAAAAATCGTATTCACACTATGAAGTCATGAAAAAAAATAAAAGAGCTCTATGAGTTAAATCGAGACGAAATCAACTCGCAGATATACTCGTTTGGTTTTTTTTGTTAATACTTGTTCATATTTCTTATTCAAAATTCATATACTTACCATATTTGCTATAATATGCAAGACTAACTGCAATTCTGCAAATACGCACATTCGGAAAAAGATGAATGTTTCAAAAACTTCGTGTATATATTAAGAACATTTCTATGTTACAGAAATGTTTGAATGTTTCCAAAAACTGAGCACAAATCTGTACAAATCTCATTACTTTATTCCTTTATCTCTGTTTGTAATTGTAAATCAAATCCCCAAGTACCAATAAGCTTAACTTCTCAATATGTATCTTTTCAAATCTCAATCTAAGCCCAATCTATAATGTTGGTTATAAGATATTCAATAACTCTGAGATTGCTCGACTAAGCAACAAATTAGCCGATTGATCGGATTACTAGTCAGCGGCGGGATCCCGTCTGACAGCTGACGGCCGTTGAACAAACTCTTCTACGGTTCTTACTTATATCACAGATTAGATAATAGTTACTAATTTATATGTCGACAGCGCACAGTGTTCCCGCCATAGGACAGAATTCAAAAAATTCACTGTCAAATATTGGCAATCTATATAGCACGATATCATCACTACTTCAGTACCCGTCTAAAAGTATACATATCAAGGTTATTTATTTCAGTTATCATTTATTAATCAACCTCGGAAGTCAAAGCATGTCATTATTGTCGCTCACTGCTTATCGGTGACCTATCCGCCCGGTGTTTGTCTTTGATGATTTCTAAGAAACGTTGATTATTTTGTTGTTTGTGTACAGTGGAGTTCCATTCCAAGAACAGGGTAAGTGTTTTGTAAATGATTAAGTTTTTGTACATCTATACAAATTACAAATAAATAAAATTGAAGTGTCCGTTTGTAATGTCAAAATAACAAGTTTTTACTAAATGGGTATGAATGTATGGGTACTAATAACAAAAACGCAATTTAATTTTTTTTATCTGTCTGTCTGTCTGTTTGTTCCCGCTAATCTCTGGAACGGCTGGACGGATTTTGACGGGACTTTCACTAATAGATAGCTAATTATATAAGGTATAACATAGGGTACTTTTTATTAACTTCAACAAAAGTTACTATACCACGCGGACGAAGTCGCGGGCACAGCTAGTACTTATTATACTTTTTGTTTGATATGGGTGCTACGCCAACCTATTTTTCTTAGTTTATTTTTCCGTTACTCTAACTTTATTAAGAGCTGCAAAATTTTGGCACCTGTCGGCCCCTATCTGACTTAGTTTAAAGTTTGGTACATCTGTCTATTTTATAGGGAACATTTTTTTGCCCCGATTTGCCCGCGGGAACATAACATGTCTGCTACGATGCCGTAGACGCCTCGTAGCATTGTCAACGAAACTTGTTATTAATTATATATTTTAATTTCAGGTAACGTCATAAATTAATATTTTACATCATTCAAATTAAAAAAGAATGGTTAAAAACAATTTTAGGGACTTTTGACCGCGCTGCCTTTAACGCGGAACCACTGTGCAGCGCTTCAGTCGAGATTTACCCATTACTACGTTACAGTATTTTTAGCCCGAACATTTATTTATTATCTAAAGATTGTTCTATTATGCTCAACTGATTTTAATAAACCTTTATTTGTTTAAGTACATAAAAATTTTACTACATAAAAAATATTAAAATATAACGGAAATAAGAATTGGAACTATATGCAACTAACGAAAATATTACTATAAATTCAAATTTGCCAATGCATGAGTGGAATGGAGTGCGTTGCTACTAAAACACATACTAGTGAACACAGATTTAGATAAGATTAAATTTATTTCATTTTTAAAGTATTTATTTACATTTTATAGATGTATCCATGCATTGGAAAAACTAATTCTCAATTTTTACATTTAATAGGTAGGTAGGTATAAATTTAAAAAATTATATATGAACTCGCATTTAATTCATTAAATAATAGTTAAAATGTCAATATTTGTGAAATATAATTATAATAGAGATATATATTAATTAATATAAACACTTAGGTTTATTTATTTGGTTAAACGTGCTCATATCAGTAACTACTGGTTCGAATTGAAAAAATATTGTATTGTATTGATAGTATGGCCAAAAAAGTGGTAAACGACTTGTTAGCCATAATATCTGAATGTACAGATTTACTATCTGCGTTCTATTTGTAAGGAAAAAGATCAGCAATTGATATGCAGCACCGTCGACACTATAATATATTTATTTTAATAACATTAATTGATATATCACAGAATTACCTAGTAACCTTATATTTGTCGTCAAGACCCTTAAGTCTACAACTTGTTGCGCGGCTGATGCTGTAGAGGCTTGGAAACAACAGTTCATTTTTCTCAAAATATTTCATGAATTTCATGAAAAACATAGACTCAATTTCTGCCACATTTGGGACTAGAGCTATTGACTTATCGTAGCTACCTAAGCTACCTAAGCTATGCACCGTATTACTTTCTTCCTTTCCTTTTTATACAGGACAAACCCGAACTTTCCTTCCTTAAGACACCTAGATAAATACCATTGCTAAACATTTCATTTAATAGGTATTGATTAAATATAAAATATGTGAAAAATGTCAAATCTATAGCATGTTTTTATCATGAATTTCACTTTAGTTCTGCGGCATATGCAGTTAAAAAAATAAGACAACTTACTAATGTTGAAATGGCAAGATTGATTTACTTTAGTTATTTTCACAGTGTTATGTCGTATGGACTACTACTGTGGGGAACGGCTGCTAGTATAGACAGTATTTTCGTACTTCAAAAAAGAGTTCGCGCTATTTATAATTTACGAACAAGGGATTCTCTAAGAGATTTATTTAGAGAAATTAATATATTTATGAAAATTTGATTTATGTCTATAAGAATTATAATACATTTGAAACCAATTTCCACGTTCACCGGTTAAACACAAGAAATAAACTTGCCGTTCCAACGTACAGACTCCAAAAAACTAGAGGCTCATTTATGGGGAAATGTATAACTTTTTACAACAAGGTTCCACATAATGTAACCGACTTGCCTTTTCATAAGTTTAAAGCACATGTAAAAAAGACTCTAATGAGTAAAGGATATTATAAAGTTAACGATTATTTAAATGATGCCAATGCCTAGAGTTAATATGAAGTCATTATTCGTTATAATGTCAATAATCGTAGTGTTGTGTATAGCTACTGATGTTAACAAATATTGTTGTCAGGAAAAGAACTGACACTGATTTTGAATCAGACCAAGTTATCATATTATGTTTGGTAACAACATAATTTACTGTATTATGATTAGTGTATAAGTCTATAACTAATTTTTTTGACATTTTAATCATACCGATTGTATTTTTTTTAACATTCAATAACTATGTAACAAAACCAAAATTGTAAATGGCGATTTAAAAGAGGAGATAAAAAATTTGACCTTTCGAGTTTCTTGCCTGTTCTTCTCGAGAAGGCTCTCCCAATTTCCGAACAGGTGCCCTACCATGATCGCTTATAGCAAGGTTAAAACAACATTGAAATAGAGACACCGCTCTTGCTGCGTATAGCGCCATCCCGCTCTCAGTGCGGTTCTAATATCGTTTTGAGTGATCATGGTTAGGGGGCAGGTGTAGATTCAACTTTTTTTTTTCATTGCTACTTGTATTTGCAGACATCTTGAGTAGGTATATTCAGGATGTATGCACATACAAGGTTAAATATGTTTCCTTTAAATTAGAATGTTTTGCTTTGTTTTGACGTCAATAAGTGCATGTAAAGGCCTAAGTTGAATAAAGATTTTTGAATTTGAATTTGAATGACATCTTCATATTAAGATATCACAGACGAATGAAATTTAGAAATATGTGAAAGTTAGAGAGATGTTTTCACTAAGTACATAAAAAAGACTTAAGAGCTTGAAAGACACCAAGATAAATACTATTGCTAAACATTTCAATTAAAAGGTATTACTAATATGACAGAAATATGAAATATTCAACGATAATGTGAAAAATGTCAAGTCTATTGCGTGTTTTTATCATGAATTTCACTTTAATGACATCGTCATATTCGTCATATTATAATATCACAGACAAATGAAATTTAGAAATGTGTGAAAGTTAGAGAGATGTTTTCAACTAAGTACCTACTTAAGAAAGACTTAAAAGATTGAAGTGGATCTGTTTGATGAGTAAAGTTTTAGGTAAAGGTAAGGAAATTATTACTAAAATTGTCAGGTAATTAGTATGTCATTTTTGTTTACCCATTTTCCATCCATTTTTAACGGTGATTGATAATACCTGCACAATTTTAACTTTGGGATGTTTCTTCTTTTATTATTTGCCAAATCTTTTTGTGAGATTTTAACTATCTGTTAATCTATTGCCTCTCACACAACATGTTTTATTAATTCGTGATATAATGCCTAAAAGCGAAACTTGATGAACTGATAATAGTAAGTAAACCTTAACAATTAGGGATTAGGGAATAATTCTATATTAAAGACCGTTAGGAGCATTACTCGTATTAATTTAAATTGTTATTCAGCTGCTTCTTGCAAAACCTAGATCAAATTTTAATACACAAATGTTAATAAGTTCACTACAAACTTCGTAATACAAAAACATGTATATGAACAACAAAATATGAAAACTGACTTCAAAACAAAGCAAAAAAAATATAAATAATATAACAAAACACAAAAAAATGCTAATTTTTTATGTAATTTATTTCTTACGTTTTTAGAAATTTCCGGTTATAAATCTCTTGGCTCACAATAAAAATAGCTTAGATCTTTATCATCGAATCGATTAATTAAAAAAAGGTAGAAAGTGGTAGAATTCCTGGAACTAGCACTCCTCAAGGGGTAAAATGGTGGAAAGTATAAAACTTCGTAATTTATGTTCTTAGAAGTATAGTAGGTATTTTAAAGCTTAGTATTTTTGGAACTTTATCTACCACTAAAAGGATTGAACGGGAGATGGAGAAATATATAAAACCTCGTAATGCATGGACATAGAAATACTAAAACTGGTATAATGAGATTAAAAATGATCTAATTCAAAATAAACAAGGGGATCATAGATTATATAAAAATCGTCGTTTTAGAGTAAGGAAATAAGAGAGTTATAAATGAGGCCTTTGATCACCCGAAAGGACGTTTGAAACTTCATCCTTTAAACGGGTCAAAACAAGGGATGAAAATAATACTATAAATTCATATCTACTCTAATTTAGAACAAGGAAAATGATTCCATTTTATAATTTGGCAACTTTTAAAAACATTTTGCGTAATTTCAGCAGAAGTAGAGTATTTTCCATGGGGATAAAGCAGTCAGATTCTTGGGTGAGCTTAAATCCCTCACCGCACCCAGGAATCTATTCTTAAATCCCTCGCTGCCTGCGCTTAGGATTTACGAGTAATTATTTAACACCCGCGCTGCGCTCGGGAGCTAACCGCAATCCTTCGTTACATTCGCGATTCAAGTTTACACCCGTGACCGTGACATAAGATACTGCTCTATCCCCTTGGTTAATAATCTACTATTTCATATCTCATAGTATTCCGCGAATATCCACTACTATCTATCTGCGTAATAGAAGCGCGCTAAAATATACACAATAACATGGACTTAAATTCAAATTCAAATTCAAATTCAAAAATCTTTATTCAACATAGGCCTTTACAGACACTTATTGACGTCAAAACAAAGCAAAACAATCTAATTTGAAATCATATTAACCTTGTATGTGCATACATCCTGAATATACTCAAGATGTCTGCAAAAACAAGTAGGAATGAAAAAAAAAAAAGTTGACTCTACACCTGTTCGGAAATTGGGAGAGCCTTCTCGAGAAGAACAGGCAAGAAACTCGAAAGGTCAAAATTTTTTATCTCCTCTTTTAAATCGCCATTTACAATTTTGATTTTGTTACAGGGTCGTCAATTGGAAGCTGACCTCAAAGCAAAAGTTTGAGCTCAACTTCCATTACAAGAAGAGATGTGTTAATTCACATTATATAAGCTATTTCTGAGAGAAGTGCGTGAACTTAGCTTATAAATTACTCTCACTGAATGTTTCTTTGAAACAAAACGCAGTACATTGTTAAATATTAGAAATGAGAGTTCAAACCCAAGCTTTTTTGTCCGTCATGTAATCAGACACTTTATAATATGCTTTTTTAATAAGTACATCTTTGATTGCAACTTTAAATTTGTTTAAGCTGAGTTCTTGTATACAACTTGGGATTTTATTGTAGAAACGTATACACAGGCCTCTAAAAGAATTATTGATTTTTTGGAGCCTGGTATTTGGTAAAGCTAACATATTCCTTTGTCTAGTATTAACTGAATGAATATCACTATTTTTACAAAACAAATGAATATTTTTACGAACATATATTAGATTCTCATAAATATAATATATTGCGACGCTACTGTCATAATACCAATTTCTTTAAACTTTTCTCGCAAAGAATCTCTCATTTTAAGGTTATAGATAGCTCGAATAGCCCTTTTCTGGAGCACAAAAACGATCTGAATGTCGGCAGCATTTCCCCACAACAAAATGCCATATGACATCAAACTATGAAAGTAAGAAAAATATACAAGTGTTGCTGTATCAACATCAGTCAACTGACGTATTTTCCATACAGCGTGAGCTGCAGAACTAAGTCTCTTTGACAATTTATCTATATGTGGGCCCCATTGCAGCTTAGAATCAAGTGTGATCCCAAGAAATACTGTGGTGTCCACGAGGTCAACACCTATATCCTTTATTTTTACAGTCGTGTGAACCTCTTTTACATTGGGTAAAACAAATTTTATACATTTTGTTTTCCCTTCATTAAGTGACAGGTTGTTTACATTAAACCAATGAACAATTCTTGAGATAGAATTATTTACATCGTCATTCATTTGCAATCCTCTTTTAATTTTAAATAAAAGTGAAGTATCATCTGCAAATAACACTATCTCATGCCTGTCCTGTACAAAATCAGGTAGGTCATTGACATATATAAGAAATAGAAAAGGACCAAGAATCGAACCCTGCGGAACTCCCATTTTAACTGCGGAACCTTGAGACCTTTTTCCATTGACGTCTACTTTTTGAATCCTTCCACTTAGATAAGAGAGTAGAAGATCCAGTGCAGTATCACGAAATCCATAGTGGTGTAATTTTCTGATCAAGGTTTCGTGATAAACGCAATCAAATGCCTTAGACAAATCACAAAAAATGCCTAACGCATCGTGTGAGTCTTCCCAGGCTTCAAATATATGTTGTATTAACTCAACACCAGCATCGGTTGTTGAGCGACCCCTCCTAAAACCAAGTTGTTTAGAGTGTAGAAGATTGTTCCTATTAAAATAAATTTGCATTTGCTCCAACATTATTTTTTCAAAAATTTTGCTAAAGGTAGCTAGCACAGAGATAGGTCTAAAATTACTGGGGTCTGATGTGCTACCACATTTATGTAAAGGAATAATTTTACTCAGCTTCATTAGATCAGGAAATACACCACAGTCAATGCAATCATTAAAAATGTTAGCAAGTATTGGAGCTATTGTTTCAATTACGGATTTAGTAACATCAACGGAATTGCCCCACAGATCCGCAGTTTTCTTCATATTCAAAGTTTTAAATGATTTTATTATATCCATTCCACTAATGTGTACAAATTTGAATTTATCATTACAAGCTTCAACATGATCTTTCATTATAGATTCAGCAATAGCGGGGGAGGAATCCAATGACTTTGTGATTGAGACTGGAATGTCAGTAAAGAACTTTTCAAATTCTGCAGCTACTTCTGTGTCAACTGTTACCTTCTTACCGTCAATATTCAAACAATATTGATTATTAGTAGTTTTCGCTTTTACAATTCTAAGTCCATGCATAATAACTTTTAAGTTATGGTTGGTGAAATCGGCCATTAGTCTCTTAAAAAACTATTCTTCCGAATAGATTTATTTTATCTGTGGCAAATTAAAATTGAACTAAATGAACGAATTAATGATAATGCTGCGATATTAAAATAGTCCATTCTCTCCGTATATCACATAGGCTATCAGCTGTTTTTAAACAAGTAGGATTATACGTCAGTCATGACAAATGTCACTTTAGATAGCTTGCCAATCAGCTGTTAATTAGACGCCCTCTTTCTTATTTATCCTAGTATTAAATCTGTTATACTGTCAAATTCGACTGTTTAAAACCTATTCTCGAATAACGGCTGTAAGGGACGACAAACACGCGTGCGAGAGGAATAGCGATACGCATAGTACGCGCTTATACCCCGCGCTACTTGCGACCCTTAGATTTAGTAGTATAAGGAATTTGCATATTGTTACGTGTTATACCCCGCGCTACTTGTGACCCTAAACGGGGGCTTATAAGAAGTGTAAGTTTCAAATAAATCATGTGTGCTCAGTATTGCAAAGTGAACCAGTTTGCGTTTTAATTCATAGTGCGGAAGTAACAGTGACTTGTACTAGTACCAGTGCCTACCAGTACCTGAACCAGCACCGACCCCTTAACGGATCGTAAAGAATTTGCCGACCTAAACTATACAG
The DNA here is from genome assembly GCA_963935595.1 of Schoenobius gigantellus. Classification (NCBI taxonomy): domain Eukaryota; kingdom Metazoa; phylum Arthropoda; class Insecta; order Lepidoptera; family Crambidae; genus Schoenobius; species Schoenobius gigantellus. The sequence goes on along the minus strand of OZ012544.1, from coordinate 20,535,302 downwards.
TCCACAACATTTGGTGGTCCTTCGACACGGATTGCGAACATTTGCTGGTCCTTCGACACGGATTGCGAGGATTTGCTGGTCGAGCGCCGGATTGAGAACATTCGTTGGTCCGTCGGAGCAGAATTGTGAACTTTGCTGGTCGCAGCGCCGGATAGATAGAAGTAATTCCGGAACGTGGAACGTGTAACTTAGTACGAGTCAGTACAAGAAAGCTGTATCAAGATGGTGCGAACAAGAAGTCAGGAAGAAGCGGACGAACGCCCGATTGGCATCCGAATTTTCCATAATCCACCGCGATCACCATCGGCGATAACAGCACAAGCAAGAATTACGGAGGAACGAAGCGAGAACATCGTCCGTAGTCAAGGGGATAGTGAGAGAACGAGCGAGGCAGTGCCGCTACGAACCACAGCGGACCTTGCGCTCACCACGAACCTGGCTGCTGAACCACGACGACCATCGCCGACGCGGTCACGCACTTCGCAACAATCGAAGAGTAGTGCGATCGCCCGCATCCGTAACGCACACATAGACGCCGAGGAACGTCTGGCAGAAATAAGAAGAAAGGAGCTCCAGATAGAAGCTGATCTAATTAAGAAAAGGCTAGCTGTGCAAGTTGAAAACATTCGAGATGAAGAAGAAGATGAAGCACCCAAGAGCATAGTCGACGTCACAGGACGAATCCACGATTGGCTTCAACAAGCTCAACCCAGCGATATACGGGGGAAGTCAACGACGCCGAGACATACCTCTACGGGATATAAAGAAGAGGGCGCCGTTCCAGCGCAAGTCACGCGCACCCCAGGGAACGAACGGGGGGAACCGAACGCTCAAACAATGCGACGCCGTGAAGCTGAACCCGTGAGATTTGAAGAAAGCAATCGACATCATACGCGATCGCCAACACCCACCAGAACCAGAAATAGGGGAATCGAACAACTGGCAGAAGCTATTGGGAAAATGGCGAGGAACCGACCAGTGCCACGACAAGTCACCGAACTTCCGACATTCAGTGGCGCCATCAGCGAGTGGTTACCATTCAAGGCTGCGATGTAGGAATCCACTGCCGTGTACAATTTCACACCGACCGAGAACATGGCTAGACTACGCAATTGTCTACGAGGGGAAGCGCGTGAAGCCGTTGCGGCGCTGTTACACACCGCCGGCGACCCGAACCAAGTCATGCGCACTCTTGAGCAATGCTTCGGACGACCGGAATTCATCATTGACTAAGCAATGGAAGACATCAAGCGACTACCACGAATCGGTACTTCGACCAACGAGCTGAACACTTTCGCCATTCGACTACAGAACATCGTCTGCGTACTGAAGAGCGTGGATCGGCAAGGGTACCTACGACATCCCATGCTGACACGCGAGGTGACCGAGAAGCTGAGTCCACACCTGCGAGCTCGATGGTGCGACTACGCCCTAAGTACAGAACATTCTATGGAGCCGGAGATTGTTTTACTGTCACAATTTCTGATGCGTGAAGCCGATCTGGTGCTTCGCTTCACCTATGCGCCGCCAAACGCGACTTCAACTCTGAAGACATCGACCACTAACCGAACTTGAAGCCAATCATCGTTCCACTCAGAAAGAAAGGCAGAGAAGATGTTTATACCACCACAGTATCACCCAAAGGGTACAAGTGCGTTGGCTGCGAAGAAAATCATACGCTACCTCACTGCAGGAGCTTCAAGAAGATGAACACAGACGAGCGGTGGCAGATAGTGAAGTCGGCGGGACTCTGCTTCAAATGTATCACGGGCCGACACCGAAGATTTAATTGTAGAGCCAAGGCATGTGGCGTGAACGATTGCCGACGGCCGCACCACGCATTGCTGCACGCCGAGCTGGCAACGCCAACAACAAGCGAGAGACTCATGGAAGCGACGAACGCGAGATCCAGTGAGACCGTGATGTCCATAGCAGCAGAAGACAAAAACGAGCGAGGTACAGTGCTACTGAAAGTAGTTCCTGTTCATATTGCCGGACCAGAGGGAGTTGCACACACTTTCGCCCTACTGGATGAAGGCTCAACAATATCCCTCATAGAAGAAGATCTGGCAAAGAAGCTGGGAGCTGACGGAGAAGCACAGCCCCTACGAATCAACGGGGTAGCCGCCAGCCAGAAACGAACGTTGAGCAGACTTATTGACCTAGGGATCAAAGGAGAAAGAATGGAAGAATTCCATGCAATCAAGTTGCACACGATCCCACAGCTGGTGCTACACAAGCAAACGATACCAGCTGCCTTCCTAAGGTGCGAACACTTAAAAGATCTACGACCGGAAGATGTTTGTCACGAGAGCGCTAGACCACAGTTGCTCATCGGGGCAGACCACTGGTACCTGATAGTGTCCCGTGAACTAAGGATGGGCAAGAAACGAGAACCCGCAGCCTCACTGACCGAATTGGGATGGACCATCCATGGGATAGCACCGAGCTGTATGTTCAGACGAGACGAAGGTTCCGTACTTCACGTGTACACACCCGACAACAACTTAGACAAGTTGATGGAAGATCACTTCAAGATAGATTCACTGGGAGTGGCCGTTCAAAGCAAGCCGAACGAAGCGGAGAAGCGCGCCATTGACATATTCGAGAAAACAGTGAAGAAAAGGAACTGTCAATTTGAAGTGGGATTGCCATGGCGTGTTGACGACATGACCACGCTGCCGAGTTATAATATGGCACTAAGAAGATTGCAGGCAGTAGAAGGCAGAATGGAACGAGAACCGGCCTTCGCACAGCGATACACGAAAGCCATAGAAGATCTCTTAGCCAAGGGCTATGCAGAGATATGTGAGCAAGATGAGGAAACCAGTGAGAGAAAATGGTATTTACCGCATTTTCCGGTTTTCAACCCGAACAAACCGGGAAAACTTCGGCTGGTGTTCGACGCGGCCGCCAAGTCGCACGGTACAAGCCTCAACGACCTTCTGCTTGAAGGGCCTGACCTGTTGCAGTCACTACAGGGCATCATGTTTCGATTCCGAGAAGGGCGAGTGGCGGTGACGGCAGATATAGAAGAGATGTTCTTGAGGATCAAAGTCAGACCTGAAGACCAGGAAGCCCAATTGTTCCTGTGGCGTGACAACGCGAGCGAATCACCGAGAACTTACAAGATGACGTCACTGATCTTTGGCGCCACCAGCTCGCCGTTCCTGGCCCACAGCGTGCGAGATCGGAACGCACAAGACCACGCGCAAACGCATCCTGCTGCGTTTCAATCGAACACCACGAACCACTACATGGATGATCTAGTAGAGAGTTACGAAGACATAGAGACCGCAAGAAAGACCATCAGTGTAGTATCATACGTCCATGCGCAAGCTAATTTTAACCTACGAGGATGGAACTCAAATGAAGAAGACGCATTGGCAGATATCCCTGAAGATCGGAGACCGCGAGCCACGACGGAATTGGCATCGGCACCAGGGAAGACACTGGGACTTCTGTGGGACGCCCAGACTGACGAGTTCGCCTTCAACACTGTGCTGCCGAGAGTACCGACAGAGATACTCAACGGAGATCGATCACTGACTAAAAGAGAAGCGTTGAGCATTGTGATGTCAGTCTACGACCCATTAGGCCTACTGAGTCACTTCACCATACGAGCGAAGATTACGCTGCAAAGCCTGTGGCGGAAGAGTCTCAAGTGGGACGAACGATTACCCGAAGAAGAAGCCGAAACATTCCGAAGATGGCTACAAGAACTGAGGGGAAACATCGCTCAACTTCGCTTGCCGCGATGGTACGGAGCCACAGAGAACGCGACGAGAGAGCTCCACGTTTTCTGCGATGCCAATGAGCAGGCATATGCCGTAGCCGCATACTGGAGGATAGAGAGAGACGACGGGGTCACAGATGTGAGATTGGCCGCCGCCAAAGCCAGAGTCGCACCCCTGAAGACGCAGAGCATTCCGCGGTTAGAGTTGCAAGCAGCCGTCATAGGCACCCGCCTAGCCCACGCCGTAATCACAGGACATAGATGTCAACCCGAACGAGTGACATACTGGAGCGATTCACGAACAGTATTACAGTGGATAAGAAACGACGCACGTCGCTACACTACGTTTGTCGCGCATCGTCTAGGAGAGATTTGCGAACGCACAGAAGCTAAACAGTGGCGTTGGATACCAACAGAGCATAACGTGGCTGACGACGCAACAAGATTGACCCACAGGACCGTCTCCGTGGAAGATAGATGGTTCACGGGACCCGAATTCTTATATGCGCCGGAGGAGAATTGGCCTACGGAGATAAACTGTAATGAAGCGATAGACGAAGAAACCGTAACGCTCACGATCAAACGAGCCGAAACTAGTTTGCCTCAGATCGACCGCTTTTCCTCACACGAGAGGTTGATCAGGGCAACAGCTGTCGTATTAGTATTCATCGACAAGTGCAGAGGAAAAACCGAAAGAGTAGAAGTACGATATCTACAGGAGGCAGAGAGACGCTGGATAAGAGAGAGCCAGCTAGACAGCTTTCATGAAGAATATGAGCTGCTAGAGAAAGCGAAACCGATACCTAAGTCAAGCCGACTTTACAAGCTAGACCCAGGGCACAAGAATGAACTGGCGAATAAAAGCAGCCGACGTGTCATACAACTTGAAAGAGCCGCCCATACTTGACGGGCGTCATCCTGTCACGCGCCTGTTAACGAAGCAGGAACGCGAGAACGCTGAACATGGCAACCGAAAGCGCATAGTGAACGACCTGGTGATTGTCGACTCATCACTACCGCGCAATGTATGGCCGAGAGGAGTAGTCGAACGAGTCTACACGGGACCCGATGGACGTGTCCGCAGTGCAGACGTCCGGACCAAAGGAGGGACCTTCCGCCGCCCGACGTCGAAGCTAGTCGTCCTAGCGGTTGAAGAGGCTTCGACAGAGTCTACACCGGGGGGAGAACTGTAAGGGACGACAAACACGCGTGCGAGAGGAATAGCGATACGCATAGTACGCGCTTATACCCCGCGCTACTTGCAACCCTTAGATTTAGTAGTATAAGGAATTTGCATATTGTTACGTGTTATACCCCGCGCTACTTGTGACCCTAAACGGGGGCTTATAAGAAGTGTAAGTTTCAAATAAATCATGTGTGCTCAGTATTGCATAGTGAACGAGTTTGCGTTTTAATTCATAGTGCGGAAGTAACAGTGACTTGTACTAGTACCAGTGCCTACCAGTACCTGAACCAGCCCCGAACCCCTGAACGGATCGTAAAGAATTTGCCGACCTAAACCATACAGTCCACAACAACGGCTTTATTCTAAGTGTAAGCATTTTGGTGAAATTTTAATTGACTTATCTGAGAGTAACATGACTTTATTCTTGGTATAAAACTGATCTGACTTTGGTGAAATTGGGCCTTAGTAACATATTATGACGCAGGCGTGAACACTATGGGTCGTATTCATAAACGCGTCTCAAAGTTGAGAGCGATCTTAAGGCTGCAGTTTTGATGTTTAATGTATGGAAAATCTGTCAAAAACCATATCTTGAGATCGATCTCATACTTGAGATGCAATTATTAATACGGGCCTATCATAAACGCAGGTGAAGCCCTAAGCTACCATAATTTCAACTGCCTCCGTGGTCTAGTGATTGAGACCACCCTGTATGGGTCTGGAGGTCTAGGGATCGATTCTTCTCAGTGGCAGATTTTTTATATTGCTTAGATTTGATTGATAGATTCTGAGCCCTCCTGACTAACTAGCACCGCCATACTTAAGTTTGACGCCATAATAGCAATTTCAATAACATTGTTGAGTTCCGACAATTAATGGTAAGTTCGCAGATCCTAAATTGTTGAGGAGTCCAAGCCAACCTCGCTTCCGGCCTTACCGTCACTAATCATCAGGTGAGATGAAGACTTCCAAGGTCACTTATTATCAGGTGATTCATCTCACCTATCGTGACTTCCAAGAAGAACTTGCCTGTAGCGTGTAAAAAAGAGGGAGTCAGCCTAGGCGCATAGCAAAGCTTTTCGACATACACAGTACTTGAGAAGTGTAGATAGATACCCTGTCAATATCGAAGCAAGCGACCGGCGAAGTTTTCGAACTTTATAAGAGTTGGGCGTTGCAAGCCTTTAATACACCTTTTTCGCACGCACACATTTGTTTTGGCAAATGATTGAAGACCTGTCAGACAGAACACGGCTTGCTATGTTGAATTTCTTCTATTTATAATTTTAATAACATAACTATAGGGTGATTTGGTGTCTGATGTAAATAATATATATGTGCCTATAGTCAGATTTGGTTGTCAGAATTTAATCCAAATCATTTTAGTCCAACGATTGGCGAGATAAATTTTATTATCATTAACCTGGTTCCAGCCTTCAACTTTGCCATCGTCAAGTTACCAATTGAATCTATCCCTATAAAATTATATAACTTATCAATGTATGCATTGAATAATAAATACATATTTCGTGAACTCATACTTCTGGTAAATTAATTTTCCTCTTAATGAACTTACTAAGTTTTAAGTCTTCATTACATAATGGCAATTTCATACTTTAACCCCAATATATATTATACATATATACACGGTTTATTTAAGTAGTAACAATAAGTCACTGCCTTCACTTCCCACTGGTAGATCTCTGTAGAAAAGCGTGTCTACAAGTCCTAATTTTTTAAAATATTAAGCTTCTACTAACTTATGTTGCCCTATCACATTCCATATAATATTAATTTTTGGTTTAATGATCTACAGTAAGTGAAAGATATTTTCAGTGAGCGTTTTTTCCACTTACTGATCCCTTAACTCTTACTCCATGCTCTAACGTGAATTCAATATATTCATAATATGTTGTTCAGGAACTATTTTCCTTCGGGAATTATTACTATTTACATGACTGATCTTCCAAAGACTTCCATTGTTCAACTAGTGGGATTGTGAATACTATATGCAATAGGTCTATAATCATTTAAGAAGACAATAAAATATTTATATTTGTATACAAACTTTAGAAAAATAATTAATAATCTAATTTCCTTTTCAAGTATTTGTAAGAAGGCCCAAAGTTACTCAAAGTGTTTTTGAGATAAATAAATTATTTGCTTATCTCTCTCTGTATTTAAGAAGTAATCAAAAACATCGCAAACAAGTTCTTGCAAGAAAAAACTCTCCGTTGAGTTTCTCATAAATACATGATCAGAAAATTTCAACAAAGAAATTATCAGACTTTTGTTGGGTCGGACGAAGCCTAGTGTTGGTAATCACATGCAAAATTAAGGAAGCCTTTGTACTTTGACGATGAAATTTAATTAATCACCCTGTAACAGTGTACAGTAATAAAGCGCTTTTGAGGGGATTCGCTCAATTTAGATTTTACATAGCATTCCCGTGAGCTCCCAAGGGAATGATTGAATACTTACCTCATCAAAATCCAATCGTTGTTTGGAATCCTACCAATACTCGACTATTTTACGTGATCGCGCAACGCAAAGAAGGGTAATATGTTCATCAGTCTATGTTCATCAGTCTATGTATGTTTGTTCCTTTGTGGCACTATATTGTTGCAATATATTGGCTAATCACGTGGATCAATTTTGAAGATTCATACGTCAGTCGATTCGTGTCGATCTTGCGAGTGTCCCTAAGACACGGCATGGCAAGGCAATAATAAAATATGACGACAACTAAACGCCATATTGTGAAAAATTAAAATTTACTCACTACGTCATGTGAAGTATCATTGAATAGGTATTTGAAAATCATATTTAAGATACTTTTGTCAATTTTTATTTTGAATGAATGTTTAGGATCTGTCACGATCAAAAGTTGATAAGCGACCATTTTCGCTTATAATTTGAATTCTTACAATAAAACTGTGATACAGTTCTTATATAATTTATAATAAAAATATAATTAATGAATAATCTAAATTTAATATTTAAAAAACCCGACATCATAAAAAGTTAACTTTGAATAAAAACTGAAAAGAAAAAGTAAATCCCGCAGTAAAAAAAATCTAACAATCGGGACCCATTAATCTAGATAAACTCAAATATTCCCAACAATGGGCCCCGACTGCTCGAATTTTATACTACTAGAAGAGGCTGTTCAGTTGTTACTCAAAGTTTACTTTATAAAAACATTGGTTCAGGCATTTTTATTTTGCGGAATAAATTTTAAATTAATAACAACATTAATGGACAGAGTCGTCCTCATTAGAGGCTAGAAAGGAATTAATTAGTCAATAGCATAGAATCATTGACATTTTTTTAGGAATATCTAATTTAGTTTTGAAAATAAATAACTTTAATTAATATTTTATTTTTTAATCAATTTCAGTGTGAAAAACTCCAAATTATATATTTGTATGTGGAGGCCAGTAGTTCTTAACCGGTGATCCGCGGACCACTGTCACTGTGGCCTGTGGCAAAGCCATCCAAAAAATAACACAGGTCTACAGTGGTTTTGTTGCCGTCAAACCTATAACGGATTTTTAGTATATTGGGTACCCGGAATAAAATGGCATACTTATTTTTTTAATGCTACGTGTAGTTTTTGAGATATAAAATACATCTAAAAAAATAAAATTAACTTATTTTAAACATTCAATTTCATTCTTTTACAGTTAAGGAGGTTCTTCTTCTGGATTTTTTACAATGTACATGGTTATGACACTCCCGGGTGATACTCCAGGAGTAATTTGCCATCATATGCTCATCCTTTCGACCTTGGTACCTGTCATCTATTACTTTTAGATCCTGTTGGAAAAGGTCTCGTTATTCTTTGCTGTAGAAACCAAGATTCTCAGGGAATTTGTCCAAATGGTTATGAAGGTAGTGCACTTTTATAATCATGTTACAGCCAAGATTTCTAAAGATATCTAAAGGTCTTGAACTAATTTTTCGAACAAAACTGTCCTTTTATTACTTAAGAAATTTTTGATAACTTTGACGAACAATTTTCAACCTACTGATTCCAAATTATTCACCGAATTTATGAAATCGTTGTCTTTCATCGTTTTCATTACTCGGCACTTGCCTTCCAATCGGGAGGTCGGGTTTGAGACCCGCCATGTACCAATGTGTTTTTCGTTTCGAATTTCATATGTACATTCGTCTGACGCTCCTACGGTGAAGGAAAACATCGTGAGGCAACCTGCATACATCTGCGAAGAAATTCAATGGTGTATGTGAAGTCGACCAATCCGCACTGGGCCAGCGTGGTTGACTAAGGCCTAATCACCCTAACATAGGGTAGGCTCGTGCCCCTCGGTGGAGACGTATATGAGCTGTGGTGATGATTGTCTTTCATCAAAGTTCTTATTTGAGGCCCATCAAAAATACCAGCTTTTAGATTCCCTGTACTTAAACAGGGACAGAGGACTTCTTCTCTCATATACCCATAGACCCAAACTACAAGTAGTCTCAACTCAACTCATGTCCCAATGAGGCTGTAGCTCAATACTCAATACTCAATACTTTATTGCTTTTCCACAATGAAATTCGGTGTTATTTTTGATTGGTTATAACTTAAGTAAATTGTGGACCCTGTCGGGCACAGCAATATTAGGAGAGAGGAGGCCATAATTTAAGATTAGGTTCTTTAATTAATGTATGCTTAAAATTATAAATATTATATTACGATTTAATTTATTTATAAGCGATTTTGTTACATATTTTTACAATATTACATTTATATATCTAAAAAAAAACTGTATGTAGTGAGTATGTGTGGATGTGTGTGCGTATGCGTGGATTTGTGCGCGCGTGTTGCGTGGGTGTGTGCGTGCGTGTATGTGTGTGTGTACGTGTGAGAGCGGCGCTTTTTTTTAATAATAATATAATACTTTATATAATTCTAATACAATTATTTATGATTGTTCGGATTATAAAACTAGAACAAGATAGCTTGTATGACTTCTGGTTTTACAATTCTTTTAAGACCTTTGTTATAATTAAGCTCTTAACAAGGTTTAGTTTAAAGATTAAAATTTAAAAATTCATGATATTGCTAGTTTAATTTATTTCATTTATCCTTTATTCTCATGAGTGCTACTAGTTTATATTATTTACTAGTTTATATATATTCTGAAATTAGGTTTTTGAAAACTATCTTCAGAATATATTCTATTAAGAATTCATACTCGTACATTCCATTAAAGTTTTTTTATGTCAATTGTAAAATGAATTAATTTGCCATTATTAATTCATGTAAAACATATTTCATTTATTAAATTAATTATTTCATTTATTAAATTAATTGTAATCGTCATTGCAATTTATTTGTATTATAAAGTTTATTAATAAATAATTTAAAATAAGTACATTTTATTCCATACATTTTAGTAAAATACCATTTTATTTCAATTCATTATTACATACATACATTTGAGTAAAATACCATTTTATTTCATTTCAATTATTATTATTATTAATGTTCCACTTTTATTATTTTGGGTTTGGTTGGTTAAATATCACAGTAATTGCCATACAAAAGGTATAAATAAAAATAATAGATACCTATAAAATCGTCTTGTCGTTGAAGTATTCTTGTATTGTATAATAGCTTTTTGATATAAGTAAATCTTTAAGCTTTTTATTAAAGCTCTTTTGGGACAGAGTGTGGAGAAGTGCAACAAGGTGTTCAACTTTTGTCACATTGATGCTAACACTGTTTTGAAAACATTTCATATGATCAGTACCAAAAAAACTGAAAATCTTTGGGGTATTTCGACCCATATAATTAAAACTATAATTAAAGAACTTGCCCCGCAATTTGCGTTGATATTCAATAAATGTGTCGATGAAGGTATCTTCCCCGACCTCATGAAAAATAGGAAGTTAATACCTCTATTGAAGTCTGGGAATAAAAATGACCCTTCAAATTATCGACCAATTTCGATTCTACCAGCTCATAGTAACATATTTGAAAAAATTATATCTAATCAGTTAACTGATCATTTCTCAAGTAACAACATTCATATGAACTAATTTGGTTTTACCAAAGGTCGTTGCACTATTGATGCCGGTGTTGCACTTCTGAAACACATTTTTGCTGGTTGAGAGTGTAAACAAGATGTAATTGATATATTTTGTGTACTGGTACCTATCAAAGGCTTTTGATTGCGTTGGTCACCAAACTCTTTTAAATAAACTCAAGCATTATGGTGTCTTTGAAGAAGCAATGAGACTTATTGAGTCTTATTTGTCCAATAGGGTTCAGAAAGTTGTTATTAAAAAAAACGAAAAAAAAACCTATAGTTATGGGCGTGCCACAAGGATCGATATTGGGACCTTTGCTTTTCTTAATTTATATTAATGACCTCCCACACTTCATTAACAATCTGTGCGATACAGTACTATTTGCAGATGATACTTCTTTAATACTTAAGGTTGACAGAGGAAATGCAAATACTGACGTTGTAAATAGTACTCTCTATAAGGTATTGCATTGGTTCACTATAAATTATTTATCTTTAAATTCACGTAAAACTAAATATATTAAATTCTTGCCAAATGTAAGAAAAGTGGATACACTTGTGGAAATGAATAATGAAATTATTGAATTCATCGACTTTACCAAATGTTTGGGTATTACACTAGATTCTAGATTGCAGTGGGATCCACATATTGAGTCCAATAAGACAACTTACTGATGTTGAAACGGCAAGATTGATTTACTTTAGTTATTTTCACAGTGTCATGTCATATGGAATACTACTGTGGGGATCGGCTGCTAGTATAAAAAAGTATTTTTGTACTTCAAAAAAGAGCGGTACGCGCTATTTATAATTTACGAGAAAGAAATTCTCTAAGGGACTTATTTAGAGAAATTAATATATTGACTTTGCAGGACAGTACATTTATGAAAATTTGATTTATGTCTATAAAAATTATAATACATTTGAAACCAATTTCCAAATTCACTATCTAAACACAAGATACAAAAATAAACTTGCCGTTCCAACATCAGGCTTCAAAATACTAGAGGCTCGTTTATGGGGAAATGTATAACCTTTTTTTTATGGATGGCCCGGCAAATGACCTCCTCCCGCCTGATGTTAAGCGGTGAAAGAGGTCCAAATGAGTTGACAGATAGAGTAGGGACGACATCCACTCTCCTACCTGCCCGCCCCTTGCCGGCCCAAAAGATGCTTTTTCACGCCTCTTTTGAAGGAACCCATGTTGTAGGATGGAGGAAACACGTGCGCAGGTAGAGAATTCCAAGTGTGGGATTTATAATAAGCTTCCACAAAGTGTTACTGATTTGCCATTTCATAAGTTTAAAGCGCATGTAAAAAAGACTTATGAGTAAAGGATATTATAAAGTCAACGATAATTTGAATGATGCCAATGCCTGGTGTTAATTTGCAGATAATGAATCATGTTGTTATGTATAACTATTTGTTTAAACAAATATTATTTTTGGTAATGACATAAGAAGTAACAAGAGAACTGACACATCAAATCTTGTATTGAAAGTTGACCTCAAACTTCTGCTGTGAGCTTCCAATTGACGACTCTGTAACAATATAGGGAGAAAAAAATAGCCCTTGCTGGTTTTCTTGCAGGTTCTTTCTAGTACAAGGTCTCCCGCCGTAGACTTGAGAACCAATGGCGTAGCTGCTTTGACGTTCAAAAGAGATTGTAACAATCCAATTTGAATAAAAGATTTTGAATTTGACAATTTCTTGAAATGAAGGCAAAACACGAACCAGTTTTATCTAAAGTCTTCACTACTACAGCACTGCTTCATCAGTCCTAATTTGATCTGCAATGGAGGTAAAATGATATAATCTCTTAAAAACTAATGTTGGGCTTATAACATTTTGTTATACCACAAGAAGACGCGCCTTTCATTGCTGTATTATCTCTTGCCAAGATCGTATCTGGAGGGTCAGCAAGTCCCACTCCACCTCATCCTTCCAGCGATATCTGGGCCGCCCTACCGGCCTGCGGCCACTTGGTCGTCCCAGGTATGCTCGCTTCAGGGCTCGGTTATCACCCATCCTTTCTAGGTAGCCAAATCAGCGATTTTGTCTCGTCTATGATATTGGGTTCAGCCACCAACTCCTCCAGTTCTCGGTTGCTTCGAACTTTCCAGGTCTCATTCGCGCTCCTTAACGGCCCAAAAATCTTAAAAAGCAAGAAGTTTGTGTTCTTCCTTATGTGTTAGTATCCAGGCTTCACACCCAAATGTTAGTATGGTTTTGACGATTGTTTTATATATTCGTAACTTGGTGTTTTTCGCTTGGACGCAAAATGTCCACTTCGCAAAATGTCTACAGGTTACTTAAAAGCCTGGACGCAATAACTTTGTGCAGGGCTGCACTACAACGTAGCGTGCTTTGAACGCGCAAGTCTATCTCTTCCTCCCTCGTGTTAGTGTGGGTTATAGTGCAATCCAGATATTTACCCACTTTAAATCAGCTCTAGGTGTTCTGATATTCTTGTAACGTCGCATATACATGTACTCCGTCGTATTATCATAAATTTTTAGGCCGATACTCGCCGCCTCTTGGGTAAGGCCGTTTGTCCACCACCGCCGTCAGCGGGACGTCAACGAGAACGAGATTATTTTTGATCGAAATCCATATAGTGCGACGGGTGTGCAGTGGACAGGCGGCCATAGTAATTGTATGTTTGGCTACCTCGGCGCCGTCAGCTCGTTCTCGGTGACGTCCCGGTGACGGCAGCGGTGGACAAACGGCCTAAGGGTCTTGACAGCGTCCGTCACCTGATTCTTATGAAGTCGTCTGCATACCTATCACCTTATGTATGCCGTTCAGCTGCACCCCGCTGTCCAATGCAAGCATTTGCCTTATGACGTGTTCGAGCGCTAAATTGAAGCGTACTGGTGATAGGGCGTCTCCCTGCTTGAGACCACTGACAATGATTTAAAAATAGTCAAGACAGTACTCCTTATTTACGAAGGCCATTATAGGTTTTCTAAATTTTTTAACCACCTAATCACCACAAATGTATCAAAATGTATTTGGATCGTTTAAACAATAACTCCTAGACGACAACATAATGATATTATCGGATTATTACACAAATAGATAGAATGCGAACACAGTGCACATGAAAAAATATGTATTTTTATCCGATGTGGGTACTTTAAAAACTACATGTAAGTAGTTTTGACATTCTATAACTTTTGCACGAATTAATATTTAAGTCAATCATCAAATCATATGAAAAGATTGCCAGCAACAATTTTTTTTTGTAGGCCTGTGTAATATTTAGATAACAACAAGCAACCTATTATTTATATACTGTATATTGGTCCAGAGTTGGTGGTCCATGGCGAGACAAATATTTTTAAAATGGTTCCGCGTCAAGAAATGGTTAAGAATAACTGGTATAGACCCTGTAATGTAATGTAGGGCAAGCTTACTCGTGCATCAATTAATATAAACGACTATACCATAATCATATTTGGTGGGCGATTGTATCGCTACAAAAAGTCGTAAAGATACTTAGATACCTACATGAAGCGAACGCAGCGAACACAAATTGAAAGAGAGTCATTATTTTGTTCTGTAATTTAATCGACACTAATTTGAACAATAATTTGAAATTTTGTAATATTTGCAAAACTAAACTTTCCCTTGATTACGTGCTTCGTCGACTTGACCTATGAAAGGCTTTTTTATACGTAAATATTTTAAGTCAACATAAAATATTAATTTTCGTCGTAATGTTCTATTGTTTTTCATCGTAACGAATCAAAATTATCGGAATTATAGTGAAATCATCGGGTCAAAATAGGATGGATCCTAGCGCAGACGAAGTTCGACGCCAGACGATTTTTTCAAAAATGTCTCATGAACATCTCTCTATATGCGGCACATCGAGATCACAGTTACCGAAAAGAATGTTCGCTGTGTCCGATCTTTTTTACTGTACTTTAATGTGTTTGCCCCTTGATAACGAGCAAGTTTGGGATCAAAAACAATGTCCGCTATGTCCGGTCTATTACTGTACCTTAATGTCCCAAAATAACAAACAAAATGTGGAATTAAAAATAGCGTACGCTATGTCCGGTCTATTTGGTATTTAATGATTTTGCCCCAAGGTAACAAATATAGTATCAAAAACAATTTTCACAATGTTCGTGCTCATTACTGAAATTCATTAAATTGTCTTAGGATGAAACATTTACATGATATATCAAAAACAATGGTCGCTATGTCAGAGCTTATTATTATAGGTACTTTAAGGCTCGTATTAATAAACGCATGTCGAAGTTGAGATCGATCTTAAGATACTGTTTTGACATTTAATGTACGGACCATCTGTCAAAAACAACATCTCAAGATCGGTCTCATGCTTGAGATGCAAATATTAATACGAGCCTAAATGTGTTTGCCCCAAGAGAACAAACAAGTACTTACGGAATCAAAAGCAATGTTCGATATGTCCAATGTGTTGCTGTATAGTATACATAGGTAGCACATACATTAAACAACATGGCTGTCATCTGCGCAAATGCACCGAAAAAAAGTGAAATGTGAATGTTTGCCTGAGAAATTGAAATTACTCTAACTGAATCTGCCTCGTTGCAATTGTTTGTCGATCTCAATCTATATTCGCTATGTCCACTCTATTACTGTATAAATACATTTGATGTTTTTGCCAGCATCTGTCACTTCATCAATAGTATCAAGAATGTGTCATGCGAAGCAGGTAAAGAATTTGAAAAGATACTCCAGTTTGGGCCTTATCTTCACAACTTCAAGCAATGGGGACTAAGAACTTTCCCGTTGTGAAAATACTAGGCTAATAATGCCAGCACTTTCTTTTTAACCGATATTATTCAATGAAAAGGGTACACGATAAATTAAATGTGTGGCACCTTTACCAAATCCATAGCTCTACGTATATTTTATCTACTTTACCCCATGAACATACGATTTATTCAAGGCACATAATCAAAGATTATCCTCCAATACCGAGGTAATCATTTCGGTGTATTGGAAAAAGTGATACGATATTCCCCATCTTGAGAATATTTAATGCATTGGATTTACTCTGCGTGAAACCCACATTTTCCCGATATTCTTTCTTCTAGCAATATTAATTAATTCACTCACTGCAATGTATAAGATTCGGAAAATAAATGTTTGGCGCAATTGCAAATTCAGAATATTATCAATTAAATACCTACATAACGACTGTAGTTGTAGTTTGTGAATTTTATACATATCAGTATAGGACATAAACACAAGATAAAATATTTTAGTTTACGTTAACACAAATTTACAAATCCATCATGTGAAATCAAATCAATCATACACATACCTAGGCGTATATAGAGTATATAGATAGTGGTGGTCCGTGCCCACCCCAGAATGGTCTAGTGCCCACCCCAGGATGTTAGGCTACCGATAATACCGATTCAAAATTCAATGATGGACGCCAAAATACTGATAACTTCACACAAAATCATGGGCCAGGCCCCCTGAAAAAAAACTCTAGATACGCCAATGATCATACAAAATAGCAGTCTGTCATTGATTTTATCGAAAGTATTTAAATTAGGTTATTAAGAACTATTTACAAATGTTAATCACAAGTGCAATTACTAATTACAAGCCCTGGGTTTGATTCCCGGATCGGACAAACATTCATTAAGATTTTTCTGATTCGGAAACTCTCAATAACATTTCAAAGTCTGGAATTAGTGCCCGGTAGTGGCAATAAGCTCACCCCTTTTATATGGAACTCTAAAACATTTTCGAAGTGTCACACTTCTGCCTAACCTTTCGGAGAACATGATATTAGTATCACGGATATAATAATAATATAAAATATGTACGAGTATCGAACTATATGAAAAACGAGCACGTCAATTCGTGACGTCAAAAGAGCGCTTAAAACGTTAACAGCTTCCATTGTTTTGTGGTTTCCCATTTGTTTTTGAGTTTTTGCAGTTCACAAAATTTAGCATTTCGTTTGACCGCCGCCGGTGCCGATAACGGTGAAACACTGGCTCAACGAAACAAGCTGGTTCAAAGGTAAAAGATAAGTTTTGTAATTTTTTATTTATTTTTAATATACCGGGTGTAACTGAACACTCCAATAACATTTAAGGGGCATATAAGTTTGATACTAAATGGACCTTCAGTGCTTGTCTGAGACCTGGAACCCCAATACTTTCAGAGTTATTTGATTTTAAGCTGAAAACAAAAACTTTCAAGTGACAACCATAATCAGCTCTTAATACAAAAGAAATTTAAACACAAAATGACACGTGACAGACGTGAGCGTAGTATTCCTCGTACGCTTACGTAGGCCTGTCGGCACTTAATACCAAAAAATAATTAATTTAGTTTGTATAACGTGAGCGTAGTATTCCTCATACGCTTACGTAGGGCTGTCGGCACTTAATACCAAAAAATAATTTATTTAGTTTGTATGGGAAAAAAAAGTAGGTTTGTTAGCTCTAATATTTTTCCTATAGAATCTCTACTTCTGATGGATACATACCCTTAAATGTTATTGGGGTATTCAGTTACACCCTGTATATATAAATAAATATAACAAAGTTAAGAATATTAAATATTTAAGGAATTAAGATTTAGCAAAATGTAGGTCAATGGGGTCGTTACTACTTTGTCCCATCGGTGGGACTGTGGTTCCTCGTGGTCCCACACTGGCCAATGGGACTAGTACTTCCAGTACTTTAAACATAGAACTTATGCTAATAAATCTACAATTTGGAGTTGTTGCAATAAAATGCGAAAATCTCTCTCTCCCTAATTGAGGTAGGGGGAGGGAGCGTAAGTCGCCATTTATATAGCACAATAAGTAATAAGGGTTTGGCCTTGTGGTCAAACTAGTTTGGTAAATCAGTTTGGCTATAAAGAAATAGAGGACCTAGGAGGAAATAGATAGCTACATAAAAGGCACCAACTTCAATACAAAACTGTGATGTTGTATTATTCTTATATTATTTATGACTTTTTGGTGTTTTTGAAGTCGGTTTTATTTTTTTGTAAAAAAATATTTTTTATTCCTTTTTTAGATTTCACGGTACCGACAGCCAAAGTCACCGCGAAAGCAATTTTTTGGGATTTTCATAAACTCGGTGCCATAGTGCTAAACGTTCGACATTCGACTTTCGACTGAGAGCGATTTTTTTGAGGGACCTATGCTGTTAGCCTTAGATGGCTGTTACAGCTTCACCTTAATTATTTATAAGAAGGCGAGAACTTTGGTGGGTCCTCAAATCTTGTTTGGCTTACCAACCTGATGGATTTCTAGCTCAGAGAGGCATCACCACAGGGGTGTCCCGCTCTCTGAGTAGAGTCACCAGGCGGGTTATAGCCGGTGCGGGGAGCGGCTGCAACGGGAGCGCGCTTCTGAGGCTCGGACGCTCGAGTTCGCCGTGTAGTAGAGGGTGGGGAGAAGCGACCAGGCACATATCTGTACCTGGTATATCGCAAACTGTGTAGACCGGGCCTTCGCACTCTTGTTCGATGAGTGCGGTGTATGGGACTAGTGCGTGGGTGTGCAGTGTTTGATCGAGAATTGGAGGGCGGAGGGAGAAGATCATTCGCTCGAGTGATCGGGTCGGGCGGATCGAGGAGGATGTTCCTCGGTCGACGATTTTTGGCCGATACACTACGTATCGGCGCGTCGGTGGCGCTGTGGACTCGGCACTTGCCTTCCAATCGGGAGGTCGGGGTTCGAGACCCGCCATGTACCAATGTGTTTTTCGTTACGAATTTCATAATTATGTACATTTGTCTGACGCTCCTACGGTGAAGGAAAACATCGTGAGGCAACCTGCATACATCTGCGAAGAAATTCAATGGTGTATGTGAAGTCGACCAATCCGCACTGGGCCAGCGTGGTTGACTAAGGCCTAATCACCCTAACATAGGGTAGGCTCGAACCCCTCGGTGGGGACGTATATGAGCTGTGATGATGATGATGATGATGATGACACTACGTAAGGGGGTGTAGTCGGCCGCCTGTCTAACTAGGGAGTTAGGGTGGACGGTGGCGCTAGCGAAGTAGCGTTGCGATAGATCGTGAATGTGGGCCTCAACCGATGGGAGGTCGACGTCGTAGTGAAGGTCGACATTGCGCATGTAAGCGGGAGCGCCAGTGGCGCGGCGCAAAAATCGGTTTTGGACAACTTGGAGCCTGTGAAGGCTAGACTTGGGGATGTGGGCGAACACTTCGCAAGCGTAGGTTAAAATAGGTCGGATACGGTCGACTGAGAGCGAGTTAGCAGGCAGCGCTTTTATAGGCACATGACAGACAGGGTCCGAGAAATCGTGTAGTGTAATAGATAGGGCCCGATAAATCGAGGCCCGATAAACAGGGTCTGAGAATTAGCGTAATGTAATAGGCACTTAAGGCCTAAACACCCTAACTGAGGGTAGGCTCGAGCCCCTCGGTGGGGAAGTATATGAGCTGTGTTGATAAATGTGTAAACTAATAATAAATTTTGTGCCAGCAGTTGCGTTTCTGCAAAAATTAATATACAGTAAGTATAGTTTTGTATAACCGCATGTAAGTTGATCGCTTGATCTCTGTTCCATGTCTATGATAAGCATGAAAATATTTTATCATTACTATACCTATCACAAAACTCTTCAGCGACGAGATGATATAAATAGAACTATAGACTGTATCGTACTACTTATCTATTACTAGATACGTCTCCTAAAAGATGTGTGGTCGTTGATCCAACTCAACGTATTCGACAAAACTAACTTCTGTATCAGTTATGAGGGCAATGCTGTCCACGCAATGTATAGTATACTCGTAATTAGTACAAAAGAAGACGCCATCTTTATAACAACACTAGCTTTTCACTCGCAGCTTCGCCCGCGTTATCTTCGTTTTCCGCATAACAGTCCGGCATTCAGATGCAGTCATTATAGACAACAGATTTTGTGGCACACTTATCGCTACGCGCCAAAATGAGTTGAAATATCTGTCGAAAATGAGTTTAAGTATCTTGGGGCAGCTTTGAAATTCACCATTTTTATTCCAAGTATTCTCTTTAAAATAAAAATGTTCTCCAAAATTATATTATATTATGAAACAACGTGAATACAAAATTTATCAATAGACGAAAAAACAGTTACCAATATGGCTGAAGGGAAACTGACTGGCTGATACGGCTTTTCCACTTACTTAATCAAAGAATACTCGCTAGAGCAGGCTTCACAGCTGACGTTTTGCTGACAATTCAACAAAGTAATTAGAGGGAAAAAATTGTGTCACACCAAATTTTTCATAAAGAAGCATCTCTCGCGAAATGAAATTGAATTTTTCCTTAGTTTCTCGTCTGATTTTGTTTTAGCACCTTTTACAACGCAATTGTTGGACCGCAAAGACTCCCAAAGGATCTGTCTCCAAATATTTTCCTCTCAAACCCCTGTTCTCTTTTTGTTTTCTTATCATTAACTTCAAAAGCTTCCAAAACAGTTTCCTTGAAAGAAAAAAAAATTCAACAAACAATTCTAAAGTTAGCTGGTAGGTGTCATGTCTTTCTTATCCAGTGCTTACCCGTGGTACTTCCTATAAGCATTTTTTTCGTTACGATGGCATATAATGTGCGAAGATAACGATTACATTCTCTATAGCAGGGGTGGTCAACTATATTAGACCCAAAACCTACTTTTTACTTACAAAACTCTATACGATCTAAAAATTCACATAATAGAATATAATTACATACAAAATATGATTTACATAATAAAAGTATTCGTTTTGTTATTGATTAGAAATTTATAAGTTTTGTTAAACTAAAATCTCGATTCTAAGGTTCCTTAATAAAAATAAATACCTATTTTCATACAAATTTTTGTACATTGTTCACAAAATATGCATGGAATTCTATGAACTCTACACGACTGGTAGTGAAAGTAATTTGAGGCATCAAGCTATAGGTTAAACAAAAATACAATAGTTGAGTCTTAAGCGCAACAAACCCGTGCGACTGTATTGTGGAAACAGTACTCGATGAATTTCAGCATTAAAAGCGGAAGCGTAGGGCTTTCGCAAGCGAATAACCAATCAATAGCGGTGAGGGTAAATAACGCTTCACCCTCTCAGTTTGATACCGCCGAGCTTGAAACTTGTAACAGTATTTGTTACAGCAAATCGCACTACAAAACTGGTTAGGCGAACTATTGCACGCTCGCTCGATTCAGTGTTGGGAAGTTATACCACGCTCGGCAAATAGTTTCAATATAATTTCAATGCGTACGTCTTAATCCAAACGAACATAGGAGTACGTGGTTCGAATAACATCTGATGGAAGAAGGTATACAAACACTACCCACACTGTATACTGAGATAACCAAAACCCATATTGGGTTGGGAGGGGCGTACGTTCAACGCGTGTATCATGACTAGTATAATGATGATTATAAAAGTTTTGGATTTTTTATATTTGTTCGATTTAATACGATAAGTACAATTTCAAATGAACATTGTTTTAAACATGATGAGCAGCAACAAATTATATGACTTGAAGTATTTCACTAAAATCATTAAAAAATTACTGAAATAACTTCATTGGCGTAAATGACACGATTTGTCATTATGAAGAAATAAACTATTCTATAAACAGATCAAAGCACCAAAGGCATGCGTTCGGCTGCAAGCTAGACGATAGCCGGCGAAGCGGTGACGTCGTAGGCGATGTGGCCGGCCTGAAAATTACTCAGTATTTTGCTACTATACCGAGTCACGCGAGTTGCTCTAGTTCAGTTTGCAACCTTACTTACACAACGTGTTCCAAAAAGTTGTGCCAATATTATACTAATCAAACGTTCAAAACCTACTTAATAAATTCTAATTATATAGAAAGATGTGTAACATAATAACATATTTAATTCAATGACAAGCTGTAATCGTGACAGTACGTCGATCCATCAAAACATACTTATGGCCCTAAACATAGCACACAGGTTGGTATATATCAGTCCCACGCCCTTATTTAAGGGTTAGCTTGTTGGCAGTTCTCGTATCCCTCTGGCTGGCAGCATTTGATCGACGTGGCGTCGCCATGTTTCACCACTGTCGCTCCGCACCTCATAATGCAGGTTCCCATGACACTGCACTACTGTGCCAAACCTCCATCGCAATCCCATCCTCGTCGCCAATAATAAATTCTAATTATATAGAAAGATGTGTAACATAATAACATATTTAATTCAATGACAAGCTGTAATCGTGACAGTACGTCGATCCATCAAAACATACTTATGGCCCTAAACATAGCACACAGGTTGGTATATATCACTACTCAACGAAAATGTGCTCGTATGAAGGAGCAAAAAAATTAAATATGAACTTTTTAAATATGAACACAACTTCTTGAATCACATGCATTATAATACTAAAAATAGAACCAAAAGAAACTTACCTATCGTGGTGAGCGCCAACGTGCACCAATAGTAACTTTGTAAATATTGTTTCACTACGTCCGCAGTTTCAGTGTCATGATACACCCAGTTTTTACTACCGAACCCATTGTTTTTATATATAATATGGTACAAGCACCCGTTCCAATGGAATATCACTAATAAATAATGAATTAAACTGGTCGATCTAAATAAGTTCGGATAATTCGTGTGCCGCTCCGTTCGGTCCATGAATGCCCAGAAACGGTATATTTTCACTAGCCGGAACGACCGCAGTATGGAGTTGAAGCCGATGGAGAGATACAGGAAGTCCAGAGGCAGGAGGCAGAGGCAGTCGATGTAGAAGGTAGTGGAGTTCATGTAGTGCGCCCGAAGCTTCGCCGCGTCAGTTTGTAAGACGCCGTCTTCTAAATACCCCGTTCGGAAGTGAAATAAGATGTCTGCTAAGTAGAGGAAGTCGGAGAAGTAGTCCAAACAGAACCACACTATTAGTGTCTCCCCTGAAACAAAGAAAAAATCAACGTTAACAAATTAAATGCTAAAGTAAGCACAGAGCTTATTGGGGAAAAGACGTCGCCCACTAATTTTGTGATGATGTTGAGAGGTTAATGGCAACGCGTAAGTGACCTTATTGTTGCTAGTATCATAGGCTACGACAATCGCCTAATATCAGGAGAAGAGTTATAACCGCCTCTATGGTATTGTGGTTGGAATAACCTAGTTCTGATCTGAAGATTCAGGGTTTGGTTTCCCATGGGAGTTAAAGTTTTTCTGTTCTGTCAGTTGGTTGGTGGCAGGGCTTTTAATTTACGCCCGCCTAGCTAACTACCATTGTCTTACCTAAGTCTGTCGCCATAGTAATAATGTTGAGTTTCGACAATAAGAGGTAAGATAGCCAGTTTCTCAGTTAATGAGGGGTCCAGGTGAAGCTCGCTTCTATCTTTGACCTTACTTATCGTCACTTACCATCAGGTGAGATTCAGTGAGATGCTAAGACAAGCACTATTACTAATCACAAGGAGGGATTCTGTGGAAGTTATTAGATGAATACATATATTATAAAATCTAAGAAATTGGAGTACAGTATCTCTGACCCGTGGTCACAAAAACTTGAAGGTACGAAGTTACTGCCTGCCATACCAAATATTGTCTTCATTCATTGTATTCTTTGAGTTTTTATTTTGCCTGTTTATATAACTAAATTTATTCTCACAACTACCAAGTTTCTATTTTTACTGGAAGTATGTGTTTCATTAATTGGCTTATGTTTGAGTAATTCTGTAAAAATTATTATTGTATGCTGTTGAAACAATTTTTAAATGTTTGTTTAAAAATTGATGACAGTTTTCTCAACGAGTGTCCTACTTTGTGGTCTAATAATGCTACTTTTCAATAAGTTAAGGAGCAGGTGATGACATTGAGAGCCGTTAATGATACAACAGAGAGAGCGGTTAAGTTAATGCAAGGTTTCCATGGAAAAATTACTGTTGAAGAGGAACAAACACTGAATAAGCTGGCGGTAAAAAAATTAAAAAGAAAATGTAATAAATAATGTTTTTTTATAACTAATATTTGATAAGTATATGAAAAAGTTAAAATAGTGTTTTATTTAATAAATAAAAATTAAAATTTAAAATGTCTTCTACACTTGTCATAGAAATATTTTGTTAAAAGTTTGACATCAAGTCGGCATGAATTATCATTATCCGATTGCAATAATATTTTTTATTTTAGTTATTAGGGTGAAATAGAAAAAGTAAAAAGGGTATGCATACTTAAATTCGATAAAAAAAATTCGCCTTTATAGGTTTGGGACACCCTAATTAATTAAGTATGTCACGTGTTTTATTATACAATAAAACACGTGACATAATTTCTTTTAACATAACATTATCTATATATATAAAACATTTCGCATTTAGCCATAATATTCTAATACCTAAAATTGTTTCAAATAAAATTCACGAAGTATAAAGGTCATTTGATTTAATTTCATTTTTTATAATCGCCATTTGCTATAATTTTATTTAGGTAAGTACTATAAAGATGAGTTCTTATATTTTGTTTTGATCAATCAAAATCGTTTACTATCAATTAATATTACCATGATAATTATGATTTAATTTTTTTTCAGGGTGCGAGGGTTAAGCTGCGGAAAACGCTCTGTATCAATATAATGTATAATATGTTGCTTGTAATTACGCTGCGTGTCTGTTTGTTGCATGCTATGTAGTTGCATCTTTGCTTCATGTTCCTTGTATGTAGCATGCTTGCATGTTACATGTTTGCTTTCATGCTAGCTCACGAACTGCATGTTGATTTGCATGCCGGGGGTTGCAGGGGCCCCTCTGCTCGGAAGTATCGAAGGGCCTGAGGTTGGTTAAATTAGTCAATAAACCACGCTCAGCTGAGCGAGCGAAGTGAGTGAAGTATTAAAATGCATGCTGCATGCCTGCTTATAATCTTCTTCTTATATATAAAATCTTCTTCTTCTTCTTCTATATATATAAAAATGAAACGTTGTGTGTTTGTCTCGCTAAAACTCAGAAACGGGTCGACAGATTCTTACGAAATTTTCTGTGTGTGTGTTTGAATAGGTACAAGGAAGGTTTATATGTACAACAATCGGGCAGGACAACATCTGCCCGGCGTTAAAACTTAAAAACTGCTCGACAGATTCTAACGAAATTTTCTGTGTGTATTTGAATAGGTCCAAGGAAGGTTTAAACGTAAAGTTGGACACGGTAGGTGGCGCTGGAATCGGGCGGGACAATGTCTGCCAGGTCTACTAGTATAATATAAATAGAAAGCAAAAATTAAAAATCTGCTCATTGATAGAGCTACCTAATTTAAACATTATTTTTGTCGCATTGGCCAAGATTCGATCCCCGGATTTTCGATTTCGACTGAGGTACTATAGCAGTTAATCAATGTGAATGAAGGTTCGTAGGAAACAATAAATTTTAAATATAGAAATGTAGGTACTGAAATAGAAGCGTAGGCCGCAAGGAAGCCAATTGCTGCTCGCAATCTTTTCTGTAGAACGAGAAAACCATGTTACTTTTATGTATTCTCAGTGGAAGTAATTTTCTATAATAATATTTTTACTTCTAGTGAATCGAGCAAATATTTCCTGTAGTTTGAGATGATATCTAATTTTGTGTATGTTAATTGTATTTTTGTTTGCTTGTATTTTTGATATCAAATAATATTATTATTAAAGCTTCTGGACCGTTGTTCTGGTTTACCTATACTTGAATTTTTAATGTACCTACGTATATTCAAGTATGTAAGAAACTTTTTGTTTAGTTTTAAATTTCTTGAAAGTATAATAAGATAGACAGACAACAAAAAGGACCCTTTTTGCTACATCTACAATAATTATTATTTGTCTAGAAAAGTTTGAAAGATTTAAAAAATTATAATGAAAAAAACATTCGACATATTCACGTAGCAAGTTAACGTTCGATCTTCAGCACAGTGCAAGCCCGCGAGCCTCACTAACTCGTAGAATACGTAGTTATAAATTAATTAAAGTTCTCATCTGCTTGTAAACGAATTATACTTTTCCTTTGATTAAAACTTTTTCAGATAGCTCTTAAGAAATGTAGGTCAGTTTGAACAAAAATAAAAACGTTGGAAGTTGAATGGAATTATGGAAGAGATTAAGTGTTGAATTCATCGCGCCTGAGTCTGGATTTTAACAGACAATGGACTTCGCGATGAATCGCCACTTCTTCTTTAAAACGAGTGTAATTTTATCGACCTAATAATAGAATCTTGAATTTTTACAGTCGTATTCTAAGGTCTCCTCGGAACTTTCTCACATTCGACTTAGTCGAGGCTTCCTTAAGAATGTCATCGGGAATTCCTGAAAATTGATATCCATAGTTATTACTCGAGAGGGAACCTCGAAAAATGTCCAGTGAGGTCGAGTCGAAGTAAAATGTCATCAAATCATAAAAAACAGCAATGTGTTATATGATATATCTAAAATACGACAGGAAGCGGTTACGTTCGACCATTTGGAGGCTTCTTGTACGTATGTGGGATGAATGAGTATTTCCCTTATATTTGCAATTTCAAGATTACAGTCATGATCTGTACAAAAATAAATGTGATCGCTCCGACTGTAATTTGTTAGGAGGTATATCACTGCTCTCGGTGCCAGTTAAAGTGTTGGCCAGACGAGAGTTCTACTAAGCCGCCTTACACTGTCGTCAGAAAGTGTATTACCGGCACCTCAGTTTGGATTTCGGCTAAAGAAGAATATGAACCCATTTGTTTTATCCGACAGCTAGAAGAGAAAAGTCAAGAGCAAAGACAACCTCTATACTCTTTTTTTTTTGCAGAAAATTGGCAAACAAGCAAACTGCCCACCTGATGGTAAGTGGTAAGAGTTACCTATAGTGCATGTGGCTCCTGTGAGATCCGCAGCAAAACTGCAACCCCCACAAGAACCACAGTGTACGTTGCCAACTTGTGACTTAGGATGTCAAGTCACAGTACCCAGTAATTTCAGTGCCATATCTTACCCTTCAAACCGGAACACAGCAATGCTGTGTTCCGTTTTCCGTCTTTCCGTCGGTATCCGTCTTACATATTTCTGCTGCTTTGCAGCAGAAATAGGTAAGACGGAGGTACCCAAGCACACGACCCTGGTACAGAGTCTCCCTCCGGTAAACCTGTGCTTTGTTGATATTTGAAAGATCACCTTTACTATACCCATGAGTTGCTAGAAGAGATTGCTGCTAAAGTAATAAGGCTCCCTTTTGTTCACTTTTTCTATGCTCTCGTTTATTCGTAAGACTGTATTTTTGTAAAAAGAAAGCAATTCTAGAGAAATGCTATAATACCGTTTCTCCCACTAAAAACTTAAAACGTCTGTCGCTTCGGACGCTTGCCTCAAGAAAGCTATTTGGATGAGTAATTTAATTCTCCGTGGAGCAAGTTTCCAGCGTGCTTAGATATTGCAGCCGATCGCCGCCGCTAATCTCGGCCGACATCTTAAATAAACCCCTTGCACAACAAGCCCTGGACTATGCTCAAAATTAGTTCTCCGTTCGTTTGATAATCTAAAACTGGAATTTTACTGTAGGAGCTATATAGAGAGCCGTTATTGACTTCAAAGCACAGACTACTGTTCATAGATTTTTGTTACTAATGTAGCATGTTTTCTTTAGACATCTGTCGACGGGTTTACGAATCAACGTACAAATAAATCAACAAAAAATGACAAATCAACAAAACGATACATACAAATAACATTCAAACAAAAGCGTTGTTACAATAACTGTGAATGTAAAAGGAAATCAGCGGCAGTATGACGAAGAGCTCTCAGGGTGAAAGTTTCTCGATGGCTGTCAAGTTGAGCACTTTATCTCGCATCGAAGCGTAAAAGGCGAATCTATTAGCTCGCTGCTGCGATGCACTCCACGAATACTTCAGTAAAAGGCTCGTTCAGATTTTCCCTTTAGATAACAATCTTGATACCTGTATAACTGAATGTTTATTGATACTTTAAATATTGGCTAATCTGTGCACATATTATAAAGAATCAATACAATATTATGTTTCAGAATAATAAACGAGTACCTACTTGTTATTTTCTTCTTTGTGAATCTACTTAACCATTTGTGATTAACTAAAATGAATAACACATACTCGTAATTGTTTTAAAACATGCATATTTAAAATTACTATAAAATTATAAATTATTAAATTAAACCGTTAATAATTCAGCTTTTAAAGCGGTGTGAGGCATAAATAATACTATCGAAACCATAACTAAGCACAGCGTTCTGTAATGTAGATCGATTGGTTGCCCTTGCGACCCCTGCACTTCAACCCCTTTGGATCTTTAGGGCTTATTCCTTTCAATCACCACTGTTAAGCCAATTGATTTCACCCTAAACATTCTTCACGCGTATAATTTGTTTGAGTGGGATAGCCCTTAAGCCTCAGGACTTGGATATTCAATCTTAAAGATACTCAATCTCTTACGAGCTAGATAATGACATTCATTGTCACAATAGATATTCCATGCTCCTTTCTTTCTCTTTTCAGGTCCTGCAGGTTTCTATGCTAATCTTTGTTTACATATACGTAATTGGTACCAAAGTGGCTTCTCTAATCTAATCAAGAGTCAGGTTTGCGTTCTGCCTGCACTCATTGGCGATTCATGCCTTTCTAAGCGGCCCATTTAGTTTGGTGTCTTCGTCTTCATCGAAGCGGTTCAACATAGCTTTTATACCACTAGTCCTTTCCAAATTCAAGTATTTTTATTCAATGGAGCTTATAGATTCTAGTCGAGCAATTGTTTGTAAATGCACGTCTCATGTTCTTTCGTTTGAATTATGCAATTTGACGTTAATACTTTGTTACTATATTTTTCCACAGACATTATTTTTTAAGAATTTTTTCCTTGTTTCTATTAATATAAGAACTCATAAAATTTTATGATTGTAGGTAATCTGTGTAATTAAATAATATACTCAACTTTTACTATGCGAACCGAGTTTGACCAATGGCCTAAATACAATAGGAATAATATACGAGTATATTGCTAGCTTTTCGTCCGCAGCTATGTCCGCATTATTATTGGTTTCCCAGTGAAAATTTCATATTTTATCTTAAAAAAACTACATAATTTATAGAGCAAAAGCATTAAAAATCCCGTTAAAGCACGTTTAACAAACATTTAACCAAAACACAAATTTTCAATCCTTACTTCGCCCTATCTTAGTGAATGTTATCATTATAAAAAAAACCTGCTGGCAGAATTTCATATGTCCAGATTTGATATTTTCGACACGGTGATGATGAATCAGGTAGTCTGTCAGTTAGTCAAGACATGTAATATTAAAATAATTCCTACTGAATTTTCGAACATATATTATTTTTATGAATTCCACAGAAAATGATATAACTAACAATGTTATATTACTAAGCAATTATAATTTTAAATCTTTACTTTGCTTATAAAGTTAATGCGACATTTCAACAAATATTACAAATAATTGTTTATTTTGAAGGTGTCCCTCTTAAAAATTGCTGGCAGCAAAGAAGCAGTACTATTAATTAATTAAACACTCACGCAATATTAATCCACTCGTCATATTTTTATTTGGTCACCCATCAGACTTTGGATGAACGTCGCTTATTTTTTGCAATCGCAACATGATCGCCGAGCGTACACGCTATTGCGCCACAGTATTCCTCAATAGACAAATGAGCCAAAAAATTAACTCACCATTGATTTCTTGAAAAGCGAACCTATACACGATGACCCAAAGGTTGTAGAGGAAGGCAAGAGAGACGACCATCGACCAGTAGTAGCAGAGCCTGCCGGCCGGGTCGAACACGAACGACCAATGAGGCCCCGACCGCAAGCGGCCACTGGCGTACGTTGATCGTCTACGTAGACCACCTCTGCTCCCACTATGGACAAAATGAGCTTATTAGTCATAACTAGAACAATATAATGCTATATAAGTGAATCTGGTGATGTCCAGGGTTTCGTTTCGTAAGCAACAAAAACCGACTTCATACCAGTAAAAAGTCAAAAATAACAGATAACATCCCAATTTTATATTAAAGTCGGTATCAAGCGATGATCTCCTGTAAAGCCTTTAAATGTAAGAACTCACTCAATCACTCAGTTAGTTAAAATGTGGCATCGAATTCAACATAAAAATGTGATGTTGTGTGTATTTCTATATTCTTTTTTTGACTTTTAAGTGTTTTTGAAGTCAGTTTTTATTTTTTTTTAATTTAAGGAGTTTGATTTGTCATCATCATTAAAACAGCTCATATATACGTCCACACCGAGGGGCTCGAGGCCGAGCCTACCCTAAGTTAGGGTGTTTAGGCCTTAGTCAACCACTTTGACCCAGTGCGGATTGGTAATTGCATTGCGGTTTGATTTGTAAGCTATAAAAATCCAATTCATAACACGAAACAATCAGAGCGGGTCAGTTGTAAAACGCCAGCAACCGCGTCAAAATCGCATTTATTTTTTTAAAAAAAATGGCAGCAAGTCATTAGATGTGCCGCCGATCTTGAAGTGTCTAAGTTTCGGACTTTTCCCGTACGGAGCCGAATGATACTTTCCCACATCTCTAGCGCATCTGGAAGGGAGAAATCTAATCAGGTTGACGAACAATTTTAAACCTCAAGGCCAGTGTTGCCAGTTGCGGAAAATAAAAATACCAAAAATTTATAGAGGCCCAAGAGCCTTGCAGGCATATAGAAATAACAATTTCGAGAAGCTCTTTATTCTATTTTCGACTGTTCGGGCCTCCTGACAAAAAACTACCAAATATGGTAGAAAACTACCCCCACCAGGCAACACCTCGTGCCGAGTTATAACTCCGTCTAGAATACTCATTCCAGGCCGATGCCGTCATGTTTTCGAAAATCCGAGCCATTTCCGCGCCGCCGCCATTTTAATTTTTCGGTGGCCATTTTCGAAAACTCGATGATGCGCTCGAACGCTACGAATAAAAACTTCCGCAAGTCACGCGTCGCTTCGGTCGCAAACACGGGTCGAATCGTGTTTTTCAATCCAAGATGGCGGCGCGGCAATTTTGTTTTTCACATTTTGATAATTGCACCGCATTCCCAAGAGCAACACGATCATGCATCCAATGCCATCACGATCGTTTTGGATTTGACATTTCGCGCCGGCCACCAACTTAACATTTTTAAATACGGAATGTGGCTCAAAACTCGACGAAACGGATCTTGCATATTATTCCAACATTGCAACACTAAAAGAGACTGCAAAGAATAATGACGATGTATGTACGTTATTAACTTGTGACATAAGGTCTAAAGTTATAATAATTCTAAGTAACTTCACTGCCTACCTTACTCTTGAAACCGGAACACAGAGATGTAAACGCCACCGCTTTGCAGCAGAAACGGGTAACATAGAACATCGACTCAGGGACATTCTCCTTCTGATATCTGTCTTACTTCAACCCTCTTTGATTATTTGAATTTTCTCTTGATGAACCACTGACAGTTAGTGATGAAAATTATCACTGACACCAGGACTTTGACAACTGTAGAGGGTGGGACAGCTCTAAGTCGGACTGGTTATTTTAGAAGAATAACAAAATCCGAAGGTTATTCTCCCGCAAGTTACGAGACCTGCACTCACCCAAGATGGGTGCCGAGCTTTCCTCTTTCTATTTGCAGGTAATAATATCCAAAGTCTCGATTTAGTTTTGCAATTATTTCTCATGTATCAAAAGTTCGATGGCTGTTAAAGCAACCATAATGTCTGTTGAAGTAGCAGCCCGCTTGGACCGTGTACCGCGGCTCGCGAAGTATACACGTGTTTGTTTATTCAAATGCTTACATCAAAATTCTGCCCTCCGCAACCATATTTAGTTAGTTACCTCTTCAAATAGCCGTATACCGGCGTGTAAATGTAGTCAGAGTTTGTTAATTAACGAGATTGTGTACTTACTAACCTTACAATGATTAGGTGGCTAATGAATAATATATGATTACATGCTGGGTACTTCTAGGAATCACAATAGATGTTATTACCGTTTGTCTTGAGCATTAACAATTTGTGGGCGACATTAGCTTACTTGGGTATTGTCTACTCGCGCGAAATAAAAATTCTCTTATTAAAGATCAAATCAACAAGAAGCATGAACATTGATGCACGTTTTTATGATTGTATTTGTGCAAAACATGTGCAATAAATATACGACTTGCACTTTCCATTTCTCATTAAATTAAAGGTACTCAGAAACTTCACGCTACAAATAATAAGCCGCTGGTTCCCGAACTACACAAACACTAGCTCAACATCGGTGTTAGACATATTCGTATACTTAGCAACCGCATCTCAGCTAAGTATCTGCAAACGTTTCCGGGGCTGTTTTGGCAAACTACGTGTACCGCAACCTATAGATGCATTACCTGCACCAATGTTTGTGCTACAAGATTGTTTAGGCCTAGCTCGAGTCCACGTGGAGGGTTTGCTTGCTAGGGCTGTCACGTGATTTCAATATCTTGTTGAGCACAAGATTCCTATGACAGAATAATTGGAACAAAGTTTAAATGTATATTCTAGGTAAGCAAAAATCGAGTAACGAATTAAATTTATAATCAAAATAATGTAATATTATCAAATAGCCCTCAACTTGGATGTCGGAAAATACAATATAAACATAAGGACAGTTACGGTCAAAAACATCAAGCAATCATGAACCACTCATACAAAAAGCCTAAATGCTGAACATAATATAAGTTCCGTTGTAGTTTCTGCGAGATCACAGTCCCTGGAGTAAAGATGGGAGTGACTAACCATGTCTTACTACTACAATATTGTTATTCAAATTTAAATCACTTCGAAAACTATAATTAAATTAATACTGAATACAGTGTGGGGTGTCGTTTAACTTAGTTTAACATCAGTGTTTAAATTCACAAATAATATAAAACTAAATATAACACTTTATGTTGGCACCGGTGATGGGTAAGCAACGTCATCTATAACGGACATTGGATCAACATCGGAAGGAGGTCTCAGGCAAATTAATTCATACGCCTAGAGAATCACAAACTCGATTTATGCACGAAAGATGAACTAAAATAACGATAGCCTTCGGCTTTCGTTATATGGATCTCTACATCAACTTAAGGAACTGGGGGGTTATTGTCTAAGAAAAAATCTATCGCGATCGCTTACAATTTGACAGTCGCAGCCCATCCATTACTCCTTTATAAAAGGAAGTTGGCGCAGTCTTATGTTCACGGCGCAATGACTGTCAAATTATAAGCTATTGTGTTAGATTTTCTCTTAGACAATAACCCACCTTGTGTTGGTCCGCCCTGGTTGGTCAACCTGGGCTTAATAAAGAATAGCATCGACAAAACTCGACAATAAATCAGTTAGCGATTTCCCACCAACACGATTCCGTTCTCGTCAAGTCGCTCGTTTGCAATATCAAAACAATGGTGAAAGCGTCTATAAAATAATGATATATTTATTTTTTCCCGCTCAGTTTACCTGTTATGTCCACATGCATAGTTACCATGCTCCGCTCAGCTTAAAAATTGGGTGAAGCCCAGCTTGCAGCATGACAGTACAAGACTTCGATACTTTGCACTTAAAGCGAATTTTTTTTACGTATTTTGACCTATGATCGAACTAGTAGTGTACATATAACGAACCAATGCTCATAAAGCTTATCGATAATTTTTTCCGGCTGAGGTGCATAGCAGCCTCATGGATGTGAATAACAATTTGTCGCGACTTTTCGTAACATCAATAAATTTACATTTTTATATCAAGATACATCAGATTCGTGATCAGAGATCACAATTGCTTTTTATCTACGTATCGCGTTATACTAAAAAAACCTAACATATTCGCAATTCATGCCGCCGCACTGTGGGACATCCATAGGTCATAAATCTTAAAAACCTGCTTTCTTGTTTTACATTTTATTCCTTGTCGTTACATTGGATAGTTGCGGTACCTTCTGAAACTATAAATAGGTCAGTAATTAGAGTGCGCCTTCATTATCTATTGTGCATTCAAAGAGAGCGCATCGCCAATCGTAAATACTGTTATCAGTGAGTCATTAAAAAGCGTGACGTCATTTGTTGTCATTGCGGGACCTGTGAGTGCTGTGTGAGTTTTTTCTGAAATGGATATCCAAGAACAGGGTATGTAATAATTAATATTTTTATTTTAATTGTATCTTAGTATATATTTTCTTTAGTATGTCATTGCTACGAGGCGACTTTTCTTGGAGTATTATATTTTAATATTCAAAGTTTGAATAAACTTTTAAATATGTTCCCACTCGCTCCGACTATGGAGGTATATTGCATCATAATCTTTAGACTTTCTTATCTTAGGAAAATTAAAACTTGGCTGCCCTTATCTGCCCTTTTGGCGATGACAAGGGTGCTACGGTTGCCAGATTATCTCGTAGCATTTGCTACGAAATTAGTTTATTTAGTCTTAGTGCTTTGTGTAGGTTTTGTGACTGAATTTTAACCGTTTTTTTTTGTTTTAGGTAATTTATATATATGCTCGTTTTCAAGAATGCATATTCTTGAAATATGGCTAACTGTCAATACCGATAATGACTCGGAAAAGTGTCGTCAAGTCCTACAAAGTTTGTTGACTACTCTGAACGACGATGCTGAGAACATTGATATTCATTATTTAGAGAAAATTGTTAATAATTTATGTAAAGCTATTGCTCGATTCTGGAAAAAATGTAATAGGGATAAAACCAAGCTTTTATATAAGAATTCCGATTGGTTTAATGTTATTGAAAAAATTCAACTTGTGAAAAACAATAAGCAATGTACTCCGTCTGAAACGTCGCCGTGTCATTCACGTGGTCGTCCTCGAAAACCTTTTACGCAATGTAGTAAAAGGACTAAACGTCGGAGAGTAGCTGATTTGTCAAAGTCTGATGTGAGTGCATTGCTTGATGTTTCAGACTGTTCATTCGATTCGTGTATATCTAGAGTTAGCACTGATGATGTCTTGTCACTTGTGACTGATGCTCAGTTGACAAAACATCAGTATTTATTAATTAAAAACTTTGTTAATAGTAAGATTTCTCCTATTGTATTACCATGTTACCAACAAATTACTAAAGCGAAACAGAGATGTTACCCTTCTAATATAACTGTTTCCGAGTCTTCAGCTGAAGTTGAATTACAAAGTCTTTTTGATCACACAGCTTCTCGAATCCTTGAATCTCAAAAAGAGGTCTTAGATCAGATTCCTGATGATTGTTTGTCTAATATCTCTTTACTTGGGAAATGGGGATTCGATGGCAGCACTGGACATAGTGAATACAAACAATTTTTTTCAGATTCAACTTTAGAAGATAGTAGTTTGTTTGTAACATCTTATGTACCCCTTCAAATTATTGTAAAATTAGCTGAAGATAATTGTAAAATTTTATGGAAAAATCCTCGACCCTCTTCCACTAGGTACTGCCGTCCTATTCGATTTCAATTTTTGAAAGAAAGCACAGCAGTGTCTTTGCAAGAGGAAGCTTATTTTAAGGATAAAATTGAAAGTTTGCAACCTACTTTTATTCAGATCGACAATCGTGAATTGGTCGTTTCTCATAAGTTGCAGCTTTCAATGGTAGATGGTAAAATTTGTAGTGCTTTAAGTGAAACATCTACAAGTAGATGTTATATATGTAATGCTACCCCTAAAGAGATGAATAAAATAGACGAATGTTTACAAAAACCTGTAATAGAGAGTAGATACCAATTTGGATTATCACCACTACATTCTTGGATACGTTTCTTCGAATATTTTATTCATCTTTCATATAGATTAGACATAAAAAAATGGCAAGTTAGGCTAGATAGTGATAAACAATTGTTATCAAATAAAAAACAATATGTACAGTCCCAGTTTAGGGAACGATTAGGTTTAATAGTTGACAAGCCGCGTAGTGGTGGAAGCGGGACGTCTAACGACGGAAACACGGCCAGGAAGTTTTTTTTCGAATCAGCTGTATCTGCTGAAATTACAGGTTTGAATAAGGATCTCATAGATCGTTGTTGTGTAATATTACAAACGTTATCTTCTGGACATAAAATTAATGAATGCAAGTTTAAAGACTATGCATTACAAACAGCATACAGCCTGGTCGAGGAATATCCGTGGTATAGTCTTCCTGCTTCTGTCCACAAGGTGCTCGTACATGGATCAGATATTATAAGTTATGCATTGTTATCTATAGGAGAACTTTCCGAAGAAGCTGCTGAAGCGACAAATAAGTATATCAAAATTTATAGACGAAGTCACACTCGAAAAATGTCACGTGAAGTTACCAATCAAGATTTAATACAACGACTATTATTACATTCAGATCCTTATATTACAAGTCTTCGGAAACTTCCCCCTAAAAAGAAAAATACTCTGTCACAAAGTGTAATAGAATTGTTACATGTTTAATATTGTTAGAATAAGAATAATTTATTTGTATTTTGTTAGTTGTTTTGTTTTTTTTTTGTATTTAATTAATTTTAATTTATTTATTTCTATTATTTTATTATAATTAAATAATGTTATCAATGTTTTGACTCTTATTTTATTTAAAATATATGTTTTACATTCCAATTTTTAAGTGTTTGTTCATGATAAATTTAGGTAAAAGTATGTTATTGTTTATATTTGTTTTTTACTGAAGTAAACGTTTTTTATTCCGTAAATACATGTACTTCTTTCATTTTAATGTTCCTAAAACACTTTTACAACTATAAGTCACTAAAATAATACAATGTATTGATAGTAACAGGACTTTAACTATTTATGACCGCCCTTGTATGGAGCGTGTCCCTCCGTGCGCCGTGGCTAATAATAAATAATTTGCGCTAGGTTTGAAAGAAAATATAAATAACACAAAATCTGTAAGAAGCTGCATAGTAAATAAGTAAGCTATAATTTCGTATTGACATACATTTTAATCTAATCTATACTATCCTTACTAATATTATAAATGCAAAAGTGTGTCTGTATGTCTGTATTTTACCTCTTCACGCTTAAACCACTGAATCTGCGATACTCCCTCTATACCAAATTTCATCTAAATAAGATGAAATTTGGTATAGAGGGAGTATCGCAGAAATCATCCCTTAAGGGGGTAAAATGATGTATGATGTAAATCTATATATGTTTTTTTTTGTGTACAATAAAGAGTATAATAATAATAAAAAGGGGGGTGGATGTTTGTATGGAGAATCAACTATTGCTGAACCGATTTAGATTTAACTTGGCATGGAGAATGTTTGAGTTGTGGGGAAAAATATAACCAGATTGGTTAAAAAAAACTATCCAAATTACAAATTCAACGCAGGCAAAAGCTCGTTCATTATAAATTTTCAATCATCTGCATCATCGCTTGAAAAATATATAACAAAATGAAGTTCTCTCGATTTGACAACCCTACTATACACCTGTGAGCCACAAGGATATGAAGGCCGAGTTAATAGATGGGATATTGACTATCGGGAGACCTTTGCCACTTCCGGCTTGGTCCGCATTCATTATGTTACGCAAGGGATTTGTGGTACTGCAAGCTTTTTTCATGGCTTGCGTAGGTAAACTAATGAATTATAAATAACTAAAAAGAATTAGGCGTGTAAGTGTGTGAAGTTAAAACTTATAGTGATATTTCGATTTAAAAACATGCGAATTATAATAAACAGGTAATAATTTACTGATCATCTCATAAATATGATCTTAAACAATCGTAACAAACATTAAGAAGAACTCACATTTTGTGTATGTCAGGTAAGCGCTACCATGCGGATTACCTCATGAGAAATGTATGCTGCAAGTCTCGAGACATATAAGGATACAAGGTATTAAGCAACTCATATTTTGTCTGAAACAAACACACGTGGCGCTTGTGAAACGTTCACCCAACAAAAATATTAATATTTATATCAACGGTGTTTGATGTTTTTTCTTTCCATCAGATTCAATCATAATTCATTTTTAAAGTAAGCAGTAAATCACAAATAAAGTGCGATACAAGACTTTTATGTCATTATAGTTCAAAAGCATCGCAAACAATCTAAACCACTTTTAGCTTGATAGGTACTTAGCTGTCTACAATAATGCATTTATATTCTCATACTATCGTAAAGTGCACGTTCTATGCCAGTTATCGTCCAGCTAGCTAGACCGTTACGAACTATGTAACATCTTTGATAGGAATATACACTACGGCCGTGCTACGAGCGCACTCTCGTAGCGCACAGTGGAATACAAATAATCGTAGCGTTCCACGCTACGATTCAACGCGGATTGTTCGTAGTCGATCACACGTCAGTTTCATTAATTTGCCAGTTTCATTAGCTCGCAAGTTAAAAATAGATTTCTAATAACATAATAGATTTTTTTCTTATAATGTTTTATTTTATTTTCACAGTAAGCACGTATTTAAGCTTTTTAAAAATTACATCCCTAAAGTGTTTAAAGTTTGTTTTTTTTTTTTGTTTTTACGTGAGTTTAATGTTTGATTTTTGTTCGAATATAGCCATAAAACTAATTTACTTGACGTGCTTTAACAGAACTTCTTTGAAAAGCTTCTGCTTTGTAG
Organism: Schoenobius gigantellus; assembly: GCA_963935595.1. NCBI lineage: Eukaryota > Metazoa > Arthropoda > Insecta > Lepidoptera > Crambidae > Schoenobius > Schoenobius gigantellus. The sequence continues at coordinate 20,496,791 of OZ012544.1, read as the reverse complement.
TTTGACTTGTTTTACTATGGAAAATACATAACGAAATGCAATTGGAGCTGCGGGTAAATAAATAACAATAATTGAAAACGTATAAAATATTATTAAAAGTAATAATTATTAATCTTCAATTAAAAATTAAAGTTGATAAAAAATCATTTTTCATTGCATTTTTATTAAGAAAATATCAAAATATTATAGAACATTGTCTTTACGCAACAAGTTTTAACGGAACCAAGATAATATGCCCATAATCCACTAGTTACATAACTAACCGCATCATTTAATCTATGTCCCATGGTTTCTGGAAATGATACATTTGGTTCGCATTAGTCCGATTAGGCTGGATCCTTTGTCAGTAATTTAGTTAAAGCGCACTTAGACCAGGCTAAAGGGGTGGATATTAACCGATATCACTCCTGTGAACGCTTTCTCGTTACATTTTTTGCTACGTGACGATTAACTTGAGAGATATTAAAGAAATTGAATTACCGTTAGAAGTGTATTAGAACTACATAATAATATTTTTTATCTTATTCAGGAAAAAACATAAGGAATAACTGACATACATTTTAATAATTATTTTTTCTTACCCTCTTGGGGTAAGGGTTTTTTTTCTAGTAGTGCAAACTTCAAATCACTACCTTTGCTTAGTCTGCAATTGAATTATACAAGCATAGAGAAGCGTAGAGAATTTTACAGCTATGTCATGTCAAATGGATTCTAATACGTCACAAAAAATAGTTATCTGTTGAACGTTGAAGATATAAATTCTGAAGATAAATAGTATTGAACGCATGTAAGTCGATTTTCGGACCAACTAGTACTCGATTGATCGCGAACCTTTCCCTCGTGAGGAACTGGGAAACGCCGGAAGTGCGCTTTAATGCTTAGTTCAGCTCGTCTGATCAGACTGAAAGGACGCGCCATCATGACGCCTGTTCGTAACCACAAACATCCCCCGCTGTATCGATTGCATAATTATTACAAAACAAGCACTTCGGTCGATACTAATAGTATCCCCAGAATAGTACAAAAAAGTAACATACTATATTTAACCGACTTCAAAAAAGTCAGGATCTGATGATGGGATCCAATAGAACATCGAGGAAAACACTAATTTAATACCAGCTTACCGAAGGTGAGCTGGTATTAAATTAGAGTTTCTTTCACTAAAAAGATTTCATTCCCTAAAAAGGTTAAAAAAAAATTTTTTACAAAAAATAAAAACCGACTTCAAAAACACTAAAAACTTAAAAATAATATAAGATTAGGTACAGACAACATCACACTTCTATATTGAAGTCGGTGACAAATTTTAACACTTTCGAGGAGATCATCGTTTGGCGCCGACTTCAATATAGAAGTGTGATGTTGTCTGTACCTATTCTTATATTATTTTTAAGTTTTTAGTGTTTTTGAGGTCGGTTTTTATTTTTTGTAAAAAAAAATTTATTTGTTTAATCATTTTTAACTATACAAAAATGGTTGAAACCACCTTCAGGATCATGGTGGTGATTCTGTAACTCATCGATTGATCGTCAATCGTTATCAAACTGGATGACTTAATGCAGAAAAGTGGAATTATGTTCATTAGCTATAAGTATTGTATTGGTTGATTTATTCAACAAATATACCAAGACTACCCAGACGATGACTTTACAGAATGTTAAACATATTAAAAATCAGTTTTAAGCATACAGAACTATCAAATCTGGCAGATTACCGATGAGTTACAAAATCACCCACCAGATTTAAAACGAAAAAAATAGAGCATACGGGTATACGGGTTTATTTATATATTGAGCACACTCACTAGGAAGATTCACCACCGAGAAAAAACTGCTACCAAGTTACAAATGTCGTGTTCCTGAGCGTATGCGAAGTTGTCAAAGCATGGCGGGGAACGCTGTTAATGTCCTTTACACAGGTGGTGTGATATCTTAGATTTGCATCACGCATAAGTGATTCTGGTCACAAGCATCCATATGATTCAGTAACTGTATAAAGGAGCATATGGTCTGTCCATATGCTTATTTGGCATTGGTTATGAAGAAAAATAGAAATCTAATCTTCTTTTATCCATCCAATAGTTGAAACGCGGTAAATGATGTTTTGTCGCGAGGTAGCAGTATTATGATTCACACAATATACCTAATTAATATATAAGTAGCGAATGATCTTAGCTAAGACGAAAGCCCACCACCGACCAAACCAAGCAAAAATTTTTGCCCCTATATGGAATTGAGCCCCGGCCCTCTTAATTAAAACCGAGTGGTCTCAACTGAAAGAAACAGAGGAGGTTGAACAATATGCTCACCTAAAAAGTTCGTCGTTAGAACCAAGAACGTTTTTTCAGGTAGAGATAACACCATAGATACCGTCACCAGACCAGTATCTTTGGATCCACAAATATAATCCGTGAACAATTCACCACAGAATTTTTTGTTAATTAATATTTGTACACAGATCTGACGTGATCTTGCATATAAATAGGAAATAACATCGCCGATTGCTTACACAGCTTGTTACGCAACCAAAGACAGGTAATAATGTGTACTTAGTGGAACGCATAATTAATAGGCACAGATGCTATTACCAGACGGCTGTGAATGTAAATGAATAATTATTGCTTTAATTTCATATGTGTGGTGCAGGATCGCGTGTACAAATATTATTTCATTACTTGCTATTTGATGTTTATTTATTTACTTACGTATAAACGTGTTTACTTTCAAAATATGCGTTAATTATTGTTTTTAACCGACATCACAAAATGGAGGAGGTTCTCAATTGGACTGTATGATTTGTTTATAATTGTTAGAACTAAAACATATAAGTAATACTTGTAGAACTCACTGTCCCGTGGGAAACTAACATTCCCAAAGACCACGCAATAAAAACAAACAAATACTACGAGCTCACAAATGATGAGCTTAAAGAATCGCTACACTGTAAATCTTTATGCAGTAGAAGTGGGAGCGAGAGGTATACCAGCGAAATCTCTTTATAACTTACTGAAAGATCTTGGTCTTTCACGGTCAAGCGTAAACATCTAAAGCGGCACTTGTAGGATCTTACCAGATAATGGTTAGACAGAGAAAGGAGTGGGGGTAGTCAAGGTGAGCGCTAATGCATGCATATAAAGAGGGCCCTCTAAAACTACACCAGAGTCGCAAGTCCCAGGCGCTGCCTCGCACTCCTTTCTCTGTAACGCGATGGACCCGGCACCCGCACGTTGAATCCATGGTAAGATGGTAATGGTAAGATATGCTAAGAAAATTGTCTATTAACCCAGCCATTTATTAACCGGTTTGGAAAATTATTTTTTGTTTGACACTGTACACTTTGGTCTCATTGACACCAAAGTCAGAATCTAGTAATGCGATCCAAGGAAAATCGGGAGAAACCGATAAATTTTACAGGCACATCCAAACGTGTTTAGTGTTTTTTCTGAAGCTACAATATTCAGGTATTTGCGTCTGGTAGCTATGATCCGAGATTCCTTAACTTTTAGAAGTTAGGAGTTACTTTATAATTATTATAAATAAGCACGTTTTGGTATTGATCCTTAGTTGTATTCTTTAAAGGTATTAAATTCACAAAAAAGATAAACATCTATACTTATAATAAAACTGTAGAGCTCGAATGTCTGTACATAGAAAAAAATGCTTAAAACCAAGTCAAAGGGAATGTAAAAAGAGGGAAAATACCCAAAAATGTTTTTTTTTGCTTCTCTGTCTGTTTGTCCGTTTGTCTGTTTTTAGGCTAATCTCCGAAACGGCTGGACCCATTTCAATAAAATTTTGCATGGTGATAACTTTTATCCCTGGTCAACATCTTAGATACTTTTTATTCCGGAAAATTAAAGAGATCCCGTGGGATAGTTAAAAAACCATAGTAACTTGGACATCTTAGTACACACAACTTATGTACCTACTTACCTTACGCTGATACTTTATACTACCGCTTGCTATTAAGTATAAAACCTATAAAAGTGACGGGATTCAGCTGGAAAGAAAATTGCTACGGTTACCTATTCAATGCGTGACATGACACACACTTGGCCGGCTGAACTTGAACAGGTTTAGTAACCTGTGAAAATCTCAAACCGACCTTCTGGCTTTCCCAAATCGATTAAAAAACGAGATATCATTTTAATAATAGGTATTTTTAGTTCCATTCTACACTACAGAATCGTTCTCTAAAAATATGATAGATGGCGCTGTTCATTTTTACAACGCCAACGGAATTTTTCTGCGAGTTCTAACGTGGGTGACTTTTTACCCTAATACTTTACGAGAAATTTTCAATAGATGGCGCTATTAGGTTTTAGAATGCGCTATTGAAACTATTTAAAAGGGGAAGAACTTATCTCTTCTGTGTATGGTGAACAAAATCAAATAACAAATCATGAGAACTAATGGCTTTGCGAAAAAGCAATTTTGACTCCGCGAAATGACCAAGCCGCAAGAATCAACTTGGATATACTCAACAATGTTGAAGGAGAAGTAGTTGAGTATACTTCTATCAACAGAGTAATGGAGCAAGATGACGCTACCAATTATCCCCTTGAATTTCTTAATTCTCTGAGCGCTCCTGGACTTCCAGCACACAAGATTAATTTAAAAACTGGCGCCCCAATTATTTTGTTGAGAAATTTAAGTCCCCCAAAATTATGCAACGGGACAAGACTGAAAGTTACTTCTCTGCGTTGTCTATAAAGAGGCATTGTAAGGAGCGAAGGTGGCGCTATGGACTCGACGCTTGCCTTCCAATCGGGGGGTCGGGGTTCGAGACCCGCCATGTACCAATGTGTTTTTCGTTTCGAATTTCATATGTACATTTATCTGACGCTCCTATGGTGAAGGAAAACATCGTGAGGCAATCTGCATACATCTACGAAGAAGTTCAATAATGTATGTGAAGTCGACCAATCCGCACTGGGCCAGCATGGTTGACTAAGGCCTAATCACCTTAACATAGGGTAGGCTTGAACCCCTCGGTGGGGACGAATATGAGCCGTGATGATGATGATAAGGTACTAGCTAGATATGGTACAGAACCCTTCGTGCGCGAGTCCGACTCGCACTTGGCCGGTTTTATTTTTGCTGATCGTGTCGATCAAACGACCTCTGTGGCACAGTCGTCATTTATGGTACCGCAAGTGCCTTTGGCCTGCAGGGATCCGGATTCAATCACCGGCCATAAGTTGGAAAATAATCTGTGTCCAATTGTTCACATTTTTTTTATCTACGATTTACGCATTAATCCAAAGTTTGTATTTTTGTTTTATTTATTTTTTGCTGTATTACAGTTAACCGCGTGATAAAATCAAATACACGCGGACTAAGTCGCGGGCAACAGCTAGTAATAAAATATATTACAAAAAATTAAAACCGATTCCATAAACATAAAATAGTCAATAATAATTTATAAATGCACACAATACCATTTTAACTCTTGATCATCGATCCTCCGCACCGACTTCAAAATAAAAAAATGTGATCGCGTGTATCTCTTTCGGAGTACCTAAGTATATTCTAGTCGCACCCTTCAAATCGGAAAACAACAATGCAAGCACTACTGCTTTGCGGTAGAAATAAGAAAGTAGTAGAGTATCTTCATATCTCTCTCTCTCTTTTCGAGTATCTTGGTCTCTTTCTGGTAATAATTCTATCTCTTAATCGATCGAGGGCGAACATGCGAAGCAGTTTATGTACCGTGAATATTATAGTCTCAATTTGACCAAACTAATATTCAAAATTTAAACGTGACCAGTACATTTTCGTTATTTACATGTATATCTTTACTGAGTATATTTTAAGAAAACATTATATTAAAAAGTTGATAAATATTTATAAAGTCAAAATGATTCAAGTAAAAAAATACGCGATATGCACAACCGCCATTCCCTATCTTAATATTGCTAGCTCCTTTACTCTTAAGCAGGGGTCTCCAAACTACGACCCGAGGGCCAGCCCGCCAGTGCCATCATTCCGGCCAGCGACAGCTCAAGTAAGTAATTATTGTAAAAAGCATATATTTGCTTAGGTTGTGCAATCTGCGACTAGTTTAGAAATATAGTTAAGCGCAGAAATATTTAATCTGTTTTGGCCCTTGGAACATACTGAAGTAAACATTATGGCCCCAACCCAAGGCTTCAAAGTTTGGAGACCCTTGCTCTAAAGCAAAGTGAGTGAGTACTACCCATTCCGATTCACTTAGCCTGGCGCCGACCTGCGGCGCATGCTGTGTGACACAACTTTAGCTCTCGACAAGCTGTCGAAAGTTGTTTAGTAGTATATGTTGCACATACATTTTATTAGTAGTATTTAATATCTGTGATTTTTGCCGATATTCATTTACCTGTCAGTGCCGTTACAATGCGGCGGCGCGAGGTGGTTATGCGACAGATGTGGCGCAGGTGTGGCGGGCGCGTGCGGCGTGTGAGGTGTGCTGCGCCATCCACCCAGCAGCGGCGCTTCACCGCTGGCGCCTAGTAATTTTAATCTGTAACAAAAACAAACAATCCTTACTTAATATTATACATACGAAAGTAACTCTGTCTGTCTGTGTGTTACATAATCACGCCTAAACTTTTGAACCTAAACTTTTTAGTTTGAGTCGCAGGAAAGGACATAGGACACCTTTTATCGCAGAAATCACCCCTAAAGGGGGAGAAAAGGGGTGGAAGTTTGTATGGGGTATCAATATTTAACCGCTGAACCGATTTAGATGAAATTTGGTTTTTAGTGGGAAAGGATAAATAATTTTGCCTCATGGCTGATTATAAGCAATTTGTGGCGATATGAGCTATCCTATGATTAGTGATTACAGCATCATCAGTTTGTATAAAATAAAAAACCGGTCCAATGTGAATGGGACTCGCACATCGAGAGCTTAGAATCTTATCTAAGTATATATAAGTTAATAACTATGTAACATTTGCTACAACACCTTGCTGCTTACCAAATTTCATGATTCTAGGTCAACGGTTTGGTGCCAGTTGAAACACAGTGCCAGATTTCCGTCTGGCTTTATACCGAACTGGTTTCCCTTTTCCATGCAGTTGTGAGACACTCCACTTTGGTATGGTATTATAATGTATCCTGTAATCCCCTTAGTGTCTGATTATTTTTTTTTCTGTATGCGCTGTGTGTCTTGTTTCTGCATGTAAATAAAAATTTTCATTCATTTATTCATTCAACGGCAAGTAACTTTTTTAAACGTGTAACCGCGCCGTACCCGCCGTTGGCTAGACGTTGAGCGTGTGTGCTATCCCGGCAGAGTGCACTAAAACCCCCCCGGTGTTCTCCTTGCCTTTATAGGCGCGCAAGGTAAGATCCACACAGCGACTCCACTACCCACATGCCCGAGGGGATTTCCCGAGAACACCAGGGACTCCGTCTGGGCAACCCCCAGACGGAGGGCCTTACGGCGGCATGCACGGGGCCAACCGTGCACGCAGGCCTCCACGGCAGGGTCCCTAGACGGGCATCGCTTGTTCGAATAACCGCCTTCGCCCGCCTATACGTCTACGGCGGAGGGGGACTTGAAGATCTTCTTCCCCTTCCCTCTCCGCAGCCTCCTTCTGCGAGATTACTTCCTCGCAGACAACGGGAAGTACCATATAGGTTTTAATTCCCTTATCATCATCACAGCCCATATACGTCCCCACCGAGGGGCTCGAGCCTACCCTATATTAGGGTGATTAGGCCTTAGTCAACCACGCTGGCCCAGTGCGGATTGGTCGACTTCACATACACCATTGAATTTCTTCGCAGATGTATGCAGGTTGCCTCACGATGTTTTCCTTCACCGTAGGAGCATCAGACAAATGTACATATGAAATTCGAAACGAAAAACACATTGGTACATGGCGGGTCTCGAACCCCGATCCCCCGATTGGAAGGCAAGTGCCGAGTCCACTGCGCCACCGACGCTTATGAAATCGCAAAATATGCGAATATGTGCGAAATAAGCGATCATATCTTTTGATCGTGAAGATGTAAAAGTATGATTTTTTCATAGATCAAAGAAACTGTACACCTGAGTATGTGGTGTAAATTGCAGTGTGATATCTCTACGCGTTCTCGAGAAAACGGTTCTTGACAAACAGACGTACAACAAAATGATCTTATAAGGGTTCCGTTTTTTTTCCTTTTGAGATACGGAACAAAAAAAATAAAATAAAATAACTTACACAACCATTGATTGACTACCAAACGTAGATAACGATGAACGATCGAAAAGTGGGCCGGTGAAGAACTGCTCAATCGCGACTCGTGCAGTTCCTTTCCATAGTGAGTGATTAGCTGTCGGCACGTTAACATGCCGAAGTGTGGATTCAAAAGTTGTGGTAACAATAGCCAGAAACGGCAGAAAAAAGATGGGATTTCATATTTTGCGTGAGTATACTCATTACACAATACACATATACATAAAAACCAATCAAAAACAATTATTTTAATCATAAACATGTCGCTTCGCATCAGAGTCAGTACATCACAATCGTCTCGCTTGCACGGGCGTCGTATCACGATGTGTTATCTCATTCATGCGTTGGAGCGACAACGCGATAAGCAGTTTCAAGCATTATGTTTGAGAGTATAAAGTTAATATTTTTATTTAGCAATTACTAAAACGTCGTTTGATCTGTGGCTAGGTATGAAATGATGTAACTTCCCACGGTTGTACTTAAAATAGTTGCCGTGATATTGCAGAATAAGGTTGAATTCGATAAATAAGGTACTTTCTTTGTGGTAATTTTCATTCGGGCGTGCATATTCAAGTATATTTCAAGCGCGTTTTTGTATGAAGCGCTCTACGTTTGGTAGTAAATCAATATACACAACACATCCTCAATCTATCTAAACGTATAAAATGTAATTACAAACACCGCATGAACAAATTCACAAACACTTCTAAATAGGTATATCCTTACCTACTTCCTCCTCTATAATTATCGTTGTATATAAATTTGTCTTTACTACGGTAGATTTTGATCCTATTCAACTTGAATGATATTCGAAAGGTAATTAAATTAACAACAAAGGACTATGATTGTGATAAGAGCCGTATTCACCAGGTGATAAATTCTGGGTGCTACAGATATCACAATGACATTATTATAAATAGACAACGCCCCGACATTATTTACATAACTGACTGGAAGACCGTTTAAAGATGAACCGTCTGCAGAATCGCTGCCAATAAATATTAAGGATCTTATCAAACGGCGGTTAAAAGGCGCGGCGCTTTCAGATATTAATGGCCAGCTTTCAGCTGTGGTTCAAATAGAAAATTTAATAGACAATACCCATTTACGAAGCCATCTTGGTGGTTACAGCGCCGGTATCTCCAGGCCGTCTGGCGAAACATTCAATCGTAAATAAATTTATGTGGCGCACAATCACATACTCTTTATTGGATATTCTACTTTCAATGCGGGGAAATCTATACCACTGAAAAGCTTGCCGTTTGTACTATAAAGATAAAGACTAAATAGAGAAAGGGGCATAATTACTAGTCAATCATTATAGCTTCTTAACACAAGCAACAGTGGACTAATGAAACTAAAAATTAAAAGACTATGTTTTGTAACGTTTGACAACAAGGTATTTATTGTTAGAAATAAATATTAAGTGACGTTTAACACTTTGAGGTATTTAATTCCAAGCGATCAAATTTAATAACCAAGTTTTTATAAGCTTGGTATTTTGCCTGTCCTGTTGCCTTTGTGTCAGTAGTACCATTAACCTGTACCATTGATGGTACAGGTGATACAACTTTGTATCCTAAGTACCATCAATGGTACTAATAACACTAGTTTAGGATCAGTAGTGTTCTTTCTTTGGTTGCAATAAGCATTGATATTAGCAGTTTGTATGTAGTCATAATTTTTTTGTTTGTTTTATATGCCTGTAGTTTTCTTTTACTGTTTTATAACCATGTACATAGGTAAACAAAAAAAAATAGCATGCAGTCTTACTCCGTGACACATCGTGATAAATAATGCAAATACGAGCCTCAACAGGACTTGCAGTTTTGTAACACGTCGATAGATTAACATTCGTAGAGAAATTAAATAAATCAAAGGAATAACATTTAGTTTGCAGGATCATTCACTCTAAATGAGGTATGATGTTGGTCGATTGATAAAGGAATGAAAATAATAAATACGAAATCGGTTTCAATTGAGCAGGGCTGGTAATTTATGCAATATCCTATTATTTATTATAATTTATAAAATCGTATAACGATACATTTTACATCTCTACACAGAGCTTTTCTCATTTATTCAGGCATCTTTGAAGAAGTCGTTACCAATGAACATTTTAGTACCTAAACGTTCCATTAAATGTTACTTGCTCGCCTCCAAACAATATCTATATCGGTTCAAATGTCGAAAATGACATTTTGATGTAGACAAATGCTTCGCATAAGTTTAAAAGTCGTTATGCTGCGCGGGATGCAGACAGCGAACCGCAAAGTGTGGGGATTGAGAAATGTACATTAGATCACTCGTAGCTAGTCATACCTACTTTCTAGTCCATTTTTCATCCACATTTCTCAGTATTTCCCTGATAACCAAACTTATTTATAAATTATTTATTACAACCAATTGCTTAGTTACAACCAAAAGCATACAAAAGTTGCATGGAATGCTGGTCATACAGAATGTGGTCTTTAAAACAGGGGCTCTATAATGGAGGCTATTGGCTGGCAACAAAATCAAATTAATTTTTGTCGTAATACTAAACTGATTCTTATGAAAACGAATCGAAAATCAAATAAAATGAAGCGCAGACACCACTCGATCGACGACCAGTGCTCGATGCCAGACGAATGATTCCATAATAATGGTTTCATAATAGTTAATTTTATACATGTGCGTACACATTAGCAGGTATAGCTCGGAGTCAGATCCTGCTAAAGTGAACGTACATACATGCGTGTGATCAACACTGGTTTTTGACACAGTTGTTCCTGCTAGATAGAACAAACAAAAACATTCGTCACTGTTAAATCATAATTAATAGAATATCTCAAAGCATCTATCTATAATGTCAATTTGCGGTTTTTGAGACGCTCGAGTCGAGGTTATTACGAATAAACTTAAGGTTATTACGATTAGCAGAATAAACGACCCAAAAAATGTGTTTACTTAATACTTCAACCAAACTCTAGCGTTATCATGGACGGTTATATTTTTTTCTGGTTACTAAAATTAAAGAAACAACAAGAAACAGGCAAAGTCTCAAACAAACTTTTTACGTCTAGACGAAATGCTTTGAATACATATACTCTTTATTGCTAATTTTGGTGACCTGTATTACAGGTATTTATCATACCTATCACAGGCATCAGACTCTCACATTAAGGTATTATAGACTCTAGATGTAAGAATAGCTAGTGATATTTACATTGTACCCTTTTGTGATGAGTAATAAAACATTATTATTATTATTATTATTATTATTATTGCAAAAAAACACACATGGGGAAACACAAGTAATAAACAGAAGATGCAATGGTGGACTTATCTCTAAAGAGATCTCTACCAGCCAACCTGTAATTGTGTGGGAGATTCCATTTTACATATAGTAAAACTGTAAAAGTCAATGTCGAAAATCGCCCCATGACCAACAAAGATTTGATTTACGTCATAATTATATGCATATTTTATTATATGTATTCGACGGACAATTCAAAAATATCTAAAAGTACGTTCAGAAACAAAACCAAATGAAGTAAAATATACGAATGGTTATTGTTACCTTTGCTCGACTGAATAGAATTCAGTCGATTTTATGTAGGTGTGGACATTTATTTATTTGTATAAATTATCATCATCACAGCTCATATACGTCCCCACCGAGGGGTTCGAGCCTACCATATGTTAGGGTGATTAGGCCTTAGTCAACCACGCTGGCCCAGTGCGGATTATGTTTTGCATAATTTCTTTCACAATTTTCAACGTAAATTAAATTAAAACACACGTCAATTGACTACTCACGCGCTGTCGCTAGTTAGTTCGTTGTGTTTTTGACTTGCTTTATAATTTTCGAGATTTCGAGATTTCTTATTCTTTACTACGTCGCTATAATAACGTTCTTTGATTGATTGCAATAATTATTACTTTAATAATTGTATAGGTATGGACTATGTGTATTGCTCTAACGAAATAAAGTGTAACTTCAACTAACCTCAAAATCTGATTCATCATTTTGATGTATAATTCGATTTCGAAGCTTGTCCGTAGTAATTGATGTGGACGTACAGTGTTTACTAATGTCTAATTATTCGAAAACAAATTTTCACTGCTGTTGGTATTGGGGCAAACAATGTATGGACACAGAGCAATGTCCTTTGGAATCTATTGATTGGTTGTATGGTAGTTGCATTACTTCAATGTAATAAGAGTATTTCAAATACGCCAATGGAACTCCCCGTATCAACGTGGGTTGAAATTGAGACGTTGGTATAGTATATTCGTTTGAAGTTCAATCAACTTAGCACGCCGGCGGTGACCGCTTGAAATTGGTTTTGCCAAAGTTGCGGACTGGGTGCCTAAAGCTTCCAATGCTAGCTTGTCGCACCGTGAAACTAGGTATAAGGTGAGAGATATGTGATTCCTTTACTGATTTTTCTTGCGTGTAAGCTAATCAGATAATCTTTTATTCATTTTTGTTCACTGTTTCACTTCATTTTTGCAAAATTACGACATACTAGCGATATGGTTTCCTTGCTAAAGAGAATTCTTGCAGCTAATCTTTGTCTCTATTAAGTTTCATATCGACTGTTATCGAATTAGTAAAGTTAGTGTCTTTCAACCGCGTGAAAATAAGGTTATTTTAAAAGAACTTCCAAAAATATTATAGGCCACTTTTTGCCCGAAAGTATTGAGGATACCTATATGAAATTAGAGCGTCGGTGGCGCTGTGGCCTCGGCACTGGACTATGCTCCTAGTAGAATCGGGAGGCCAGCGATCGATCTTGCCATGTACCAATGTGTTTTTCGTTTTACGAATTTCATATGTATCTGACGCTCCTACGGTGAGGGAAGATATCGTGAGGAAACCTGCATACACCTGCGAAGTAATTCAAAGGTGTATGTGAAGTCAACCAATAAGCACTGGGGCAGCGTGGTTTGACTAAGGCCTAATCTCCCTAACTAGTTAGGGTAGGCTCGTGCCCCTCGATGGGGACGTATATGAGCTGCGATGATGATATGAAATTGTTTTAAGCTTGTGGTGCTACGTGTATCGGTATTCCAAAGTCTTTTAAACACGATTTTATGTAAACCATTACACGATGTAAGTATTATTTTATTACGACTGCATTTAGTGTTTTGTAATAAACAAATAAATTATAAATACTTATCTTAACTATGTATGTAAAACGTTAATAATAAAAGCCTAGCTTAGGAAATACATTTTAAAAAGCCGAATGAAAATAATAATGGCAGTTGTAAGTAATTAGAACAATTTGTTTATTTACACAGCAATGGAAATTGGTGCGCATTTCTCTCCGACAACGTGCCGGCGTTTAAATCGATGCCGCTATCGTGAAGGGCAATTAATTCGTCTCTTTACGACTGTTCGGGCGGGCGGGCCTTGCGCTGTGCCGCTGTAACCTCACCGGCTTACGTAGGATACGGCCAAGCACACATCAAATTTGACGTTTTGAACAACCTTTTATAGCGTTACAGGTAAAATTTTTCAGCTTGAAATTTCGACGAAATTCATGGAAATTTATGCAATTTTTCCATGGCTTTACTGAAATCATAGAAAAATATTTTAACGATTATCGTCCAGTTTATCAGACGTGCGTATTGCTATTGTAAGCCCTAACTCCATTTTTTTATGTACACAATTTTAAAAAGCCAACATAAGCAAATGCTACGGTTGAGGATGCGTTTCAAACAGTTACTGTACAAAGAGAAATCAAACAATACACATGAGTAATACGTGCAATAATGATGTATCGACGATGATGCTGGCGCTGTCTTCACCTTCTACAGCACTCCCACATTTCCAACTGAAGTCCGAATTTTATCATCGCACGACTCATTTACACAATATCAGTTTACAGATTCGATACGCGTCCTCATACTGGTCTGCTGTGTTACACCGTTTCTGGTGGCCTATCCTTATACCAAACAAGTCTAACGCAGTGTATGTTGCGTCCAGTAATGGTTCATAACAACTAGGTATTGGCCAAAAACTATACCTTGAAGCGAGTAATGTGTGAGAGATGTGTGTGAGGTATGAGTGCGAGGGACAGATGGTTCCACCGTCTTCGCACTTACTGCTCACCTCATGCTCTCATATAGATCTATAGGCATCAAGGCATCCTTATACCGCTCATTTATATTCACACCAATAGACAGCTCCGCTATGCATCTTCTTTCTCACCGCTTTGCTACCAAGTACATTACGAATGCAAGCGAACCCGCTAGGCTGATTGATATAGTACTGCCTCACGGAAACGGATTTAACTACTGCCTCACGGAAACTCGGTGTCCTGAACAAGGTGCGCAGGTATTTTGCGCCGGACCAACTATGCTTGTTGTATAAAACTCAGGTTAGGTCTTGCGTGGAATATTGCTCGCACCTTTGGGACGGCTCCGCTCAGTACCTCCTCGATGCTCTGGACAGATTGCAGCGTCGCGCTATTCGCATAATTGGCGATGTAGAGGCAACTAACACCCTCGAGCCTCTACAACTTCGTCGTGACATCGCCTCTCTTAGCGCCTTTTACCGAATGTTCCATGGGGAATGCTCTGAGGAGCTCTTTAACCTTATCCCTCCCGCTCCATTCCTTAACAGAAACACGCGTAAGGGCCTTCGGAGTCATCCGTACACTGTGTCCTCCTTTTCACACCGTACCAAGAAATTCCAAGATTCCTTCTTCTGTCGTTCATCCCACACTTGGAATTCTCTACCTGCGCACGTGTTTCCCCCATCCTACAACATGGGTTCCTTCAAAAGAGGCGTGAAAAAGCATCTTTTGGGCCGGCAAGGGGCGGGCAGGTAGGAGAGTGGATGTCGTCCCTACTCTATCTGTCAACTCATTTGGGCCTCTTTCACCGCTTAACATCAGGCGGGAGGAGGTCATTTGCCGGGCCATCCATAAAAAAAAAAAAGTTCGCCGGCACAGTACCACCATCGTAATATTATTCCTTCATACATTCTCTATGAGCGTAACCACACCTGTTAATGTCCGTGACGACACTGTGCTCTGAGTGACGTTCACAGATTCGTGTGAATCAGCCTTTATGCGTTACGAGCTACGTACAGTGTATGTTGGCGTTTAATGGCTTATAAAGTCTGTGTTTTAGTCAAAGACTATCTAAGTTATCCCACAATCTTAACATAAGGGGTCCGAAATGATTACAGCCACCAAGTGTACGTATATAGGAAATCGCTTTATTATCTTTACCATCGTTTTTATAAAGTTTTACGACTGTTAGGTTCTTGACCGAATGTGGTTAACAGCCGCAATATTTTTTCTCTTAATTAAGTAGGGGGTGCCCAAAAATGAGGGTTAAGTTTGAACCCTTTGACACTATACCTTTATAATGTTGCACACAAATAGTTCACTTCAATCAATTTCAATTTTACTTTATCCAAAAAACGCAAATGTATGTTATTGTGTATTATAGTATGATTTATTAGTAACGTATTCCTTTAAGTTTATCACTTATCTATTGAGTATTGTTGTGTAATTTAAACACAAATGAAACTTGGTATCGATGTCCCCAACTACACTGTAGAAGTGGTAAATCTCTGTTTTTTTTTTCAATAATTTACCATCTACTGTAGAGGAGGAAGATTAAATATTCATTAGCTTTTGTAAAAAGAAAGTAATGAAGTAAAAGAAAAATATAATAGTAGGAAGTTCTACAAAGAAAAATATTTATGAAATATCTTTATGTACTTCTTTATTATTGTTTTTTTTCGTCGTCGGGTGTCAGTTACGAACAGACGGGTCAGTGGTGTATTTTAATTTATTTCATAAATTGTTTTATTTGTGCGGGAGCCCCGGGCTTCGCCTTCCTGACGTCGCGATTCCTCATCTGGCCGCCTTCGAGGTCTTCAGCATTAAAAAAGCCGAAATTGAAATAGTGACGGCATTTCGATCTTCGTCCCGCTGAATTGAGTGTTCGGTCGGCGTCCTTGCCGCTGCGCTACGAGCGCTCGACGCGTGAGCGCGAAATAAGTACCTACCTAATTGGTTGCCGGTACACGCCCGTTACCACTGTACTATTGCGTGAAGCGATAATATCGCTCATCTGTCGCGACCTACCGTGGTAAGAGTCATCATGCCAGCTACACCGAGGAGCCAAATTTGTGCGGGTTGTCAACAGGACATTAAGGGCGGGCGCATAACTTGCACTGTTACGACCTGCAAAAAAGTTTACGACCTCACATGCACCCAAACAAACGACCTTAACCGAAAAGAAATTGCTCACTGGATTTGCCCGGAATGCCGAGCTACAAGAAGGAAAACTGTTGATGTTGATACGCCAATTCGCGCTGTCTCACCGGTTTCCTCGGAAAACGTCACGCTTCGAAAAAAATCTACCCCTACTACACAAAATCTACAGACATCATCTGATGAACCCGCAGGTTTGCAAGATCTTGCGCGTGAAATAAAGGCTATGCGTGCTGACCTCGAAATCATGAAGACTGATATTTTTTCGCGTCTTGAGGAGGTGAAGGTCGCTTTACATGAAACGGTACATCGATTAGATAGTCTTGAAGCCAAACAAGAGGCACTGGAACGCAAAAATTCTGATCTCGAAATATTGGTGCAAACCCTGGAAAATCGCGATTCTACCATGGCACAGGATAACTTACGGAATGTAGTTGAGATCTTGGGCGTTCACGAGAATAAAGGTGAAAAGCCCCTAAGCCTGGTTTTAGCCACGGGTATTAAGATTGGCGTAAGTCTCGATGTGTCTGACATTGAGGATGCAGTACGAGTTGGTTCACGTCGAGTTTCCGCAGACTCTAACGACGAGTTGCCTCGTCCACTTGTGGTGCGGTTTGCAACCAAAGCCAAACGTGACATATTTCTTAGGGAAGCTCGGGTTAGAAGCAACCTAACAAACACGGATATATCCGAGGGTGGCCTACCTTTACAGAAAGTATACGTCAACGAAAGGCTGACCGCGGAGAATAGAAAGTTATTTCGTGCAGCGCGGGAACGAGCCAAAAATTGTGAATATAAGTACTGTTGGGTCAAAAACGGCTGCATTTACGTCCGCAAGGGGGAAGGACGTCCAGCGCTGCGTATTCACTCATCGAGGGATCTGCAGTCTGTCATTGTGGCACAGCACGGCGAAACAGCATTTGCTTAAAAAGGCCCTGCCTGTTTGTTCTGTGGCGGTTATTATCTATATTTATTTGTTTAACTGTTTAAGGTATGTCACACACTTTACTAATGGAACTAAGGTGCTTCGCTTTTTAAAAATCTCTAAAAACTGCGAGTTTTCTGATGTTTACAATCAAGTATATACTCCTTACATATTCCTCAAGTCGGTAGTTTGTAATCCACGCTCTTCGGTGACGATAAATAATTTTAGTAATATGGCAACTTTAAATACTAATTACTTAACGTACATTATTGGTGTTAAAATATGGCCAACTTAGATTTACTTAATGAAATCGATAATAACTTTACTGTAACGTGCCATACTGTTGATACCGCTGAGGAGTGTGATGTTTTAATTTCCGGTTTTAATTTCAAAATTCTTAATTTAAACATTAGAAGTATACAGCAAAACTTTACAGCTTTTCTAGTCGTCCTACGCAGATTGGCTATTAAATTCGATGCCATTGTTATGACGGAATGCTGGATCTCAGACATATCTACTATTCCACAGATTCCTAGTTATACTTCGTTTAACTCCACTAAATTTATTAACAGGGCAGGTGGTGTAGTAGTGTATGTAAACGATCAGTGGTCCCCTTCTTTCTCGGAGCCACTTCTGGAAGACGCTAATTGTGTACTTGCCGAGATCTCGGGTGTTTTTTGTCTACTAGGTATCTATAGGTCCCCATCCTTCGCTAATGTTTCGCCTTTCTTAGACTCGCTTGAATTTGTCGTAACAAAAGTGAAACAGGCTTCTCGTTTGGTCATAGCTGGTGACCTTAATATCGACATTCTGGAGCTTGGTCAAAGCAAAGATCAAAATCAAGAGTACTTATGTCTCATGGCTCAGCTAGGATATAGTGCAGCTGTTACCAAACCCACTCGGCTTGACTCATGCCTAGACCACATATTTCTACCAGCTGCTGCCATAGCTTCATCTGCGGTGTGTCGCACAGAGCTCACCGATCATCACCTAGTGATGGCTGGATTTACTATCGGTACTCGAAGTGTTCCTTCAGTTAAAAAAAGATCCCGCACCGTGATTGATTACGAGGGGCTAGCCAGGGACCTCAAGGATGTTGATTGGTTCGATGTCTTGCAGTGTAATTGCCCTTCTAAAGCAGCAGACATATTTGACACCGTTATTAAGAATGCTATTTCTAACAATTCAAAATTAGTAAAAATTAGTCACTCTCAATTCACAATTCCAGGATGACCCCTGGGCTGATCAGGTGTTCGAAACATAAGGACAGGTTGCACGCTGATGCCCGTAAAAACCCGAATAACTTAATTATTAAGCGTATTTTTACAAGGTATAGAAATTACTACCACAATATTGTTAGGAAACGAAAAAATGATTATGACTCTAAATTGTTGAATGAAAACGTCAAAAATCATAGAAAACTTTGGGAATCCATAGGTAACATCACCCACACCCAGCGTATAAAATCAAACTCATGTGAACTCCTTCGACTCCGGGACACACCTTCTGCTTCCTTAAATCACTGCAATGACTATTTTTCATCGGTTGGGAAAACCCTGGCGACAAAGATTTTGCATAACATTAACGAGACCGAGGAGTCACTAGTTGCACAACACAAACAAGCAGATGGTCCACTAGATTCATTCTTTCTAGCCCCAACCGACGCTGAGGAGGTTGCAACCCGGATTCGACAACTGAAAACGAACAGCTCTCCAGGTCTCGACGAGATTACCAACCGAATTTTAAGATACATATGTGGTTCGATAGTGTCTCCCCTTGTACATGTTTTTAACTTGAGTTTCTCAACAGGCAGATTTCCAGATAACTGGAAATCCGCCACAGTCATTCCAATCCACAAAGCTGGCCCTAAAAACGACGCAAAAAATTACAGACCTATCTCATTATTGGGTTCAGTATCAAAAGTATTAGAGGGGCTTGTTAACACCCGCTTAGTGGCGTTTTTTGATAAACATAATCTTCTATCAGAATCGCAATTTGGCTTCAGAAGAAATAAGTCCACGGAAGATGCTGTATCTTTGTTAGTGGACTCTGTTGTTTCACATCTTGATGATGGGCGGGCTTGCGTTGGTGTCTTCTTGGACTTGGCAAAAGCCTTTGACACTGTTTAAGTCCCGATTCTGTTGAGAAGGCTGGAGTCACTTGGAGTGAGGGGTATAGCACTGCATTGGTTTTCTAGCTACCTTAACGGTAGAACCCAATGTATTAAAGTTGGCACAGACATAAGCAGTCATAAGAATATATCCTACGGTGTCCCTCAGGGGAGTATACTCGGGCCTTCCTTATTCTTAGCATACATCAATGGAATTGCATCTTTGCCATTACCTAAGTCAGCATCCGTTATTTGTTATGCCGATGACACCGCATTGCTTTTTCCAGGAGCCACTTGGCACGAGTGTCGTCAAAATGTGAAAGAGGGTTTAGCAAAAATTTCAGACTGGTTAAATACTAGTCTACTAACTCTAAACGTATCAAAAACTAAACTACTCTGCTTTCATAAAACGAGTGCATCAGCCCCAATTGAGTTTCAGCCTATTAAGCTTCACTCTTGTGCAATGCGTGGGTCATTCTTTCCGACTTCTGTATTTTGCCAATGTGAGGAAGTCAGTAGATCACCAACTACCCGCTATCTGGGGGTCATCCTGGACGAAAGACTTTCCTTTGCGGTACACCTTGAAGTTACTAGTGCCAGAGTACGCAAGTTGATCCACTCTATGAAGTTACTTAGAGATGTCGCTGATAAGTCGCTCTTAAAAACCATCTACTTGGCTTTATGTGAATCAGTGATCACATACTGTATCGTGGTGTGGGGTAAATCGGCGTCCTGTCACATGATCAAGCTTGAGAGAGCACAAAGAGCTGTTCTCAAGGTGATGTTTCGAAGGCCTTCTTATTTTTCCACTGACTCATTGTACAAGGAGGCGGAGGTTCTCAACGTTCGTAAACTATATATCCTAAAAGTGGCAATGTATATGCATAAAAGTGTCATCAGCTCCCCGGAATATCAGGAGATACTCGACAAACGAGTCTTCAGGGTACGATCAGTTTTCGTTAAAACCACCTTTGCCCAACGTTTTAAAAAATTTACTTATTCCTTCATCTACAACCGTATTGTGAATTTATGTGACATAAAGAGATCTTCACTGGGAACTGCGAGGCTCAGAATTCGCTCACTTCTATTGACGTGGGGTTTCAAATTCACGGAATCCTTCTTGGAAGTTTTAAAGTAGTTTCGCGAATGTAACGCACCTTATATATTTCACATTTATACAAATGGCACCCGGTTAACTTCTGCATACGTATACTTGACCGCCACAGGACAGGCAGTGCCTAGTGTGGGGTCATAAGAAATCGTAGCCTCATATAAAATTGTGCTTACATTATTTAAAAATTTTAATTGTATCTTTTCTGTTTTAGTTATGTTTGTGAGCATTTAACTAATAAAAATATTTGTATTTGTATTATTTGTATTTATCTTAACGCATCTAGGGACATTGTCTCAAAACTTGATTTTGAAAGGAAAATATCACTGCCATTGCCACTAAACTTTAGAACTTAGGAAGTAATATGACGTGTTGAACGTAATGTTATAATAGAAACTATGAGCTATTAATTTTGTTAGATTACAATAGTAGTTCATTCAGCCTCTTAGGTCTCTCACTTCATACACATCCGTAGCTCGTAATTCGTAAACTTTTCTATATCAGTTCGATTTTTTAAATGATATTAATTATTGTTTTTATGAATGTCATGCATTAAAAGTATTGTTTGATTATTTACTTTGTATTTATTAATTTAATTACACTAATCAACAAAGTCTAAGACTTAACCACCAAGACGAACTTTTTGTAAAATCTCTTTAATAAAAAGTATTGGTAATTAACTCTTTAATAAATTTAAGAACAAAATAAAAGCGTGGTGAAATAATGTTTTAAATTTAAATTTCAAAGTCATTATTTCATAATTTTAGCTCATTTTATCATGAATTCGCGGCAAGACGTTATTCCTGTTTTAAGTGTCTTCATTTCTGGATACAATTTAAATTTTTGAATTAATATTTCATTCTAATTTATTCTTAATAGAATATGTGAAGAGTAGTCGTAAGCGTAACAAAAAAATAGATCAATTCTAGCTAAGAATTCCAAGGGCCCGGACCATTAGTCTGTGGATATAACATAAGTAAAAAAAGACCAATCCAAAGAAAGGCCAGAAAACAGAATACAAGGCTAAAAAATAAATTGGTTTTATTTGCCATAGTTAAGATCCACTTTATAAATTTATAAAAAGTTTTAGATATAAGCTATCACAAATTAATTCAAAACGATAGCTTTTCATAAATCTGATTATAAGGAGTCACTGCCGACACATTAAGTAGGTAATGTTGCAGAACTAAGCACAACTTAGTAAATAAATGGACCAGTCGCCGTATATTAAAAATTAGTTTATACAAAAAAATATAACACCTTATTATGTCTACAATCTCAAAGATCCATTTAGTTAATGCTTACAAAAGGGCCCGGTCTTGTTATAATCGGTGTTCTAGCAGAATTGTCAGAGAAGTAAAAATTTTTTTTAGTTATGAAAAATGCAATTTAGGAAATACATTTTACGTCAATTTAGAGTGTGGGACTTAAAGTTTCCATGACACATTTCACTTTTTACTTAAATGGTATTTTTAATGTTTTTAAGGCATTAAACATACCCATATTTACATTCCACGCGTTTAAGGACATGATCATGCACTCGTCACGTAAAAAATATGATCAAAACATGAAATATATTCAGTAAACATTTATTCTCAAATCTTCAACAATGATATTATTTGGTTACTTTTTTTCGAAATGTCTTAGTTTCCTTATTTAAGGTGGTTTAAATAGTTAAAATTTTATGAATTTCACCACTTTTAAAATATCACTTTTTCTATAAGAAATCACCCTTTAGCGTAATCAAACTTTAACCACTTAAAAACGAGCTATAATTAAAGCAAATAATAAAAAACTGTATTTATAAAATCATTATAGGTAAATTTTATAACATGTCCTTAAACGCGTGGAATGTAAATATGGGAATATTTAAAGCCTTAAAAGGACATTATAAATAGCATTTAAGTAAATAGTAAAATGTGTTATGGAAACTTCAAGTCCTACACTCTAAATTAACGTAAAAAGTATTTCCTTCATTGCATTTTTAATAACAAAAAAAAATATATTACTTCTCTGAAAATTCTGCTAGAACACCGATTATTACAAGACCGGGCCCTTAACGAGGCTTATCGAACGCTCAGATGCTCTACATTAGACCTTGCTCTAAGGCCAATCAAGTGAAGCCCTTTTTCACGTTCAGCGCATCCCATCCACGCAATACTTGTGATTAAAGCGGCTCTCCAGGGAAGTGCTCTTCGCTGGCCAAACAACGACAGGCCCTCGAGTTCGCTTAAATGAAGACTTTGCACGTTGTGCCTTGTTACATGATACAAATATTATAGTGTTTTCTATCATTTTACAGTAAACTACTAAGATAATAATAATAATAATAAATTTTATTTGAAACACAACAAATCAAACATTTACAAATATACGTTAATACCTGCATTAGTCAAGAGACTGTGTCGCAGATATTAGCGCCCACCCCAAACAAGACACTTGCGTTTCACAATTTATGAATATAACAATATTATTGCAATAAACATAGAAATAAACAACAGGTGTGTGTGTGTGTGTGTGTGTGTGTGTGTGTGTGTGGGTGTGTGTGTGTGTGTGTGTATGAGTGTGTATGTGTTTCTGGGAGAGTGTGTGTGTATTTGTGTGTTGTGTTGCGTTGGAGTGTGTAAGTGTTTCTGTGTAAGCAATGGTTTAAATATTATTTATTTCCAATATTTATATATTTTATTTAATAAATGCTTCAACCTGATCATAATCAAGGCTAAGAAGCCATTTACTTATAACATTTTTACATTTATATATAGGTAAGGAATATATATTTAGTGCTTTGTTAATTCTATTATATAACAAAGGTGCAATAAAATCATAATGTTGCCTCACTAGCGCTATTCTATATCCAGTAATCTGACAAGCATTATACCGAATCCGCTTATTTTGATGTAAAGTAGGGTCATACGGAAGGGACATATGTTTTCGAAGTATAATCTTTAATATGAATAATTTTCGAACGGAAAAAAATTGCCAAAACTCATATATAAGTTTGGTGGGATATCTAATAGGCCTGAAAGCCATTACTTTCAAGATCGCCCTCTGCGCTCTTTCTAGTTGTAATAGCTTAGTCTTTCCAGCGGCACCCCAAACAGTGATGCAATATGTTAATATAGATTGAGCCAGAGCAAAGTAAACGGTCCTAAGAGTAGATGAATCGGCACCAGATCTTAACCTGCTAAAAATAAAAATAAGTTTTCTGATACGTGCAGTGATAATCCCAATATGCTCACTCCAAGACAGTACGCTATCAACCATAACACCCAAGTATTTGATGCTATGCGCACGTGTTAAAGATGTACAGGAGCATGCGCTGTTTCGTGCTATATTACATGTGTGAGCGGTAATGGTGAAAGAAGAATCTGGTTGCAACGAGACTCTTGGAGCGAAAGTAATAAAGTGTATTTTATTTAGATTTAGAGTAAGCAGATTATGAGATAACCACGTCATAATTGATTTCAAGGCAGATTCAGCACAAAAATGAGCATCTCTCCAACTCTGACCACAGGCAACAATCGCAGTGTCATCGGCATATGTTATTATTTTACAGTTTGTCAGTTTTAGACGACATAGGTCATTGATATATATGAGGAACAGTAAGAGATAGTTACATACTATATTAACATACTTATTACGATACACCTTTATGACGACGATTTCGTTACTATTTTAGGTAAATTGTGGACTCAATTCTACGCGCCCGCCGCGCCGTCTAAGCTAAAACTGAAGTTTCTAAATTTAAAATTACTTGAGATGGCCTATTTAGCACGCGCTATTCTAAGTTGACAGGCTATTTAAATTTGGGCTGAGTTTTAGCGTATTCTAAGTTGAATTGTACTTGTGTTATTATACCTACGAAAGAAAATAAAAAAATCTCATTTTTAATACTAAATTTAGTGTTCTAAATTTCAAACAAATAAGTAAAAAAATAACTTACGTCTGTACTTAACGTTGTTGCAAAAAAAATAAAGTTTAGGTTTGTCCGAAGGCAATCATTGATTCCCTTGGGCGGCTAAAGCTATGTTCAAATAACCTTCTAAAATAAGAAACGTCAGATTCAAATTACCAATGTCAGTTGAATTTGACAAATCCGGTACATTAGGAAAATGGTTTAACGTAAAATAAGAGAATTGAGGTCACTTTAGAATTGAGTCCAATATTTATAGAACTAGAACATCAAATTTTAATTCAATTTGGCCCAGTAGTTTTTATTTCAAGTATTAAATTTATTAAGAAGATTGAAATAAAAATTGTTTTACAAGAAATAAACCGACTTCAAAAACACTAAAAAGTCATATAAATAACATAAAAATACAACAACATCACAGTTTTATATTGATGTCGGTGCCAAACAATAATGACCTGGAAAGTTTTAAAAAATAAAAACACAATTAATGTAGTTAGTTAAAATCTGACACCAACTTCAATATAAAACTGTGATGTTGCTTGTATTCTTATATTATTTATGACTTTCTAGTGTTTGAAGTCGGTTTTATTTTTTGTAAAACAATTTTTTATTAATCCAAATTAAGCGCGCACCGACGGCGAAAGTGATAAATAATTAAATAGGACGTGAAATGAGTACCTAGGCGGTGGTTGGCAGTACAAGGATGTGGGTTTGGCTAAAAACTTTTATTCTTAACAAGATCTTCTGCTCTCGATAAATACTTAATTAGATTAAAACGAACCTCACAAAAAAAACTGTTATCAAAGAATTGTGGTGACGTATAAAGTGTGTTAGCCAATCATTAATTATATTAATGAAACTAAACGCGATACGGTTAAAGCAATACGTACTAATCAGTCATTTCGCGTGTATTGCCGCTAATCCTGCTTGCTCATTAACCCCAACCCACACGCTAAACGGCTAAACAAGCCGTTCATCAAAGCCACGTTTGGTTTGCTAAACCATTAAACAGGATTTCTTGTTCAACTACACCAGACACTATCACCCGCGATGGATCACCTAACAATGCAACATAACCGAATAATCTATACTTAATATTATAAAAAGGAAAGATTTGATTGTTTGTTTGTATCGAAAAGGCTTCGAAACTACTAGACCGATTTTGATGAAAGTTGGTATAGGGATAGTTCGAGATCAGGGGAAGGACATAGGGTAATATTCCTACGGGAAAAAAATTCCCACGGGAAAACAAAAATAACGCGGGCGAAGTCGCGATCGGAATGCTAGTAATAAATAAAGAAACAAATGAAAATATTTTTCAAAAGCAAAACGCACTTCAAAAAAAGCATATGAGAATGTAAGAAAAAGAAAACAGTTAAAAATTTGACACCGTTTTCAATAAGTAAAAAAAAATATTTCCAATTATTTCAAATTTTTGCCTGTTTTCTTTTTCTTATATTCCAAATTTAGTTTAAGATTCTAATGATTGTCTCTGTTATTTTTCGGTGCTTATTTGAAGTCGTTTTGTTTTTTGTAAAATATTTTTGGAGTTTCATTTGTTTATATTTGTTTACTACTATTTGGTTGTGTTGTATTGTTAGGTGATCAATTTAAATTTAAGTAAAGTAAATACGCAACTAAAGTACGAAAAGAAACAAGACCACAAATAATTTTTTTACCAACCTATTAATTTTCAATTATTTTCTCAATTACAGTAAAACAAGTTTACTAGAGTAATTAATTCTGCAAGATTGAATCGCCAGAAAGGCAAATACCACAAACGAACAACACTTCTATTTGTGCTAAACGCAAGAGAATTGTTCACTTCAATTTTAAATGAAAACACTTGTCTGTAATTAATTTACCTTATCATTCGAGGTTTTTTTTTTTTTTAAATTGTAGCTGTATCAAATCAAGGTTAACAAATTTAAGAATTGAGTGGCGCCTTATATTTTGGTGGCGCATTATTTGCCACCAAAACCTCAAAAACTGAGCCACCAATACTGAAAAAATATACTCAAATTTACTCTGTTAAATGTTAATATAAAAGTATAAGTTAAACAACAAAACAAAATTATATTTGACAGTACATAAACCTAAAGAGAAACTAACGCCCAGTTTCTGAAAGGCTGTTCTGCGATAAAATTAACTTAATGCTAACTGTGAATTGAGTTGCTGAAAGCTAAATCAACTTAACACTGTGTTAGTTGACACAGCTGTTAAATTTATTTCAAAATTACTAAGGAAAGACCCATTTTTGGTTTCCAATATACATATGAACGAAACAAAATATATTATTTCAGTAATGTGACCGTGTCTAAAAATATTTCTCACGACAAATCAAATTATTAAAGATTAGTAAATTCAACTCGAGCTCCGCGCCAAAATGAAAAACATTTGTGCCAATCTAACAAAAAAAAAACAAAAAAAAATAATTTAGAACCATAAACAAATCATTTATTCCCGATACTTTTTGACAGAATGTATATAAACACAGATAGGTACATAAATATATCATATTTATTTATTACAATATTTATTCGGACGATGAATGATGGTGATGACGAACAACTATGATTAAAAAACAAAATACTCGTTTGCCATTTTCAAGAAATGCTCTCGAAGCTTCTTTGATGGCAAACATCTTATATCGAGCGGTAGGGAATTACAAAACCTTATTGCTTGTATAGTAAAGGAATCGGACATAAAGCCAGTGCGAAATAAAGGTATACATGCGTACCACCTTGCATGGTTGGAAATAATCCCTCTTTAGGGGAATGCTACGCCCAACAGTCTTATAGTACCTACGTCTTATATTCCAACAACATTGTTTGCAAATGCTAAGCTCTTAGTAGCACGGTAACTTATTTATTTAAATATTTTCCGAAATTCACCAATTCTTGCCAATATCTATTAATACTTTTGTAGACATATTTTACGATCAAAACTCAAAAGTTTTAATGAACCTTTGCCAGAAGAAAATCTCTGTTACGAGAAGCCTCACAAAATTACAAGTAGGTTTATCAATTGATCCCGTACTTTGAAAATGAACGAGCTATCTAACAACATTTCATTTCTTGCTCGTTATTTCCAAAAAGGTTTTATCGGTGGAACGCCAAAGATGTAAAGTTACAAAAAGAAGTACACGTCAGTCATAAATATTTTGCCGAAATTCAGTAACCTTTCTTCATAATATCTGTTTAATTGTGGATAATACAAATTATTACGATTGGACTTAATTATATATTATTGTATATTGACGTTAAACTGTTATAATTTCTCAAGTTTAAAAAATACCTGCTACGTACCGAGCAGTTTGTCCACAGACGAGAAATATTACCAAGAAAAAAATTCAATATCTCCCAATGCGTTTTCCTAATTTAATACACCAAGTGAAATAAATCTGTTATCCTGTGTTACGTTACAGAAGGAGAGAAATCTGTACCTATGTGATTTCTGTAGCCACTGTGGCGTACAATACAATGCTATGAGGTATAAAGAATTTTTAGCACGTAAATACACTAAACATTTCCATCACGAGTTATTCATCATAAAAGATTACACGGATAAGAGAAAAAACCCACATGGCTAGATTCCATCACTGTCAGACTTAAGATAAACACAATTTCAAGAACTGTACGGCGTGGAATAACCTGTATTCCATGATAAGATTGCTACAAATGGACTAGCCCTTCATAAGGATACAGCAATGTAACAAGTACGTCTATAGGACAGCACCGTCCTAAGGTTCTTACTTCTTGCCAAAGACCCCGTCTGGGGATTACCCAAAAGCCCAGGACAATCCTTAAGCGTTAAGACCGAACTCTCGCTGGTCGGGCTGTCCTGGAGTGGTTCTGGTAATTAGGCTCTCCCAGTCTCTAGATCACCTCGACTATGGACATTCGGACATCGTGGTTGGTTTAGTGGGTATACCCAATAAACAAACCACGATGTGCAATTTTTATTTATTGCATAAGTTGACAAACAAGCAAACTGCCCACCTGGTGGTAAGTGGTAACAGTCGCCTATAATACATGTGGTTCCTGTGAGTTTTGCAGCAAAACTGCAACCCCCACAAGAAACACTGTGCACGTTGCCAACTTGTGACATCAGATGTAAAGTCACGGTACCCAGTAATTTCACTGCCATATCTTACCCTTCAAACCGGAACGCAGCAATGCAAGCACTGCTGCTTTATGACAGAAATAGGTAACACGGAGGTACCCATGCAAACCCTGACCCTGGTACAGAGTCTATCTCCGTCTATATTGTCCATAGCCGTGGTGATCCGCGGGGTGCTTCCCACATCCGTCAAGTAGCCGTCGACAAACACGGCGCGCAAAAGCATTCCATTGCGTGAAAAACAAGAAGGCTCTTAGAAACAATGAGCATTCACTGAAACAAACGCGAAAACCAGCAAAGCCCTATTTATGAATGACTCGTTTAAAATCGCCTGCGACGCGTGCATTTTTGCTCGATACTCGCCTAGTGACGAGTGGTAAAGACCGTTCATTGTAGATGATCAATTAGAAAATAGAGAAAATTTTTGATTTCGAACGAAATGATTAGAAATCGAGCGCCCGATTGACTGCAACAAGCGATCTCCACCACTCGTAGCTAAACGAGTGTTGGCGTCAAGTGAATTCGCATGCGTCGGCGATTACAAACGAAAAATTCAAAAATTGAGCTCCAGCAACGAATGGGAATGACATAAATCATGTGGCCTCGTTATGTCAATCCTGTTCATTGGCGTTCTATTATTTTGAAAATTGTGATTTAATCTATAAACCAGTTGCACCAAGTATTTAACTATTTCTTAAAAAGAAATAGTTAAGAAAAAGAAACATACATTTGACATTTTTGGCGGTTCAGACGTAAATGATAAAGTTTAAGTGAAATTGTAAGATATTTTGGTTTAATCGGATTTTAGGTCTTGCGATTTACTGGAACCTGTACGGAGCACTACTTTGATACGTGCAGTAAACATCAAACATTACAAAAAGTGTGATAAATAAAAAGTAAATATGTCAAATATAGGTGGTTATTATAAATCCGTATAGACTTTGTGCACTCTACAATATCCTGGATCAGAATGCCCTTACTCAGATTATCCTTGTCTTAAAATATCCTTTCCACAAAATATACATCTGTTTTGTTGATTTGCTAGCTTCTGAATCCGCCTGGCTAGCTACTACAGTCTTACCCGAGGTTGTCGCCATAACAGCACTTCTTATAATATTCCGACAGGTAGAGGTAAGTAACAGGTAGGCCAGTTCCTCGGTTATTGAGTAGAACCTGGTGAAAATTACCTCGTCGTCACTTGCCAGGTGAAATGGAGGCTTCCCTGCGTGTTTGAAAAAAACTGTACCTGGCTTTGTGCGCTCTGCGGGAACGTGTCGAGAGGTCTAGCTCGCTGGCGGCGGTGCACGCGGTGCCGGCCTGCAACGAGCCCCGGGAACCGCCGAGCCGTCGAGAGCCCAGCCGGCAAGTCATCATTTCTGAAACAAGCACATTCGCAATTTAAAATCTCGCTCGACATTGCTAAACAATCTTTATCTAGGTACTTCTCACAAAGTGTTTGTTCTAACAATTACACGAGCATTTAAGTAAAGTTCTCGAATTTATGATTGTGTCAGCATACCTTTTTTAAGACAAAAACTGTCTGGTGTAAATCTTAAAAAATGTTCTATAATTTTTCAAATTTTATGCGTGACAGGAAACATTTTTTTTAAATTTATTAATTATAGTTTTGTGCGAAGACAGGTAAAGGGTCAATATCGACAAGATTTTTTTTAAAGTTTTGGTGGCGAATTTTATTTTAAGGTTTTTTAAGTTAACAAAGTAAAATGTTTGATTGCCATAATAAATTGTTACATACTTATATTATCTAATTTAGGCAAGAATAGCTACTGGGATATTATCATTTGAAATTTTGGCTGCCACCTGTAACTGAAATTGAGCCACCAAATCTGAAACATACGCCAAATTATGTCCACCTAATCTGAAAACTTCGAAAATGACAAATTAAAGAAAATATGTATGAAACATTATTTATTGATTTTAGTAGTCACATGTCTCAAATCTAAATTATTATACAGGGTGTAACTGAACACCCCAATAACATTTAAGGGTATGTATCCATCAGAAGTAGAGATTCTGTAGGAAAAATATTAGGGCTAACAAACCTACTTTTTTTTCCATACAATCTAAATAAATTATTTTTTGGTATTAAGTGCCGACAGCCCTACGTAAACGTACGAGGAATACTACGCTCATGTCATACAAACTAAATAAATTATTTTTTGGTATTAAGTGCCGAAAAGTTATTGGGGTGTTCAGTTACACCCGGTATATTGACCTCTTGTGAGCTGATTTATCTCAATATGTATTATGTTGATTAGTGTATATTTGGTTATATAATTCTATATGTTATATAACGTGTTTTATTTACATTATATTTCATGTTATGTTATACAATCATGTAGTGCAAACCTCAGTCACCCTAACTTATTTTTATTATAAAATATTTGTATTAATCATGAACATAAATTTTCGTGGATTATTTACTAATATGTTTCCCTTTTTTGTTTTGTTGCTGACTAGACCGCCCACTTGGATATACCGAGACTCAGTTCACCATCGCTGTCCTATTCCGCTATGTCGCTATTCCGCTTGTGTCCCCAAGGCTAAACAACCCTCCGGAACCTCTCCGCCCCCGGTAGAGGTACGTTCAGGCTCTGAAGTGACAAGTCTATCCTAACCTAACCCTTCAATGTACCAATACGTTTTCTTTATAGCGAGAGGCCTCTGGTCCGCCGACCCCATGATCGGAGAGCCTCCCTCCCTGCACCACCCGGCAATCACCTTGCAAGCAGACATCAGAGGAAGCAAGCATGTAGCAAGTACGCATACAAGTATGTTAACATGCATGCAAGCAAGCGAGCATATATGCAAGCAAGCGAGCATATATGCAAGCAAGCGAGCATATATGCAAGCAAGCGAGCAAATTTTGCATGCTTGCAAGCAAGCAAAAACCGTGCATGGTCACAAGTCAAATTCAAATTTAAAAATATATTATATGTATGTATATTTATGTATTTCTTATCATTTTTTCAAATTAAAATTTTAGTCTTAAAATATTTATGTCTTAAAAGGTTATGGATAACTCCTATAGACATATAATAATAATGTCCTTTATATTTATACTCATTTACCTTATATTAAATAAAATAAGGCTTAGTAATAGTTATGCCAAGAAGCCATTCGGAGTTTATAAAACCCTGCTTATCCTAGTTTATGCGAGAAAATTCTATGCTGAAACTGTTTTACCAAACAACATTAAAGATTATGCGGCCAGAAGGGTTTCCCGTTTGAATGCCGTGAGTAAAGAATTACTTTTGAATCTTCATCGCAGGAAAAACTTCCGAAGTGCGATCCGCAGACTACAAATTACCATAGTCCCGAGCCAGGCGCTGAAAAGCTGCATTCATCTTTTATTCGCTTTTGCACATTCGGGATGAATTTTTCACTTCTTTGCCTTTGTGCATCAGTGAAGTAGACAGTTTGAGCTTGATGCGAAAAATTGATTAACAGTGGAGAAAAATTTTGTGGTAGTTATTTTTGAATTACAAACTAAATAATGGAAACGATTATTTGTTTATTTTTTCACGATTTCGAGAATGGTCCCATAGAAAAGGCTGTCCTTGTGTATATACTAGCTGTACTCGCGAACTAACCCATCAATGTACCAATGCCCATTCTTTATATAAACCTCAGGTACACCGACCCCGTGATCAGAGGAGCCACCCCCTTGCACCACCCAGCAATCACCTTACAAACATACATCGGAGGAAGCAAGCATGCAGCAAGTAAGTATGCAAGTAAGTTAACATGCATGCCAGCAAGCGAGCATATATGCAAGCATGCAAGCAATCGAGCAAATTTTGCATGCTTGCAAGCGAGCAAAAATAAAGCTCAACACTCAAACATTCCTGGAGAGGGCCACCCTTATCACCTAGTATTAAAATAATATCTATTACGGAGGACTTTGTTAACAAGGACAGTGACACGAGATTTTTATATATTAGAAGATTAGATATATCAAACAAAGTTATTATAGAAAGAGTTCATTGGTAAAATTTGTCTTAATTTTTTGTCCGAAGAATATATTCATAGCCGTATGAAACTTGATAAAATGAACGACCTCAGTACTTTCAAAATTAGGCAATCAGCTAGTGATATTTGTACGTATTAGTTGGCGTAAAATGGAGTCAATTTGGAATTTTTTTTGATGTACACAAAGCAACTAATTACACAACATTCAAATATAATATAAAGGACATAATTAACATAGAGTCTGCTTATTTCCGAAGAAATTTCCACCAGCAGCCCTGCGAATGTAAATAAAATAATACTATTCAATATGCGGGCTTAATCTGTAGATTTGTATGTTGATAGAAAAATACCTTAAATAATACATATCTAAATAATAATAATAATAATAATAATGAATATTACTATTATTCTGACATTAGATATACATTGTATATATATACATTGATTGTTCTTTTTAACACGACACTTAAAAGAATATTGATTTAGATTCGAATTAGATAGATTGAATTTTGTACGGAAAAAAATCCGTAACCTTACTGCATAACAGTAAAGGAATAAGAGTAGAATTGAGTAAAATGGGGAAGGATATCTAGGTGAGTTTTAGGGGAGAGTTCAAAGCTGCGACAAACAAATACGCGACAGTGAATATAGCGACAGAACATAGGATCGACGATCTAGGACGACCGAACATTATTGCGCTGTTCGATAGTGCGACTAAATGTAGATTCGTCAAACTTTCGTGCGAGAAACATTTTATCGACAATCAGTGGTACGAGTTCACGTAGGTATGATGTAAGTCAGTCAGTGCAACGGATCACTATAGCTGCAATCAATAATGCAATTGCACGTCACTTTTACAGATGAACGCACATAACGCTGGAGCAACATAGTAGATTTTTCAACAAGGACAGAATAGACCAATGTCATTGACTTATTGCTTTTCCGTGCTTTCAAATTTCCAACGCGGAAAAGTTAAAAAACATGATGCGCAATATAGTGTAGGTACTGACTGTCGCTTTATAGATCGTCTGCGCACCTACTCGTACGTTCTTCGACTCTTTGTTCTGTCATTGACCGTCGCTATAGTATTCTGTCACACTAATCTCCGGGAACCGACCGTTCAGTTGTTACACCGACGGCCCGCAATTATTTGCCGCAACTTTAAAATAAACTCTTTAAAAAAATGATGACATCAAATCGCATTTTCAGCTTTGCAACATTAACGTTTTATTGGTAGAAAGAAAAAAATAGATCATTTTTAGAATAGATTTTGTTGCAATACCTTAAAACACAGGAGTTACCTATTGATTAAAGCCAAGCTCAATGTTTTTTTTTTCACTTTTTTGCACAATATAACAAATATTTATTTGATCATTGGTGTACATTTTTCACCAATTTTTATTTTTTAAAATCACCTAATTTGTGAACTAACTATAACTATCCTACAAGGATAAGCCTGAAGTGTACGTTATTACAAATTATATACATTAAAACTAGGCATCTTATGTACAATATCATCATAAGCTTGCATATGTACTCTCTAAATGCCACGTGTTTCCCAATAAGCTCACGTATGCTTTCACTGGGATTCCAACACTGTTTGTAAAGTCATAACGCATGATAAGCAGTGTTCCGTACCGTGGCATTCGGAGTCACCCGCAGTGCGACGCAACGTGTCATTAAAATTTACCAAACCGCCGCGATTCAGCCAATGAAACAATCCACGTACAGTATTTGCATACTACGCCGCTGTGACGTCACCGGATTGGGTCAGGACGCCGGGGCGCCACGGTTAAAAAGGCCCTGCGTAGAATAAAAAGTGGATGCTGTCGTAAAAGCCGCGCGCACATGCTCTCGGCTTGCGTATACTCAGCATTTTATCTTTATTGAACACTGCCTTTTGCCCGGTCTCGTTTGCATGGAGCTCGCCTTACGCTTGGAAACAAATTAATTAGAAGCGTTGAACCGTTGAAAATGTGATTCTCAACGGTTTTCTTGCAAACACAGATTGTGTAGATTAATTTTGAAATATTTATTTTGAATGTGTATCAATCGATCACCTAAAATGCCTTTACCTTGTATAGAAATTCAGTGCCAATGCTGCTTATCAACTCCTTGGATCACGTGGTGAGTATCTAATAGTAATTATAGGCCGTGAAGTTTTTTAAGTTTCAAAACGACGAAAGACATTGCCAAATAGAGGCGTCAGTAATTTACTTTTCAGTAGTTGGCACAAGTCTGTTAAGTCACAAAAATGTCTTGAAAAATTATTTCAGGCCTTGGCTATGAAAGTCTGAGTCTAGCCAATTACTGCCGTGAATTGCAAAATAAATCATAAAGAAATATCGCTGCCATCTCGAGCAGGATTGGAACTTCGAACTGCAAACTTCAAGATATTGTGTTGACCTGACACCATGATCCCGAGGAGATATCCGACCCGAGCGAAACTTCACTATTTATTACTTTGCTAAGTCAAAGTACCTAAGCCTTATTCACTGGTAATAATTATATGCACCAGCATCCAGTTAATTAAAAATGCAAGTTCAAATCCTACCCTAGGTGATTTTTTCTATTTGGCATTTTAAGGAAAATTCAGTCACGAATATAAAATACGTTCATAAAATTATTTCTTTAGTCCGTATACGTGTATCATTTTTATTATTTTTCATTACTCATACTCTGAAAGTAGGTCTGAAGTTGCCTAAGGAGCGGGTTGAAAGTAATACTTTTCAGCCCTAAGGATAATCACTTTCAACTGACAGCTGTTGTCAAATTTTAAAAAAGAAACTAGTTCTTTTTCACATTTTTACTGAACCATGTTCCGACTTTCTATACAGCCACTCAATTACAGCGCGGTGTAAAATTGAAATAACATAATGTTAAGTATATAAAGAATATATTTTTGAATGACTTTATTATAATTTATTTTCAACTATTTCTTTGAAATAACATTGATTTTGGAAAAATATTTACTATTTGTTAAATTATGAAAATGAAAAATAATGGCTGAATAGCTGGCCGGCCACAGAAAAAAAAAATAAGCGGGAAAGGTGAGGGAAAGCACAATGCGATCTTCATTTGTTTTCCATACCTATGTAGAGTTTTGTTAATACTTCCGTATAGCAGAGATTTGTATTAACTGTTAATTGGGATGATGACTGAATTCTAATTTTCACATCTCGACATAAAATATTAAAATAGCGTAGAAAAAGATGCAATCATGTGAAATTATAATTAAAATCGGCTCAGAAATACATAAGATACAAGCATTTTAAGCTGTTAATTTTGAAGCGATTAGACAGAGAGATCCGACATCAACCGTGACGTCATCGTTGAGTACGGCCATATAAATTCCATGTAAAATGCTGTTTTGCTAGAAAGAGATGGAGAAAAATCTTTAGTACCTTATATCTTGGTTGTTTTTATAGTTATTCGAAAACCGATTTTTTCTTTCTGTTTATTATATGAATGAGCTTCTATTAAAGCAAAAAAAATTTTTTAGTCATCTAGCCAATTATATGTGTTAATCATTGTGTTAATAATTAACACAATGAGTTCATCTGATTCAGGTATGGAGTTAACGCCTGATTTAATAAGAGAAAGCGGGCTAAAGCAGAAGTTTACACGTTTATTCTTTAGCTAATTCATTGTTTTGTTTTTACTTTCCTTGTGTTCGCAATGAAAAGCACAGTGTTTACCTCGGGTTAAAGACTTATTTAGTCCCTCGAACTATTGGTGCCCACGCTACGCTCGGGCGCCAAACACCGTCTCGGGACTAAATAAGTTACTTTCACCCCTGGGGTAACAATGTACTATTGTTTGATCGGTTATACGTTTTTGAAGTTCAGTTCATTTGTATCAGTTTATTTTATCAGCCTTGCCGATAAACTATTATAACCCAATAGGTCAGTATAGTAGTTACCAATAACATTATTGTGTGGTTAGCATATCTTGTGTGGGTGAGAGATAGGAAACAGGAAGAAGGGTGACAACGAAAGTGCAGCTACCTCAGTAGCAACACTTTCGCATTCGAAATCGTAAGATTCGAATACCAATTTCCAAATTCACTATTTTTGATTATGTATTCATTCCGTACTCGGCACTTGCCTTCCAATCGGGGGGTCGGGGTTCGAGACCCGCCATGTACCAATGTGTTTTTCGTTTCGAATTTCATATGTACATTTGTCTGACGCTCCTACGGTGAAGGAAAACATCGTGAGGCAACCTGCAAAAATCTACGAAGAAATTCAATGATGTATGTGAAGTCGACCAATCCGCACTGGGCCAGCGTGGTTGACTAAGGCCTAATCACCCTAATATAGGGTAGGCTCGAGCCCCTCGGTGGGGACGTATATGGGCTGTGATGATGATTCATTCCGTGAATTCTGCAACTGCTTAACATGGCTAGGTCATGGTTACGGTTGGTTCCGTGCACGCCGCCGTAAGGCCCTCCGTCTGGGGATTGCCCTGGTGTTTCCGGGCAATCCCCCCTTACGATAGCCCGACTGGTCGGTCGGGCTTGCCCGGGCGCGTGGGTAGTAGAGTCGCAGTGTGGACCTTACCTAGCACGCCCATAAGGGCAGGGAGAACACCGGGGGGTTTTAGTGGGTAGGCCTGGCACTCTGCCGAGGGAGCCCCACACACGCTCGCCATCTAGCCAACAACGGCGGGTACGGTGCGATTACGCATTTCCCTCCGAGAAAAAAAAAGAAAAGGGTCATGGTTTGATAGGATATGTACCAAACACCTTGTATTATTGAAAATAGATTAACGTTAGTGCAGTACAGATTGGTGGCGAAAGTCAGAAACTTTGCTGTTGTGATTATGCGTGGCGAGCAGGCAATTTTGGCTTCGGCTCTGGTGAGGTACTACGACAAAGTAAGCCCTCCTTGCACCCAGAGAATAACGCTACTATAAGCGTTAAAAGGAGCACTACGGACGAGAGAATTCAAAAATACGTGTTGCTGTAAAATGTATTGCTGTCGCGCTGTGCCCCCGAACAAACGAACTGAGCGAGATAGAGACAACTGCAGCTCGGACCTGCGATTATACGTTTCGTCGTCCGCTGTTTCTCCTCTAAAACTGTACCAATTTAATTAATTTTTTAATTAAAAATTACAAAAAGCTTACACCATGTTCCTATGTTTTGCTTTTATTCATATAATTTCGTCAAACTTGTTTGCTGAATGTTTGAATACAGCAAAAAATCTTGCCAATTTTTCAAATGGTTACTGGTTTATAAATCTTTTAAAATAATTAACTAACTTAAGAAAACAAAGAAATTACTATATTGCCACTATCCAGGAAGGAAACAGGAGACTGCGTTTTTATGGAAAAACTTAGGATATAGAACTGAGGATCCTTTTAAGATAC
The DNA here is from genome assembly GCA_963935595.1 of Schoenobius gigantellus. NCBI lineage: Eukaryota > Metazoa > Arthropoda > Insecta > Lepidoptera > Crambidae > Schoenobius > Schoenobius gigantellus. The sequence continues at coordinate 20,458,810 of OZ012544.1, read as the reverse complement.
AGGGGGCTTTTTTTATTCCAACTAAGTTGGCAAACAAGCAAACTGCCCATCTGATGTTAAGTGGTAATAGTCTCCTTTAAATATTTTGCGGCACTTGTGAGATTTGCAGCAAAACTACAACCCCCACAAGCACCACAGCTTACGTTGCCAACTTGTGACATAAGATGTAAAGTCACGGTACCCAATAGTTTCACTGCCATATCTTACCCTTCACACCGGAACACAGCAATGCAAGCACTGCTGCTTTTCGGCAGAAATAGGTAAGACGGAGGTACCCAAGCAGACGACCCTGCTACAGACTCCCTCCTTTCCTTCCCGCTAATCTATTTATCAAACCGCTAAGACTTCAAAAATGGTCTCATCAACTGTATGTGTACCTACTATAAAACTGCTCGTTGAATATGGTTAACATTTCTCTTAATCGTCCAATACACATGCTTCGCACGTCGCCCGTATCGCTAATTAACATTGCATCCGAATTAATTTCTGAACAACTCGAGCACACAACTTTATTAAACGTCGAACAATTACCAGCTCATAAGTACACCGCCGGCATTGATTGCCTCCGCATAGTGTCTATACGTGGAAGCGGCATTTTAATTCTCTTGTACAATTCTCATTGTTTTTCAACATGATGCGGTTGCTGTGTGGAATTGGAATTTTTAATAAATATGAAAGTGGAAAGAACAATACGGAGGAAACGAGGCATGACTTTTTAAATAATCGTCTATTTCCCCGCGAGCCAACAAAAATTGCCTTTCTCCGTTTGTACCGTAATAGGAGAAAATCACAAAGTCATACAAAAGGTGGCTGTCTCTGAAGCTCTTAGTTATGCAATTGTTGTTTGAGCTTCGAGGTTCCCAATTATTATATATTACTTTTGGTTCTTACACCTCGGTTGCTATTAAGCCCATCGAATGAGACAGTAGTCCTTTTGATGTTGTACTCTGTTTAACACTCTGGCTGGACATAGAAGACCGGAGTCTGTGTACCAAATAAATTGTGCCTGCAATATTTAACACAGATATGTCTTTCACATGGATACTGTGCTAAATTATGTCGTTAATTTCATTTGCGATCAATCGCATTGCGTCAAAGTCCAAATGGTATTAAATCTAACTTTAATAGATTGTAATAGAAATATGGCTACTTACTTATGTAAGTAAGTAGCCATATTTCTTAATTATTTTATTGTTCAGTGCAAGTCTAATTTTTGATTTTCATTTTAAAAATAATTCCTTCCAAGAATATGTCATTACGCGAATGAGTCTTTTCTAAATGAGGTATTATGCAAACAGATCCTTTCAAAAATACCGTATTTTCACCGTAATCCATTTTACGAATAAGTCCTATATCTACTAAACCATCAATTCATACCAAACCGTTCAGTCATTTTATCCAAAGTTTCACATTCATCATCACAGCTCATATACGTCCCCACTGAGGGGCTCGAGCCTACCCTATGTTAGGGTGATTAGGCCTTAGTCAACCGCGCTGGCCCAGTGCGGATTGGTCGACTTCACATACACCATTGAATTACTTCGCAGATGTATACAGGTTGCCTCACGATGTTTTCCTTCAGACAATATACTTTTGAAATTCGAAAAACACAAAGGAACATAGCAGGATCGATCCCTGGAGCTCCCGATTAGAAGGCCAGCGCCGAGTCCACAGCGCCACAGACGATCTTTGTATTTTATCATTATTTAAAATTCGTGACAAAAAGAGCTGCGGCCGCGGAGACCTGTCGCACGGTTGGATAGACACGGTACACTCGGAGATAATGCCGTGTCCACCTGTCTCTGATTACTTCACATTCACGTGATTCCGTGTTCAAGCATCGCAAATGGGATAGCTTCGCGCTGTAACTGATACTTGTATACAGGACATGCTTAAATGCTTGCTAAACATATAAAGTTGGTTGGGTGAACCTACATTTTGTTTAATGATTAGATTCATAGTTAAGCTTTCAAAAATCTTTTATAATAGTACATACATTCATGTCAATATATATAATTTTAAATTAACAATAACATAATATCTCAAATATTGAACTAGAATTTAGCCATGTCAATGAAGTAGGTACATATTAATCATAATTGAGATGCATCTCATCATCATCATCATCACAGCCCATACACGTCCCCACCGAGGGGCTTGAGCCTACCCTATATTAGGGTGATTAGGCCTTAGTCAACCACGCTGGCCCAGTGCGGATTGGTCGACTTCACATACATCATTGAATTTCTTCGCAGATGTATGCAGGTTGCCTCACGATGTTTTCCTTCACCGTAGGAGCGTCAGACAAATGTACATATGAAATTCGAAACGAAAAACACATTGGTACATGGCGGGTCTCGAACCCCGACCCCCCGATTGGAAGGCAAGTGCCGAGTCCACTGCGCCACCGACGCTCTTCATGCATCTACTTATACAAAATGAAGAGAGAAAAGTTCATGTATGTGTCAAATAAATTTAAAAACAACAATGGGAGACCTTTCCCGAATAGATTGGATAAACTTAATCGGAAAGTCTAATATTTTTTTTATCACATCTATTCGAAAAGAGCTAATTGGTTCCACGTAAACAGGGTCCAAAATAGCTTTTTTCCCCGAGGGACTAAAAGTGATTTGAATTTTGAATGTCGTTATTTTCAGTAAAATCCAATCACCAAAGAAAGTTTTTTTTATATTTTTATAACAACAACATGAAAATTAAAATGAAGCAGTACGTTTCCCTTATTTCAGTGTATTTTACAAAATGTATGTCACATTTTAAAAAATATTGAGCAATCTTAATGTACCTACTGATATTCACAATATTTATCTAAGACCTGTAAAACCAACATTAGGTCCTGTCCTCGTCATCATTACATATTAATTTAAATAATTTTATAGTTATTAATTGTCTATGTAATTGAAACATAAAACAAAAAATATGTCAACAAGTATAATATAATACGTGACAGACTTAAACAATGTAACTTCTTGTAAGACATTGAGTAGATAATAAAAAGAACTAAAATAATTTTACTTTTACTTAATCGGTTTTACTTAATCGGTTTTATTGGTAGTGACGATAATAATAATTAACAAAGCAATATAGGTGTCACCATAGCACAGATAACATAATAGTAGGTAATAGTAAATAAAAGGAATATTTGGTGCGATATGATACTAAAATATCCATCTACTTCTGAAGCCAACTTTACATCCCGTGATGCTTGATGTCAACTAAGTAACTAAGGTGTGTAAATCCAACATATATCAATGATTTGCTATTATAATATCCAAACTGAAAAATGACCAACGACCATGCTTGAATTTAATTTTGTCAAAACTGAATAATGTCCAGCCTGAATCAAGTCCAATCTGAATAATGTCCAATATGAATAATGTCCAATCTGAATCAAGTTCAAACTGAATAATGTCCAAACAAATACCTACAAACTAGGGTTGTTACGGATGCATAAAAAATTACATCCGCGGAAGCGGGTGCGGATTTATTAGAAGTTCATCGGCGGATGCGTATTGTTTTTAATGAAAATCGAGTTACCTACCGTACCCAAATAAACGAAAATCGATTTAATTTTAATATGTTTTATTTAATCCTATTTTATGAACCAAACTAAAACAGTTTTTACAACACCAAACACGAGCAAGGCACGTATTACTCTGGTCCTGCCCACTTTCTTTACATGTCGTTAGATATTTGTTGCAATTATGAATCCGCATCCGTAAAAGATCCGCATTAAGTGATGCGAATATGGATGCACATATCTGATTTAATGCCAATATTGAATATGCGAATATCCGTAACACACCTGCTACAAACTATCCCAAATAACACTCGTAATGTCTGTAATCCTAGAAACGGCAGAAACAGCAACTAGCTGCCGCTCACCGCACATTTGTATTAAAAAACTAGGTAAGTACCTAAAAAGGTACGTATAAAACAAAATATAAAGTATGACTTTGGCATGTAATATTATAATATCAACAAAAACACTTTTTCAATACAATTGTTAAGCAACTAACTGTGCCCGCAAACTACGTTTCGCTATCATAAATTTTAACGCAATATTTAATATTGAAAGGCGGCTGATGACTGACACACTTTGAATTTTCATAATTATATACATTTACCCGACGCACCTGCGAAGAAATTGAAAGATGTCCCATGTGAAGTCGACCATTCCTCACGGGCCAGCGTGGTTGACTAAGGCCTAAACACCTTAACGAGAGGGAGGCTAGAGCCTCTCGGTGGGCATGTATATGAAATGTTGTGGAAAATATTGGAGTTTGCTTAAACTTGCGCAAGGCCGTCCAAGACTCGAAACTCCAAAACCGCGATCAAAGTAATCTATTTTTCACGTAAACAAAATTAGACAATATTAGAGTTGGACTAATACAGTAGGACATTTTTACATTTGGACAATATTACAGTGAGACATTTTTACAGTTGGACATTTTTTGTTTATTTGGCATTATTATTGCAAAGGCCAACAATACTTAAATGTTCATAGATAACAGAGATAGATACAATAGTCATAATCTTAGATGAGCTTAAATCTCTCGCTTCACTCAGGACTCTATAGTCGTAAATCCCTGGCTATCTCAGGATTTGATTATTTAACACCCTCGCTGCGCTTGCTAGTTAACCATAAGGCCCTTTGTTACGCTCGCAAATAAGTCCACACCAGTAACATAAGACGGTGCTTTAACCCCTTGGAAAATTCACAAAACCTGCAAAATTGAAGATACAAATTTAAAGAACTCGACTCGAAATGAAACTATAAATTCCTAAATACATACTTGTTGTATACTCGTACATGTATTTGATACCAACTACAATTAAAACATCGTATTCAACACAATATAAGCATATGTCTTTGAGTTTTCGCTATAAACTGAGAAGAAATTCTAACACTTAAACTCTACTCATCACCCCTTCCATCCATACCAATTTAACCAAACGGCACACACAAAGTTTGGCCATAACAAGAACATTCGAGCCGCAGTGCGACGCAACCCGTCATGGAAATTTACAATGACCTTTGTTGTGCTAAGTGTCCAGAGCGGGGTTACATTCAATTAGGCTGCACTAACATTAACCTCTCGGAAAGATTTATGTCCCGACATCAAGAACGCGCTTACATTTGCTAGACCGTACATTGCATTAAATAGACTTAGTGCAGATACGTATGGCTCGCAGTCACAGGTCATGCTTAGGATGTCTGGGGGGGTGGGTTATTGTCTAAGAAAAAAATCTATCACGATCCCTTAGAATTTGCCGACCATTGCGGCGTCATTACAAGACTTCGTGTCGACTGTCTGATAAAAAATTGCGATGGATGCATTTTGACTATCAAAATCGAAAGCAATCGCCATTACATTTTTTTTACACAATCAAGGAGCTGATTTGATTAAGATTACCGATTAATCAACGGGTAACAAAATCGCACCTTCTAATGGTAAACATACCAGTGCAGTGTAGTTAACAACCAGTATAGCCACCTGGTAAGTAATTCAAAATATGTCATGGTAACATCGTTTATAATTTGGGAGACATTTACGTATAATTTGTATTTGCGTTAGTTGTCTTATAAAAAACATATATATCGAGTAACGTACAAGTAATAGGGCTGTTTTTAAGTACAACGTCACCAAAGTTAAGAAATGATTCACGTAATCGGTGCCTTGAGAGTGACCAAAGTTAGAAAATATACATGTTCTATGCATAAGTAGGTATACCACTCCACAATGAGTCTTCGCTTTATCTGATAATAAACATTAGCAATTGAATAGTTTTGAGCACGTAGAGCTGAACTTAAACACATTAAATTTTTTTTATTGCAGAAAGTTGGCAAACAAGCAAACTACCCACCTGATGGTAAGTGGTAACAGTCGCCTATAATACATGTGGCTCTTGTGAGATTCACAGCAACACTGCAACCCCCACAAGAACCACAGTGTACGTTGCCAACTTGTGACACCAGATGTAAAGTCACAGTACCCAGTAATTTCACTGCCATATCTTACCCTTCAAACCGGAACACAGCAATGCAAGCACTGCTGCTTTGCGGCAGAAATAGGTAAGACGGAGGTACCTAAGCAGACGATGTCATATGTACAGTAAGCTCCTTATCAGGCTATACTGTTTGACCTTTGGACCGTTCTTATGTCGCTGGTAATAGTGGCGGTTTTCGTAGTGTACATGTATAGCTTGAATAGGAGTAACTTCACTGTAACGTTAAAGAAACAAATCAACCTCAAACTAAAGAATCTAAACATAAATTATAAATAATATTATTGCAAAAAAGGTCCAGAATTTATTGCGACTAAACAAATTGCATTTAGTTAGCTGTAAATCTCAGCTTAAATTGCATATTTTTTACGTTTTCTGAAGCTGATATTTTAATAAAATGCCTATTCTAAGTGAATATTTCTAAAGCGACCTACTAAAAATACATTTTAAATAAGTCGAGTCGAGTTTGTACTTAAAACGGGAATGATTTATTTAGTGGATTCCCCTCTTTACTAATTACCAGGACATTCCGTGGTCTCGTTAAGATTTGTCGCGGCGGCCGGTCATAATTAATGGTTTTAATACCCGACCATTTTTGATACACTCGTATACTTACACCAAGACGAGTACCTGTTTTTAGGTCGTTTCGGGATTATTTTGAAAAATCTGTGATAAACCTATGTGTTAATCAAGAATATACGTAAATTTTGCTTACATTCATCATCATCACAGCTCATATACGTCCCCACCGAGGGGCTTGAGCCTACCCTATATCAGGGTGATTAGGCCTTAGTCAACCACGCTGGCCTAGTGCGGATTGGTCGACTTCACATACACCATCGAATTTCTTCGCAGATGCATGCAGGTTGCCTCACGATGTATTCCTTCGCTGTAGGAGCATCAGACAAATATACCGGATTATAAGTGACGGTGTCCCTTTTCTTATAACAGTGAGTTCAGACCAATGTTAATATTTGTTTACCGAAGTTTATTTTTCCCGGAAAAGCTTTTAATTTTTATTCATGTTACGCAATGTATGGCGCGCCGGCGTCATTTTTGTTCCGCTCACACCGGTGCGTTGACGTTCGATGACCCAAACAGCTGATTCCGCGCGCAGTATGGTGGAAATGTTATACGATTTACATTGCAAAGTTAACTAATCAGGGGAGTCGAAACATACCGGAGGTAATCGATGAATATCTTTAGCCACAAAAAAGGGGGGTTTCATTTGGATCAGTCTCCTTAAACAATGCAATAACGTCGTTTAGGTTTCTAAGCGATTTTCCTGCTCGGTTTCTCACTTTCTTCTTTGTTGATGTCGTTATCGATTCAAATATTAACGTTTTTGCCTTGTCAATTTCATCTTCCGAAAAAGCAGATTCGCAAATTTGCACAAAGGACACCTCATCCATCACATAAATTTTATTCTGAATAAAGCATAACAATTCGTTAATTACAATATTGCACGTCACACATTTTACCGTGTCCGACGCCATTATAATTTAACGAATTAGCAAGGAGAACGTTACACCACAAAATCTCAGTGATTTTCAAATTAGGATCATGATCTAAACTCACTGTTAAAAGAAAAGGGACACCGTCACTTATACCCTGTATATACATATGAAATTCGAAACGAAAAAGACCTTGGTACATCTCGAATCCCTACCCCCCGATTGGAAGGCAAGTGCCGAGTCAGCGCCAGTGCAGCGCCGAGTTTACATCAAACCTTGAACGTGACCACGATGCCCTCTGCGCGCCTACTATTAATTTATAAAATACGAGTATCTTTTTTACGTCTGTGTGTGTGTGTCGAGACCCTTATTATCAAGAACGCTTAGAGATATCAAACTAAAATTTATATCAAATACTCGGGTCTGCGGTCTCTTTCAGCTATCTAAAATAAAAAAGGGCAAAGCACGAGTTGGACTCGCGCTCTGAGAGTTCCGTATAAACCTATCATAATATAGAAGTTACTTACTAAGTATATATTTTCGGTTTTCAGATTTTTTACATGTGCTGTAAGTCATCCCTTTTCTCCAAATTTGATTCTAGGTCAACAGGAAATACCCTAAAGTTTTAATGCCCTTGTGAAATGAAATCGACAAAATATGCGACATTAATGGCCATATTCTTAGATCGCGTTGTTTTAAATTAATTTTACAATTTAAAGAGACCGTAAACAGGAGTATTTCATATAAATTCCAGCGCTCCTGAGAAAAAGGGTCTCGATATATGAAATCGAACAACAAAGTGAGGATCACTCGGTTGCTCGTCTGTCCAATAAGTGTTCCATTTTTTCCTTTTAAGACATGGAACCCTAAAAACGGACAATTTGTAATTTAATACATATCAGTTCAGTCATTGTTAAATTTTCCCCAATGATAAACGAATTGAAACCAAATTTCAGAAGAGGGCGAATTGCGACGATAAAAATGAAATGAAGACTCAATAGGTTCTTAGACAGCTCTGGAATTGTTCGGTATTTTCCGCTTGTCCCCGGGAAATGAATTATTCGTGAAAAACAGACCATTCAATTCATATATTTCCCGCTGACGCAGCCGTCAGTATCCCTATTAATATTCAGCGACGCTGAGCCCGAGCCGAGGTGTACTTTTCGATATTAAAACTGCGAATTGCGGTGCGCGCGCCTAAGAAACTTCTCGATCTTTCCTGTCATGTGCAACCTTAAGCGTTTTTTTTTTTCGCTCACAAAGGAATCACGCCTTATCTCACCGAGAAAATGTCCGTGAAAATCAAGAAAAGTGCGGGGGCAACCGAGCGGACGCAACGGGTCGGCGCCGCGTAGCCGTTGGTGCGGAAGGAGCGATGCCATTCGGCACTCGATCGCCCAGCAGACCTAAGCAAAGCGTGAAAACTGTTAACTTCCCTCGGAAATTTCGCATTTCGGCCTCCTATTATGTACATCATAATCTTAACTATCGCTTTGTTTCGGGCAAAACGGGGGACGATGAGAGGAAACCGCAAAGAATCGATACTGAGCCGATCGAGCGGAAACCTACAAAGGAACGAGTAAGGCCACCAGAATCCCCTAGATGGATCCCGAATCTTCGCTCTATCGACGGCCAACGGGCGATTAGGAAAAATCACCATAATAGTGAAAAAAAATTATATATCTACCCAACTATGAGCTTTTGTATAATTTTAAAATATACACAACTACCTATCTTAGCATTTTTTAAAGAGTATGCTATATACCTTTGAATGAATAATAATAACATTTGTCACAAAACCTCATTGATTTACTACCAAACGTAGATAGAGCGCTTCATACAAAAACGCGTTTGAAATCTGTCACCTAATCGACTATACATTTGTACTCGCTGATATATACTTGAATATGCATGCCCGAATGAAAATTACCACAAAGAAAGTACCGTATTTATCGAATTCAACCTTATTCTGCATTATTACGGCAACTATTTTAAGTACAATCGTGGGAAGTTACATCATTTCATACCTAGCCACAGATCAAACGACGTTTTAGTAATTGCTACAAGAAAATATCAACTTTATACTCTCAAACATAGCGCTTGAAATTGCTTATCGCGTTGTCGCTCTAACGCATGAATGAGATAACACATCGCGATACGGCGCCCGTGCGAGCGAGACTTTGGTTAGTTTGTACGTTTAAATCGAATGTTTGAATACATGATAAGATGTGTAATAAGTTTACTGTCGCAAAATATGAAATCCCGTCTTTTTTCTGCCGTTTCTGGCTGTTGTTACCACAACTTTTGAATGCGCACTTCGGCATGTTTACGTGCCGACAGCTAATGGAACTGCACGAGTCGCGATTGAGCAGTTCTTCACCGGCCCACTTTCTGATTGTTCATGCGTTATCTACGTTTGTTAGTAATTCAATGCAAAACCTCATTGTTTTATTAAATGATAAGTTGTATTTTTTGTATAGATGTACCTATTTTAATAGATAAATAAAAAGAATCTATACCAGCCCCCCTAGCATGAACACCGATACACAATATAATAATACGATAAATCGATATGAACTGTCAAATATGTTGTATAATGGCTTCCTTGAAATTTTATCGACATTAATATATTAATATTACCAAAAACAAGCATACCAATATCCGAAACATACTAAAAACTTCAAGATAACTAAAAAATCCAACTTTTTTTAATAGCTCATATCGTTATACGTATTATTTTATAATATCTTATTTCAGTTGTCATGCCAGAGGGGCAAGGGTGGCCATAAGGTCGACCGCGAAGGCGATTTAAGTAGCCCCCTTCTTACGAATCGACATTTTTACTATGTATGCAATAAAAAGCGAACATGACGCTCACTCAACATCCTGTGCCAAATATCCACCAAAAACCTAAACGATGATGTATTTTGTTTTTAACGATTAATTAAAATATATATATATATATAATAAATGATCGCTAAAATGTCTAATTTCTCTCTTGTAAGCTTTACCTTAGTATCGCCCGAAAGAAATATTTTTGAACCCAGGTAGACCTAAGAAATCAAAAGTTTAGCCATCTCTGGTCTATACGGACAATTAAAAATGAATAGGTACACGGCCGAGCTTTTTCCATATATTTCAAAAATCAGGTGTGCTCTTTTCCGGTATCAAAAAAGGGCACTTTTGTCTCCATAGCATGGATTCCCAGTCATTGTGGCATTACACGGAATGAAACTGTCGACAATCATACAAAAGAAGCTATAACTAATGGATCTCAAAGTTATTTTGAATCCTTCTCTCGTGACCTGATCGCTATTTCAAATTCTGGATGATCATTGGAAGAGATGGAAGTGGTGTTGTGGGAAAACATCACTCGCATATTCAACGACTAAATCCTCTTAAGCCATGATTTTCTTAGTTTAAAAAGCTTCCAAATCATGCACATTTACAATCTACATATTGAGGTTAGGTCATGTTGTGTACTCCAGTATTTTGACTAAAATTAAGATTAAGGTTTGTTCATTATGTAAATTTGCTCTGAACGAGAGTAGGTACTACCCGTGGTACTACTGAACATATATTTTTCCACAGTCCCAAGTACCCAATTTCCCTTTATAACTATCTCCCCGCATTCATTCCTAGATCCATTAATTTCTTTCTTTCTAATGTGGTAATTAACGCCTCTTACATTTAGCTCAAAAAACGCAGTTCATTGTACAGTCAGCAACACGTGAAGCTTTACATTTGCATTAGAAAAACCGTCGCTTTTACGAGCGGTGTAATAGCGATCTCGAGGTTATCATGTAAAGTCCGGCATGTTATTGTGTGTACGTCACACAAAAGACAGAACTTGCATATATTCAGATTTGCAACGAAAGCCGCATTAAAAAAACGAGGCGACCGGTTTTCAGAGGTGCTCCAACAAGTTCTTAGCCGAATAACTTCTACAAAGCTCCAAGATCAACTTATAGTACGTTCGTTACACCAACACTTAAGTTTCCGAAAGGCTGTTCAGGGTTACATGATTAGCTTGCACTATGTATTATTACTGCTTTCGCGAGTTTAAGCTATGCCTGTGGTAAAGTCGGACTCTACAACGAAAGGTAAGCAATATTTATATAATTATTGAATACATTAATGTATACGTGGACAAACAAACAAAATACATGAAGAAATATTTGCACAAGGTGTTGCTTAATTTAGTAGAAATTTCTTTCAACATCCCAATGAAAAGGGAAATTCCTAAATATATAGGCACGAACACAACAATTATGAAAACAATAATATCGAAGGAAATCAAGTACTCAAGAAATATCGAAGTACCCGTAAAAATAGCGAAAGGTTTACATAAAATCAACTAATAATTATGTATAATAATAATGAGTAAGAAATATATTATGTTAACAGAAACAAAAGACAACAAGACTTAACAAATAAAATGTAGTGCTGCTTTAAACGAAAATTTGAAGCCATTTCTGGTCAATTATGTATATAAACAGAATGAATAGATACCGCAAGCGCTTAAGTTAATAAAGCTGCTTCTTATTGCCATCTAAACTCCTAATAGTAACAAGCGACGGAGACTCAGCGTTTAATAATGTTAAAAAATAGAGACTAGGCAAGAACAACCTTTGTTGTAGTAGATAAAATGTTTTGGAGACATTTAAGGGACTGAAAAACTAAGCTGCCTGAAAAAGGTAGATATACCCCAGAGTACAGCGTTTGCCCCTCCTCTGCAACCTGGACCCAGTTGAACCCTGAACCATCATCATCATCAACACAACAGCTCATATACTCGTATGTCCCCACCGAGAGGCTCGAGCCTACCCTAAGTTAGGGTGTTTAGGCCTTAGTCAACCACGCTGGCCCAGTGCGGATTGGTTGACTTCACATACACCTTTGAATTTCTTCGCAGAGGTATGGATAGGGATGTCGCGAATATTCGCATCCGCATCCGCAAATGCGAAGCTTCCGCATGGATTTGGACATCTGCATCTGCATTCGCATCCGCAATAATTAATGCGGATGTAAGACAAGTTGCGACAAGAAAGAAATTGGGTGGGGCCGGCGATTAGCGCGTGCCGTTTGCACTTGACATTAACCAATGGGTTTGAAAAAATTTGTGACAAGATCCGGCGCGTTTGTTGTGGTGCATCATTTGTTTCTTGTAAATAAATCATTACGTGTTTGTTTGCGCTGTGGAATACTTATCGTTTATCCACTTCACCAGGCAGTGTTCCTAGCGAACAATTATTTACTAGCGCGGGTTTAATTTATGAACCTATGCGTAACCGGCTTGAAACAGAGAAGGCGGCAATATTACAATTTATTAAGTATAATGCTCCTATTTTTTATAACGTCATTTACTAATTGTAGGTAATTAATAAAAATTTTAATAATTATTCTATCATTATTTTAATTCTTAATTCATATACTTTTTTTCTATAACATCTTAAACATCCGCATCCGCATTTGCATCCGCGGATGTGAGCCTTCAAAAATTCGCATCCGCATTCATATCCGCGGACGTGAAAAAATCGGCATCCGCAACATCCCTGGTATGGAGTAGTATTCCGTAGGAGCGTCAGACAAATATACATATGAAATTCGAAAACGAAAAACACATTGGTGCATGGCAGTCTCGAACCCCGGACCTCCCGATTGGAAGGCAATGTCCACGGCGCCACCCTGACTCCTGCGTGGTAATCTCCTGCCATTAACGTGGCTTATGTGCTTTACTGGCGAATCTTTGGTCGCAGCGAAAACAAAAACGGGCGGGGAAGCGGTTTACTTTTCCTCGTTCTCTACTACAATTAGTCTGACGCGTGCGCTTCTTGGGCGTGTTATTGGAGGACTGAATTCCGCATGCCGTCAACAGTATCATGAAATGATAAAATTAATGGCACTTTAAGGAAGCTCGGATTGGGCTAAGTGCGTCTCGGCAAATACAGTGGCTCTCTTAAATATACCTACCGCAGAGCGTCATCACTACTTGCCGCGCGAGCTTATCGCACGATCAGCTTTTTTTTAAGGGACCTATGCTATTAGCCGCAGATGGCTGTTACAGCTTCACCTTAATTAGTTATAAGAAGGCGAGAACTTTGGTGGGTCCTCAAGCCTAGCTTTCTAGCTCAGAGAGGCATCACCAGGGGGGGTGACCCTCTCTCTGAGTAGAGTCACCAGGCGGTTATAGCCGGTGCGGGGAGCGGCTGCAACGCGAACGCACCTCTAAGGCTCGGACACTCGAATTCGCCGTGTAGTGGAGGGTGGGGAGAAGCGGCCAGGCGCATCTGTACCTGGTATATCGCAAACTGTGTAGACCGGGCCTTCGCACTCTTGTGCTACGAGTGCGGTGTGTGGGACTAGTGCATGAGTGTGCAGTGTTTGATAGTGAGTTGGAAGGCAGAGGGAGAAGATCGTTCGCTCGTGTGATCGGGTCGGGGGACACGATCAGCTAAGAAGCAGGTCTCTTTACTAAAGCAAAAACGTCACTTCCTACCACGGTTGGGCGGTAGATGACAACTTTATTTTTCTAGTATACCAGATTCGTTTCATCTTATTATTCTCTCTGTTAATATGCAATGCCTTTGTTACGTAGTATGTATTACATAATAAACAGTCATCAAGCCTACCAATTCTGTTAAGTAGTTCGTATGGCAAAGGAACTTCAAGAATACTTATTGTTGTATTTTTTCTTTAAAAATACTAAGTAAACTGAAAAAATGGAGCAAGTTTACCGCCCGAGACGAAATGTTATCTTTTGATTTAGTAATTTTTTCCGAGCTGTGTAGATGATTGATAGATATTGTATTACCTAGTCGCCATAATAAAATAACATTTCATATTCGTATGAGAATCAAAAGCAAAGGCATTTTTATGTCATCAAGGCGCTTTTACTCCACTGTTCGCTGCTGAGCATTGAGCAAAATGCTTTCACTGATAGTGAAGGTAGTACATTACTTCCGATTCGATAGATTTATTGCAGTACGCCAGTAAAATGAGCCCCTGAGATGAGAGCAGCTGGCCACAAAAACTCAGAATGAATTAATTGTAGAGTGGATCGCTCGTAAATTCTGTCACCTAAAGACACAGCATTTAGTTCAGGTACTGCGAATCGCACTGAGACACAACGAGAGCGAACAAATACTTCAAACTAAAATTCATTTACAACTAATTTTTTTTTAAAAAAAAAACGTCGCCCCCCACTAGGATTTTCTCCTGTGTCGTGGGTGCAGTTACAAACATAGAATATCACATGCACATACGCCCAGACCGGAACAAATTTCTGTAGGCCATACAAAACATTTGTCCCGTACGGGAATCGAACCCGCGACCCGTTGCGCAGTAGGTGATCGCTCGACCTCGCTCGCGCTAAACGTGTCGTCAATTGCAAGATTTTCTATTTAAACATAGTTTTTTAATATTATTGTTTTGTGTTAGTTTTTATCCATTTTTTATATAAATCGCAAAAACTAAAGAAAACTGCAAAGCAAAGCTATTCGTCATTTGTCGGTTACCTATTGAAACGCATAACGTTTTTCGTCATTAACTAAAAATACATAATGTTAATAGCCATAATCGTCACTTGCTATAATCATAACGCATAATAATATAGGGCCGAAATATAAAGGCATAACCACAGAAAGCATAATTTGAATAAGCATAAATAACAAATGGCAATTGTATAAATAACGTGGAGTTGGGTTGACTGATTAGGTTTTAAATAGCACTAATTATATTTTAATAAATAGTAATCGCCGTATGAAAAGAAATATATTATGTCACTTTCAACAGTTCTGCATTGTAATGATTATGCCTATTAATGTTTGATTTTTATGCCATCGTATGCCAATCAAAATTACGACAATCCACAGTAATATGCGTTTCAAAGTGTGCCCTCATTTTACAGTTTTCAACCCTCTCGCGCCGTGCTCTATCATAGTTTATTTCATCTTCCTACGGCAATTTTCCTACGGGAAAAAAATTCCCACGGGAAAACAAAAATAACGCGGGCGAAGTCACGAGCGGAAAGCTAGTTAAATATAAACAAGAATATCAGTCCAGTTAAATAAAATTATAATTCTGAAAAAAATATTTGTTATAAGTTTACAAATAAAATATTTGTGTTAAGTACCTATATGTTACGTTTCACGATTCAAATACATACTTAATTCAACAAATATTTTTCAGAATTATAAATAATTATTATTTAACTGCACTGATAATATTCATGTTTCTATTTAATGTGGAATTAATTATTGCATTGTTGATAAAAATAACCAGCGGAGATGTTATATTTTTAAAACATAATATTTTTGATCATGGAAACTAGTATGCATAAAACTGAAAAATGCGACCTGTTACCGAAACCTTCTTATCTTGAATAGACATAGATGCCATAAAAAACTGGGTTCCTTGCACTTAAACCGGTGAAAATTAAGCTGATGATATTTTTTTGTCTGAATTATTGGTAAAGTATTATGAATTATAATATGTATTTCCCCAACAACGTAAATCATTCATATTCATATTTTATTATTCCAGTTGTTACTTTATGGGAATGTACCAGAAATTACTACCACACATATCTGAGTCGCACCATTCCCTCATGACAAATTGTGTTTTATCTAGTCCACAGTAATTCTTGTTCGTTTAGTTACGTCCTTTGTCTTTTTCCACGAGAATATAGGTCGCCCGTTCACACTTTGTTAGTGTGGCACAAACGCAAGAATTTGTATTTATTTTAAATGATCATTCTTCATCTCTTAGCTTCCATATCAATTCAGATTCCCAAAATAATGTGATCTCTAAAACCATGTATGAAAATGTAAAGCTTTATGTATATGGCGACTTGCAGAACACTCACAAATAAAATTAACACAAAACGCGTTTAAAACATATATGTAACAACTCAACTGTCAACTGTCTGTCTGTCTGTTGAACTTCCATCGAATGACACAAACACGTTTGAACACTTATTGAAAATTGAATTTAGTGAGTGTTATGCAAGTCGCCTTTAGTAACTAATGTTATCAATAACAAAAATATAACACTTAGTTTTCAACACAAAACAATACGTGACTTTGTGTTATCTCATCTTTTAATAATCTTCGCCCTAATCACAGACGCTTACAGAATCCCTGCAGTATAATACAATCAATAAAGTGTTCGTAGCGGGAGAATAGCTGAACAAACCAACTATCCAAAGCAGCCGTTTAATCGCTACTTCCACTCGAGAAATATAAATGAGTGGCGGTAGATCCGCAGTAACTCAAGTCATTAGGCCCTCAGCGGATTTCCCGAATCACATCCAATCTCACCGCGCGACGTGAGAAGCGTCTGATTCAATATGTTTTCCAACTTGCTTCCGGCGATTTTATCAGCATGACGTAGACATTTTCTTGAAAGATTGCGATAAATATAGGTTCGTGTACAATTTCTTGTGTCTATGTAATTCGTTTCTTAATGGAACTTTATGATAACCGACAAACGTAATTTTTCGTTTTATCCGCAATGTTGAATCGAGTATAGTTGCTACGACACGAATTCATAACGAATATATAATTGTGTATAGTTTTGTATTCGTATTCATGTTGAATAATGTCTTTCTCTTGCTACTCATGTTAAGGGTAAAATAATAAAGATTTTGGACTGATTTTTGAATTGTCAGAAATAAAATTTTACAGTATGACAATTTTAATCTGTCACCGTTAAACAAACCTAAAATAAAGTTATTAGGTTAACACTGACACTGATGTACTCTCAATTATCTTTCAAACTATTCGTGTGTGTATAAACAAAATTGCAATTCAATAGTTGGAGATAACATATTTTACTCGTACAACCCGTTGAACCAAATTGGCTTACTTATGATTTTATTCAGGTTTGGTATTTTATCCCCTATAACTCAACTAAATCTGATTCAAGTATAGCACATGATATATTTAAAGTGGAATAACCCATTATTACGTATGAAGTTGATTCTTACGATACTTTTGACAAAAATATAAAACGCTAATTTTGGTCAACCGGGTCAGCTGTTGTAAGATTTAATCCCAGTAAGTATGAGCTAATAAGGCAACTTGCATAAAAGCTTACCACAATCAATACTTTAGACTATAAGTTGCCTCCGAAGTTTCACTTGCTTGACTTGCAAGAAATACAAATTTTATTTCACATCGAACAATCTGAAAGCTGTAAGTTTTGTTTTACATACGACAAAGAAGCTCTTGGCCTTCATCTCACCTGATGGTAAGTAGCAATAAGGCCGAAGATGGAAGCGAGCTTCGCCTGGACTCCTCAACAACTGAGGAACTGGCAATCTTACCTCTAATTGTCGGAACACAGCAATGTTATTAACATTGTTGTTGTGGTGACAAACTTAGGTAAGACGGTGGTTAGCCCAGAAGCCCCACCACCAAACAAAACGAGCAGAAAAATTTCTGCCCTCATGGGGAATCAAATCCTGGACCTCCCGATCGACACTCGTTGGTCTCAATCGCTTACTTTATCAGTAACTATAACCGCGAACTACGTTTCGCCCTAAATGTCCAACACGTACTTAGTTTCGTATCTTCTATATTTTTCCCGTTTTAGCACCATTTTTCATTGATTCTCCGCTCTTTTTGGTCGTAGCGTGATATTACATAGCCTAAAGCCTTCCTCGACAAATGGACTATCTAACACAAAAATAATTTTTCAGTTCGAACCAGTAGTTCCAGAGATTAGCGCGTTCAACCAAACAAACAAACAAACAAACAAACAATCAAACAACCTCTTCAGCTTTATAATATTATTAGTATAGTAAGTATTAGTATTAGTATAGATGAAATATTGACATTTACCTCAATATATATTCGGGAAATAAGTAAATTTATTTTATAAAACTGACAGACATTTCAAGACGTTTTCCAACAAGACGAGAATCTAATTTTCATCAACCAAAAACGAAACTTAAAACCAATAGCAAAGGTCCCAATAATATTATGGCAATAAAAATATTTAATAAGCTACCACCACGTTATCCTATAAAGTAATTTCGAGCTACTTGATTATATGAAAGGAAAGAAAATCATATCATTATCATACACAGCACAGAAATGACAAATTATGGTTAACCTATGAGAAATACTTATTACTTATACTGATATTAGCGATTGTCTAATGTCTAGGCTTATTTAATTTTAAATTAAAATAATTATTCAAAATCATTGCCCCATTATATCTACCATGCCTCGGTATTAATTGAATCACCAAATTAGATAAACGTTAGAAGCACCTGCTCTCATTATGGATAGCTCCGGGCAGTTTCAGTTCAACTCGCGAATTGAATGAAACTTCATCTTACAAAACGAGATGGGGGTCCCAAAGACGTGTACGTTAAATTTCAGGGTCTTTGAGTTGAAATTAATTGGTTTGAGTTATGTAGATAATATTTGAAGAATGTGCTTTGTTGTGTCTCGATGTTTCTGTGTTGTGGATCCAAGTACATGTAGTTTCTTTTTATATATATATTTTGAATTTGAAAAATTAATTTTAATAATTTGTACCATGCTGTATGTAGAAAGGACGTGATCGCCATTTTTTCGTTGTGATCTTTAACCTCGTCATCTATTACCGTGCTGGAAAAAGCAATGAAACAACTAAAATGGCGTCATCCTCCTTCACCTCCCGACAGAATTAGGTGCAAGACACCGAGAACCTACTTGTGGCAAACACTGCGTGATACACAATATCGTAGACTGCATTCTTTCTTCCAGATCCTCTGAGCACACCTGAGTTCAGTAAGATTGAATATTATAAAAGTGTGAAAGATATAAGTATTGTTACAATTTTAACTGTCACTATGATCGAAATTGATATCGAATTCATTTGTCTAATAAAAGTTTTCTGAGATACAATCCATTGCAGTGAAGAAATGTCACAACAGTTGTGTATTTATATCTCTATAGATTGATAACAAAGTGGGTGCTATCTAGACTGCTACGACCTAATAGGATATATAAAAATAATACTAAATCATAAATCTGAAGTAGATAGAAAATCCCTGTATCACCGGATCCGACACGTGCATAAACTGATAAATTAATTATAACTTTGCCAAAGTAATCTCATGAAATCTTCGCTCCCCAACTTTGTTAACAAACTCGCCCGGCTACGCTCATGCGCTGACACAGTTATATTGAAGAGTTAAAAGTCTAAATTCGACGCTGAAGAAAGATAATGACTAATCAAATTGGCCGCAGTTCCGGAGAAGTTGCCGATTCAATTAGCAGATACGCGGCCGGTCGCCGGCGCTCCTGTCGCTCTGTCTTGTCTCTATGACAGTTATTTACGCAACGCCCCCAAATCTGACCGAATCGATCAGTTTTGGTGATAAATTATCTATGTGGTGACAGACTCAGAATACATATTATGTCATTGCAATATTTCTTTCCATTGATTTTATTATAAGATAAGGTCTAAGGAACTCTTAAGATGAAAGAATAAAGACTCGGAACTCTGAAGAAGAGAAGAAAATAAAGACGAATAAAGATACGCTTACTTAAAATTCAGGTATCCTCATATCCTAAATTAAAAATACTTGCCGAGCAGTAGGAAGTCGGTGTAGGTTGCTAAGTAGACATTTATTTTATTTTTAAACTAACACAGGCTACCTTCCGTTGCGAATGCAAGTTTTTAATCTATATATTAAAGTTTAAAGAAGCAAAGATTTAATATTACAGTCGAGTGTGTAAAATATGTTCAGTAATTCCTGCCAGTTAATAAGTCTAACTAACCTAGCCTTCCATTACGGAACAGCATATCAAATTAAGGCAGAATTCGTGTGCTGCTAACAGCATTGGTAAACAAGCTGCGTCAAATAGCCCAAATACAATTTTAGCTCAGGCTGTACCTGGACTCTACACAAATACCCCAAGCAATTTGCGCAATGTAAATCTATATATAAGTTCGAGTCGCTTGCTTAATAGTTAAATGGATTCTGAATGGGTTAAATCCCTTTTTTTTCATTTATGAGTAAAAATTTCTTGTCACTTTTTTTAATATTTCCATCTCAATGACGCACGAAGTAGAAAAACTATTTCTTTTGTCTTCTAAAGCCATACCTATTGATTAAAATAAATTGTTGACAAAAGGTTATTTATCTTACTATTACATACTTTTAGAGATGAAAAATTAGCCTTTTGTTAACATTTTTCTAGAACCTTGGAGAGTACCGATAGAAGAGAGTTTTTAACCGACTTCGAAAAAGGAGGAGGTTCTATGTTCGGCTATATCTATTTTTTTTATGTATGTTCACCGATTACTACGCCATTTGGGGTCGGTCTCAAGATGTCCAGATAGCATTAAGACTATACTACACTAATGACTATATCATAAAAATGACTAGGTATCATTTCGCCTAGGTCTTTTAATTGACTACATCCGTTTAATGACTAGGTCGCAAAATGACTACATATCATGTTTGACTACATCTTATAATGCAAGTACAGTCAAGTGAAATAAGTATGTTGCAGGTAGGTAGGTTACCTTTTTTATATCTATTTAGTGTACCCTTAAGATGGTGAGTATGGGAAAGTAAATCATGAGTAAAATATTTACCACTGTACATTTTTGTAGATGATACATGAAATAATACCTAATATAGTTATTAAATTATTGTTGAACCCTAAGAAGGGTTCCAAGGAATAATCTTATCCATAGACTTGGAATATACTGGCATATAGACCAACTGACAGTGCGAGCGAGAATGTAATAGTCTTATGAAGATTTAGAGAGTTTGAAAGAGACAGTGCATTTAGCTTCTTTGTAACTGATTTTGAATGACAGATCAGCCACATTGGATATTGGAATTCAGCCACATAGAATTGGAATTGACAAATTGGTCACATTTTGATGAGCTGTCAGTACATCTATACGCTAGTACCTATATTCTAAATCTATGATCTTATCCATACTGTGTGAAGTGTGTTACTAGCCACTTTGATTGTTCGATAACCAAATAAAAAAATGAATAATAAGATTTTATTTCAATGTGCTAAAAAGAGGAAAATAAACTTATTCATAACATGACACAATTTTTATGTTCATATAAATGCTTCTGGCGAGAATGTAGATAAACAATAAGTAATACAATACCTTTTTTATTTGATCTTGAACTCATAATACAAGTAATTCTGAGAAAAAATATATTTTTATAAAAATCGTAAATCTCGTGACAAGCTTATAAAAGCTTGTCGCGAGATTTACCATTTCTATAAAAACATGTAATCCGCCGACATTGACTGTACAAAAATATGTAATCTGCCATTTTGTGACGGCGGTCATCTTGAATTTACATCGATTCTAATTAAAGATAATTTGCATTATTATAAGAACTAAAAGTGTACTTTGTAGTGTAGTGTATTTTAGCCAAATTAGAAACTGACAAGTGGGTTAAATGTAACTTGCAAGATTTGACCCCAACCAACATAAATTGCAAGTTAAATAAAAGCTTGTAAAAATCATGACGTAGTTTCAACTGACTGTACATTCATGAAACAAAAGAGAAACTAGAGGAATAAGCTATGTAGTCATTTTGCGACTTAGTCATAAAACGGATGTAGTCAATGAAAGACCTAGGCGAAATGATACCTAGTCATTTTTATGATATAGTCATTAGTGTAGTGTATTCTTAATGCTATCTAGACAACCTGAGACCGACCCCATTTGTGGACCAATTTTCAAATTTCTTTTTGTAATCGAAAGAGTATACACCCGAGGTGGTTCCATTGTCACCATGTTAAGATCTAATGATGAAATCCCATGGAAGTCGAGGGAAATCCTTGAATGTCATAGGCACGTCACCGTATGTTCACCGATTACTCCGCTATTTGTACACCGATTTTAAAAATTATTTTTGTAATCAAAAGAGTATACTCTCGAGGTGATACCATTGTCACCATGTCATGATATGATGAGAATAGTTTTAGGAAACACAGGTCAACAAATCTAGCAATTTATCAGTTAATGAAAACTGTACATGAACGCATTGACAAAAGAATTGATGTAGCTGCTATTTTCACGGACATGTCCAAAGCTTTCGACTGTGTGGATCATTGCACCCTTCTGAATAAACTGGAAAGATATGGTTTGCGCGGAATTGCATTAGAATGGATAAAGAGCTATTTGTGTGACAGACAACACACACAGAGATAAAGGGATTTTGTGAAAAAACACGGACTATCATACAAATTAGATCCGACTACAGAAATAATAATAGGGGCGTTCCACAAGGTAGTTTACTGGGTCCTCTATTGTTCTTATTTTATATAAATGATATGCCAAAAAGTACTAATCAACAATTGGTTCTCTTTGCTGATGATAGCGCACTGTACTAATTAAAAATGACGCAGCTGATAGTTATAAATACGAAGAATCAATTAAATCTTCTTTAACTGACATTATTACATGGATGGATAAGAATAGCCTTAATATTAATTTGACAAAAACGAATATTGTACAATTCTACTCATATCGACGACAACCAATGAACTTGACAATTAATTATGGAAATAAAGCAATAGAATGTGTTAACGAGACTAAATTTCTTGGGATTACGGTAGATAACCACTGTAACTGGAAACCGCATGTTCAAAATGTTTGTGAAAAACTATCTCGATTTACTTATCCACTGCGGCATATTGCACGAACCTCTTTAGAAAAAACAGCAATTTTGGCGTACTATGGATACGTTCAATCCACTTTATGCTATGCCTTAATCTTTTGGGGCAACTCAGTAAATAGTATAGACGCATTTAAAATGCAAAAGCGCTGCATTATAGCGATTAGTGGACTAACACAAAGAAATTCTTGCAAGCCTTTATTTTCAAAATATATGATCTAGCCTCTTCCCTGTCTGTATATTAAAGAAGTAGCAGTGATTGTAAAAAAACATTTGAACATGTTCAAATCTATCACCACACTTAACATTAACTTTATAGATAAATCTAGATTGGTAACAACGCATACGCACACTTTATTCTTTATGTCACACAAGATATACAACAACCTGCCTATTAAAATAAGAAATATGGATATGCCCAGATTCAAAAGTTGTGTTGAACAATGGTTGTTCTCTAAATTGTATTATAGTGTTTCAAAATTTTTAAATGATAAAAATAAATAATGTTCTAGAGGTTTATTATTAAGTACCTAGATCTAATTTTTGTATTATGTAAGATTATTATTTTTTTCTATATGTAGAAATATTGTACGCCTTATCAGGAAAACAATAGTGTTACTAAAATTAAAAATAAGAACCTCATGTACCTACTTACCTATAGTTTATGCAATGAATGTTTTTTGACTTTGACTTTGATGATGGGATCCATGAAAATCGAAGGAAACTCTTGAATTTCATAGGCACGTCCAACGTGTTTCATGTTTTTGCTGAAGATATTCAGGTATTTACATCTGGTAGTCATCAATTCGGGAATAATTCCTTCAGTACTGTTTAGAGCGAAAGACGTTTAATTTCAATTTATTCTGGTGTTTGCCTTGGCTCAAATTCTAAAACGCATGTATAATAGACTAAAAAGATTGAAAAAAAAATTTACAAAAAATTAAACCAACTTCTTGAACACCAAAAAGTCATAAATAATATAAGAATACATACAAAATCACAGTTTTATATTGAAGTCGGTGCCAAGCAATGATCACCTGGAAAGAGTTACGTAAAATTTGGCATCAACTGCAATATAAAACTGTGATTTTGTATGTATTCTTATATTATTTATGACTTTTTGGTGTTTCTGAAGTCAGTTTTATTTTTCTATTCATCTTTAATATTGGTCTAAGAATGGTTTCCAATTAACCACAGTTCCCAATCTAAGTTTTATTATATGACCCACAACTGGATTTATAATATAAAGACATTATTTTTGATAACATTTAATTTTCACCATATACAATTTCTAGTCAAACTTGTCCTCGGATCTCTGTGACATAATGTATCATGACAGGAACATTTTAAGAAAATCCATAAAAGTAGCAAATGTCGAGCAATATCCGTATTTTCTAAAACCTAGATAAAAGGTACCTAACATGTGTTATGTATCTTATACTTTACTGACTCAATACTACTTCCTTGTAGAAATTCAAACTTATCAGCTCATGCGCTACTATACATATACATATGCTAATGTACATATCCGTATAAGGTCATAAATTAGTAAATCCTTTTGAAGAAATGTAAGCCCTAGTTAACATAATAATAATATGTAGTAACGTTCAAGTAGGTATATGTTCATTCGGCGACAAATCGATTGGGAACAACATCGCTTATTATTCTACAAGCGATCCCTGTTAAAAGAAAATAAAGGCAATAAAACAAAGAATATCGGTTGAGTTCCTTACTCATCAATTCGGAAGGTCCATCCGAGGACACTCCACATAGGGATATGCCAGCCTTCAATTATGTGTCGTACGTATTTTTCGTCCGGCGCCATGCGTCCATATCTTATGTTTCATATGTATACAGTAAGAAGATTAGATATAGATAAAAATAATATAACTAACCACCAGTATTGTTAAGAATATACATAATTACATATAGGACGATGCCCACTTTTGTATGGAGACTTGCCCCACTTACAAATTTTCATGAACAGAAACAACTCTAAGCTCATTTTAAACGTTTTTCGTCCTTGAATAGAAAACAAGAATTGTTTTTTAATTAAAGCTGCAGTTTCGTAGATTTTCATTAAAATTGCTCCTATAATCTAACCTAAGCGACCTATATAGTTGCATTGCATTGCAAGACGTCGAACTAGTTATACTCAACCATAGATCATTAAAAATCAGTTGTAATAATACTTATTTATTTATTTAATAGGTTTGTCAACAGTAGTCACAATCTTCTTAACATAGAATTCAAATATAATAAAGCTTAGGTCTAATTATGCTACTAATTACAGACAAACACCGCATCCGCTGATGAAACAGTGCATTAACTAAAAAAAAAATACTATCAATATGTCTATTAATATCCAGTATTGCCAATAATAAGGAAATAAATGTGTAACAGAAATCGTAGAGAACGCAACGTGACAAGCAACGAAGGGAACTGCGTCTTATTTTATGCGCGTTCCACCTAAGTACAGATTATTGCAACATTATCAACATCATCGCGATTCAATGGTGCGCTCTTAAGTCGAAAAAGGGTTTTATATTCTATGCGATCTAGCAACCTTTTGTTATTGCAAAAAAAAATATTTTTAATTTATATGATGAAATGTATTTATAATTTACTAGCTTTCCGCTCGCGACTTCGCCCGCGTTATTTATGTTTTGCCGTGGGATTTTTTTTTTGTTCCCATAGGAAAATTACCCTATGTCCTTTCCCTGGTCTCGAACCATCAAACTTTCATCAAAATCGGTTCAGTAGTTTAGAAGCCTATTCAATACAAACAAACAATCAAATCTTTCCACTTTATAATATGAGTATAGATTACAAATAAATATTTTAAAATGTAATGAAGCAAATAATGCATAACATTGAAAAAGGTGTTATTGTAGCTACAACGAAAAAAGACATAAATATGCAGACGCCATTTTGTAACAGGAAATGCATGTAAATTTTTAATTTTTTTGCCGAAAGAAACCGTAGCTTCTATCTATTTTATATTAGGTACACCGAAAAATCATGTTTTGATAAAATATATTTAATTAGGAATACCGCCATGATAGTGGGGCATAGTGGGGATAATCGGGCATCCTCCTTCCATCCATCTTAATGAATTTATAAAATCTACAGTGAACGACTCAGAATATATACCAAAAAAAGGAAAGTAATATGCATTTTTAAAAATGATGAAAACAATATTAACCCAATGACTTAACAATGCGCTATCATACATTTACGAGGGACAACTTCTGACTTCGTCTGACCAAATACCAACATCTTTCTTGGGTGGTCTGGTGAATTGGGATCCAATAAACTGAATCAAGGAAAAATATGACTTTCGGTCAGATTTTTGATCATTTGTTCATTATATCATGATGACATCATTGAAATTATACCATAGTGATGATATATGGAGATCGGTAATACCAAATAAAGCATTTCATGACTTTTTTATCTTAAAATTTTATACCATGTCATACGATGAAAGATCCATAATAGGCCTGCAGTTTGGTTAAAAGCAATTGAGCATTAATAAATAGTCATTAGTGTAGTGTAATCTTGATACTAACTGGACATCTTAAGATCGACCCATGCCAGCACACTCTGCACTCCTCATTGAGCGATTTTTAGTGGAACCTTTGGTAGCTTTTCCACAAGGTAGGCCGAAGACATGTTGTAAAGGTAACGAAACAGTTGCTTAATGCAAACTGCCCCCGTAGCATGAACACCGAAACACGATATGATAAAACGATAAATCGATAGGAACTATCGAGATATGTTACATATGGCATCCTTAAAATTTTATCAACATTAATACATGAATAATACCCAAAATCAGCGTCAGTGGCGCTGTAGACTCGGCACTTGCCTTCCAATCGGGAGGACCGGGGTTCAAGACCGCCATGTACCAATGTGTTTTTCGTTTCCGAATTTCATATGTACATTTATTGTCTGATGCTCCTACGGTGAAGGTAAACATCGTGAGGCAACCCGCATACATTTGCGAAGAAATTGAAAGGTGTATGTGAAGTCGACCAATCCACACTACTGGGCCAGCGTGGTTGACTAAGGCCTAAACACACATAAGCATCACGTGACAACCATAAATGTAGCACTCCTCAGTATTATCCTAAATGCTGTTACTTTGCTTGGTTCCGGCGTTCTTCTGAGAATTTTTCTACATAATGAAATTTTATGAGTTTTCTTTCCCAGACGGTGCATTATCATATCGCTTTCTTCGCTTTCGCTACAAGGCACCGATATTTTGCATGAATATAAGATGTGAGTTTATCATACCATTTACGTTACCTTTTCTTTAACCCATTTCCTGTTACGTTTAGAAGGGTAGCTACTGAACTAATAAATTCTAATAAAAACAGTCTTCGATCCAAAATACATATGAGTGTTTCTTCTTAAATATTTAAAATCATCTAGCATGATGATTGATGAAATTTTCTGTAGATATACTTAGAAAGTCAATCAAACAACCTACAAGACAAACGCTACATTTTGATCAATATACAAAGCCTGATTATTCATACGGTTCACCCCGATCCAAGTGAAAAAATCTTCACTGTTTTAAAATTTTCATTACAAAATGGAATGTATTGATTTAAGCAAAAACTTACCATTACAAAAATGTATATTCCCAAGTTGAAAACTTAGGATGCGTATCAAAAAGCAACACAATTTATGCGAGGTAGGTACGATATGCCACTTGGAATAATATGACGAATAAAAATATTTCACAAAAAATAAAAACCAACTTCAAAAACAGCAGAGTCAAAAAAATATAAGAATACATAAAATATCACATTTTATATTGAAGCTGGTGCTAAATTTTAACCAACTACATTGGCTGTTATATTTTTTAAGACTTTCCAGCAGTGACGGGGAAAACAAGAGAAAAGGAAAGTAGATTGGGACCGACCTGGTTCGCCGTCGTCCTGCGTGCTGGATGGTATAGACGCTCTTCCTGATTCCCTTCCAATGTTTCTTCTCCGTATAAAATGTAGGTGATGATGCACGATACGTGAATAGAATACGCGTAGATCGCGGCTGATCGGTACTTCGACGATAGGTTCGCGTTTGGGGAGTAGAGATGCTCGACCCAAGTTACTGATCGGAAGTCCGGAAGCGAAGTGACGAGACGTCAATCAGTCCCAATAATGATAGCAATATGGTAGGTAGAGAAATACAGTTATAATTATTTACCCTCAATATATAATGTTGATTGCGGTCCGTTCCGCGCATATTTACGCACCATACCGCCCCCCAAAGAGCGGGTTGGCTCTTTAAGATGAATAAAAATTAATAAAAGTTGATGTAAATAAAGTTAATTTGATGAAATGCTAATAAAATAAATAAAAAAATAATTGTGTTGAGTTGAGTGATATAGACGATAGTTACAAGCTATGTATAAGTGGGCAAATTTTGACTACTGGTCTAAGTAGAGTTCCAGAAGCCATCCTAAGTTCAACTACTCGAACTATGCCGTAGGTGCCTGGACATAATCTGATGACACGTGCCTTACGCCACTGAAGTGGAGGAGAGTTGTCCTTAATAAGTACTAAGTCGCCAACCTGAACATCAGCAGACCTGTTGAGCCACTTTGGGCGTTGCATCAGCGTGTGCAGATATTCAGATTGCCAACGTTTCCAAAAATGCTGTGTTATTTGTTGGAGCATTTTCCAGCGCTTCAGTGGGCCAACATTGACGTCAGTCATATTTTGTTCAGGCAATGCCAAAGGCGGTTGTCCTATAATCAAATGACCGGGCATCAAAACATCTAAGTCGTTGGGATCGCTAGTTATTGGACACAACGGCCTCGAGTTCAATGCTGCTTCTACTTTGGCAAATATGGTAGATAACTCCTCAAAAACAAGCGGACGTTCGCCGATGACTCTACATAAAATAAGTTTGGCAGACCTAACAGCGCTTTCCCACAAACCGCCCATGTGGGGACTGGCAGGAGGGTTAAGATGCCAGTTGATTTGTTGATGAACTAAATGTTGATGCATTTTACATGATGTGGTTTGTAAAAAGTTAGTGATATCCTTGATGTAATTCTTAGCCCCTACAAAGTTTGTACCACAGTCGCTGTAAATGTCAGTAGGTAGCCCTCGCCGCGACACAAATCGATCCAAGCATGCTATAAAAGCCTCAGTAGATAGCTCGGACACTGCTTCCAAGTGTACGCCCTTGGTGGTAAAACATACGAAAATGCAAAGGTATGAACGCACAGACTTTGCATTTCTCAGTCGGGATACTTTTAGGGAGAAAGGTCCGGCAAAATCAATGCCGACACGCTGAAAGGCTCGACATGATGTAACCCTGCTAGCAGGTAAGTCACCCATAAAAGGTTGAATAGATTTGGGACGCAATCGATAGCAGCGATGACACTTGAAACCTACATGCTTGATGATCCGTCGTGCTGACAAAATCCAAAATTTTTGTTGGAGTAATGCTTGAAGTAAACTCAAGCCTAGATGAAGGTACAAACGATGATAATGATCGACGATAAGTTTAGTAACGAAATGATCTTTGGGTAATAACAAAAGATGCTTTGCGTTGTAATCAAGCTGAGACTTGACTAGCCGACCGCCTACTCGCAAAAGTCCTTACGAGTCGATAAATGGATTAAGACGCATCAAACCACCCTTTACGCCTTTGCCTGAGCGCAATGACTCCAACGCTGTAGCAAACGCCGTAGACTGCACAGACTTGACAACAGAGTTCAAGCTATCGTTCAGTTCTGAGACAGATAAAGGTCCAGTACGACGGTGCGTTGGGTTAAGACAGTTGTGTAAGAAGCGCTTGCACCAAGCTACAACTGACTGTAACTTGGCAAACGTGCTAAACTTGTCAAAACAAAAGGTTGTAATGGGGGTGTGTGCAACAGCTGATACGAACGGAGGCGCCTTGATAGCTGGCAAGTCAGTTTCGCTAATTAATGGTATGTCGCCAGGCCATGTCGAAGAAGAGTCTTCGAGCCATGGTGGTGACCACCATAATGCATGGTTGACTAACTGTGAGGGAGGAATCCCACGACTGGCGGGGTCGGCAGGATTCGCTGATGATGGAACATGCCTCCAACTAACATCGGGCATGATCATCTGTATTTTGGAAACACGGTTGCCTTCGTAGGTTTGGAGTTTATGAGGAGAGGTGCTTAACCATGATAAAACGATGCTGGAGTCAGTCCATGCGAATAAATCGTTGATTTTAATTTTTGATTGTAAAAGATTATAAACATGCTCCATTAAACAAGCAAGCAATAGGGTACCGTTAAATTCGAGCTTTGGAATTGTAAGTTTTTGTTTTATAGGAGCTACGCGTGACTTAGCATCTACGAGCTGAACTAAGATACTGCCATCCGAGTTGACAACGCGCAGATAGATACAAGCCGCATATCCTCGTTCGGACGCATCCAGAAACCGTGTATTTGAATATCAACAGGTTGATCGGTGAGAATACGTCGCTGAATAGAAATACGATTTAAATTATGAAAGTCAGCTAAAAATTATTTCCACTCCTTTGCTAAGGCAAAGGGCAGTGGCTCATCCCAACCAGAATCGAGCAACCAAAGCTGCTGCATGAAATGTTTAGCGTAGAAAATAGTCGGCGCTAAATAACCACAGGGGTCATAAAGTTTTGCAATATCTGACAAGACACCACGCTTAGTCATGATGTTGCCCATTTCGCTGACATTATAGACGAAACAATCGGATTTAGAGTTCCATTCGATGCCCAAAATTTTATAAATATTGTTGCCATCCTCAAACCGATAGGGGGACTCGCAATGCTCTGAGGGACAAGATGACAAAAAGTCATTAGAGTTACTACACCATTTCCGAAGTTCGAACCCTCCCTGCTTGAGAATAGCAACAACATCACGCTGTAAATTGAGAGCAGAATTCACACTAGAAGCTCCACAAACTACGTCATCGACAAATGTGTCCTCTAGAAGGGTCCTAGAGGCCTCAGGATGACGCTCTGAGTTAAGATGTGCAAGCTCCTGAATGACTCGAATCGCTTGATAGGCAGAACTAGTAATGCCGTAAGTGACGGTTGTCAGTTCATATTGTTTAAGCGGTTGATCGGGAGATTCGCGCCAGAGAATTGTTTGGTAATGACGATCTGCTTCGTCAATCCTAATTTGGCGGTACATTTGTCGAATGTCGCCAGTAAATACAATGCTATGTATCCTAAATCGCAAGATGATGTCCTCTATATTTTTCTGCAATTTAGGACCAGACATGAGAATTTGATTAAGTGAAACACCAGACGAGCTAGGCGCTGATGCATCAAATACAGCACGTAATTTAGTGCTGCTGCTGTGTTCCTTGAGAACACCATGATGAGGAATAAAATATCGATTAGCAGACCACGGTTCAGAAACCTCTGACATGTGACCAGATTCTTTATAGTCGTGCATGAATGCAATATACAATTCACGCAACTCGCTATCCTTTAATAGTCGCCGTTCCAAATGAAAGAACCGCTTGAGTGCTGTGTGATAAGTATCACCTAATGGCTTGTGGTTGACTTTAAACGGTAATCGTACAGTAAATCGACCAGTGCTATCCCTAGTGTGAGTTTCTGTAAAGTGCTTCTCACTGTAATACCGTTTTTTCTTAAAATTTCATAAAACACTAATTTTGCAAAAACACTTTAGTTTCACTGTAGTTTTAACACAAATTTCACAACTAAAATCATAATTACAACAACTTTGTCAATTAATTTCACAATATCAATGTCAAGTGTCAACGTCAACGTCGTTTCACGTCACGTCAGTGACATTTGCAATTATCTTTGGTCATTATTAAATTTTTGCATAAACAAAATAAATCTCGCGTTTATCCTGGCCTTATTTACAAAGATAGTTTTTTTTCGCCCAAAATCCCGTGCTTCCCTTTAGGTGGGTTGATTTTCTCAAAATTCGGAATTTGACATTTAGACCGTTTGTTTTGATCATTTTTAGAGACATATCATAATAAAATACACTTAAAGCTACAGATCATATAATTATGGTTTCGTCGAATAGAATTTGGAAAGCATTCACAATTTGTTTATGGTTAATTTTTCATTACGTTTTGTTTTTCAACCAAACTTATAACTTTAGCTGGAAATACTTATTGCATATTGTAGAATTTCGAAAGATCCGTATGTTGACTTGACACATCTTGAAGCAAGTTAAGAGTCTTACGAGTGTTATGAAATGAATTTGGTTTTAGGAGAGGTTCCGTCGCCAATACGGCGCTTAACATTGAGTAAACGGACCTCGGCTCCGTCGCTTCCACATAAACGCAAATCTGTGCGCAAGTGGAGCGTTGGTACGTGAACGCGCCTAAGCTATGATATTATCTCTATGTGGTTCTTAGTCTGTGAGACATCGACCGAAGTAATTTGTTATTGATTTGATTGCGGAATAGAAATTTCTGCATTATCTTAATTTCTGCGAAGAAAATCCATAGGTATTTCTCCCGTTTTCCGTGTGAATTTAATTTGAAAAGCTACAGTGAGACTTCAAAAGTCAGTTATTTTTGTTTTCAGCTTGAAGAGTAAAGCTAAGGAAAAAATAATATATTTACTCGCCGGCACGCGATTCATTAAATTTAATGGATGTATTGTATCAATAAGTGCAAAAAATCAATAAGGTATCTAATTAACTTATTATATTTCATGATTTAAAACAGATTTTGTTAATTTTATTTTTATTTGTGGGTAAATTGATTATTAAATCAAACATATTACATTTCCAAAATTCGCCTTTTTCATCCCCTATTTCATTAAAAAAACCTGATAGTAAGCGGCATCTTAGTGGGATTAATGCATATATTGAGTAACACTTGCGAATTTCATGTTAAATTCTAAATTTTCACAATATTAAGTTTCACATCCTTCTTTGGCAAATAACTCACAAATTAAGCTGTTTTCTTTTTATTAATAGCAATAATTATACACAAAATAGGTGCTCTCCCCTCCATATGTCCTTTTTATTAACTAACCAATAAAAACCTTTGACAATTTATTGAAAATTATGTTTGGAATTAACTTGCAATGTTTATTACCTGAATTTCAAACGTATTGACAGGGATTCCTTCAGAACTCAGTGTTAGACCCACTGACCTCAAGATCATAGGCATATTTAATTATATTTTTAACCTAACACTGTGCTATGAATCTCCAGGGCAGTTCCCGGAGGCCGTAGGGCTCCGCTGCTTGGCTTTTAAGCTAGAGGCACTAACCTAACATCAAGGAGGAATTCTGTGGAATTACACGAGTAATAAATATATCTATAGAGAGAGAATAAGTTATGAAACTGGAATATCCTATCTCTGACCCGTGATTGCAAGGCTTAGCATAGAAGGTACGATCTACTAACAACCGCTCCGGGGAAGGCTACTAATTTCTTTAGAAAAAAAAGGAAACCTATAACTATTTGTTGGTGTACTTTATTGCCCCTCATTTTGTAGTTTTGTACCCAATTTGTACCTGATTTTTACCTGCCGAGATTGATCAAACAAACCTGAACCATCCTGCCCTTGGCTTGTATTGATTAAACATTAAGTTAAGTGCTTTGCATCAAGGGATTTTGTTTAGTTCCGTAACATATGCATAAGTGAATTATAATTATGTACCTACAAGAATAAAGCTTTTCATTTTGTATCGGACTAAAGGAATAAGTTTGTTTTTTTTCTTTAACTTTAAGATTTCCCTATATTTCTACAATTCAGCAAGAAAAAGCACTACATCACATATAATGTCCTCAGGATCTTTAATTATTTGTTTGGGTGGTTCTTCAGCTTCCCTAAACAAGCTTATGGCACGATGAAGATCAATAGTACAAGCCATAGTAGTAGAGTGGCACACTAAGTTCGATGCCGCTGGAGCTTTACCCATAATAACCCAGCCAAAGAGAGAGGAATAAGCAGTAGGCATTGAATCACCTAGACTGAACTTCCTGCCATCAAAGATCTGGTCATACAAGCCGATGCCTAATAATAAGTCAATTCGACCAGGTATATTAAAATATTTGTCTGCGAGAATCAATCAAATTGTTGCAAGTTTCTAAAAGTGACTTATGTATGGGAACTGTTGGAAGATTACCAATGATTCGCTTTAAAATAACAAAATCAGCAGATAACATTTGATTAGAATTATGAACAGATTTAAGTTGCGTTTGTACAGTCCCATTTGTTTGATGGTCAGATGTCATACCTAAGCCGTACAAGAAAGCAGAATGAGAGCGGGGTAGCCTAAGTTGCTGTGCTAAGTTTTCACTCATTATGCAGACTTGTGATCCACTATCAATCAATGCACGGGCAGAGTGATAAAAACCATCAGCATCCTGTATGTGTACAATGGCAGTACCAAGCACCATGGTTGATGAACCATCAATGCCGTATGTTTGTGGCTGCGGTATGTTTGTGTGTAGCTTTGTGTGGTGACGGCCGTGGCATATCTGACAAACACTTTTAGATATACACTTTGATATATGATGTGTGCGTAGACAATTAAAACAAAGTTTATGTTGTTTAACAAAATTCCTTCTGTCTATAGAATTCATTGATTCAAACTGCTGACATTTGTAAATAAGATGATGCTCATTGCAGCAAGGGCAAGTAATTAAATTATTGTTTGAGTGATTGCTTGAATCAACAACATTGAAAGAATTACTTGATGTTGATTTAAATGTGGAATTAGATAAGTTCTCTAGAATTCGCAGCTGATTTTCTAAAAATACAAGTAATTGTTCAAATGTCGGAATTATATTTAATGGTATTGTTGATTAAAACTTAGTTCTCATATCTATAGATAGTTTTTTTAAGATGATATGTAACAACAAAAAACACCAAGAGTTCACATCAAACTTGAGTGCGATTAGCGCTTGTGTGTTTTCTTTTATTGTATATAAAAATCTATTCAATGCTTTTGTATTTATTTGTGTTAGGTTAGGTAGGCTAAGAATCGCATCAATATGTTTATCTGCAATAATCCTAATGTTTTCATATCTTTCAGTAAGCAACCTGCATGCTATCATATAATTTTCACGTATCACTGTGAGGTGCTTAACTAAAGATAAAGGTTCTTTATCTAGAACGCTCAACAAGTAGTGCATTATTTCTACATTACTTAAGTGTGTATTGTCATGAATTAGGCTATTAAATATTGAGATAAAGTTAGGTCATTCTACAGAAGCACCATTGAATCGTGGCAATGATATTTAAGGCAAATGAAATTCTGTGCTTATTTTATGCTCAGAACTATCTGCCGGTTTAGAATGTTACTTCTTGTTCAAACTAGAGTATAAAATTTTAATAGAATAGAACTGTTCCTGAAACTTATTGTAACCTCGTTCCAAATTAGAACGTTTCGAATCATCAAGTGACGAATCGGACATTAATGTAGTAAATATATCATCCATTTGATCACGATGCCTTTCAATATCACTATACTTAGCCTGGAACTGCGCAAGAGTTTGATCTTTTTCGCCTAACTCACGCACTGCACTGCATCTATTTGCTATTTTATACAAATCATGCATACGCTTTTGCAAAATGTTGAAACGCACAATATACTGGCTAAGTTTTGCCATTTTGTGTTGTTTAGATTCAGAAATCGTAAAGAAATTATTTATTAAAATCGTTAATTATTTGCAACTGAAGGTAAATAAATAGAAATTCGATTTACTGATCAATTGTCAAAGTGACAAACCGACAAATGAATGACAGTTGGGAATGAACGATCCTAAGCAACTTGAGAATAGTTCGTTCATTAATGTTGCCAGCATAGAAATAAAAATGTTATTTGAATGAATGATGAATGAACGATAGAAATGTATCACCGTTATTTTTTGTAAAAAAGTTGAGGGTAAAAATTAATAACAACTGTGGATATTAGAAAATAAGATGATTTTATAGGAAAATAAGGATCTGGCTCAAGGACCAAGGGGGATGACGGGGAAAAACAAGAGAAAAGGAAAGTAGATTGGGACCGACCTGGTTCGCCGTCGTCCTGCGTGCTGGATGGTATAGACGCTCTTCCTGATTCCCTTCCAATGTTTCTTCTCCGTATAAAATGTAGGTGATGATGCACGATACGTGAATAGAATACGCGTAGATCGCGGCTGATCGGTACTTCGACGATAGGTTCGCGTTTGGGGAGTAGAGATGCTCGACCCAAGTTACTGATCGGAAGTCCGGAAGCGAAGTGACGAGACGTCAATCAGTCCCAATAATGATAGGAATATGGTAGGTAGGGAAATAGAGTTATAATTATTTACCCTCAATATATAATGTTGATTGCGGTCCGTTCCGCGCATATTTACGCACCAAGCAGGTTTTCCATTTTTGGCACCGACTTCAATATAAAAATGTGATATTGTATGTATTCCTATATTGTTTTTTTACTTGTTGGGGTTTTTAAAATCCTTTTTTTCTATATAATAGGAGAATATTTTTATTTTAATCTATTTATTACATGCGTATAAGATTGGACCCAAGACAAACACCAGAATAACTCGAGTTACACTTTCCATTGTAAGCTCCTATGAATTACTTGAGAGAATAGAGCCCTGCGTCAATAAATTCCAATTAGGAATATTGAAAAAACTAACTATTAACCCACAAGGAACCTTCCATCATCAACTCAGCAACATTGTGATAATTACTACCAAACGCAGGTATTTAAAAAATTCTTTAGAAAATACATTAAAGACGTGCCCGTACAATTAACGGATTATCCTCGATTAACCTGGGATATCATCCGAAGTAATCTCCCGAATAGAAAAAAATCAAAAACCGGTTCACAATTCGCCGATATATCAGTGGCCAACTAGACATACCATAAAACAGATATATACAAAACACAGTCGCACATAACCACCTCCTTTTTTGAAGTCGGTAAGAGGGATAAATTTACGCTTTTTTGTAAAGTACTGGGATGTAAGCAAATAGTGCTGTGAAATGATAAGTACACCACCATGGCTACCTGCTAAAAGCTATTTATATCAGGCAATAGCCCGTTTAGCTGTGACCGTCCAACCTGAATAATTGTAGCCAATGACTTAATGAAGGCGGCCGTGTTAACAAGGCTGAGCGTACAGTGTCCCAATAACTATCTATTATGGTCCCATTGACGACTATTTGGAAATGAAAGCTTTAGTAAAACCTACACCGCAGTACCTATTCGTACCTCCACGGTAGACACCGCGTCATATTATTACCTCCATAGTAAATGAAGTCTCGTATTTGAATTCATATTCGGAACCGCTCGGACGTATGCTGAATTCATTTCAAACTTATAAATTGCTCTTAATACGTAGTCCACGCTTGTGACTATTCATGTTACGTTTAAGACGCGACTACTGTAGGGTGGAACATTGCTACAATTCTCTGTGTTAAAAACCGTATTGCTAAAAACCCGCGTTGAAGGTAAAAATAATTCACAGCCCTAACAAAATACGTTCTCAACGATCCTCGAATGATTAATTCATTACTCAATATATCACGCGACATCACTCTATCAAAAAGAACCTTTCAGACATAATCAACCCTAGAATGACAAATGAAAGACAGTAAAAAGTCGAACCACCCGGGCCTGCTACACACCTGTTACACCCACTCATATTTCACTGGAGCACGGAATCGAACAG
Source organism: Schoenobius gigantellus (assembly GCA_963935595.1). Classification (NCBI taxonomy): domain Eukaryota; kingdom Metazoa; phylum Arthropoda; class Insecta; order Lepidoptera; family Crambidae; genus Schoenobius; species Schoenobius gigantellus. The sequence continues at coordinate 20,421,003 of OZ012544.1, read as the reverse complement.
ATATTTGTCTAAAAACTTTTAGTATATTTTTATGTGAACTGATATGTCAAAAGTTATGGCATACCAATAATTCAGGAACACCGTTTGAATGAAATGAGCAAAAATAACTAGAAATAGATAAGAGAAATAGAAAGTTTTGCAACAAATCTTTGGTAATGTCTATATGAGCAATAATATACCTATAGTATTACGTTTAGTAACAAGGGAGACCAATTTTTCTACTACAAGAGAAACGACTGTTCAAAACAAAAATAGTTTCAACTAATGAAGAAACAATAATAATATACTTATCAATTTAGAAAAAATACGTGACCAAAATCAACTGGACATTAACAGTCCAATAAATAATAAATTAATAATTTTAAAAATACTACTTACAACCTTTTGAACCAAATCAACAAGTAAATCTAATACATTAAAAAAAATGTATATTATTATTTTTTTGATAATCATTCTAAAATCATGTTTATTATAAATGCTGGTATATCTGTTAGTTTTGATACTTTTGATATGTTAACTAAATCAAGTTTGTACGTACATAATTGTAAAAATATGTTAGGTTATTAACTAAAGCATCCGGCGAAAAATAATCCACATCGAACTTTGGACAATAATGGGCTAGCTTTGGCTGTGATGCTGATGATGAATTCGTCACCAAATCATTAAATAACAAATTTTAAAAAATATGACTTCGTGGTAGTAATAATTTCGTGGTAGTAAATTCGAAATATTTGTAAAAGTTCCATTATCATGTTAAATCTCTATAACTCAGAAGTTTACGATGTGATGAAACGATATTGTAGGGCTTGATAAAATCCCTGCCAGTGACGTCAACTCACTTGACTCGTGAAATAAGACATCAGCATAATATAGGTAATTGATGCACGACAGAGAGCCGAACTGTTTGAATTTCATGGGCTGTTACGCTTGCTTCAATAAACATTAGTTAATTTATCCTTTCGTTGTAACATTTAATACTTGAGACGCGCGAGACGGCACGAGTTTTTTCAGTTATATACGTATACTCGAATTTAAAGATTATATTTATTTTTTGTCGTTTAGCTCTATAATTAAATGCAATGTGGAAGATGAACAAAACCAAAACAAGAAAAAAATTCGACTCGGGCAAGACTTGGGTCTTTTGGGTTGGGTTGGGTTAGTCACCAGCAGGCTCTTACGCGCCCTTTTTTTTTTTTTTTTGCCGGGAAAATGCCTGGCGCACTTCCAGCGTACCGGGGATCGGCAGCGGGGGTATGTGGGGATTTCACCCACTAAAAACCCGACAGCGTCCTGCAACCGCGTAGTCCAGGGGAGCCTTCCGGGAGTCCGAATGGAATCGTCCAGAGCTCGACCCCAGATACGGTTAGCTACCTTCTGGGCAGCTACGTCTTTGAGTAGAGGGTAGACTCGAAGCCTCCCTCATATCACCGCTAGAAAGGCATACGGAAACGCACGCCGCCTCCCCGGAACCAGATAGTGAGTTACGGACCATCCCCAGACCGCAGCTCAAGGTTCGCTGGCGGCAACTCCTCCCTCAATCGCGGAGGCCTCACGTACGTGAAGCGTCTAACGCGCTTGTTCGGGGCCGCCCGGCAAGCCGGGCTACCCACCTGGTGGGTTGCCGTAAGTCCGGCATCGGCGCAAGGGCCGCAATGGGGCGAGGCGACGCAGGTCGCCGCCTTATGCCCGGTCTCTCCGCACCGGAAACAATCCCGGCTGCGGTCGACCTCCTCCACACAAAGTGCGGCCATATGGCCCACCTTAAAGCACCTGTAGCAGCGTGTCGGTCTGGGGGGCAAAAGCCGCACCCCAGCCGAAAACCACCCCACCACTAGTTGCTTATCCTTCACTAACGTCTTTGCGACGGCGATGGGAACACTGGCGTGAATCATTCCCATTCCCGAGAGCCGGCGAGTGACTTCACTGACTCGGATTTGCTCTTCGGGACAGCCTCCAACTCGAGCCAGTGCTGCCGCGACGTTTTCCTTGTTAACGGAGTCAGCGAGGCCCGTGATACGCAAATCAACGCGTTTCACGGGCCTCGTGACTCGGATTTCCCCAGGGAGCGTGCGCTGGATTAGAGCGGCAATTCCCGCCGCGCGCTCTTCACTGCGCTCCCCGACGACCTCTATAATACGGCCTCCAGTAGCCGATCTCCGCACTTTAGGGGCAGGGACCACAAGATCTGTGCCCGAAAGTGGCTCAAACACGCGGTTTAAAACTTCCGCGTAGGTGAGGCCGGCCATGCCTTCACCGGCGGCAGCGAGATGACCACTGCTGCCGACTTCGGCGCTCGAAGGCTGGATTTGCCAGATCTACGCTTTCGTTTTCTCCCTTCTCTTTCTCCTCCTTTTCCCCCCTCCTCCCCCCGGGCCAGGTGGACCAGAGGGAGCAGAGGGGCCAGGTGGAGCGGGGGCAGCACCCATAGTAGGTGCTGCAGGGGCCTTTTTCTGGCGCCTACTTCTGGGTTTCTGGGGAGCTTTGGTGGTCTGCTCGACTCATTTTGCCTCGCTCGGTTATTTTTCGCTTGAGAGGGTTCCACACGCCTAGGCACCGAAACCTCACGAGTTATCTTCTGGGATGATGGCTGTTCAGCCTCGTTCCTGACTGTTTTATATCTTCCGCCGCGCGTCACGGGTATCCAGTCGCCGTCCGAGGACTCGGATATAGGAATTGCACGCGAGGTTGCCGCTGCTGGTATTGGGGCAGTAGCTCCCTTTCTTCTTTTAACCGGTGGTCGGGTAGTTGGACCGGACCAGACTATTTCTTCGCTGACAATGCTCGCTCGTGGTGGTGTTGGGCGAGGCAATGTTCTACGGTCATTAGCGGCTGGTGCAAGATGAGCCTCTAGCGCTTCGAACCTTGCATCCATACTCGCGCTCAATCGAGCCAGCTGTGCCGCTATCTCTCGTATCTCTTTGTTATTTGAGGCATCTCTAGGAACAGAAGGGGGCAGAGAGCGCCTCGGCGGCGTTCCTGGTACCGGCTGATCATCAGCGGCCACCGTTTCGCCTGCCAAGCGCTTCATCCGCTCTTCCCTCAACATTCGCTCGAGAGCCTCAGACTCTGTCCTGTGGCGATGCGTCTCTTTTTTGAGTCGTTCCAGCTCTGAACTTAATTCGGCGACCTCTGATGATTGGGTACGCCCCTCCATTTCCTTGAAACACGCGCCAATTTCCGCTGCGGCATCCTTAAGCATCTTAACAAAGGTCCCCTTAAGGTTGCCGGAGCGGAGGGCAACGTGCTTTATACAGTCTAACTGCTGAGCCACGATGCGCCCAAGCTCGTTGGCCGAGCGCATTGAGTCGGCCTCGGTCTCCGTAAGGTCCGACTGCCTCAGCTGGGCGATGGGCGATTTTGGGCCCTTTTTAGGCGGGCGAGTCCGGGGTGCAGGAGTCCTTTGCCCCTTTCTCAGCTCTGCTTCTGCTTCTTGCTGCAACCTCTCTGCTAAAGCCATTTTGGCCTCTAGATCAGCTTTCTTCGATCTTGGTGTTTCCGACGCTTCTGCGTCACCCTCAATTGGACGAGTTCTCTTGCTCGTTTTTCTTCTGTGGACATCCAGGCTGGTGTAGGACGCCATGGATCCAACGGAAATATCGTCGGAATCCAACACACTGCTATCATCTCCCCTTCTACCACAAACGGAAGCCGATGTTCTGGCTCCCGAAGCAAGCTTAGCCACCCCCATATACGTGTGGCATCCGCCTTCCCCTTGCCTCGCAGAGGGGCAAGGAGAAGGCGTGAGGGGCTCTCCCCTGGCTTCACCAGAGGTACCCTCCTGGGGACCATACGACGTTTTATCACTTGCCATGTTATAATAAAATCCCCCCAAACCCCAGGACAACACAACAAATACCAACATCTCCCTCCTCTTCACACAACCACACATCACCTTCTCTCTGTTGCGCAGAGGGATAGGGAGTGGGCGTCCAACCATAATCCTCCTGCCAGACTATTGGCCGTCGGCGAGTGATAGCCCCTACAAGTGAAGGACTGTCACTCGTCGCCGTTGCCCGGGGTGCACCGCGCGGACAGACTGACAGACAAAAAAATTTTAAATTGTGTTTTTGTTATTGGTACCCGATAATCGTTCATAACCATTTAGTAAAAACTTGTTATATTGACATTACAAACAGACACTTCAATTTTATTTATTTGTACAGATGTACGTACAAACTTGATTTAGTTAACATATCAAAAGTATAAAAACTAACAGATATACCAGCATTTATAATTAACATGATTTTCGAACGATTAACGAAAAAAATAATAATAAACATTTTTATTGAATGTATTTAGCTTTATTTATTGATTTAGTTTTATGGTTTACGCGCAGAACATCCCATTCGCAGAATGTCACAGTGATTAAAAACGTCTCATTCGCAAAAAGACCCATTCGAAAACGTCCCATTACGTTCATGAAAATAACAACGATAAAAAAGTGACAATGTATCATAGATGCAAATAATAAACGACTGCAGTCGGCTACGAAATGACAATACTGTCGTTTACATATTACTGCCAGGTGATGTGTATAAAATGTAATAAATCTAGAAAATCTAGTCATAAATCTTGAGCTTATATTTTTTGTATTACTGTTTTTATGCATAAACCAATATAAACCACTATATTTACTGAAACTGAAAGTAATGGAATTAAAATTTAGACAAAGCCATCGGAATCACCACCTACAACTCACTCTCTAATAAAGACAAATTTTCCAAACGTTTCCCTTAAGGGAGGCAACGGTAGAGCCTAAAACAAAGCGAACGGGCCTGCCCAAATTAAACGCCTGTGCCGAGAGCGCCGATGCATTTACGCCTGAACGAAACGAATATCGAATTACCCTCACTCGGAGCTCCAGTGACGAAGACCTGCAAAAAATATCGGACTATTCGCGTGGCGCTATAAGCGCTGGACCGGAACACTCGGTACATATTTACACTTGGCTGAATACATTTACCGATAAAATGAGTTAGATAAATTGATACCCCCAAAGTCTATCGGAAGAGTGCATCAACTTGAGCAATTAATATTTAATTATTTGTTAAAAAATGTGATATTGTGTCAATGTATTTACTAAACGTATTCATAAATGAAAATGTGTGTAATCAAGCGCTTGGAAATGTCTTTGCCGTGATCAAAGGATATGGATGAAATAGAAATTGTACCTAGAAATGCAATGTATCAGTTCAACGTCCCCTTGATAGATGGATCACTTCTTCGACGAGGAATTGGCGTACTCCATCACGCAGGCCAGACGGATTATTTGATTGTAGGGTTTGCTTTCGACCTTTACAATATCCCTTAATCGGGTCTTATGTTCCCTGTGAAGAAAGGTAGCGACGACACTTAAATATATTCACACTTTACACTATTAAGGGATTTAATGCATGTCAACAAAAAATGTTTTCTCCTGTTCAGTCTCTTAATTGTTCGTAAGATAAAAAGAAATATCCTAAGAATGGTGGAAGAGAGCCTAAGCTCCCTCTTCTTTAAAGAGGCCTATGTCCAGCAGTTCACATAATAAAAGAAAAAAGTATGTTTGTTTGTTCTTTGAATTTCCTTCGCAAACAAACGCAATTCAAAAGTATAGCTTTACCTCATGTTATTTCTCATGATTGCGTCATGTGTTATTTATCACTCTCAAACCTCAATCCTAGTCATGACAACCGTTTTGTGAAACAAAACAAAAGGACTCGGAAACATCAATTAATGATTATTCTTTATTATAGTCAGTCTAACTCTGTCTTTGTCATAAGATTATAATAAGATAACACGTCGTTTCAATGCAAAGAACTGTCCCAAAATAGAGTTATAGCGCAACCGTCACAGTTTAGTAACTATTACCAATTTTCCACAACCCGTCTACAGGCTTCTCCGCCAACTCAGTTTACGTAATAAGTCGAATGAAAAAGGATAAAAACTTTCGCGACTGCGCAATATCCGTCATCGAAGTTTGTAACTCGTTGTTCTCTGTGAATGTTCTCTCCAGTGATACGGCAATGTTATCGTCACGGTAATAATTTTACAAAGATTACGTCGTCAGTACAATTCTGTACCGACTGTCTCTTATAAAGCAGTTATCGATTGTCAAAATTGAATGCGATGGAGATTTTGAATTTCATGGGGCGAACGGATATGCAGTGTACATACTACAAACAATGGCTACGACACTAAGCCAGCCACCAATAAGCACGTTATTCAAATGATAATTATTGATTTTAAAGTTAATACCTATCTAGATACTGTACCTATAGGTTCTATTCTTACAGGATATGAGACACTTGATGTAGCATTATCATTCATCCGTAATTACACGTGACTGTCTACATCAGTCGTCATTCAAAAATATATATTAATTTTTGAATAGGCACAGGCTGCCACTCGTCAAATTAATTAACAATTCTGTGCTAGAAAACCTTGAGATCTCGAAATATGTTTAGGTATGAATCGCGAATATTATTCATTGTAATTGAAATCATTTTACGTCGAGCATTATCTAATATCATATTTGGTAACATCTTTTAAATTATGAAAGATGGAGGCATTGGATTATTAAAAGCTAATTCTGATATTCTAATAATCTTTACAACCTACTAATGTGATACAACAATACGACGAGAATATATAAAGCGATGACAACTCTACATGAAAGCACATAAAACTTTAATCAAAATATAGTAATGTACCTATTTGAGCCTGAATCAGTCGAACAAAGATTTGTCAGACATACCTTCCTAAGCATGTACATACATACCTTCTATAAGCAATGTATATTATGAAGTGTGCGCGTAATCTACTCGATCTAATACAATCTATCCCTTTGTGCCATCACTAGAAACTCAAAAAGACAACACCATTCATAGTATATACTCCAAAACAAGAACAAAGCGTTTTGCTACTACTTCTTCTGTAGAAAAAGGCTTTGGTGACTGACTGACTGAAGCATCAACGTAGAGCCTAGTGGAGCTCTACTGGAGCTAGAAGCATGGAATTCTGTACGGGAGTTCGTTCGCTTATGTAGGCGCCCACTAAGAAAGGATTTCTCATAATTCTCACAAGAAGCTGAGAAATCCCTACCCAAAAATAAGGAAAAACCAACGACGCCAATGACTTAAGCAGCATGGCGGGCTTAAAATTCTTCTGTCAAATTTGTTACATTCTTTTGAGGCACGTGCATGTCAGATGTTAATGGAAAATTCCCATGAAAATTATTTTTTTAGCATTACCATGGGAAGGCAAAAGCATCAAATCCATACAGCCAATTTGTTTCCTCTTTTTTTTCTTATTTTCTTAAAGTTCCCATTTTATTGAACAATATAATACAGAACTGGTTACTGGTTATTACTTTTCATTTTATTTCCATTCTCACCAATAATATTTCAGTATTATTATTATTCATAGTGTCCACCATTCGAGCCAATATAATTATATCCCCTGTTCTTGCCAACTTACGTGCCGGCAACTGTAACAGCGAGTAAAGTTTACTTTGGTATAATAAAGTATAGAGAAATCAATAAAGTTAAAAATTCGTTACGACTGCATAAGTCCACGGCGGACTAATGAGCTTTATTTGATCAAAATTTGCTCAGCTGTTCAAAAGTTATCGGCCAGCAGTATTTTTTAGTCGGCAGAGCGCACTGCATCCAGGAAAAGTTGCCGTGGGTGTGTTTACATAGCGGTCTCCCGCCCGCAACGGATAAAATAAAACTAGACATTAAATCTTACTTTTAAAAGGATAGTATGTCCTTTTTTTAACCGACTTCAAAAAAGGAGGAGGTTTTCAATTCGATGTGTATGCTTTTTTTGTGTATCTTACGCGATTACACCGCCGATCATGGACCGATTTTGAAAATTCTTGTATTCGATAAATGATACTCCAAGGGTGGTCCCATGGTCACCAAAGTTAGGATCTGATGATGGGATCCCATGAAAATCGAAGAAAACCCTTAAATTTTAAGGTGTTTCCAACGTGTTTTGTGTGTATGTTACGCATTTACTCCGCTAATTGTGGATCGATTTTCAAAATTCTTTTTGTATTCGATAGAGTATACTCCTGGGGTGGTTCCAAGGTCACCAAAGTCAGGGGTCATCTGATGATGGGATCCCATATAAATCGAGGGAAACGCTAATTTAATACCAGCTCACCGAAGGGGAGCTGATAATAAATTAGGGTTTCTTTCACTAAAAATATTTAATTCACTAATAACTTTAAAAAAATATACTTTACAAAAAAAACCGACTTCAAAAACACTGAAAAGTTAAACATCATATAAGAATAGGTTCAGACAACATCACACTTCTATATTAAAGTCGGTGACAAATTTTAACACTTTATCGTTTGGCACCGACTTCAATATATAGAAGTGTGATGTTTTCTGTATCTATTCTTATATTATTTTTAACTTTTTAGTGTTTTTGAAGTCGGTTTTTATTTTTTGTTATATATTTTTTATCTAGCGTATCTGGAGTAATTTGCAATACTCTATTTTGCTAATTCATATTCGTACAAACTACAGGCGTAAGAAGTCGCGGGCACAAGCCAACCTGTGGAATATATTCAAATCTAGGGTGAACTAGGCGAGTCCCAGTTTGCTTCGGCTACTGAGCATGTCTCCAGGGGGTGCGTTCGATAAATTATCCTGCCTGATACCGAACGGCGAACGTGCCTAAGGCAACATATTAAAAGAGTATGCTATTAATTTTCTCAAATTGAAAAATGAACGTCCGCACTTGTCGAACCGTTATGGTTTTCGGGAACCCAAACATAACTTTTGCGTACAATATCCATTGAGGTGAACAATGACATCGCTGTGGCCCTTTGTGCGTTGTCACGCCATTGTGCTGATTGAATGAGCTCGGTGACATGGGCTGACAGCGGCTGACGTTACTGCTGCCGCTGCGGTCACGCGTGCAGGGACCTTACCACGATCGCTTATAGCAAAGTGAAAACAATATTGAAGCGAGACATCGCTATTATCGTGTATAGCGCCATCTCGCTCTCAGTGTGGTTTTAATATTGTTTTGGGCGATCGTGGTTAGGGGGCTGGACCCATTCCGTTTCGAACGCCAATAGCAATAGTTATTCGAATTGCTCGCACGTTGTTATATTAGTAGCAATTACTTGAAACAATGTTGTCAATGTTGCTCAAACACCATATGCAGCAACAATCGAACCGGCTCGGAGGAACGAGTATTCGAAATATTGGAAATGAAGTGATTACTTTTTTGACAAAAGTTGGGTTTTCGATAGTGGTGAAGATTAGGTAGTATAGTTGAATTTGCTAAAAGGATTGACACACTCATAATTGCGGTTGCAAATAAAGATAAGTAATAGGGGCAAAATAGTAGTGGTAGTGGTTTTAAGTAGAATTGTCGGTGCGAAATTGAATTTAAAAACCATTTGTCACCGCTCCCTTTTTTACCGAAGATGTCGTAAGTGCCGACTTAAGAAGCTTACCGCAATTACACCTTTGTAAAAACATATAAAATTAGAAACAAAACACTATACCAACTAGTCTCTACAGTGTGAAGGCAATCCTCCCATTCTAAACGAAAATTTCCATGGACAATGATAATAGGGGGAAAACGTAATGAAACGAACGCATTGTGAAATGAACACTTTAGGTATGTCAAAAATTTTGAAAGAGAATATTAAAGTCATTTGATTGTTGGCAGTACTGTTGACCTTAGACAAACCCATAACAATGGCAGCTTCCGGCAGCCAGTGCTTTGTTTACTTTTTCGGACGTTCTCGAAACACTTGATTTTTGTAAAAAACATCGTACCTATATATTTGTAAATTAATGAGAAATTCTACAATAACGTGGGCCACAAATGTAATAAAAAAATAAAAGTGAACATTTTGAGCTCCTTCACTGATTGCAGGTAGTGTTAAAATAATATAAAAATAACAAGTTCGTGCAAACAAAATGTGAAAGCCCGCGCTTTGTATTTTTAAAATTTTTCATCATAGACAATTCTGAAAAAAAAGTTTGACAGAGTTCAAGTTATTTTACCTACCTTTCCAACCTAAAATAACATTAACAAAATAAAATCTCTATTTCATGTAAGTTATTTATGTAAAAGTAAATAAATCTCGATGTAGGTTATTTATGTAAAAGTAAATAAAAACTTGATTTAATTTTAACTTTTTTCATGGATGCCTTCGAGGAGACACCAAGTTGACGCAGGCCACTTTTATTGAAAAAAAATATTTTTACCTTATATTTTAAATAAACCGGCCAAGTGCGAGTCGGACTCGCCCATGAAGGGTTTCGTACGATTTATGACGTATTAAAAAAACTACTTTTTTATTTCTTGTTTAGTTCTATGTATTATATAACTTATTGCTTTTTTTCTATTTTTGTGTGAAAATCTTAATACGGTTCACAGAATACATCTACTTACCAAGTTTCAACAGTGTAGTTGTTATAGTTTCGGAGAAAAGTGGCTGTGACATACGGACGGACAGACAGACATGACGAATCTATAATGGTTCCGTTTTTGCTATTTGGCTACGGAACCCTAAAAAGCTGACTCATAAGCACGGACCTGAAAAAAAGATTGATAATATTTTTTGTAGGTCCATGCCCATAGTAGTGTTTTTATGAAATCCATGGATTATAAACTTTAGTACAATCACGAAAAGTGTAGGTATATTTTTAATATTGTTGTCAACCATCTAATTAGCATATTACAATGCTGGAGTAGAAAAATATCTAAAGCTACAGAAATATCATTTATAAACGCCACATTACAAGATTCTTGGGCAAGCTTGAGTGTACTGTCGACAACTGCGTCGTTATTCAAACTCTCAAACTCAATTTTTTTAATTTAATATAGACCTTTACATGCACTTATTGACGTCAAACAAAACATAAAAATCTAATCAAACAAGAATCTAATAAACTTATTATTTAATCCTTGTATGTACATATACCCCAACCATTATTAAGATGTATGCAAATACAAGTAAAATGAAACAAGCAATATTACATGGTCAGCTACTTTGAACATTGAACGTGTCACATATCAGTCAACTAGTTGCAGGGACGTCACTTTTCTTCCATCAAAATGAGGGTAGGTATATTACGAGTTGTCGTGGCATCACGTCTTTTATGCGCAGCTATTACGTTGATTCCTCCGCAACATGGGGACACGTAACGAACGACGTGGTGCGCCTCGCAATCGGCGCAGCTTTTCAATATGACATGAATCTTTATCGGATTTAAAGAATGTATAGGGTGCTCCTGAAATACGGATCACGAAACCACTGTTGTAAAATCGTTTTGTGAATAAGTAGAGTGGTTGAAATAAATAGCTGCGACTACTCGAAGCTACTGAACTTTTTAAGTTAACCGTTCAACTCCCTAACAGCTAAAAGCTTAGGGACAATATTAATACCTGGAAATTATTACACAGTAGGAGTTATTGTTAGGAGTGTTGTTATTAAATTCCTCTCTCGGGGACCTAAATTTAATATAGAAATGGGTGTAAAAAACGGGGGATTCCTCTCTCCTAACCGATTTACGTGTGCTCTGGAGGAGGTCTTTAAAAGCTTTCTGACCCATGGAAAGGCAAAGAGCTTGATTGGATAATCTTACTAACCTCCATTTTGCAAACGATATTATTCTTACCGTCACTATGGCAGCTGAGCTCGAACAGATACTGCATGACCTAAGCACGGTAAGTCTTGAGGTTGGACTTGAAATGATTATGAGTAAAACTTTAGCCGATCACCAATCACACGAAACGTAGAGTCAAGATTGGTGTGCAAACGATACACTACGCTGATGAGTACATTTATTTGGGCCAATAAGTTTCCTTTTAACACTAGCAACACCGAAATTTTGAACTACCTATAAAGACTAAGTCGGGTCAAATGACTCATTCATGGGTTGTAATGTTTTATTCGTGTATTATGGTTTTAAGTTTTATTGATTAACATCTAATAGTAAATAAAAGAACTTAATAGTAATTAAACATCTATTACGTGATAAAAAAATGAAAATATTAGACACATTTTTGACATTTTAGCTCCTTGTTTACATTAAAAGAGCCACACAAAGGCTTTTTACAACTAATACAAGATTTATTGGTTTTGTTCCTGCATTTTTGCACGTAACACGGTTTTCTCTTTCCACTACGTTCTTCTTCAGGCTCTGGGGGTATGCTATTATCGGGCTGTGAAGTAGATGATGTCATCAGGGAGTGCGTATCTTGGCCGAATAACTCCCTTGCCAAGTCAAGAATGAACTTTTTTCTACTGATTTTTTTCTCGGATAGTTTTTTGTACAAAATCCAAGAATTAATTGCTACCAAATCCAAAATATTATAAAACACTTGCACGGGCTAACGACGAGAAGGTGCTTTGACACTATATTTCTTGGCCATTTGATCAATAACGTCTACTCCAAATTTCGTAGCATTGTAAAACTTCACCGTGTTCGGCTTCTTTTTTGCTTCTTCTGGATCAACAAATACATTAGAGTGAAGTGAACTTAGAATCATAACTGATTTTGAAGGTTTTCCTTGATAAACTGTAAGTGTGCAGGTTTCAGAGTTGTGAATATGTGTTTCATATAAACTAAGGGATGCATTTTTTATAGTAGCTGGAATATCTCTTCGTGTTTTGTTTACCGTACCAACTATTGATGTACGTTTTTCAATTAGCTTTTTAGCTAAACTTACACTGGTAAAAAAATTATCAGTTGTTATATTTCGACCAGTATTCAAGTATGGGTCCATTAGTCGCAATACAACGCACTCGCCTAAACTTTGATTTTGTGGACGGCTTTCATCTCTTCCTAAATATGGGAAACCATTACACAAGTACTTTGAATCAACATCAACGCAAAGCCAAAACTTGATTCCAAACTTGTCTGGTTTGTTACTCATAAACTGCAAAAATCTACACCGAACTTTTGTGGAAAAAGCTGTTCGTCAGCAGTAAGGTTTTCACCAGGCTTGTAACATGAAATACTGTTATGGATGAACTTATTCCATACTTCCGAAATCATTGCAAATTTATCTGTTTGCAAACGTTCAGCCCTTTCTGTTCGCACATCTAAACGCAGGAAACGCATTATTTCTTTGAAACGATTCCGAGCCATGTTTTGTGAACAAAACTGAATACCCCAATTTTTGTCCCAAAGGTCATTCACAGCAATATTTTTAGCCCCACAGACTCCTCGAGCGTAGATAATTGCAATAAATGTATCTAATTTATTCAATGGGAGTGACCAAGTATTATCTTCAAGTTGGCGGCGAGCTTCGGTTTCAGTACATTTCTGAATATGCCGCAGCATGGAGTCATCAATGATAAGTTTCCACGCAGATAAAATACTTCCTTTGTAACACCTTTTTGCAAAAGAAGTTGGTCCAGCTTCCTCTGTTAGAATATTCTGTCGTGGACGACGACCAGGTTGATTCAAAACTGATAAGTTTCCAGGAGTCCAACTTACACCGCTAGAAGATACCTCGACATCAGTGTTGTGGTGAATAATTTCAGTTTGTACTCTGGAACCTCGGCCACGATGCCCTCGACCCCGACCTCGACCTCGACCTCTTCCTCTTCTTAGATTTGCGCTACGTAAAGTCGAGAGAGGTACTGAATCTGAAACAGTGGAGTAAACGCTAATATAATAAAAGGTTTCCTTTTCTCTCAATATGAAAATTCTTATTTTATTTACATCAATATATAAAATAATATACACCTACCATCAGAATCGCTATGAGTGTAATCATCATCCCTAGAAGAATCACTATTTTGTGTAATATTGTAATCACTTTCTTCACTTTCTGAGTCTAAATGCAAAATGTGCCTCTCTTCAGTCGGTTCACAATCTGATTGGTCGTCCGGTAAATTTTGCAACACTTCCAATATTTCAGAAGAGCGAAGGGAACGATAATGAGGCATTATATTATTATGGCGAGCCGTGATACGTCTTTGCTTCGACAAGAACAAAACAAGAAAGAAACGAAATATTTTATTTCAACTACCCACAACACGAGTATATTCAACGAAATGTAAATATTTACAAAGCACGCACGCAGTGTCAAATGACCACTGCGGTCTTTCTAGGTAGGTGATAATTTTTAATTAGTATTTATCTTGCTATCGGTATACACATATCAGAATAATGTAAACAATGACGAAATATTAAAAGTCATAAACGACAATAACTTCAATTGGGGTTTTGATAATATGATTGATCAAAAACTTCATTGAGGTCATTTGACCACTCTGGTCTTTATAGTGTTAAAATAGGCAAGAAGAGAAAAAAGATCGCAGAATTGAGAATTCCTGGAAGACTTCCTGGTCCCTGAAAACCTTTGTGAAACTCGTCGACTTGTCATATCGCTAAAATACAAACTCATCGACATGTGCATTTTGACCTAGGGTGTTTAAACATAGTCGCTTACTGAACATCAGAGGTCCAAACTCAAAAACAATAAAGTGTAGATATAAAACCGTCAGATCGAGTTATAAATACCACTGTACGCTCTCTAACAAAAGTAGTTGATGTGGGACGGAAAGCTTAAGACCTTAAGTGGGACTGGGCAGGACATGTGAGCCGAATGAGTGCAACTGCAAACAGTTGGGCCCGGATCATCACCCAGTGGGTACCGCAGGACGGACAATGTCGTCGCGCTAAGCCCCGAAAGCGATAGAGTGACGGCCTAAAAGACTTTAAAATAAGTAGTAGAAGCTTGCCCAACTGTTAGGAATGGAGAAAAGAAGAGAAAGCCTTTGCCCATGCAGAGGAATAATATAGGCTATATAAGAAGATAAGAAGGAGTTATTGCAGTTACTCTATCAGACAAAAGTCTTATAGAAACTTGTACTTTTTAACACGAACGCCTTTCAACGCCAGTACAGTGGAGTGACTGTTCATCATATTTATTACAAAATATAAGTATGCCAATCATGAAGCAAAAACAAATTCAAAAGCTTAACAGAAAAAATTATAAAAGCAGTAAATAATTGCTAGTGTATTAAGTAAGTTCACTTTATTACCTGAGAATAAACGTCAATTAAATGCATATTTATTTAAAACGTTTGAGATTCTTGCAGGTTACTTTTTAATCCTAATGACTTAATACCTCCTTCGCACTCTTTGCGCCTTTTTTTACAAGAAAACATAAGAGGTTTCGGTCTCATTGTCACTTGTATTTGGGTCGTGACCTTTTTAACTTCTCCTCGTATAATAACAAGCTTTACGTTAAACACAATGGCTTAACAACTGGAAAATGGCAAACGACCCGTAAACGACTTCAGAATGAATGTGTTAGCGTTAAAATGTAGGCACATAAAATGGTGACTTTGGTACATATTTTAAATACAAAATACAATAATAAAATTATTATAATATGTAAAATATATTTTTCTTGTTTATTATTGAAAAAAACTCGATTTAATATACACGTTTGTTAATCAAGCAAAAACAGCCCTTATTCTACAAATCGACAAAAAATTAATTGATAGTAATAAACATTTTGGTAGTTGGTAGCGTTGGTAGGCCCCCTACAAGGTGGACCGACGATCTGGTGAAGGTCGCGGGAAGCCGCTGGATGCGGGAGGCGCAGGACCGATCGGTTTGGAGATCCCTGGGGGAGGTAATTTTTGAACCGAATTAATCATAAATGCAAGTGAGTTAAAATTGAAAAAGCATCATCAGCATATATATAAAAATCTCGTGTCACAGTGTTTGTCCGAGACAAACTCCGAAAATGCTTAACCGATTTCGATGAAATTTTGCTTAAGGTATGAAATTAGGTCCAACTTAAAAGATAGGATGGTTTTTATATCGACTACTGACCTGAATATTTATGATTGCGAATCAAATGGTTTGTAATTATTTGTTAGTTCCATAAGTTTCTTGTAGATGGCGGTATGAGTTATTTTATCGTTACAACACTTTTTCGGCGCTCTATCGCGGTGGGTTGCTGGATTAGGTATTTACTACTCAAAATAAAAAGTAAATTAGCACAGTAACTGTATTTCGTATACACAATATATTAATTAGTTACAAAAATGCTAAGACGACCGGCCTGTGCTGTGAACGAATGCTGACTCGTGACTCCTCTCTGAAGTCTGAACTCTCTATATTTATACCAGGTTGGTCGCCTTAGAAAAACCAAAGCCTTACGTATAAAAAATAAGTATTCCCACTAACTAAGATACAATAGACTTACAAATAATAATCATTAAACCCAAAAGCTAATTTTGGGAAAGTTCCGGCGTCGGTACACAAAGAGAACAATAAATGAATAGTTACACAAAGACAATATTGTTTCCTTCATACGGCAACATGTTTAAAATCATAAAAGTACATAGCTATTATATTACAAATGTTAACTAACAATAGAATACCTCAATAAAGTAATACTGGTACAAACATGCCGCCAGTGAACAATTAAAATTTAAACAAAACAAATTACTTACTGCTATTACAGATACGACGCAGATGCGTGGGAACTTACAAATACCATGTTTTTACGATCGAATATCCTAAGGCCTAAATCTAGCATATTATTTAACATTATACACGGTTATTTTTTTATCATACTGGAAAATTTTAGAGGCAGCTCGGTAGACGCTAGACGACTCATATCAATAAAAAAAACATGTGGTTATATTTTTTAAATTTTATCCGCCAATAATATTAAATTATAGACATTGTTCTTGTTTACTACAAGATAAGGTAAGATTATGAATGAATAAAGCATTTACTACTACGGGCTTAGGAAAATGCGGCAACGTCGCATTATTAATTCAAGCAAGATCAATCTACAACTCGTTTGAAATAAGAGTTATTATTGCACTAGACACTACAATAGTGAAAGACAGAGACAGTCGGCGCCGGCGCCGAGCGCCGGCGGCGGCGTTTTGTTGTTTGCTGTCGCTTGTCGGCACGAGCCGGCCGGCTTTAGTTCGCCTTTGACCACGGCGCGTGTGAACGTATCGTGATATCGCGCCTGCGCCTGACGCGCGGCAATCGGGCGCATTCGGAATTTTAGTTTCAAGTTAACACATCTAGCGAATACACAGACCTTACTCCGATAGACCGTAGACTTTTACTTGTGAAGTGAAATTAAGTGTTTGGTGTAAGAAAGTGAACCCACAAACGTAAGACTTGGAAGCGAAAACTGCATTTCGAGACGTTAAACACTAACCAAAGTGATATGTTGTTGTGGTCATGTATAGTTTTAAACGTGCACTATGTATGAGTTAGAGGACTTCCTTTAAATTTAGAACTCTTTTGTTATTAGAACTAAAGTTGATTTAAATTGTTTCCTACGTAGGTAAGTATTTAAAGTTGATTCCAATTTTTTAACTACGCTGTAATATATGGTAACTAGTATCAGGTTAGGGAATAAATTGGAAACATGTTGTTGGCTCCATGTCCGTTTATTGAATGCATTTCAGTACAATTTAATATGCTTAAGGCTAAAGTGCTTACTTAGCGAAACGTGCCTCGGCCATGCGCGTGCACTTGAATTTCTATATTTAGAACTAAACTTATAATATCAAATGCCGAACTGGCTGTAGTAGTTACAACCATTGGCTCTATCGTGTTTCTGTTGCAATACTTTTGTATTTGGCAACTTTTACATTTTTGAACATAGTTTGAGACGTCTCTACTCATTCCTGGCCAAAAATAATGCTTTTTGATATTATTTTGCATGCGACTTACACCGGCGTGACCGCTTGTAGGCAGGATATGAAAGTCGTTTAATATTACTGTTATTTCATCCTTGTCGCTAATTCTTATTACGTCTTTGGTAATTAGGAATCTCACACTTTGCTCATTTATATTATTTATATTGCGCAATAAACTTTTAATATAGCTAGCATTACTTTTATTTTTAATAATTAATAATTCCTTTATATTCTGTATTCCTTGGTAGATAACGATCGGGTATCTAGAAATATCGCCGAATGCGATGGCACAAAAACACATGAGCAAGACTTTGAAATTATATTATGTGAGTCCTTCAAGTATTTATTTATATCATTTTTACAAAATATTAGTTCTGTAATATTGTCAGGTCTTTTGAGAATCTCTACGGACGTGGGGTGATCAGTCCCGCGATCTGTAGGGATCTCAGAAGTCTGTCTGTCATAGTCTTGAATATCTAGTTTGTTTCGCTGGGCACGGGTTAAAACTGACACTACCTGTGCGTTCATCTCCTTCAAGGATGTAGACGTCACCGGAATTCGGCTTAATGCATCTGCAGCTGCATTACTCCGACCTGGCACGTATTCAACCTCAAAGTCGTATTCTTCTAAATACAAGCGAAATTTCATTAATCGACTTGATGGGTCTTTTAAGCCAAACAAGTAAACAAGGGGCCTATGGTCTGTATATATTTTGAATTTTCGACCATATAAGTAGGGTCTAAAATGACGCACAGCCCATACTATAGCTAATAGTTCAAGCTCTATAGTTGGATATCTCGTTTCGGCGGGTTTTAGGCTTCGGCTGGCGTATGCCACTACTTTACCATTACTGTTAGAGAGTACAGCACCTAAACCAATCTTTGATGCATCTGTATGTAAAGTTAAAATACTACTTTCGGAAAAATCGGGATAATCTAATACGGGTGGGTTCATAAGAACACATTTTATTTGTTGGAATGTATTTTCACATTTTTCAGCCCATTCGAAAGTTACGTTTTTCTTACATAAATTATTAAGTGGATGTACCATGTCTGCAAAGCGATTAATAAACCTACGGTAATAATTTGCAAACGCGACAAAACGTTTGACTTCGTCGACGCATGTCGGTCGCGGGAAGCTACTTACAATTTCGATTTTTGATAAGTCGGGAAAAATACCTTCCGATGTTATTTTGTGACCTAAATAGACTATTTCTTTTCTAAGGAACTCACATTTGATGGGATTTAATTTTAAGTTTACTTCTCGTAAACGGTTCAGCACGCTTATGAGATTTTGATTGTGCTGGGTCATCGAATTCCCTATAACGACGCAGTCGTCTAAATAGATAAAACATTTATTGTAATTTAAACCTGACATAGCAATAGTCATCAGTCTAGAAAATACGCTAGCACTGGTTTTAAGACCCATAGGACAGCGCTTCATCTGGTATTGTTTTCCAGCGGTGAAGGCTGTACACTTACGTGAATTTTTATCTAATGAAATCTGATACATTTTATTTAAATTAAATGATGTGTATTTTCTTGAGTCTTTATTTAATGATAATTGATAATAAGATTGAGAGAGATCGAGCTTGGAGAAATAAATGCTACCAGAAAGAGAATCTAGAATTTCGGTAATATTTGGCAATGGAAATTTGTCGTCTTTAATTTTATTATTTAACTGCCTATAATCGATAACCAATCTCCACTTTTTTTCGTTCGTTTTATCAGCCTTTTTTGGTACTAATAAAACTGGACTGGACCACTCGGATACAGTCTCTTCGATAATATCATTGTTTAACATTTCTTGGATCTGTTTTTCTACTTCGCTTTTTAGGGCTTGAGGAATTCTATATGGTTTGACGTAGACAGGCGTAGTGTTATCCTGTAATGTTATATTATGTTCCATCAAGTTTGTAGTCGACAATTTGTCGCCGGGCAAGTGAAAAACGTCGGCATATTTTGCACAAATTTCCTCAATGCTAAGCCTTTCTTCTTTGTTTAAATAATTTAAATCCAGCAAACTGAATAATGTTTTGACACGTTCAACTGATTTTCTTGTCTCCTTATTAAAATGACAAATATCAAAAAGAGAAATAGGGTGAACAATTAAGTGGGATAAATCTATATTAACTTCGGTGTCCTTGGTATTTAAAACTCGAATAGGTATTTGACCATTTTCACATTTTGTAATCATACCTGCAACAAAGACACCATTCTCTATTTCTTTTGCCAATACTACTCCGTCCTCGTGTAAAAGATATGGAATGTATTTTATTATTTCACAACGGGGAGGGATCGTATGTAAATACTTATTTTTACTACACTTAAACTTAGCGTATACTATCCTACTCTGATGAGATAACCGCAGAAAATTATTTTCATAATCGATAATTGCCTTGTAATGCTTAAAAAAATCATCGCCTAATATTCCATTGGCTGAACAAGACATATTTTTAAAGACATAAAATTTTTGTTTGAAAATAACACCTTGACATTCTAAATCTAAATATAAAAATCCTTCTGATACTAATTTACCACTAACGCCTTTGATAACTGTTTGATAATGATTTAAATATTTCATATAGTCCCTATGATCGCATAACCACTCATATTTTAAAACACAAAGGCTCGCACCACTATCTACTAATAATTGTATGCTATCATTTAACCCTATGTTCATAGTTACTACGCTACTATTATTATAACTTAAAATTAAATGCTCATTAATGTTGGGCACGAAAAAACTCAGTGTCTGCGTTAAGTGCGTTTGCACTAGTTTGCTGTACAGTGTGTACTTGTGGTCGAAATGGATTTCTTTTACCACGGTATGGCTGTGAAGGTAAATACGCAGGCGTAGTCGCGGGGCGTCGCATGTATGCAGCGCGGCCGCGGCCTCGCGCTCGTGACGCGTTGCTATCGTAATACGACCTGTAACTTGGCCTGTAATTGCAAGCCTCTTCGTATTTAATAAAATTATTTCTACATTGCTTGTTTTTGCTTCTATTAAAATAATTATGACATTGTTGAGACTGGCCTAATTTCATTACCTCTTGACCATTTTTTGGCAACAAGGTATTTTCGTCTACAGCCGATCGGATTGCTTCCGGGAGAGAATCAAATGGCGGGACGCTATGATGGTGCTTAGACGGGAATTATTCAGACCGTCAGAAAAACGTTTAATAGCGATTTTTTCGTTTATGGGACGTAAGATATTATATTTATTTTCGTCTCCATCCGACTGTGCTAAAGTCAAGTTAACGAACAACTGTTCTAACTCAGACCCATAAGTTTCGATTGACCTATGGCCTTGGTTCACGGAATGAAGCTGAGATAAAACTGCAACAGCCGATTTTTTGGGCAATAAATATTTACGTATATCCGAAAGAAGACACTCTATTGATGGATATGACGTTTTTAAACGAAGTTTTGCACCTGCTGACAGCCTAGTTTTTAGAACAAACTGAATTAATTGTTCCTTACCAGGTGTATTTAACAAACTCTCGTACATCTCGATGCCATCTAATAGTTGAGATGTGACCTGTTCCTCTCCGGTCATAATGGGTAATAGGGATAGGGCTGTCTTAATATCAAAATTAGACGCCATTTTTACTGAGTCCCTGAGTGGGCTACTGTTCTCTATACTAACTAATTCCTTAATTTTATTATATATACTTTTTATACTATCTATTAGATTTTGAATAAACTCTGCTTCTGAGCTACTTATCTTAGATTCCTTCAAATCAATATTTAACTGAGACACAATACTCTCCAATTTATTAATTTCTTGTTTTGCCTCGCTATATTTAGAGTATGCTAATTCACTCTGTCTCTTCTGATGTCCTAATTTTATTAAGTACTCCTTAATATATAGCAACTTATCCTTAATATCGATGAAATCTTGAGACATGACAAACAGTATTTAAAAAAAATCAAATTATTATTTTACATTCAATTATAAATGAGAAAAAAAACATACAAATAGGTAAGATCTTACTTTTTAAGGTGTAATAGACACGCGGACATAGCGATCGGGCCACGTGTTGGGTCGGGGACGCGATGTCATCATTTTGGGCGGCTGGCTCACGTTGCCACGCGGCGGCGCACCACGTTGTCATCAGCATGAATCACTTCTCTGGAACAAGTTTTGGGCCGGGCTATACCCTGGACTCCGTGGGCCGGAAAATCCCTGGACTCCGTTGCTACTGGGCCGGTCTATACCCTGGACTCCATTCTTGACACACTCTTGACGCATTTGTTTCTTCTTTTCTAGTTTTCTTCTGTTTTTCTTATTGTTCTCTTCTATAATATTATTCTTCTAAATTCATCTTCTCTATGTATTTTTTTTGTTTGTCTTCTGAACTCCCGATAAAATTCTTTTTAATGTTCTTGGTCTCTTCTTAATGCTTACTCCTTCATTTTTCCTTCTTCAAAAGTCCGGTTGGTAGGAATAGGCAGGGTCGCCATGTAATATATGGTAACTAGTATCAGGTTAGGGAATAAATTGGAAACATGTTGTTGGCTCCATGTCCGTTTATTGAATGCATTTCAGTACAATTTAATATGCTTAAGGCTAAAGTGCTTACTTAGCGAAACGTGCCTCGGCCATGCGCGTGCACTTGAATTTCTATATTTAGATATATTTCACAACTCACTACAACGCCAAAACAACCTACCATAACCGTAATACCTACCTAGTACTGTTTGTTTTCTTTAAAAACTTTATTTTGCCAGTCCTAACTCCTAAGTAAGCCCGTAAAGTAGGAAGGTGAAATTGTGATCAACTCAGTGATGACTTTGAATCGGCGACGTTGTTGCCAGTTCGCGTTCATTAAATGTTTTGCCTACAACTTCACTCAGTGTCCATACCAGTGCAGTATTTTTTGGATATTTTAGATAATAAATATCTAATTTAACAGGTGAGTAAATTTTATTATTAATGGTTAAATAATTCTTCTACCGTGTCCTGAAGCCACCCTTAAAATAACCAGGGTAAAAAAAAATAACCGTGTATACATGAGTTATTGAAGGGGAACTCTCTCCAAAAAGCGCAGACCAGCACGGAGAAAGAAAGCCGCTGTGGAGAAATCCGCAGCGAAGGAGCCACGCTCATTACCTCCGGCCCCATCTAACTCGGAGGAGGCCTGGACTACGGTAGTGAGGCGCGGCCAACGGCAACGTCGCAGAGAGGACGGCACACCGGCAACTACCATCACGCCGAAGCAGCCGGCTCCGCCCCAGAAGAAGAAGGCACCTCCTCGGCAGCCTAAATTGCGCACGCCAAAGACAGCGGCAGTAGTACTCACACTGCAGCCTGGCGCCGAGGAGAATGGTCACTCGTATGCCCGGGTGATTGCAGCCGCCAGGTCTAAGGTAAACCTCGCGGAGCTGGCCATAGAGGGAGTCCAGTTTCGCAGGTCTCTGACTGGGGCGACCATAATCCTCGTAGCGGGCGAGGAGAAGGAGACGAGCGCGGTTGACTTAGCCGTCGCGCTAAGGAGAGCGGTCGATCCGACCATTGCGCGGGTCTCCGTACCCACCAGGATGGTGGAATTGTTGGTCTCCGGACTGGATGAGTCCGTTCATCCGGAGGAACTGAAAGAGGCACTCGTTAAGATCGGCGAGTGCCAGGTCGAGGAGGTCCGGGTGGGTGAAATCCGCCAGGGCCGCTACACCATGGGCACGGCGTGGGTGTGCTGCCCGGTGGAAGCGGCCAAGAAGATAGCCTCTGCCAAGAGGCTGCTGGTGGGATGGTCGGCCGCGAAGGTGAGGCTACTTCAGCCGCGCGAAATGAGGTGCTTCAGGTGCCTCGAGTCGGGGCACCTGAAGGTAGACTGCAGGGCGGAGGTAGACCGGAGTACACTCTGCTACCGGTGTGGAGAGCCAGGGCACAGGGCTTCGACGTGTACGTCGAAACCCAAATGCCCATTGTGTGCGGCGGCCGGGAAACCGGATGACCACCGCCTTGGGGGTAAGACCTGCTCTGCCCCCAAGGCACACATTAGCAGGAGAAGGAAAAGGGCAGCGGCAAACCGGCCACCCGAGATTTCAGGCGGGACGGAGATGGAAGTCACCGAGGACGTCATCGGGACCCCCATCATCCAGGAGGAGGCGGCCGCGGGAAGGGATGTTCCCCGCGTTAAAAATGGACCCCAGCCCCAGGGCACCTAGTGCCGGGACGCTTTCGGGGTGTAAAGCGGCGCACAACACCTGCGCCGCTCACAAAGCAGTAGAGCCACGCGCCTCTTTGGCGTAGCGCGAGTCTGGCAACAGATGACTCACAGGCAGGGGGTCAGTGGGAACAAGGCCTCGCTGTTGTCCCCTTCCCCCTGTCTCGTGACGGACGGAGGAGCTGCTGGGGGGTTTTTAGTGGTAGGCCTGGACCGATATGGCCCGGGGAGTCCCACATACCCTCGTGGTTTGGCTCGACCACGAGGGATGCGTAAAAGCATTTTCCCCCGACCAAAAAAAAAAAAAAAAAAAAAAAAAAAAGGGGCATACGTGGGACACAGTCACCACAACTTTATCTAGTTTGGGTAATCATCCACCTTGTGTGTTGTATTTTTGTGCCAAATAAACGTCTATCTATTCATTCATTCATTCAGCAGACGGCGATGCGTACTATAATCACCACAGCAGTGGCCGCGTCATCTAGTCTATCCTTATCCTTACTAATATTATTATGAAAATAACTCTGTGTCTGTGTGTTACGCAATTACGCCTAAACTATGGAAACCGATGAATCCGCTGAACCGATTTAAATGAAATTTAGTGTGGAGATAGTTTGAGTTGTGGGAAAGGCAAACAATCAATAAAACAGAACTTCCACGCAGACGAAGTCGCGGGCAAAAGCTAGTCTAATACATAAAAATCTCGTGCCAGGATGTTTGTCCGGGATAAACAACAACACTCTCAGCCGAGTTTGATGACATTTGACTTACCGTATATATAATTTTGTCAAACTTAAAAGTAGGATATTTGTTACCTCGATTATTTAGCTCAATATTAATTACTGCGAATTAAATGGTTTGTAATTATTTCTTAGTTTCATAAGATTCAAACAGATGGCGGTGTAAGCTAATTAGTTAACTTATCGACACAATATACTTGGTTATCTAAGTTGGGTACCTAATCATCCAGAGAGGGCGTTGTGTCTCGATTTCTTTATGCTACGGTCTATTCCACGTCCTACCTAATATCAACAGAGTTTCGTATTATATTTTGACTACATCATCATCATCATCATTCATCATTTCAAGCAAGAGACTGCTGAACATAGGCCTCCCCCAAGGATTTCCAAACCGATCGGTCCTGTGCCTCCCGCATCCAGCGGCTTCCCGCGACCTTCACCAAATCGTCGGTCCACCTTGTGGGGGTACGCGGCCGCCACTCGAGGACCTTTCCGCCTCAACGGCCGTCAGTCCTGCGAGCTATGTGTCCTGCCTGCGGCTTCTGATGAAACCCATTGTAAACGGCCACGTCTCAGTTCCGTACGTTATCACCGGCAACACGCACGAATTGAAGACTTTCGTCTTAAGACACTGCGGTAGATTGGCCGAGAATATGCTGCGTAGCTTCCCGAATGCTGCCCAGCCGAGTTGGATTCGTCGATTTACCTCTTTCTGGAAGTTGGACTTACCGAGCTGGACTATTTGTCCCAGGTAAACATATTCGTCACCAACTTCCAGTGTAGAGCTACCAACCTTCACAGAAGTGGGTACTACATGGGAACTCACCATAATTTTGGTCTTGTCCATGTTCATTTTAAGACCGACTTGTTGGGAAACTCTACAGAGGTCTTCGAGCATTGTGCCTAAATCTTCCACGGTCTCAGCCATGACCACGATATCATCGGCAAAACGAGGGTGAGTCATGTACTCGCCGTTTATGTTGATGCCGAGTCCTCTCCAGTCCAAAAGCTTAATTAAATACTCGTACATCCTCCAGCGCAGCTGTGAACAGCTTCGGCGATATAACGTCACCCTGTCTCACACCTCGCTGAAGTCGTATTGGTTTCGAGTTTTGACTACTTATGGATGTTTAATATAACATTGATCTAACGAACTATAACATTGACCTACATATAAATAAACATCCAAATTATGACCCATTTATTAAATTCAGAAATGTAATATTTTAAAATAGTCTGTTCAAATGCAAAAGGATAAAAATGACCATCAATATCACTATTACTGATACTATCACTGATAATATCACAACACAATCGCAAACGAGTAGCTATATTATTCGAGGTTTCCCGTTACCGGACAGGCTGATAACTTTTGACATGTCATTATCTCCGCCGCCCGCGGCTGTGAAAACTTGATGACATGCATAGGACTATCATAATTACATTAAAATGTTGAATACAATACCAGCATATAAAACGTGCTGCATACATAGAATAAAACGGCATTTTTTTACGAACGACGGGGAAACTCTGGGCCTTTCAGGCCGAAAGATAGAAGCAAGCTCCACCTGTAGGCTTACTCTCGAACCAATTCCGATCGATCAACATTGGGATTGCGATTTTTCGTACGCTTATTTTGATGCGCATTGAAGCCAAATTAGACCATATTGTCTTATCTCTACACAATCATGGCCTGACACGAGGCAAGAATCTCTGACTCAGTTGGTGTCTGTATTTCACGCACGTGGCTCTCTCTGCCGCGCGGGAATCAGCAAGTGCATCCCTGTACACTCTCACGTAAAAAAGTTAAGAAACAAAGCGATAACATAGCAACAAGCCCAACATACGATACGAGACATATTGTATGTACAGTCAAATAATTTAAATGATTGGCAGGTTGACGATTACTCGTATTTAGTTGTAAAATAAAAAATATACGAACTACCAATATTTTCACAGATTGTTGTGTTAATAAATAAAGTACTTAATATAAAGGATATATAAGTTACTTGACTAGATCCATCGTATTAATTAAAACAACAATACATATTATTATATGTCGTCTCATTTGTCAAAATTAATAGAAAAAAAAACATATTTAAAAACAAGCTTTTATTTTAATGCTCTAAAAGGGGAAAATAAACTTTAATTTATTACATGACACAATTTTTTATGATAATATAAAAGCTTGCCGCGGGAGTGTGGATAAACAATAATACAATATCTATTTTAAATTGATCTTGATAATTCTAAGAAAAAATATATGTTTTTGGTTTAATGAAATACTTAGGTAAATCTCGCGACAAGCTTTTATATTATCATAAAAAAGGGATAAGTAAACTTTAATTTATTACTTGACCTTAAAGTAACAAACTAAAGTTTTTGTTTCCCCTTTTAGAGCATTAAAATTAAAGCTTGTTGTTATAAATATTCTTTTTACTATTAATTTGTTTTCATTTTGTGATGGCGGCCATCTTGTATATTTTTAGACATATTTTACAAGTCAAGCCCGTTAATTTCATACACATATTGTGGGGGTTGCACTAAAATATTGTCCGCCATTTTCTGGCGGTGGCCATATTGAATTTGCTTTTTTCGTAATATACTGTATTCTACGCTTCCGACGCTCTTTCATTTAATACCCATATTTTAGGAGTACATTAAAATGACTAGTCCGCCATCTAGAATTCCGCTATATTGGATTTAGAATGACGTCACAGAGTGTACTCTGCATTGGTTCCAAACTAAACGTCTATACAAAATTTCAGCTTAAGCTATATCTAAGATATCTGATTCAAAATTGAGTTACAAGATTCCACCAGAACAAACACATATTGCAAGCTGAATAAAAGCTTGTAAAATCAACAAACCCTAGGCCTTAACCACGCTAAACTAACTGGGGTCAAGAAATAGTCCGTCAAATAGATAATAAGAAAAAATCATATACGTATATTTTCCTTATTCATTGAGGCCATTAAACTACTAAGATATAGCGATTTAAAGATAAAGCGTGGCTCGCTATGTTTCACGTTAATTGAAATTTTTCCTACGTATGACGTCAGGCAACATTTCAGACCAATATGTCTCGTCGCAAACTGTTTACAACAAACCACCCATGTGCAAGTTGGACTTGCCCACTGAGGGTTTCGTACAAACTCATTTAAGTATATATATATATAACTTCCTAAGTACATATTTATAAGATTTTCAGATTCTAAGACATTGCTTCTTGCCAAATTTTATGATTGCAAGTCAACGAGAAGTAAAGGTATTTTCGTGGGAATAAAATATGTCAAGCACTTAGCTACACACCAATTAACACGGACACACACACACACATCTCACACCTGCATTGTAATGTAAACACAGTTTTTGTTTTTATTTTTATTGTTTTAAATAAAATAAAAACAAAAACTGTTATTTATGTTACCTTAATATTATTATTATAGAGTAGACACCCTATAATAATAATATTAGGGTAACATAGTATAAGTCTATAATTGGCCCATGTATGGTAAATTTTTTCAATTTGTAAAATATTTTTGTATATCGTGCTGTTAACTTTAGGAAATAAATAAATAAATATGGGACGTACACGGTCGTATCTTTTATCGCGTTGACAAGTTTCAATTTTATCACAGCTGAATGAGAACCGAAAGAGAAAATTAGACCGAAGTATTGTTTCAGTTTGATATTTCAGTTTAATATTTCTTCGTGTTCCTGAAAAGTGGGGTCTCGACAGACAGACAGACGGACAACGAAGTGATTCTATTTTTTTGTGATAGGTACTAAGCAAAAAAAATTCGTGTGAAATATTTTAAGTTGGTATGTACGATTAGTACGAACCTATTCCGCCAATCGAACATTAGAGGATTTTCTGCTTCCTACCTACTCAAAGTTCATGGCACGGACAATGGTACTCTTAGCTACTGTAGAATTGTATTGTGTCTTAGCGAAAGATTTTGGTACTTACATTGTAAGGTTCAGGAAGTTTCTAGAACGTTCAACGCCTTTCTGGAACTTTCTAGAAGTCTCGAGATTTCGCTGACTTTTACGAGAACCTTTTACGAAGTATTCACGAAATCTACGACTCGGAGCCCGGAACGAATATTAGTCCAGTAAAATAAGCATCCAACAGCGGAATGGAAGCGAATAAGCTGTAAATTGGTAAAAACCTTTGTTTTGGCATTCTAAAGACTGGGCCAAAAGTCTTATATAATCTCGTGTCCGCGTCACAAGATGTTCAAGGTCAAAGGTCGGGCAAATCGGTTTTTTGCATTATCTCCATTTCTATGGACACTACGTCATTCGAGGTTATAATAAAACTTGTAGATTATAAAATTGTCTACAATTTGTATTTTAAGCATTTTGTTGTATCTATTACCGTTCTCGAGGTACAGCGCG
Organism: Schoenobius gigantellus; assembly: GCA_963935595.1. Taxonomy (NCBI): domain Eukaryota; kingdom Metazoa; phylum Arthropoda; class Insecta; order Lepidoptera; family Crambidae; genus Schoenobius; species Schoenobius gigantellus. Next base: position 20,392,019 of record OZ012544.1, on the reverse strand, counting down.
GAGGATGGATGCTTATGCATTTCTAAAACAGGGGTTCCCAACCTTTTAACCTATGCGCCTCACCCAACATTATGCTAAAATACTACGCCCCCCTAGGGATTGAAATGGGTAGTAATGAAAATTAAGCAAACGATGAAAATATTGGCGTGCTTAGTTTTATTCAAAAGATGATTGCAACGTGTCACTGACTTCGCATAGGTGGTACCGTCCGCGTCGCGCAGTCAGTCAGTCAGAGTTTCTTCCGCCATGGGCGGGTGCGGGCTTCGGGCATTTGTCGCCCATTGCCCGGGCATCTTCTCGGCGAGCGGTAGTTCGCCGGTGTTGGGCACGTCACGTAGTGACGGGCCCCTCTTCGCCACCCCCCTGTGCTACCACTCCGGGATCGAGGCGCGGCCCTTCGCGGTCAAGCACACCAGGTTAGAGGGGCTTGTCCCAAGCCCAGCGAGCGCCGGCGAGCAGGCCGCGGCTTACTCTGCGCCCGGAGGAGCGGTGGGGGGAGGAGGGGGCCGTTGGTCTAATTAGGGTGGTGGTGTCAAATCCGGTGGTGGTGTCGCTTAGGCGAGTCACGCGCGCGAGCGGTGGGGTCCCGCGGCAGAGTTTATATGAACAGCCCCCTAACCATGATCGCTGAAAACATTATTAAAACCGCGCTGAGAGCGGGATAGCGCTATACGCAGTAAGAGCGGTGTCTCTGTTTCAATATTGTTTTAACATTGCTATAAGCGATCATGGTAGGGCCCCAGTTCTCATAAATATTCTTTATACAGTTTTATTCTGGAGCCACTCCACTCAAATAAAACCTTTCAATCATGTTGTTTATCTAAGTTTATCTCAAAATGCTAATATAAAAAAATTCAAGGTGCCCAGTTAGCGCACTGTTGGTTTCTTTTATACTAAAGCTTTAAGTATGAACTTGCCGGTTTGTACTAAAAAATACCTAGATAATATAAAAGCAAATGTAAAATTTATATAAATACAGAAAAATATATTTTTAAAAGCCGAATATATTTACCTTCGCTCTCCATACATTTCTGCAATCTCACGGAAAGGTCATTTATGCCTTTACGGTAGGACTCTGGGGTTTGGAGTCAACAAACTGTGTAAAGACATTTGTAACAAATTGTCCAAATCGCAGAGGAAATGGTAGCCAATTGGAGCCAGGTTTGGTAAGGTGCGAATGATAATGGTTGGTTTCAAACTATGGGCCTTGTAGTATTTATGGGTTTCTTGAGTACAGTACGTTGTCCCGAAGTAATAATGTTGGAGATCGGTTGACTTCTGGTGTTGTTTGATGTTCTGTACAATTACACCATGAAGTGGTTATCACCAAACAGTTAACATCACATTTCAACGGGTAAGCTTCACTTTAGGATATTAGCGTGGTGTTTGCCCAAGAGTCACCCATTGCATTCTTCGCTTGCAAATCATAAAGAGTTAATTTTTTTGTCACACCTCACAATCCACCACAATATCCCTTCATTTCTGTACCTATTCAGCAAGCAAGGCAAGCTTTAATGCTCACTTAATCTGTCTGCAAGGCAGTTAAATCATGAAGCATCCTATTTTCAAGCTTTTGTACCTTGCCGATTTGATGGAAATGGATCAGTATTGTCGCTGATTTTATGGTACTTTAATACGGACCAGAGGGCCTATTACCGATCTTATGGTTTTGCAAATGATATCATAATGAATAATACGAGTTCCAGTCAGATTTTGATCATTTGTTCATTATTTAATTATAACATCATTGAAATTATGCCATAGTGATGATATCATTGGAGGTCGGTAATGCGAAATGCAGCATTTCATGACTTCTTTTTATAGCGATAAAATACAAAATAAAAGCGATTTTACATAAAAATCTTCTTCAAACATAATTATTGCGGGCAGTTTGTGCTGTGTTCTTTCGACGTCGTATCCTGTTTCGAATAACTACATACTCTAATTTTTAATGTAAGTATCCATTTTCCTTGAAAGTTCTATAAATAAAATTGTTGTTATACAACAGTATATTGTAAATGTTTTTATGAATTGATCAAGTATGATGTCCACTAAAACAAACATAATTCAAGTACTCACATCCCGCTACATTAATCATATCCCGTGATTGTTGGCATAACTACCTACTCCCGTATATAGATCACCTCCGTGTAAACACGCGTTATGATGTGTCTCGCGATATATTAATGCCACAGATACGTTTGCTTACTTAACCGGGGAGAAAATCTAACGCGCCTACCGCACGCAAGAGATACTTGGCGCCGAAGATCAAATATTTTCTCTGAACACATTTTTTCGTATTTACAGGAATTTTAAGATCCCAACCTCGCGTATTAGGTACGCGGCTTATTCCAATTCAAACATTATTCCTTTCTTTTTTAGGTTAGCTTTCAATGCTGTTGGCTTATTTTGAATTTATTGCTGTTCAAAAGAAACATCATTGCGGTTCTATATTTTTGAGTTTTAGAAGCTAATATACAAAAATCTTGATCGATTTTTTGTGTTTATTTTGTAGGTCTGATAATAGGTCGTAGACTATTTTTTATACCCTTAGGTGACAAGGGTAGGAGTTTGGCAGAACATTTTTTTTCGACAATTTTTATGGCATAGTTCGCGGGCACAGCTAGTTTTTTTATATAACAACAAGAAGGCTGCCAACCTGATGGTAAGATTGGTAAGTGGCTGCTGTCGCCTATAGTACATGTGAACCTATAGGCGACAGCAGCCACAGTAAGTTTTGCAAATATACCCCTTTTTTTCTCGGGAGGAAACTCGTAACCGCACCTTACCCGCCGTTTGGCTAGACGGCGAGCTTGTGTAGGGACTCTCCCGGCAGAGAGCCAGGCCTACCTACTAAAACCCCCCGGTGTTCTCCCTGCCCTTATGGGCGTGCTATATAGGTAAGGTCCACACTGCGACTACACTACCCACGCGCCACCACGCGACCAACTGGTCGGGCTATCACCAAGGGGCGATTGGCTATCGCCAAATATACCCCTACAGCGACCCCTATGTACGTTGCCAACTTGTAACATAAGATGTCAAGTCACAGTACCCAGTGATATCACTGCCTGTCTTAATTACCCTTCAAATCTGAACACAACATTGCAAGCATCGCTGCTTGGCAGCAGAAATAGGTTAGATAGAGAGCAAACGACTCCGGTATATAAGCCGCAATTTCACCAACCTTAACTTAGCTTATGAAACTCCTAAGAAGTATGCTCACTCTTTGTCATGTTTGTCTTTAATGGAAAGAATGTAACAGCATGCCGCCTAAGAGTATTCTAAGCTAAGACAACGTTTGTGAAAATTATTTTATCTGTGGTGAAATTGGCCATAAGCACAGATAACATAATACTAGTACCATAAATCTCCCTCTGGTCTAATAGTCCCTATGGTCTAGTCTAATAAATTGGTATCAATAATAATAAATATTTCATATCATCATAATAGCTTGTATACGACCTACCCTAAGTTAGGGTGTTTAGGCCTTAGTCAACCGCGCTGGCCCAGTGCGGATTGGTCGACTTCTCGGTCGATATTTTATCGATACAATGTTTTGCTATCGCAAAACTAAACCTACGCAATTAACAAATACAACTATCTTTCTTCTTTGAGCAAACGAATGCATATGAAGAAATATAAGGATGCATGACACTGCATTAAGTAGTCGCAGAGAGGATTATAAGCGTTTTTCGAAAAACTCAATTTTATGTTACGAGCATACTTAAATTTTATACTCGGGCACAAAGGACTCACAACGCAACAGATATGCGAAATCTGCACAATACCTAATACCATTTAGATTGTGGAAGACTGATGTTTTTTGAATAGCTTACTCTTTACTCTACTGGGTACAGCGGTGTATCTTGACAAACTTAGAAACATCAACACTAAACTTATCACTTGAACCAAACACAATATTCTTGATTAATATAGTGTACGTTATCCTCGCCCTGCATTAGGTTGTATCTAAATCTTGTAGCAATCCGTGAGTACATACTATTACAATACACATAAGTAACTACTCGTATTTAGTTTCCTATGTTTAGTTAAGTGTAACAGAGCTCAATATCGCATGCCAAGTATAATTTTCCAATAAGCCTGTCAGGGTTGATAGTTATTCATAATTCAGATCTCACGTGAATAAATAGATAAGGGTTTTGTTATAACAGTTTAAATGTTTATGTGTATGCGATCAATACTGTCAGTATTGTTTATTAAGTATATGATTTGAAAGACAATTGTTGTTAATTCACGTCTTGTCGTCATAGGTAAATTGCAGACGAAAAAAATAATCTCTTAAAATGAACAAATCATTGCACAAGTCAATAATTTTTTCACCTGGCCTCGCTATGAGTACTCTTATTATCTAGGTAAGTAGCGTTCTTAGATCGCTGGTGTTCCAGGTTAGTATAAGACAGGCAGTGAATAAAATTTACTATGAAGCTCTCGAAGGCTATTCTATTAGGCAAATATTTTAGCAACTAAGTAATATGTATTTTTTTTTTTTTATGAATGCTGGATAAGCGTTTGGCCTCCATCTCACCTGATGGAAAGTGATGATGAGGCCGAAGATGGGACACGCCTAGCCAGAAGGTGCCTATTCACTCTCATCTTGAATAACTCCAAGTTATGTTGCTCAGGGACCAAATCCGCGGGCAAAGAGTTCCACTCCCTTGCCGTTCGCCATATGAATGAGGAAGCGCATCGCTTCGTGCGTTTAATTGGAATATCAATGACAAAAGGGTGGAACCCCAGCCGCCGTCTGGTTCCCCTGAGATGGAAAGGAGAAGCCGGAATTATTTCATGTAATTCCAAAGCACACTCCCCGTGATATATCCTATAAAATACCGATAAACATGCCACCTTACGACGATGTTCGAGGCTCTGTAGCTTGGCCCCCGTTAATTTGGTGTCACCAATGAGGGTCTTAGCACGCTTATCAATAGAATCAAGGGCCGCTAGTTGATATTTGGCAGACCCATCCCACAAGTGGCAGCAGTACTCCATACAAGATCGAACTTGTGCTTGATATAGTTGGAGCAACTGTTCCGGTGTGAAGTACCGCCTGACCTTGGAGAGAATGCCGAGCTTCATAGCTGCAATTTTGGCAACGGTTTCTATGTAACTACCAAAGTTGAGATTGTTAGTTACTTGCATACCAAGTAGGTGGAGATGATCAGTTATGTATTGGTGGCGATTGTTTCATTATATGTATTTCTTTATATATCAATGAGAGGTGAATACATATGCCTTTTGTTTTGTATGCGCTTTGCCATGCCTGATGTTTGTAGATATAGTTAATTTTATTATATTTTTTATACAACTAAGTTGGCCAACAAGCATATTGCCCACCTGATGGTAAGTGGTTACAGTCATCCGCAGCAAATCTGCAACTCCCACAAGAACCATAGTATACGTTGCCAACTTGTGACATAGCATGTAAAATCACGGTACCCAGTAATTTCACTGCCATATCTTACCCTTCAAACCGGAACACAGCAAATGCAAGCACTGCCGCTTTGCGGCAGAAATAGGTAAGACGGAGGTACCCAAGCAGGCAACCCTGGTCAGAGTCTCCCTCCGGTAGATAAACGTCTGTATTTTGCAATAAAATGTATATAATACCAATTATTCCAGAAAATAGGATATATAATAACGAATTTTCTACATTATTTGATATAATATAAAGTGCACTTATAAAAGGTAGAGAAAAAGTAAAGCGCACAGATACACTACTCTAAGTGATGAGTGTATATATCACTGTTGTGTTACCTGGTACTGTGGCATATGCTGATTCGGATCTTTTAAGTGTCACATTGTTTATTTGTTTGCATGTTGCTTTTAATTTGATTTTTTTCGTACCTTGTCGCGCTTATGGTTTTTTTTGATATCACGTCACTAGGTCACTGTCACAAATTAGCAGCGTACACTGCTGCGGTCCTTATAGGGATTGACGTTTGCGAATCGTAGACACATCGTGACACGTACATCAGGTGGATAGACTGCTTTACAATCAACTTTGTTGTATAGAAAATAGGCAATATTGGAATTGTGGGCTTATACCTACTTGTAGACGCGAAATTTTGTGACGATGTTATAAAGGTGTGTTCATTACACTTGCATAAAGAAATTATTGAACCAGTTTCTATGAAATTCGTTATGTAGGAGCAGAGAAGTTATTTTAACAAATTAACTATTTTTATTCGGTCATTCTTATACGGGCGAGTCAAGCCGCCGGCGCAGCTAGTTTTGCATTACGAACAAAATGATTACTACCCAAACAACTTCTACTATTTCGACACCATTACGCACTTGAGAAATAGGTACCTACCTACAACTTGGCAAAACAAATTTAGAAATGGTACTAAAATTCCATCTCGCCATTAAGATCGTAGTATTGTATGGGTCAAGCTCTTGGCGAAGAAAGTAGCGCCCCCTTTTTTTCTTTTATTTATCAACAAAAAAATATTACGAAACATCTAAATTTATCTCTCAAATACGTGCATTGTTTGATTAAACTGTGTCACGGCGAACACATGCAAAACACGAAGCAGAAACTTTTAACGAGACGCCTGGGGGCTTCGAAGTGTTGAAATATAAATTTGAGTATAAGCAGGAATTGAAACATCTCGCGGAAATTGAAATACTACGAATTCTCCGTTCAACTGTTCAACTCGAATTTATTTCAGAGGGCATATAAACAGATTCGACAAATGAAAACATTCTAATAATTATCTAGTTATACTAAAACTCTTTGATTATTTGTACTGTCTTCGTAGTAAGCACGAAATTATATTTCTTCAAATGTACCATCTTATTTAGATCAATCAAAAACATGAAACAATTTCTTTAAAATAATGAATAGAGCATTATAACACAAAAGTAGATATACCTAAATGGACGTTACAATAACATTCTTTAGGTGAATATAAAACTTTCTTCTGACGAAAGCGATCAAACGTAGCAATATTCTATCGATTCTCAATGCCATTCAATCAAGCGATAATCATGGAGGGGCGAAGGAAAAAATGTGCCGCCAACGTTCGGGAATAAATGCAAAAGTCATTGATCGGATATAACGCTTTTAGATGACTTACGCGGATTCGTCGAAAGTAAATTAATCAAGAGGGGGGAGCACGCCTCCGCCGTACACAGCTCATCAATTTGCCGGGACACACGGCCTGGAATCTTGTTAATTAAACTATGCCGCCGAATTGGAACGTAGTTACAGAACACCGGTTTTGTGGCGCACGCACCCAAGTATGCGCATAAACCGGTTAACCCTCTCGATATTTACCATATATTTCTGTATACCACTGTCAAAATTAAATTTATAGCGCAAATGTCCCAACGTCAAGTGATATAGTCAACAGAACGTAAGCCAGAAGGTTAAACATTTTCGAAATGAAGTTTCTATATCATTAAATTACTTGTTTAATCGATTAATAATAAAAAAAATATGAGAATACCATCTGCATTATAAAACTTCAATTTCAATGTGTAGCCAAATTCACAGGAATGACCATTTTATATACAACTAGATGCTGTGAGTATTTAACTTCGCCTGTCGTAAAAAAACAAATCTCCTATTATAGAGGTATTAGAATAAACTCAACGCTCTACCGTTATCGGCACTGGTCTTTAACCAAAATTTAGAAATCCAATTGTTCCTTATCGTGATGCAAAAACACAAAAACTAAATGAAGACCAAAATACTTACTTTGAATATTTTAAATTCTATTTTGACTTTACATTGGAGCGATCAAAAATAATTTGTTGAAATGCACGTAACATAAATAATTATAATCTTAAAAACAGTCATGATAGTGATCGCGATTTTTAATAAAGCTTCTTTAAAATTTTATTTATCTGGCAGTTAAAATTCATCTGTCAAACTTGATATGTAGTTTGATACTATAATAGTTCAATAAATGTTGCAAAATACACAAAAAACCGTAAGAGTAATATGTTTTCGAACAGTTTCCAGTTCCTTTACGTTGTCTCGTCAACTAATGAGCTCCTGACCACAGGCAGTCAGTCACGTGTTTCGCTTCGGGCGCGCGGTCTAGGCGTCAATTTCAGGACAATCTTGCGGTTTCCGATGCAGTCAGATGTGTTTGTGTTCAGGTTTATGCTTATTCGAGGATTGCGCAGACATCACTCACGTTAGAGTTCACGCGTAGCTGAGACGAAACAGATAAAATACTGTTTTTTTTTGTAATTCTGTTGTAGTTAATATGAAACGTTCTGCATTAAATTTCAAATGTCAAAATTCTTTATTGATTTGTTTCAATTAAGGATTAAATCTATTAATTACAGAACAGTATAATTAATTCGTTAGTATCCCGAATTAGTCAGGTTAGCTCATTAATATTTAAATTAACAGAGCTAGGACTTTCTATGAATGTAGTAAAAAGTAAGTTATCATACCTACTACAAGTTACTAAAATATTTTAAGACTAATGAGTGATTTTATCCTCAAGTAATCTAAATTTATAACACAGATAATCAAATTCAATTCTAACCAATTATTCCGGATCTCCTAGCAAAGACAATAGGTATGGACACTGGACTCCAGGGGTTAGTACAGTAGATATGTCCCGCAGGGACAATCGGAGGAGAGCACTACCGCAGCCCTGTCAAAAAAGCCACCGGCGGATACGATGAGTAATTCAGAGACTGAGCCAATCGTTCGCACTTTGTGAAAGAAAATGTATATGGCATACCGATCAAACTGTGCCGGCTGGCTCCGAGGCTCGGCGCGGGCGGCGAGGCGGCCGCACGCAGCGCGCCGAGCGCGCCGCCGCCGCCGCCGCCGCCCAGCGCTCCGCCCTCCAGCGCGCCTGCAACAAACGCCATACGTTTTAAAAACATCACTTCAACAACTACAAATACTGAATATTAATAATATTTTTTATATTATTTATACTGTAAAAAACCGTACTATATTTAAAAAAATAATTTAAATAAAGACACTAATAATAATACTTAAATAGAAACTTTATTGTCTCGTTTCTTAAAGCTAAGTACAATTAAGTGCGACACAATTTATGAATTACTTGTCCCACCATCCGGCCACCCATACCCGAGCTAGGAACGAATATAACAGTAAGTGAACTCGGCCCCTCTTTGAAATTTTATACCTACGGCCTCTCGGCATCAGTAGGATATCGGGTTCATATATTTAATATGGTTAGGAGCATATTTGTATGTCGTGTCGTGTCGCGACGCTTTCTGTCGTGGCGCCGACTGCTGGCCACCGATTGCACCAGAACGGTGGTGGGGGCTATGACACGACACGACATAACAGGCAAATGTGTTTTTATACCGGGCGCGTGGCTCGTGACACGAACATCTAGCGGACTCCTTTTTATTTTATTTGCTGCGTATTTCTGAAAAATGACTGAAGAGCTTATTGAACTTGTACGTCAACGAAAAGTTTTATATGACAAAAAGTGTAAAGTAAATCCTTCAATTAGCGAATGGATTTCCTCAAATTGTGCTTTGTTCATTCTAAAGTAAGTACTGATGAAATTTTTCTTTGTCACTATCTAATTCCTTAACAAGACGATGAAATTCACTTTTTCTGTCTCCCTCTGTTTATAGGGTGAACCCAGTACCTTCTTTTCTTTTTTATGTACTCAAGAAGTTTAGTTGCTAAGAGATATTGAAGGTCTTCATCAAAATCACTATTCGAATCAGAGCAAAACATAATGTACGTTTAAACACTGCGAGACGACACATAAGTGTGCACACTCACCGTCACGACAGTAAGCACCGCGACACGCCACGACACGTAAATATTATGTTTCCAACTTCGTGCGTATGACCTGCGGTGAACTACTTACATACATTCGTAACAGCCCTTGTAGCTATGCGATCCAAGTGCGATCCAGATCGAGGCGCGTAGGCATAGCGCGTGTTTCCGGCAGGGCGGTCTCTCGTTCCGCGTGGTGCAGGTACTGACCGGACATGGTTGTTTTGGTCACTACCTGCACCGAGTCGCGCGTCGGGAGGAAACGCCGCAGTGTCATCACTGCGACGCTCCTGACGACACTGCCGAGCACACCCTGTTGGTGTGCTCGGCCTGGCGACGCCAGCGCAGTGAACTCAACGCTGCGCTGGGAGGCGGAGACCTCTCGCTGCCGAGCATGGTCGTGGCCATGCTCCGCGGCGAGGCGGAATGGGGGGCTGTCGCCTCCTTCTGCGAGGACGTCATCTCGCAGAAGGAGGCCGCGGAGAGGGAGCGGGAGAATGATCCTCAAGCCGCTCCCATCCGCCGTAGACGGACAGGCAGGCGAAGGCGGGCATTCGCTCAAGCGATGCCCGTCTAATGACCCTGCCGTGGAGGCCTGCGTGCACGGTTGGCCCCGTGCACGCCGCCGTAAGGCCCTCCGTCTGGGGATTGCCCTGGTGTTCTCGGGCAATCCCCCCTTGGCGATAGCCCGACCGGTTGGTCGGGCTTGCCTGGGCGCGTGGGTAGTGGAGTCGCATTGTGGACCTTACCTAGCGCGCCCCTAAGGGCAGGGAGAACACCGGGGGGTTTTAGTGGGTAGGCCTGGCACGCTGCCGGGAGAGCCTCACACACGCTCGTCGTCTAGCCAACGGCGGGTACGGTGCGGTTACGCATTTCCCCCCGAGAAAAAAAAAAAAAAAGGCATAGCGCGTGTTTCGACCGTTTTCTATGAAGTCATTCTACTGTATATACTATTACCGTGACATAATGTAATATACTAAAATCTCGTGTCACAGTGTTGTTATCGAACTCCTCCGAAACGGCTTCACCGATTTTTATGATTTTTTTTCTGTATATTTGGTAGGAGTATTGGTTAGAGACTATTTTTATATCCCTAGTTGATAAGGATGGCCCTCTCCAGTTTTTTTTGACAATTATTATGGCGAAACGTAGTTCGCGGGCACAGCTACTAAAATATTGAATTATCTATTTGTAACAAACAGATCTGTTACACCCTCTCACACTTTACCCAATGAACAAAATTTTATGAATTTTCTTGAAACAAATTCTACGAACAATTTTCACACGAATACTACAAAAATTGAAATAAATGTAATTCACTTTTATTGTTATATTTTGCCAAGTGGTCGAAACCAGTCTATAAATCTGTTTTCGGTAAATCTCACCACCTATATTATATATGTACCATTAAGTTTTAGTATCTGCCTGTTTCGGAGTATAAAGATACGGTTAAGACATATTGTCTACAGACTTATAGTCCATTTTCATATTTCTTATTTGCGTTATCCTCTGTTGTGCACGAATCTACCATAACAACGGTTTTGTTATATATTGTTAAGGCAATTTCCTTTTGATAAGCTCCATAAAATTTGCCAGTTACGGCAAATTTACCTCTATATTGAAATATATCGAGAGCTGAAAAATGTGCATATATTACAGTAACACAATGTTTGTTTAAAACCATAAATTTGATAGTATAGTAAAAAGTAAAAATGTATGCGCTCATTTTTATGAATATTATTATATATTTCAAAATTTTCGCAAGTTGCTTTGTAAATTCATACTACGTTGCCCTCATGCTATTTTCACGGACGTTAATCTCTGATTACTTTAAGTAGATCTAATTCCACTAAAGAAACTCTTAATCAAACCAAACGATCAGGTGAGATTGAAGCCAATAGCTTGTCAGTAGTCAAAGAGAATGGTTTTTTCAAATAAAATAAACATAAAAGACGTGTAGCGCAGTTAGCACCTCTGAATATAAGCATTTCATGGATATTACAGACGAAATTGTATTTTCTGACAGTAAAGTTTTTATGGCCCACTGAAGCTAAAGCGACTATTGTAGTGTAGGTAGTCGTTAGTTCTCGTGTTAATAAATGCGGTCCTGTTAAAAATATAAAAATAAATATAGCAAAAGGCCCGAGAAATGATGGAGTAGGTACGAGTACAAATATTTTGGACTGGTATATTATTTATATTCAGTTATTAACTTATCAGCATAGTAGGTGCATTGATGTTAAAATTATAATAATAACTTCAGCCATGTTTTATCTTATTAGCATACCATATAATAGACTAAAATTAGGAGTTATTCTATGACCTGAAATTAAAACACATTACATATTTACAGATAAAATTACAATGAAATACGCAATTACTATATGTATGAAATAAATGTCAAAATTATAAATAATACAATATAATGAAGGATTAAAAGAATGTCAACTTAACAAATTAAATTAATATAAATAAGATATTACCTAAGTCGAATGTCTAAATAGTTTAAAAAATGTCAATTTGAGGTGCATCATCATTACGTATGTCAGTATTAAAGTTAAAATTTATCTTTTAAAAAATCGTCAATAGAATTTTATGACAAAACGTCAATTAAGAAATGATTTAAAATATGTCCAAACTCAGACCTACTATTTATATATCTTATGTAAGACGGGAGCTTTTTATAGATCGTGCGTGCCATACAGAGGACACTAGTCCGAAGATGACGCGTGTAAGAACATTCATGTGGAAATGCATATAGTAGTGTTACAAGTAAAACATTTACGGATGCAAGACAACCGTTCATGGATTTATATGAAATGCGTAGTCAAACATTTCTTTGAAAAAAAAGTTTGAACACTTATTTCTTTAACAAAACAAAGCTTTCAGTTTCAACTCAAGGCAAAACTCATGCACGTGATCGCCCTCATTAAGATAAATGAAAGAATAGTTTTGGATAAGCACTTATTACACACACCTACATCACGGCGGCGTTTAGATAAAAATAGGACAGCCAATTGATGGGTCCTTTAGATTTTCAATAATGTGTGTGATAAGAGCCCGTCGGCTGAGCCGCGGGGACCGACCACTGGGGACTCCTCTCACCAACTTTATGGCTATTGGCTCGGCTACATTTTGGGCTCCCCTAAATTATAGTTTGGAATTTAGGAGTGACACTTTGTTTCAGTTTATTAGAGGTAACACTATAAACTTGCAGAGGAGAAACGGACTTGTGGATTTTTCTTGACAAGTTCATCCCTGAGCTTTTTTAGGGGAAATAAATAGCTCCATACTCATTGGCTTCTGGGCCTACTGATAAAACCGAGCTTATGTTGTTTAAACAATGAAAATATATAGATATCAGAGGTTGGCATGCATCAAAGGTCATAGACTCATACGCGAGCTTAAGATTGAACAGTCTACAGACATTTATTGACACTGCAGTCTTTATACCAAAGATTTATTGTTGTAATAGTTTTATATAAAAGTTTTAAAGTAAATACTCATTTTTCAACAAGGATAGATTAGTAGGTATAATAAGGAGCTGTGCTGTGCAGTAGCATCTGCGCTCGGCTAACGAATGCTAAAGTTAAGCAACATTGGCTATGGTTAAACCTATGATGGGTGACCAAAAATCTAAAAGGTCTCGAGATTCTCTGTACTTCACAAAACATGTTGCGTCCTGTACCTGACCGTGTCAATCAACCATCCCAACGCATTTTTTCATACTACAGGGAAGCTCATGGTCTTCGACTCACCTGATGGTAAGTGATGATAAGGCCGAAGGTGCAAGCGAGCTTTACCTGGACTGGACCCCTCAACAACTAAAGAAGGAGACTCTGTACCAGGGCCAACTGCTTGGGTACCTCCGTCTTACCTATTTCTGCAGCAGCAGTGCTTGCATTGCTGAGTTCCAGATTGAAGGGCAATGAAATTACTGGGTACCGTGACTACATCTACATCTTATGTCACAAGTTGGCAACGTACACTATGGTACTGGTAGTTTTGCAGATTTACAGCAAATCTTACAAGAGTACAATGTACTATAGGTGACTGTTACCACTTACCATCAGGTGGGCAGTTTGCTTGTTTGCCAAAAAAATACTAAAGGACTATCTCTCATTGTCGAAACACAACAATGTTATTATCATTGTTATTTAGGTAAGACGGTGGTATCTAGCCAGGCGGGCTCAGAAGCCGTACAACCAATCAAACCAAGAAGAAAATCTTCTGCCCACTCAGGGAGTCGAACCCCAGATCTCCAAATCAACACCCGGTATGTTATATTGAATAATATAACATACCGGGTATAAGTGCATATTGTATAAGCGCAGTACTTGTTCCTTCGCTTGTCCAGTGATTGAGACCACCGGGTGGGTTATTGTGTAAGAAAAATCTATCGGGATCACTTACAATTTGACAGTCGCAGTCTATCCATTGCTCCATTATAAAAGGAAGTCGGCGCAGAGTCTTGTGTTCACGGCGCAATGCCTGTCAAATTATAAGCGATCGTGATAGATTTTTTTTTAGACAATAACCCACCCGGTGGTCTCAATCACTGGACAAGCGAAGGAACAAATACTGCACTTATACAATATGTATGATATCTCCCATAGATAGCTAGTCTCTCTTGAATTTCGCCGAGGACAAAAATAAAGAAATAAAAAAATGAACTAAGCACTTTCTTAATTGTCTAATTAAGTTTTGTCATGAGTTTTATCAACTTCAAAACTCTTCAATTAAGCGACAATCCACCTTGTTAGAGCAATATCAAGTCTAAGGTGTAATTTTTTAGCTACTGCCTACTCCGAAGGATCGTCCCGTCATCGCACCCACTAACAGGCTGTAAGGTAATGAATTGCATGACATCGCAATGAGGCAGACGAAGGGAAAAGAGCAAACAATTGACATGCTTTCTAAGTTTCCAATAATGTCCAAAATGAGAACTGAATGAGTGAATGAATGAAAAACTCTTTGTACAAAAACAATTCCTTTAAAAACGAACATACAAGTGATACAAAAATGGTGTTCTTATTACCGTAGGCGATCTCTACCAGACGAACCTTTAGGTAGAAATAAGCCAATGACATTTAAAAGGGAGGTGCAGAAATGTACTGACATATCATTACACTAATATACACCAAGATTGATAAACAAAATTATTTGAATCGATAACAATCTATACATCTATGCAAATAAATAAAATTGAAGTGTCGGCTTGTAATGTCAAAATAACAAGTTTTTACTAAATGGGTATGAATGAATGTATATCGGGTACCAATAACAAAAACACAATTTAAAAAATTGTCTTGTCTGTCTGCCTGTCTGTCCGTCTGTTTGTTCCCACTAATCTCCGGCTAGACCTTTTTTGATGGGACTTTTACTAATAGATAGCTAATTATATAAGGTATAATAACATAGGCTACCAAGATCTTTAAAAAATTTGCTGCAAAAAGTTACTATTCCACGCGGACGAAGTCGCGGGCACAGATAGTATACTAATAAAAAGAAGAAAACAAAACTACCACAATGATGACGTGCTGATACAAGAATAATCTAATATATAA
Source organism: Schoenobius gigantellus (assembly GCA_963935595.1). Lineage (NCBI taxonomy): Eukaryota > Metazoa > Arthropoda > Insecta > Lepidoptera > Crambidae > Schoenobius > Schoenobius gigantellus. Next base: position 20,376,689 of record OZ012544.1, on the reverse strand, counting down.
AAATCTCATGTCACAGTGTTTGATATCGAACTCGTCCGAAACGGCTTGACTGATTTTTATAATGCTTTTGTGTATATTTGGTAGGTGTGAGAATAGGTCGTAGACTATTTCTTAACCCCTAGGTGATGAGGGTTTTAAGTCTTTTAAGTCTCGCGAAACGTATCTAGTTCGCGGGCACAGCTAGTGATACTACATTCCGAAGAAATGAAGGAGAACTAAAGTCAGGTCACGGCTGACAGTCGCTTGGGGACGCACCACAATACCTACTTAGGCCTCGTTTACGGATACGCGGGGCGCTGCGCGGCGCGGCCCGCGGCGCGGCCCGCTCAGAATTCAAACATATGGCGTTGTATGAGTGCGTTTACGGAGAAGCGATTTTACACGCCTTTGCTTGAAATGGCGCGTTTTTTACGGCCGAGCCCGCGGATGGCACCGCCGCGTCCGTCGGTGTTCCCGTCTCGCATCTCTATGAACAACATCGTATATTGCAATATGTTTGTGTTTACGCGTGCGATTATGAGTGCCGCTTCACGCGCCGCCCCACCGTAAACAGAAAAAACGTCTGACGCGCCGCGAGACGCCACGCCACACGCGACGCCCCGCGTCTCCGTAAACGAGGCCTTAGTATGTGTGACATATAAATGTTGACTTCCTATTGATGATTTCAAATAAATGAACATATTTTTCTTATGATTTTTGAGTCATTGCCTAGTTCACTAGTTCCAATTAGAACATTTAAATGTAAAAATAACTTAGTATTTAGAAATAAGTATGAAGTTTTAAATAGATATTTTATTCCATCATTTAAATAAAAACATCGGTATACCAACCAAAACCAATAATACTTTATTATTCCTGAATGTCCAGTCATTTACTTTTATGGGACTTCAAAGGGGATTTATTAATGTTATTTTTCCTAGCACCAGTTGGACCCGAAGGCTTGGCAAAATTTTTATTAACATCGTTATATCGTCACCGACAACATGTGTTGAGATCATTCGGCTTTATGAATTCATTGCTGCTTTTTATGGCTCGCTAACTGTAACATTTGGGAATTAGCTGCCTTTATGATTTGCTTTCACTCATATGAGGTAATTTCCACAGAATTGTAAAGCAATCGCCTAAATAAGTATTTTATTACTGTTTTTACCTTAAAATTGTGAATTATACCAATGCGATACAAGCATTTTTTGTGCAGCGGTTACCTGTCACTCACTCACACACTCAAAAGCACACATTAAGATACTTGAAAAACTCGGAAAATACTAGCTAAGTGGAAGAATTGTGTTGAAATTGACTAGCTTTCCGCTCGCGGCTTAGCCTGCGTTATTATTGTTTTCCCGTGGGAATTTATATTTTCTCGTAGGAAAAATAATTTTGTAGCCTATTTAAACCAAATAATTTCTAAGAAATTGGAGCAGATTTTAAATATTTTCCATAGAGACTTTCAACCTCTATTTTGCACCCTAAGGGGGTAAATTCCAATAAATAAACCATGAAACACGTGTTCAATGAAATATTTTTAAGAGCATGAATCTCAAGTTTTAAAATAAATAAATAAAAATAAAATAATTTTATTTCAGACACAGAGTCCATATACATTTTATCACTATATAAAATAAATTATTAAATTAAAAATAAATTACAAGTAAATTAAAATCAAATTAAATCAACGTCAGTCAAAATTAAACTCATTACATTCTGAATTAAATACAAACATAAGCATTAGGTACACAAATAAAAAAATAAAAAAAACATTAAATTAAATTGAATACACATTACATACATAAAAATTACAATAAATTCAGTATACGTATCTAATTACATGTTACATGTTATGTCAATTTTCACTCCTTACCCTGCATCAGTCACAAGCAGTCACATAGGTAAATACATTGTACCTCATCATAAACTGGAACCTACTAGATTTTATAATATTTTGGTATATTGTAATGATATTGACGTACGGCACAAACAATTTCATTATTACAATCGACCATATTCTCCGCAAACATACCAGACGCGCTACACCGCCACGGGAGACCGAGCAGCGCACGGAAAGCGTTATTGTACTGAACCCTGAGAGTGTCAAACGCGGATTTGGTGTAGTTATACCACAGATGGGCGGTTTAAAGCGCCTGGCAGTATGCTTTGAATAAGGTCACCTTAGCTTGTCGAGAACATCGTGTGAAACGTCTAGTCAGCATATTACTTTTAGCGGCAAGAAAACGCCTCTGCCGCTCTAAGTCTTCTGTGTCTTTTAAGTTTTCCGTCAATATGTGACCGAGGTATTTAAATTTCGTAGTGACATTTAATTGTGTGGCATACAGCTTCACGGGAGGCACATTCGCTGGGCCCTTACCATACCTAAACACCATAACCTCAGTTTTGGACACATTGTACACAAGGCTGTGACTAGCAGCATATTTTTCACAGATTTGCAGAAGATCACGAAGTCCACTGACCGAGGGGCTCAGCAGCACCATGTCATCAGCGTAGCTCAGGTTGTTGACACAGGCGCCGCCAGCCCGGCAGCCGGCGCGGGTTCTGCTGAGTTCCTCGATCAGTTCGTTCACGTATAGGTTAAATAGCACAGGTGAGGTCCGGCCACCCTGCCGCACTCCACAGTCGAGCTTATACGACTCCGAAAAACTATTTTGCCATTTAACCCGATTATTTTGATTCGCGTACCAAAACTCTAATAGGTCGGTTATTTTTGATGGCACAGAAGTAGCCCTAAGTTTCTTCCATAGAGTTTCGTAACAAATGGTATCGAAAGCTCGACTGAGGTCAAGAAAACAAGCGTAGACCGAGGTTCTGCGCTTTAGGTAAATATTAACGGTATTCTTCAAAGCAAAAATGGCGAGATCAGTTGATAGTCCACTTCTAAACCCAAACTGTGCACAATGGAGGTTAATATTATCATTTAAATGTACTATTATTAAGCTCTCAAATATTTTTGAAATAATTGTCGCCAGTGAAATAGGACGGTAATTTTTAAGGCTCGAAACGTCACCAGTACTATTTTTGACAATAGGTATGATGTTGGTATTCATTAAATCTTCAGGCAAGTAACTATGGTCAATACATAAGTTAAATAGATGAGCTAACGAATCGTAAAGAGGGAAACCACCGTAAAGGACGTGCTCCACACTTAGCCCGTCACTATGTGGAGATCGAGTCGGTTTCGGGTCATAAATCTATAACTTCCATGTTTTTATAGGTAGACAGCTGATTTTTTTTTTAGGTAATCTGAGATAAACGTACTTTAAAATAATATACAGTCTATGCATATAAAAAATATATTTAATAATTGTAAAAAAATACAAAACATGAAATATTGAAAAATTATCATAAATTTACGACTAATTTTAAACAATGTGACCTAAATGTTATAATTAATACAAAATAAACACATAAAATTACTCTTATTAATTAAATATAATAAGAAAAAGAAAATAACATAGAATTATATCATTCTACTAGCTCTACAGCTTCATCTATAAGTTCCATAGACTTTTTATTGAAAGGTTTTCTTAAACTTGTTATGTAAGGGTCTGAAGTGTACAAAAGTGTATGTAAAACGTCTTCATTTGTAGCTACTCTAGAGCATTTTCTAGCATGATGAAGTCTGAATCGTTTATAGTCTTTGTTCCTTGATTCCTGGGCATCTTCGGAGAGCTGTCCAAGAGGTAACACTGAATAATGCCGAATTACACTTTCCCCATGAATTAGGACTTTATGGACAGATGATGGCATATAATACCACATATATTTACTAACATATCGTTGTGCTGTATCGAAAGCATACTGTCCAAATTTCGTAGCATTAATTACTTTTCCGCTAGACATAACTTGAAGTAAAACATAAAATCGTTTTATCAATTCCTCATCCACACCGGTAATTTCTGCAGTGCACTGATAATTTTGAAAAAATCGTCTAGCTGTATTACCGTCATTACTGTTACCAGAACCTTGCTTAGGTTTATCTATATTTAAACCAAGTTCTTCTCTGAACCTTCTTTGTACATATGTCTTCTTTTGTTTTTTCAAATCTTTATTTTCTGTCGTTGTAGCAGACCATTTTTCAAAGCCTACATTATAAGATATATGTAAAATTAGTTCCATAAATCTAATCCAGCAATGTAAAGTCGAAAGCCCATATTGATAAGAATTTTCGTCAACAGGTTTATTTTGTACTTTTTCTAAATTGTTCATCTCTGTAGGTCTTGCACCACAAATAGTACATACAGCACCTGATGAAGTTTCTGACAAAACTTGAGCCACTTTCCCGTCAACCATTGTCAAAAATAATGTGTGTTTGATTGCAATACTTTCACCATTTTTATTGATTAAGCTTGTTGTGAGAGCGTTTCTTTGAGCTATAATTTCATTAACTACACTTGTAGTTTTCTCTGGTGTCTCTTTTGAAAATTCTATTAAAATGGGCCTACAAAATCTTACTGATGATGGAACAGGGTTTTCCCACAAAGTTTCATTTGTATTAATATCAACAAGTTTCAGAGGTACTAATGAAGATATAAATAAATTTGTGTCAGAAATTAACTCATCCTCTTCAGTTAAGACTTGCTTGTATTCACTTTGTCCGCTTGAGCCATCACAGCCCCATTTCGAATACAGCATTAAATGTTTTTTGCCAGCTTTGTATACACCATTGATTTTCAAAATTCTTGCAATAGTGTGATCCAGCAGATCTTGCAGTTTTATTTTTGCTATAATATTATTAATTTCTATGCTTGATCTTGGTGGGTAGCACATTCCTTTAGCTTCCTGAATTGATTTATATGACGGAAATAATACGCAGTTCTTCGCAATTAAGCAATTTCTCATGTTTTCATACTGTGCCATGTTAAGGTCCAACTCTATAAAAATACTGAGAGCTTCATCTTTAGAGTACGCTGTTAAATGTGCCGGTTCATTTAAAAGATTTTGACGTATTTCACTTTTTTTATCTATGGGTAATACTCGTAAAATTTCGACAATGAATGCTTCTTCCGTTTCCCCTTGAGATCTCAATCCTTGAAGATATGAATTCAGTATAAAATCAAGGCCACATGTTTCAAGCAACTCCTTGTTTTTTCGTCTTTGTGTTCTATCGGAACTGTCTTCGTAGGTTTTAGAAGGGCGTCCTCGCTTCCCCGTCGATTTCGAAGGTTCAGATTCACAAGTAGGATCTTCCAGATTTACTGTGAATGTGGCATTCAACCACAGGCTATTCTGATTTTAAAATTTTTCTTTATTTCTGCCAGATTTAGTGTAGCGTTGACGAAAGTTCGTAATAAGATTTTTTTGTACACTCGCGACAATTTTAGCGATATTTGCCTCAGAAAAGTTGATAAAATTATTCCGTATATAACTTGTTAAAGCAACAACATAATTCCCGTCACTTTCAATCAAAACATCTGGTACATTGGAATTCACTCATTGCGAGAGAGTAGGTGGTTAGATACACTTTTAATAACGACAATAACGAACGAAAAACAGTATGTAATTATTCAGTATGCAGATGCTCTATTTTATATTAAATAACTGATTTCAAACGTGTGCAAAGTATGGGAATAAAAACTATTTATCATTATGTGGTTACTCGGTTTCCTATGTGTTTTATTGATAATTTATTTTGTAGGCGAACTAAAAATCGTGAGAAATACTCGATACATTATCAAAACATAAACCGCAATTAATAATATATCACAAGTGTAACCTATATCAACTAATAAAACAAATAGATTCGCCCACGTATTTTTAAGAAATTATTACTATTTCATGTTATGATAGATAGCATTATGTTGTGCAATGAAGTTGCAACTTTTTTTTTCTTCCTGTATAAAAATATTAAATTTCCTATCAAATAACATCATTTACAGACCTTCGGCAAATTTCGGCAACTGTCAAAACTCTAATTGAAAGTTTCAGATACGCAAAAATGATATGTCATGAGATAAATATTTCTAGTAAATATATTTATAAATATATAGCATATTTGTGTATACCAAAAAAAAGTATATATTATAAGCTTTCTAAAATGGTATAATACTTGTATAATTTTCATTGCTAGCTTACTAGAAAATCATCCTGAAAAAAATACAAATTATGATGTTTTCGTGATAATTTTTCAATCATCGTATTTAGATGCTCTTTACTATAAAAAAGTACTAGTTACATACATAATTTATACATAATATAGTAGATCAACTTCTTAGCTATAGTTTGAGGTATAATACAAGTACCTGCGCCGATTTTTACAAAATGTATTTATGGCCAAGCTCTCTTAGGCACCTCCACATAGTGCGTCGTGGCCCGGCGACTTTCCGCGCTGCATGTCGCGCACGCATTCAAATATGCGCTCTGCGGTAATGTGCAGCGTGCGCGAATCCGCCTCCGCCGGCCCACCACGGGCCCTCGCGGGTCGTGCGCTCCCGGCAGCGCCGCTGCCGTTAGGATCAGGTATGCTAGGACGGGACACTCTAAAGTGTTTTGCAAACAAGTTCGCTATATCTGAATGATCCTGGCTACCACCCACGGACGCGGGAATATTAGACTTATAGGCTTGAGTTTATTACATCCTTTCCAAAATTTTCCAAAATCATTTTTATATCTATATAAGGCTAATAAGTCCATTTTAAATCGTTGCTAATTTAAAGATTTTTTTATACAAACTTGCAATCCCCTATTTCATCCCTTTAGGGTTAAAGCTTTTTTAAAATCTCTTCTTAGTGTGCGTCCGCATTTTGAATTAAAACAACTGTCCTTTCACGTTTTTAGCATTACCGTTTACGGCTGTGCGTGCGTCTATAGATAGGAACATCTCCTTTTATGTATATACATAGATTAAGGTGTCTTTATTGTCTTTTAAAGTGTTTGATTTTAGTATTCATTGCTCTTAAGTATATATTCTTGTTATATACATACTATCCATAACATAGGTATCTGGTCGCCAAAACACCAACCTCAAGTTGGTTTGTCGTTCATCCTACAAATTTTGATGTTGTAAATTCTATTTGCATTCACACTTTCTCTATGTTTGAATAAGAAAACAAAACTTACACTAATAATACACAGAGAGAAAAATAACTGCTGATGTTTTCGTGTTTTTATAATGTATCGTTACGGAATTTTAAAGTGTAGCATTTTGGTTTCGTCGTATCTATACTTACTTACTAATATTTTAAAGCTGAAGAGTTTGTTTGAACGCGCTAATCTCAGGAACTACTGGTTCGAATTGAAAAATTATTTTTGTGTTGCTGCACTGCAACATCACGCTGCGACCAATAGAAGCGAAGAATAGAAATTGACGCGGACGAAGTCGCGGGCAACAGCTAGTTATTGATAAAGTTAAAAAATATAAGTAAATGTCCAGGTGCTTCAGCTTTTTATTTTTTATTTGGGGTCAATAGGCTGTCGACTATTAGAGATTTATGTCGACAGTTGTGTATGGTAATTAATAAAATTGGTGTTATAAAATTAATATACCACGAAATTGAAAAATAAAACATTTTTTTGATAATGTTTTATTGTTAACAAATTAACATTCGTCTTGCGTGCTAGACAGGGTCCAGCAGCTGATCGTATCGTATTGTAAATCGACGGGTACCTAGACTAAGTTCATACTTGCAAAAATTATAATTACCAATATGTCTTAAGTTTTTATAATGTTTTAAGCTTAACTTAAGATAAAATTATTGCTTGACGTGTTCGTGCTTGAAAATAACAAATCTTTTTTGTATTTTATGGTTTTCATGATGAGGATGTCATAATTTAACCATAGTTATAGTGATAGTGATAATGTGACAGTGTTTATGATGAAAATTACCACCTTGGTAATTGGTTATAGAGCCCTGAGTATGGAGTACTATTATACATATATTCTGTGGTACTACTATTATTGAGTATTCGATGTTGTAAGTGGCGTTAACACTAACATTTAGTGGAGTTATAGGACTATTAACAGCTAAGATCAATATTAGGAATTATTGTAGTTGTCGACTATAAAGATGAAAGCATAAATTACATACAACATTACGTGAATATTTGAGTTTGAAACAACAATTTAAACCACTTAAAAATAATATCTACACAGCTATACTCACGAAGTATGTCGGTTTCTGTCCGACTAGTCTAGCTGTGTAGATATTATTTTTAAGTATGTCTCACGATAATTATTATAGATTATAACAGTCCACAAGTAAACTTAATTTCAAAAGGAGTACCTAACGTGCAGCCAAATTGAAAAGGACACCAAAGTCATGAAAAATTAACTAACTCATCCGCTTTTAAAGTAACCTTCTTTCTGTGCGGGAGTTCTAAACTTGTTCCCAGCCAAGTCGGCTGTGAAACAAAGGACCAACTAAAACTTTGACTTCCAAGCAGCGTATAGACTTGGCCTAGCGCTTGCTCCCTTTGGTTAACTTAATACGCTGATTTGACAGCCAGCTGCTTAATTGGTTATTATACCTAAGTACCTACAAAGTCTTTACACTTTTTCCTTAGTTGGAATTCAAGGCACTGCTGTCCTTTATTATCTTCTGTGCTTAGCAAGAAACACAAGAGTGCACATGTACCTTTTAGGTTCTTTTATTTATGATTCAACACATTTTGAATAAAGGTAAAGAAAGGGTTGGTCAGTGTTTGTACTCATAACATCAGAGCAACAGCTCCACTCACAGGTAACCCAAAGCGAAAACAAACGTAACGACATTCGGTCGCTAATGCTCGGTGGCGTACGGAAGGTTAGTTTCGCCTCCGCCCGGATGCAGCAATTGCTGGACCGCCTGCCGACATGGCTGGACAACTGGAGGATGGCCATCAACGTGGGTAAGACTACCGCCCTCCTGGTCGGGTCGCAGCGCCGCATGCCACCGCCGCTGACACTCTGTGGACAGGACGTAGCTTGGCAGACCACAGTTGCGTACCTCGGATGCCGCATCGACTGCCAACTGCGCATGGTGCCCTAGGTTGACCACGTCGTCAACCAGGCCAAGATGGCTCGTGGCATCCTGCGCCCGGTGCTGGCATCCCGGCTGCCGCTGCGTACAAAGCCGATGGTCTACAAATGCTACGTTCGTTTGCGGCTCACCTATGCTGCCCCAGCGTGGTATGCCTTGTGCTCCCCGACCCAGCGTTCCAGACTGCAGGTGGTCCAGAACGTCTCTCTCCGTGTCGTGAGTCGTGACGAACGCGGGGCGCTATGTTAGGAATGACGTCATCGAACGGGACGTTCGGATGCCGCTGTTGGAGGAGTTCGTCGCCCATGTGGGGCTTCGAATGTTCGACAGCGCCAACAACGGGCCCCACCTCCACCTCCATAATATTGCTTCCTATGTCCCCAGGCCTCCAGACTCTTCCGGACGAGCGCTGCCCCGCGACCTGTTGTCGCCCAGGGCGGAGAGAGACCGTGACCCACCACGGATATGACTACCACCCCACAAGACCAATGGCCACCTCCTCCCCGCGGCCTGCTCGCTGGCACTGGCTGGGATTGGGAAAAGCCCCTCTAACGCGGTGTGCTTGACCGCGGAGGGCCATGCATCGATCTCAGAGTCGCAGCACAGGTGGGCGACGAAGAGGGGCCCGTCACTAAGTTACGCGCACAACACCGGCGAGCTACTTGGGCGAGCTACGGGCGATTAATGCCCGATGCCCGCACCCGCCCATGGCGAAAGAAACCCTGACTGACTGACTCGGTGGCGTGATAATATGAACTGAGAGACAATTCTGCTATTGCGACTTGCGACCATAATGCATGCATAATGGCCTACCATTGATCACTCAACGACTCCCAATTATATGTAGATGACGATTGAAGCTGAATCTTACATTCGTCTATTTCATAAGAATTATGAAATTAATCCAATATCTACTTATTATTCATTGGTGATCATTAAATTCTATCCATACGTACATAGTTGTTTTCCTTACTATGAAATATGCAAATGAACTGTTGTTTGATATTTTTGTATTATTAGTAAGTATATACATATAGAAATAATAAAAATAGAAAAACATTTATTCCGTACAGCCACAATACAACAGCAACATACAGGATGTAGGTACAGTAAGCTCCCATTCAAGCTATACATTTACGTAATGAAAACCGCCGCTATTTCGAGCGACATAAGAACGGTCCAAAGGTCAAACAGTATAGCTTGACAAGGAGCTTACTGTACACAACAAATTATAGTTATATAAAAAATTACATAATTGCGCTGAGCGTGCCCGCACCGAAAGGGTTGCCAACTCAGCATTTGCTGGGCGTTAGACACCCAGCACTGGTTTTCAGTTGGCACCCCGCAATGACACACGGACGAAGGTAAGATAAAACGAAATCAATATATTTTTTAAATAGTTGTAGGTATAATATAAAGGGATTTAAATTATAATCTCATTATAATCTGTTAAATTATAAGTAATTATAATCTGTAAAAATACAAAACTGGGTATGTGTCTTATGTGTGAATGTCACGCCAACAAGCCTCATCAACCGACTAATAACAAGCCACCCTGACGGACGGCGGCATAGGGAATTATTTTTAATATGATTGATTATATTAAAACCAGTGAAAAACGCATTGCCGTTCACACGGAAAATGTTATATAGTGCTATCGTCTTATAGTAAATTTTAATTGAAATGAGAAATGGTCGAATGTAGACAAAGAAATGTATAATGTGAATCCACTTGCTTGGCTATCGGCGACACCGAATGCAATGACTCATCGTCACCAGATGCAGCCTAGGAACCACTGGGTAAGCTATACAAATTAACGATTGAAATTAATAAATAACATATGTGATTAAAATTATTATTGATATTTAAATTGATAATTGAAAATTAATAGGTAATAATTATTTTGAATATACATATAGTTTAGAATTAAATAAACGATTTATAAACATTCATATTATTAAATTCATGTAGTATTTGTAGTATTCATGTAGTATATAGTATTTGCATCTGTTACTAACTATTTATAAGTATAAAACCTATAACATCATATTGTAATTTTAAATCAGAATAACGTAATTTCTTTAAATGAAATCTAACACGAAGTGATATCAAATATTTTAGTTGAATATCCATATCCCTAATGTTGTAACCCAAAGCTAAGCTATCTGGTTTGACGCATTAATCAACTTAGCAAAATGGCAGTATCTTCAAAACTTCAATTGGTAAGCACTTAAGCAATCACTGTTCAGAATCCATTTATCATTTAATATCGTTATAAGGATGAATCAGTATTAATGTAACGCAAACATCAAATTGATTTTACTAATTTTGTGAATCTTGTACCTACATACTCGTAGTTAATGTTATTTGATTATTTGTTTTAGATGTATACCTATAGTAATTCTATTTATTTTAATAATTACATTTTTAGCACTTTGAACAACATCAATAAACAATTCTTTTTTAAATAAATGCTTATTTCGTCATAATTTCAATTTAGAATGCAAGGAGCTGCTAAAGTTTCTAAAGTTTGTGATATGTAACCCAACCGAAAAAAATACTTTTAAACTGTTTGTTTTCATAACATGCTTTCATTTTTTCTGTATCATAAATATTTCATGGAACACAACGTGTATCTAAGTTGGGCAAACTACGGTTGTATGCGGTTTCTCCAAAGTTTGGTCACCTCTCTGAGCACGTGACATATACTCGTACATTTTCTTAGTGATATATCTAAAAAAAATTGCCATATTAGCCAACATTTTCTCGTTTGTATATATTATCAACATTGTGCCTTTCTTTCATGATCGAGATGTGCTTATTTTAGCTTTTATTTTTATTCGCGTGGTTGACTTAAGGGTAGTATTTGACAAATTATATCAAAAAGCTTTCATTTTGTATAAAAAAATCCGATTCCTTATCAAATACACTAATTGTACAGCAAAATACTTACCTCAAAATATCAAATATCACCAAGATGAGACAACTGAAGTGTAAGGCACTACCCATGCACCTTTTCTCGAAGCGTTTCATCGTATTTTTGTACCCTTATACATTCGGTCTGGACAGAAGTGGTAGAAAGTCCAAATTCTCAGGATTTAATCACTTGACATGTTTAATAGATATCTAACATTTTGATAAGTTTTGTAGCTAAGTACTTATAAATTCTTTAAGTGCTTAAAATAAATTAAAATCAGACACAACTAAATACCATATACTTACAAATTCAAACTAATCATTACGATTTCGACGTTAATCAATTTTATTGGGAGGGCCCCATCCAAAGAACACGGGCCTCAGACAGGGACCGGAAAACCCGTTCATTTGCTTAAGCCGTTCGAAAGGGTAACCCATTCGTATGGTAACCCAGTGGGCTCGGTAAGCCGTTCAACAGGTTTCCCAACAATAACGATAACCCGTAAAATAGGAGTTACCACCGACAACATTAATTTACCGCTTACCTAATTTTAAAGGTTTTCAGTGCTTATGCGCTTAACCGCTTACTGTTCGGGTTAGGGTAACCCTTTCCCTCATGCACACCGAGCAATTAAAATAGCACCGCGGGCGCAATAACGCTGGAGTTCGGTCGCGACCTTCGGCATATATGCGGTGCAAAAGCAATCTACACGCGATATACGTAAGGTCTAAAATAATATGTACAAATTAATCAGCGCTTAGAACGGTAACCCATTTGGGGTTTTTTGATATCGGTAGGCGGTAACCCGAATTAATTCAATGGATGGGATTAATGCGTTAACCGGTAAGCCATTTGAAAGCTTACCGTATGGCAAAGGGTTTGAAAACCCAGCGTTATAAAATACCCGATTAAAACCCTGAGGTTACCGGCTATAACGGTAACCGGGTCCGGTCCCTGGCCTCAGATGGTATAGTTAGCCACTGATAGGTACTCTACCTAATAAACATGTCAAGTTTCAAATGCATAGCAATTAAACTTAATAAGTTGTTAATATCTAAATTACCCAGATTTTGCCACTTACTCATTCACTGACTCACTGACTGATGATCACTAAACTGTTACTTACTGAATTCGTTAGTCAGTTGGAAATAACAATTCCTTGAAAAACGAACACACAAAAATACAAAATGGCGGTCTTATTACCGTAGTCGATTTCTACCAAACATACCCTAGATAGGAATAAACCACTCACCTCACGTTAAAATGGTAGGTGCAAAAATGTACTGACGTACAATTACACTTACGAGTTGCGAAATTACCACAATGATGTAGTAATGATACAGAAATGATGATACTATATTCCGAAGAAATAAAGTTAAAGTTGATTTTTAAAAGATGACAAGGACTGAGTCCCTTTTATTGAGATAGGTAGACTATTCCAAAGTTAATAGCACGTACTGTGAGAGAATGTTCATTAAACTGGGAAGAATAGAGTGGAAACTTTAACGGTAAAGTGACAGAAGAACAGATAGACCATGAGAATAAATTGGAGAATTGGAATCTTTTTTAAGAAGGTGCTGGCGGCTTAAAGCGAATATTATAGAGAAGAGAGAATATGCGCATTACGATGCTGACGTATGCTAAGCCACTTCAATTGGGAGCTGTACAGGGAGACATGATCGTAATTACGAAGATCATAAATGACAGTAACTCGAGACCTATTAGCACAAAATTAACGACTAGTGAATTACTTTTTGTTCATGGGCCCGTATAAGTGTCTACTTGTCTCTTATGGTTTTAACATACACTATACTCGTATATTATCCCTTTACATTAGTCAAAATGAGTGGCTTGGCCGTTTCGTTACTCAAGGAACTATTAACTCAAAATTAACGCCTAGTTACTGAACAAGCCAAGTCAAATTACATTCCAAGTAAAATAAAAGCATTGTGTAAATAATTGTACCTACGTTAAAATTTGCGAATTTATTTTACCTTTTCAGCGGCAAACATTGTGGTAGTATTAAGAAACAAGAAATCTATAAAAATCTCGCTTCACAGTGTTTCTTCGGGATAACGTCTGAAACTACTTAACCGATTTTAATGAAATTTGGTTTGCTGTATGTACCTACTCGTAATTTCGTCTAACTTAAAAGATAGGATAGTTCTTATCTCGATTATTGCCCTCAATATTTATATTAATACGTTAGGAAGTTTAGAACCTATAGCATTGATACGATGTATTGAAACGTATGTATTGATTTGGCTGAAAAGAGGTCGCCAAAATCTGCCCCAATCGATGTACCGAAGTACACTATATGGAAATATATTTTTTTATATTACGCTGAATAAAATCGTTTTTTATTTGAAAGAATATACGCCGTCTTAGACCCTATAACCACAGAATAGATTACATTATGCTTTACATTTATCTAAATAAATTGCTGCCATCTATTGTCGGATTTTTTAATTTTTATGACGCGGTCAACTAATAAACACTGGATGTGCTTTTATAGCAGACTCGATTTTAAGTTTCATTATTTTATTTTTAAAAGTTATCGCAATTAGTTCGTAAACAGTATTTTATTTTAAACTAAAGCATTGAGTAGTTACTAACGATTTTATTTCTACAAAATGAGTCAATAGCTTATTACATTTCCGTTTAACACATATATTGCATAGCTTGTGTCACAAGCTATGCCATATATGCAGTTTTGGATGGATGTTGGCGAACGCCTTTTTATTATGTTTCATAATTTTGATTGACATGAATTGGGATAATGACTAAATTCAAATTTTTACGTCTCGTCATTAAATATTAAAATACCGTGGAAAAAGATGCAGTCCTGTGGGTCCTGTGAAATTAGAATTAAAATCGGCTTGGAAATACATTAGATACAAGCATTTTAAGTTGTTATTTATTAATTTGAAGGCGATTAGACAGAGAGATCCGACATCAACCGTGACGTCATTGCTTAGTACGGCCATATAAACTCCTTGGAAATTGCCGTTTTGCTAGAAAGAGATGGAGTATAATCTTTAATACCCTATCTTGGTTGTTTTTATAGTTATTCGAAAACCGATTCTTTCTTTCTGTTTATTATATGAATGAGCTTCTATTAAAGCAAAAATTTTTTTTTTTGTCATCTAACCTATTATCATGTAGTTTAAATGATATTGCAATAAAATATGGCGATCATATAGTACGTGAATTTTTTCCCCTTCTTCTTTATTCGTCCATTTCATGTCAATTTATACAGTTTCACCAGGTTTCAGCCGTGTTTTAATAATGGAACTAATTATAGATTGTTCCTGTGTCGGTACATCGTGACTATAGATCGTATTTTTTCATTTTGTGGCGTTTTGTTACTTGCGCAGAGACAGTGGATTTGCTAGCACAGAGTAGCTTTTATTATATGGAAATTTGCTACATAGTTAAAATGTTATTTTTTTTTACTTTTGTTTGTTGTAATCCCATTAAGATATTTTTTTATAAGTGCACGATACATTAAAACTGAAGCAAAAATTAACTAAAAATGTTTCGTAAACGTAAACGCTTTTGCAGAAGACGAAACTAAACGCAACGCATTTGGTGACCAATATACAAGATTTGAAATTGTTTGTGAAAGTGTGGTAACTGGTGGCAATATCTGAACAATATATCTATTTATAATAGATCAATCGGGTTTACAAGCTCAGTTTTATACCATCACCTGGGTAGTAAATTGTCAATTTGCTACTGCCTGGTTGTTTTATTTGCTGGTGACGAACGGGCAGTAGGGACGCACTACATGCTGTGTGTCTCGGCATTGTACATTAGGTATGGAAACAAAATGAAATAGGTTTAGTAACAAAGGGGAATAGGAGTGGGGACAAAAGGGCATAGGTTTTTTAACAAACGCGAATACGTATGGGAACGGAGTCAGATTGCTAGGAAAACAAAACCGAAATAGGTTTGAGAATCATAGCAAAACGGGAATATCTATGGGAACAAAGCTAAATTGTTGAGGAAACTAACATAAGTAGTGCTATGAAACAAAATCACACTTGCTGCTTTTGCAATATAGTATTGTTGCCGAAACTACTCAATTGTCGATTTCATTTGTCAATAAAAACTTTTATATGGTAACAATTCACTATGAACGGCTCTCCCGGATTAACTAAGTATTTATTGTTAATTTAACAGGATTTTTTTCTCAGTGTAGGTAAAAATAAGTATTTGCCCTAACCAATTGGAATGGGTAGAATTCTAAGTAATTAAGTTTTACTTTTTATTGTTACATTTTATACTTGAACCTTAAGTACTCGTACTTTCTAAATACCTTCTTTGTTTAAAGTTATTTTTGCTTTGCGTTATTGCGCCAATCAACATGAATAAAAAATAAATCTAATTTGAAATGAAAATCATATTTTTGTACATAAAACAACTTCTTTGTTGCGCATTTGTGAAAAAATATGTCAAAACTATTGATATGTATGTTTGCAGTAAAATAATTTATATGTTGTAAAACTTATTTAATTGATGATAATAAATTGATGGGTGATGGTGCATTTAAAAATAAGTTTGACCTTATTATATTATTAACCCTAAATACATACATATATAATGATTATACAACAAACAACATTTTATATTGGACTAGATTATGAGAATTCCAAACATTGACAAAATATCTTATTTATTCATCGGCATTCTCGCAACGTTGATCAATTTATTAGTAAACATAGCGTTCTAAGAAAATAAGAAGGAAAATTTTGGTTATATACTATTATGGAAGTAGGCCGGGGTCGGCCAACGAGCGTTAAGGGGTATATTGACATCCCGCTGCCCACTATCGGCCGGGGCAATTTGGAAAATCCGACGCACTCGCCACAATCGTTAAGGGTGCCTGACAAGCTGACTTTGGTCAATTTTCTTGCACCTCTTCTATTTAACTGGTAAAATGCTGAGGCGAGAATTTGGAAACCGTAAAGGAGAAACGTTGTTCAAATGAAACGATCACTCTTTCCTACTGCAAGGATTACTACTGAGGCGAGTGAAATTCTTATCTTAGCTGTATCAATACTGAAAGCATAATATCAATAGTAATAAGTAAAAAAAATCTACTGCTAGACAAGACTTTCTCCTTAAAGTAGGAGTAATTGAATTCATGGTATCAAGCGTTGTTTATTGGAAGTCAATTACTAATTGTTCATAAATAGGTATATGGCAGAACTTCCAACAATAATGTCGGTAGGTAATGAATTTATATTACTCTGAAATATACCCATTTACGAGTATATTACTCTAGTTGGTCGGTGGGATAGAAGTGATAATTATAACTTTTTTTTTTTCTTTATTATAAACATTAAATTTTACAATCATTTTTTTTTACAATTGTAAGCGTAACATAAACCAATATAGGTTTTTCTGTACACTACATTTATCGGAATAGTAATTGCCTACTTCACAGAACAATATTAGTCTACGAGATCTCTTATATCTATTAAAACACATTACAATGGCCAGATAGAAGAAGGTACTTAATAACTAAAGAAGGTAAGTACCCACATTTACATAGAGTGACTATATCACTAGCGACACAGAACACAGAAAGAGTTGTGTTCTGTGACTAGCGATTAAAAGCAAGTTTTGGAGACACACGGGAAGATTTCCTACCATTTATTTGAATAATAGTATTATATTAAATTTTGTTCTTTTTTATATATATTTATGTATAAGTAGGTATAATTATTTTAAAACCTTATTTACAAGGTAATTATACCTAATATGTATATTATAAGGGGTATTGATCACCTTATACACCATCCACCAATCCGCATCGGGTAAGCGTGGTGGGCTACTGCCTAGAACTCCTTGGTTGATAAGGAGAGGCCTTGTGTCCCTGCAGTGGGTCTAATTAAAAAGGCTGTTATGATGATGATAATGATACCTAATATGTAATCACCTGTAACATCAAATCATTTAGATATTTAGATAATAATTTTTAAGTCTACTTTTAATATTTAATTTATTTAATTGTTTTTTGAGAGACATTGGTAGATTATTTACTAAGGTAGGAATTTGATACCGCAACATTTGTTTCCCATAGTGATTTGTAAACCCAGGTACCGAGTATGTGACAGTGGAAGCACTACGAGTTTTTTGTATTCGTTTTACTATTTGTAAGTAACTTTCGTTGAAATAGTGTTCTGTTAGCAGTGCATGTTTAACGTGGTCTTGTACTGGAATAATTTCACAGAAGCGAAATAGATTGTCGTTTCTTTTTTCAATTTGTTCTTTAATTTTAAAGGGGACTATAACTTTCAAAATTCTAATTTGAAGTTTGTTAATGGCATCGAGGTGAGTCTTATAAGTTCTTCCGTAGCTACTAAGACCGTAATGTATTATTGTTTCTCCCAGTGCTTTATATAGTTGTATCAATGTTAGGTAGGGGATTTTATTTTTAATGATGCAAAACTTTGCCAATATTGCACGCAATTTACCACACACATAGTTAATGTGATCGGTCCATTTAAGTCTGTCATCAATAATTAATCCTAGGTACTTATGTTTACCAACAACTTCTATTTGTTGGCATGAGCAGTTTGTCGGGGTTTTGTGTAGACATTTATGGGAATGTGCAATCAATTTTATGCTGCGGTGATCTCTATTTTGACTAGAGCTTATATACATAATTTTGGTTTTGTCAGCATTGAGTACCAGGCCAGCATCATGTGCCCATTTTGATAGCAAGGTGAAATCTCTTTGCAGAACACTTATAGCTGTATCCAAGTTATTATTTGCAGAAACTAGACAGGTATCGTCTGCAAACTGATATATTTCACAATCTGAGATTACATTTACTGCATCATTGACATAAGTGATGTAATGTAATGGACCAAGTACGGAACCTTGGGCTGTACCATCAGTCACCATAATTTTGTCACTAAAAGTATTGGCAATTTTTATGACATAGGAAGTTAGTTATCCCTAAGGTAGTCTTGACACCATTTGTTCAGGGGGCCTCTTATACCACTATCATTCAGTTTGTCTATTAGACATTGGTGTTGCAATGTATCGAAGGCTTTACTATAATCTATAAACACTACTAGGACATGTTTCTTATTATTAAGATGTTCATAAACACTATCGGTAAATTTTGATATTAATTGTATGGTGCTTTTGCCGCTTTGAAATCCATATTGCGTACCAGTAATTACATTATTGTTTTTATAGAAAGTGTGTATTTGTTTAGATACAACTTTCTCAACAATTTTATCCACTGTTGAAAGTATTGTTATAGGTCAATAATTTTCATAGCAGTCCTGTCTTCCTCCTTTATGGATTGGCCTGACTATGCCTATTTTTAATTCAGGTGGATATTTACCTTGCTTAATTGATACATTAATAAAGTGTGCAATTATATCCGCCAGTTCAGTACAAATAGTTTTGCAATCCTGAGCCGTTATTCCATCCATGCCTGGCGCTTTTCGGTTATTTAAGGATTTTATTTCTTTAAGAACGGATCTAGTTGTAGTTTGCTGGTATCTACACGATAACTTTAATGAATTAGAATAGTTATTTTTGTCAAGAAGTTTGGTATTGCATTTTGGCACCAAGTCTTTCTACAAAAGTAAAACCAAATACTCTTTGGGTAATATATTCAATCTTCAAATGATTACTAATTTAAGATACCTGGATGGCCTTACTCACGAATTCTTAAAGTACTTATGTCTCACGATAGTTTTAACAAATTAATGATTACTAATTGTTTGACGTCGTCGAGAAGCGCCTGTAAATCTCTTCATTGAATACTAGCTTTCTGCTCGCGACTTCGTCCGCGTTATTTTTGTTTTCCCGTGGGATTTTTTTCCCATAGGAAAATTACCTTATGTCCTTCCCCTGGTCTCGAACTATCTCTATACTAACTTTCATCAAAATCGGTTCAGTAGTTTCGAAGCCTATTCAATACAAACAAACAAACAAACAATCAAATATTTCCTTTTTATAATATTAGTATAGAAGGATAATTTAAGTTGTTTAATGAAGCATTATCATTATCGTATCATGTAATTACTAGCTGTGCCCGCGAACTACGTTTCGACAGTAAAAATACTAATATCGTTATTAAAGAATGAGTGTTTCGTATAAACCGTTCTGAGCTCGTAGTAGAAGGGTGAAAATTTAGGGTTATAAGTATTTTTTGATAGCACCAATCATAAAAATAACAATTTTTTGTCTCAAAAAATCCTGAAGAGGTCCATCCTTATCACCTAGGGGTATAAAGGTACCCTACGACCTATTCTGAGACCTACACAAAAAATTCATAAAAATCGGTGAAGCCTTTTCGGAAGAGTTCGATAACAAACAGTGTGACACGAGATTTTTATATATTAGATTTAATTTACCCGCATATTTGAGAAAAGCACTATACACGCCCTAGCCACAACTGAGCATTCCCGTACGTATGGCAGTAATGTACTATGTATCGAGTAATTGACCTAGTAGGTCTCCTCATACTGGCCAAGGTTTGTTTCGAGTTTTTCATCTAATTGCAGAAGTCCCTTGGTCGGCTCTTACGCCATATCCACAGGAATAAAGGATGTGGCGACAAATATTTATTATTATTCCGACCCCGGATACATATTCATTGTCATTTATTTAGGTATTGTTAAGCTTGGGGTTTGCAAAATTTTGATTTCCAAAAGTCATTATAAATATCAACTTTGCAAGTATGTAGCTTAAAGTACACTAGCAAGTGGATAATCTAGAAAAGTTGAAACCAATCGCAAAATTATATAATAAGAGTCCTAATGGTTGGTCTCTTTGACATTGAACTGCTTATCAGGTAGGTACAAGAATATCAAGATACTTGTAGGACCACTAAGAACAGGACAAGAACTTATGGCGATGAAAGTCACCAATAGGAATGAAAGGGCAACTTTGTGATGACGACATGACTATAACGCAATTTGACTCGATACATAGCATGAATATTAAGCTGACCAAAAATGCGACAAATAAAACAAGTGGTAAATGTAAAGCAATGTCCAGTTATTTTATGTCTTTCACGCTGTCAAGTGCTATCGAACAGCACCCGGCGGATTCCGATGCGTCATGTAATGCGCTTCGGCAAATTTATGAGTTAATAGCGACACAAACGTGGGTTGAGAATAGATATCTCGTATTTCGAAGGGCTACGAGATGAAAGGAATAATAACATGTGACTCGTATGTATGGAACATAACTCAAAACACTAGTTAAATGCCTTAAAATGTGACTGTAGTTAATCTTAAACTACAGTCACGTTCTTTAATGTCACTATTAAAATAATAAATGCTTTAAATAAATACATAAACGTATACAAATATAATAATCTCGTAGCGGTAAAAAAGCTGTAATTAAATTTACGACTGGTTTCAAGCCACAGCTAGACGTAAGCTAGGAAGCTTACTTCTATTCGTTTGGTTATCTGTTGGTAAGCACTTTTATTATTTTACTAAAAATAACAAAATTTGGTTAGTAACTAAACTATCTGACTATAACAAGACTTTATGTGGATAGAATATTGAAACCAACCGTTAAACAACTTGGCGGGTCTGAAATTCTCTTGCGAAATCTATCACATTAGCATTACGATAAACATCTCGCATCAATTCAAAAAAATCCTCATGGATTCAAATATTTTTTATACATCTGTATATCTGTTCTTCTTCTTAGATTAATAGCAGGAGAGGATCTATCAATGAGACGACCATTTAATAGCAATATTAAGTATAGAATAAGTTTTCAATTGGGTTATGTTGAAGCGTTTGAATACGCGATATTGTGTAACAATTCCTTGGGATGTTTGTCGACCATTTTTTGACGTCAATAAGTGCCTGTAAAGTTCTATATTGAATAAATATTTTTTAATTTGAGTTTGAACCGCAGGTGACAGAGTAACCTTATTCAATAATCCCATATATTGATTCATCAATGTAGATACTTGTCACTTCACTTCACCTTAGGCACCTAACAATAACACCGAAAAATAAAAGATTAAATAAGAAGGACACAACCGTCCCGGTTCAAAGGTGGACACACACTCCTACATCTGTTTTATCCTACGCGTGAAAAGAATATTCAGATTAGGCTGTATGAACAAAAGCTGCTTTGGTTATTGTCGTCTCTTTTTTCATCCTTCAAGATAAAACATGATTAAAAGAATGTGTGTAACTTCTGCACTTCTCATGATAAGCAGACGATAGCTCACAACATATTATTTTGTTCATCCTTTAGCATTCAGGGCTTGTGTTGATAGATGAGCCCATCAGTGTTTATGTTAAGGTAATGCAAGGAAAAAGTTAAAGGATATACAACGGAAATCTGTAGATTAGGTTAGGTTAGACATTGTGACCAACCACACACAGCGGAGCGTTTGAAACAGGCAACATCACGCTTCTATATTGAAGTCGGTGCCAAACGATGATCTCCTAGAAAGTCTTAAAATTTGGCACCGACTTCAATATAGAAGTGTGATGTTTTCTGTACCTATTTTTATATTATTTTTATCTTTTCAGTGTTTTTGAAGTCGGTTTTTATTTTTTGTTAAATATTTTTTACTAGCTGTGTCCGCGACTTCGTCCGCGTGGAATAGTAACTTTTGGCAGCATTTTTATTTTAGTAGGCAATTTTTTTTAAGATCTTGATAAAAAGTAGCCTATGTTATACCTTTTATAATTAGCTATCTGCTAGTGAAAGTCCCGTCAAAATCGGTCCAGCCGTTCCGGAGATTAGCGGGAACAAACAGACAGACAGACAAAACATTTTAAATTGTTTTTGTTATTGGTACCCGATATACATTCATACCTATTTAGTAAAAACTTGTTATTTTGACATTACAAACAGACACTTCAATTTTATTTATTTGTATAGATTTTTATCTTTTTAGTGAATTTAATACCAGCTCACCTTCTAGACCAAAAGTTAAGGATACTTCCACCATCAGCTCGGTTCATGACTACCAGACGCAAATACGTGAATAACTTCCGAAAAAGCATGAAACACGTTCTACGTACCTATAAAATTTAAGGGTTTTCCTCGATTTTCATGGGATCCCATCATTAGATCCTGACTTTAGTAACCTTGGGACTACCACAGAAATATACTCTATCGAATACAAAAAGAATTTTAAAAATCGGTCCACAATTGGCGCCGTAATCGCGTAACATACACACAAAAAAACATAAGCATTGAATTGAGAACCTCCTCCTTTTTTGAAGTCGGTTAAAAATAAAGCAAATGGCTAGGCTACATGAACTTTAGTTCCTCCGCTTCTAGAATAATTAAAAAATATATATGTGTATAGCTAAGACTATAAGGACACTTACGGCCGATTGTGTCTTAACATAGGACAATCCTAAGTAGTATGCTGTCACTTCTTGTCTTTAATGAAAATAGTGTGACAGCATGCCACTTAAGATTACCCTAAGCTAAGACAAAGTTAGCGAAATTGGCCATTAGTCTTACTTAGGTGTGTAGGTGACTTCGTGAAATATCCGTGAAATTTTTAGACAACTGTTATTAAAAAGAACCCGGCGAGGCGGGTGTTTCCAACTTATATTTAATACACGCTTACCATGGGTAAGACAATTTATGTACAGAATGCCAAGTATAATTATATTGGTAAAAAGTGGTAGGGTTCACAACGCTTTAATATCATTTTCATAATGAAAAATCGGACTATTAGTGTGTTTTCTTCGCTTGCAAAAAGCTTTTTAACATTAAATTAAATAACTGCTTCAACTTGATCTTTTGACCATATATATTTTTTATACATAAGGTTTTTATATACATGATTCTCTTTCCTGTACTTAAAAGGTAATGTTTTTTAGTAGAAAGAATTGTTTCCAGATAATAAATATAAGATTTGTTAAAATTAAATAACTCATTACTCATTAACACCGTCAGCCCCCGTAACATGAACATCAAAACACGATACCAAAGTGTTTTATCGCAGTAAACTGTCAAAATATAATAAAAACGTATTGTATTCTGGCAATTCACCATGGTAAGCTGCTATATCATATCGTTTTGGTAGTCATGCAGGACTAATTATGATTATCGATAGATGAATGAATAAAATGAAATAAAAATATTTTAAAAAGGGATCGATTTTCAGGACACTATTCCTTCAGGTGGCATTGTGTAGTCGAAATAATTATTTAATCAGATCTGCAGTTCCCAACAGTAGATATATCAGATTTTAATTCGTAAATCAGAGCCATATCAGGAAAATCTCCTTTCACATACAACACAGTCATCAACACATGTGAATATTATGATATTGTGCCAAATGGCAACGGGGTTGGCGGGAGTAATCCGTAATCCCCCGAAATAAACGTCTGGCAGCCCTGCTTTGAGGGCGCCAATCCCAGATACAGCTCATAGATAGAAACAGTGATAAATTTAATTTTATAGCTATACTGCGGTTGGCAATATCCCTGAGCAATTTTCTTCAAAATTGAAGAAAATTCCAGAGCTCTCGTGTTGTTAGTTTTGTTATTTAATCTCGGATTCGTTGTAATACGTACAAACAAACAGTAGTTTTTAACTATACAATATTTAGCAACAATATTACAGCATAAACACGTCACTAATTCAGTTTTTGATGCTGTCAAAGTAACTCTTCAATGATGCGTATAATAATGTGCCCTCTACGATAAAGTAAAAGCATCCAGTTTGTTGAGAAAAATTATTATCATTCTTTCATTTTATGTATTACGTGTGTGAAAAATTTTTATTTCTACTTTTTATTTCACTATTTATACCTATTAATTAAATAAGTGAGAATTCGTATTTGGTATTCAATTTTACAATGAATGCATTTCATGTTGATTAACTTAATAGTGTTGCAGGCAGACTACACAAAGCAATTATTTTACAATAAAAAAAGTTTATACGTAATATTTATACACAGTACAATTATCTAATAGTGAGTTTACAAAATTATTTATTATAATAATAATAATAAATTTGTTTATTTTCAGATTACACAGATCCATACTTTAGTAAAAAATATCTAGCCTATGTTAATCTTAGTAAATTTAAATACCTATTTATCTATCTATCTAATTAATAAAGCATATGAGTGGCTGAACAAGAGCCCATCAAATTTGCTTGCCATTGCCTCCAGGATGCTGTTGGTACTCCCACGTACTCTGCTTTGCAGTGAGGCTGCCTTCTTCCTCATACAGGCGGCAAAGCCGTCTACTCGGGCCTCCGTAAACATGCCGGAGGCGCTGCAGAATTGTGAGAGCCCCAACAACATCTTGAATGCAAACATTGTTGTATTGTACGCGAAGGGCGTTGAACGAATTCCTCGTATACGTGAACCACAGGCTGCTCGTGTAAAAAGATTAGCAAAAAGCTTTAAAAAGGGTAATTTTTAGTTCTCTAAAACAACGAGCAAACCTGCGGACCAACATATTCGCCCTCATCGTCAACGCCCTTCGCTCCCTCTCCATGTCCTCTTCATCTTTAAGGTTTTGTGTAACCAGATGCCCCAGATATCTAAACTTATACACTCTAGTTAGTTCCTTACCACTCAACATAAGAGGAGGCACATATAATGGGGACATAACCCCTGGTCCAAAAACCATAAACTCTGACTTTTTGGCATTATACTGCAGGCCATGACCAGCAGCATAAGCCTCACAGTAGGCCAGAAGTTCTCTAAGAGCCCTGATAGATGGCGCCAGCAGCACCATGACATCTGCGTAGCACAGGTTGTTGACCGCGATGCCATCAATGGTGCAACCAACTTGTAAGCTACTGAGGCCCTCTATCAGGCCATTAATGTACAAGTTAAACAGCTTTGGGGAAGTTATCCCCCCCTGTCTCACCCCGCACTTCAAGCCGTAGGCGTCCGAAAGGGCACCACCCCACTTTACATAGTTAACTTGATGTGCGTACCAATACTCAAAAACAGAACATAACTCCTCGGGTAATTGTGTGTCTCTAAGCTTCTTCCACAGTATATCGTATCTGACTGTGTCAAAAGCTTTTGACAGGTCGAGGAAGCACGCGTAGACCGGCGTCCTTCTGTTCACGTAGTAGTGGACCGTCTGCTTAAGGCTGAGTATCGCACTCTCGGTGGACAACCCGGCCCTGAACCCAAATTGTCCATCATGCAGCATTATGTTTGCCATAAAAAATGTTTAAAGTACGAAAAACTCAAAAACAAAACGTTAGAGCACTTCATATTATAACGAAATCATATTATCGTTATACACGGTGTTTCAAAATAATCAATAAATAATCAATTCTTTATCGAAAACTCATTATTAAAATGTGTTTACACGTAATGTCATTCAACCCAAAATTTTCATGTAAATCATAGTATCATCATCATGTCTATGATTTACATGAATATTTTGGGTTGAATGACATTACGTGTAAACACATTTTAATAATGAGTGTTCGATAAAGAATTGATTATTTATTGGTTATTTTGAAACACCGTGTATATTCTAACGTAAAAGATATTTTTGGCTTTACTCTTAATTTATGCATATAAATAAAATATTATTATTATTATTATTATTTCGTTTAAGACAGGCTGCTGTCGCTGATACGTCTAAGTCTTAGTTCACTTAGGAATTAGTTCACTGTTTTGATAGTTTGTCAAGTCTATTTTTGAACTGGATAACACTTTTAGAGTTCATAACTTCGGAGGGTAATTTGTTCCATGCATTTACTATGCGATTACTTATAAAGTTTCTGTCGATATTTGTGTTCTTTATCGTCGTTACCAACTTAAAATTGTGTCCTCTCGTGCGCGGGTTCGTATGACGAGTGAAAGGGTCACTGAGTTCTAGACAGTCGTAGTATCCATTTGGGGTCTTAAAGGTCTCGATCATGTCTCCACGTGCTCGCCTTTTCTGCAGTGTTGTCAAGCCCAGTTTTTTTAATCTTTCCTCGTACAGTAGTGACTTTAACTGCGCGGGGATCTTAGTGAATCTACGCTGTACTCGTTCAATTAAGTCAATGTCTTTTTTAAGTATGTTTCAGGAGTAAGAATGCGAAAGGCTCTTCTAATTATGTAGATGATAGAAATAGCTTTTTTTACCATTTGCGAGAGATATTGATAATATTATAAACAGAATAGGTAAATTTTTATAATTTTTCGTAATGAAATTTAAATGAATGCAAATGAATCTGCAAATGATTAAAACTTAAATAGGGTAAGTAGGTACACATAACAGGTCATACCTTATGTCGCTCGTAGTAACAGCGGATTTCGTAGTGCAATTGCAAAGTTTGACATGTTGTCAACTGTACTGTCGGCGGTGACTATCAGAATTCCCAAAGAATCGATTGCACAAAAAGAAAAGTGAAATGTTTTAGAAGTAATGCGATAGTATAAGTCTTTCGTCTCATTACCAGTTTTCAAATACGTTTATATATTTTTTATAATCAACATACGTTATGTAAAAGGCAGTTTAAGACTTCGCTGCACATTCGCGGCGTTACGCTGCGCCCCCATTCCGCTTTGAAAACGCTCGCAATGCGCCAGTATGATAAGGCCTTTAATTATGGCCTCGTATTAGGCCCTTAACACACTGCGGCTTGCGCAGTCCCATTGCAAACGCCCTGCAACCTGCAATCGCGAGATAGTCGGTCAGTACATCGCTGAAGACACGAGTTTGTTAACAGTATTGTTACAAGTAAACACCTAGCTACTGTATCGCGATTATGTCGCTCCTTAATGTCGCAGTGTGTAAAGGGCCACACTATGCGACTTTTCAAAGAGGTTCCGAGCGAGCATACTGGAACAAGCCCGTAATCACGCGTCTGGTTTTTAAACGGTTTTATTTAGCTTGTCCTGTTTGTTTGGGTCAAACCTTGCAAGTTAAATTTGACCCACTTGCCAGTGTCAGATTGAGCTGAAATTTGGTATACACCTTTAGTTTTGATGACAATGCAATTATGTATAATTATCTTCACTTACAATAAAACCGTTTAAGTAAAATTATGTTATTACTTAAACGGTTTTATTTAGCTTGTCCTGTTTGTTTGGGTCAAACCTTGCAAGTTAAATTTGACCCACTTGCCAGTGTCAGATTGAGCTGAAATTTGGTATACACCTTTAGTTTCGATGACAATGCAATTATGTATAATTATCTTCACTTACAATAAAACCGTTTAAGTAATAACATAATTTTACTGATTATTAACTTGTTAAAGCGTTAAAAGTGGCGTGCGTATGCCAAAACGATCGTATACTTGTAAAAACAACGCTATCTGATAACGCCCTAACGGCAGAGTACCTATGTATTAACTCGTTTTTTGAAATATAAAGCTGCTACACTAGACTCATTAACGATGACGCTCACGAGTTTTATACCAAAGTAGTTGATTAGGAACAAAGTTTTGTCTATAGCTCGCGTTGGCTTCAATCCAGAAATGTTAAAGGAAGTAAGTAAGTAAGCATATGCCAACACCTTTTTGTCTACCAGTTCAAATATTACTTAATGATTCAATGGTGAATAAAAAGTACTATATATTTACATTTAATAAATAGTCTTTGCAGATAACGAGTGGAAGAGCTTCTCAACTAATTTACACGTAAAAAATTTAACGTTATTAAATTGACATCATTTTCAATTCAAAATCAATATAACGAAATGACGGCACCCAATATAATTATGTAGATAATGGACAATTAAAGGGCTGGATAATAAATAGAAATCGTTATAAAAAAAATAATTGATTCATTCACCGATAAACTACAAATACAACAGATCATTTGGAAGACTCGCCGGACTACCGCCACTCCGATTACTTCGACGAATTAACCATTACCTTACAGACGACTACAGCAAAAGAGCTCTAGGTATACTTGTAACATGCTACAAATGTACTTGTTTGTAACAAATAGTGTGACATTTTAACTATCGGAGCGACTGAGTACTGAGACTGATGACGTATAAATTAAACCTGATTAAAAATCGCTTAGGCTCGTGCCCCTCGGGTGGGACGTATATGAGCTGTGATGATGATGACGAAAAATCACTTATTTACTAATATTTTATTAGATACTGATTGATCACTGCTAAAATATAATCGATCGACGTGAAACCGATATGTTGGGTGAAATATAATTAAATACGCCGCTTAAAATGTAAATACATGGATACAATCTTAGTCTCTTTCATAAAAAAAAAATACGGTAGATTACAATAAAACTAACAAGACACGGAATGGGAACGCAACTCACTGTAGCGCTTAAAAATAAGCTGTTACCGTTTTGGATATGTCAAAATTCACTCAACGCCTAAAATAATTATTATACATTGTAAAACCTTTATTTATTAGAATTGGCTCTTGTTTGATAAATAACACAGTATACCACGGTACAGACTAGACGTGTTACAATACAACCTTAGGTTACAACAGACAGACCCTGAACACAACATTTACAAAGTAACGCCTCGTGTCGCCCGCAACCCCAACACTTAAAACTTAAGCTTCGCAC
This sequence comes from Schoenobius gigantellus, assembly GCA_963935595.1. Classification (NCBI taxonomy): domain Eukaryota; kingdom Metazoa; phylum Arthropoda; class Insecta; order Lepidoptera; family Crambidae; genus Schoenobius; species Schoenobius gigantellus. The sequence continues at coordinate 20,347,303 of OZ012544.1, read as the reverse complement.
GAAGTTCCAAGTTTATCGCAAGAGTAGGTGGGATGCATAATCTAGATTTACATTTTACGAGTCACGTGTCTCTTGTACAGTCGACGTCAAAGATATGTATACATTTTCCGTCCTATTACAAAGAAGTAAGGTGCGAAAATGTATAGATATCGCTGACGTCGACTGTACCTAAGTTGCCACATAATTATTCTGAAGTTTGACAGTGGCCTACCGAATTTCCAATAAAAAAGTGTAAAGTTCACAATTTTTTATGTTAGTTTTAATACGATGGCTTAACATTATCAAAACATGTCGCTGACTGCTGAAGCCCATTTTTGCGAGCGTTATATCTAAATTGATTAAGCAGTTGAAATGTCCTTTTCGATTAACAATAAATTCTATTACGTGTTTCAATTTTGTATAAATGAATCGAAGTTGAAAATCGATAAAACTCAAGAGCGACAAAACGCCATCTTCGACAACTGCAATACTTAAATAGTGTCAGAAGACCTCGCATAATGCATTGTTTATTATCGGAAATTATACGCTTATATTTTCCTTTCCACGTTCTCCTAGCGTTTCCAACCACAGAGCTCAATGTCTACACGATCTCCGAGTAAAATATTTATTAATAAACCATGTATAGAGTCGATACACGCTCGATCCCATTTCCGCCGAGCGTTCCGACTCCGGAGCCCGTTTATTTACTTAACGACACAGCCGAGCTCAAACGAAGAATATTTTCATAAAACTTGCCATCAAACTTTTTGTGGCGCACGCAATAAATCCCGTAGCACTCTATTCAGGAACGAAGCCGGCATTCATATGGAAAAGTCGCAGAATGTCTTTCATGGCGTGTTAGCTTCGCATCTTCATTTTTTTATCCTCAGGACGTATGTGGCTAATTCTCATCGACACGATTCTCATCGTCACCTTCGTGGAGAATTCTTATTTTGGCTTATTGAAACTATTTTAATAAAACAAATTAAAGCGCTTGATAAGACGAGCAAATTAATAAATGAATCAAACGAATTAGGAGTCTCGTTTGGAAGATATAGTGTTTTAAGATTCTTGACCCCACAAAAGTGACGCAGTAATCCACGAAAGTGACTCAATAACTTAAAAGATATTATTAACATTATTTTAAATCTATACATCTAGACAAATAAATAAAATTGAAGTGTCTGTATGTAATGTCAAAATAACAAGTTTTTACTAAATGGGTATAAATGTATATCGGGTACCAATAACAAAAACACAATTTAAAACATTTTTGTGTGTCCGTCTGTCTGTTTTTTCCCGCTAATCTCCAGAACGGCTGGATTGATTTTGACGGGACATTCACTAATAGATAGCTAAATATATATAAGGTATAACATAGGCTACTTTTTATCAATATCGGTCCAGCCGTTACTATTTCACGCGGACGAAATCGCGGGCACAGCTAGTAAAAAATTAAATACTAAATTAATGTTCATGGACTCGCAGATCACTTTATTTATGATCAGAACCTAACATGTCATCCTAACAGGTTAATTAGCAGTTTGGTCCTAAATTCGGTGATCTCATCCTATGGCTAAGGTTACCTATATACTATGTCAATCAAAACACAATTTTAATGAAGAGTTTTTATTACGATACATCAAAAACGTAACTTACAAGTATCATTCAAAATTATAACAATTATGCGTAATTTAAACACCTTCTTTTACCGCAATATCACAAGTAGAAGAGCAAATTTTTAAATTCACCAATACTCAGTCTTTTTTGGTAACAAATAATCAAAAACTAAGCTTCATCATTACGGCTCATATTCGTTCCCACCGAGGGGCTCGAGTCTACCCTATGTTAGGGTGATTAGGCCTTAGTCAACCAAACTGGCCCAGTATGGATTGGTCGACTTCACATAATACACCTTTGAATTTCTTCGCAGATGTATGTTGGTTCCTTTACGATATTTTCCTTTACCGTAGAAGCATCGGCAAATTAACATATGAAATTTGAAAAACGAATAACTTATTAGTACATGGCAGAATCGAACCACGGGGAGGTCAAAACCAAGTTAACTTGGTAACCCTCCCTTGGCGAGTCCCAGCTCATTTACATAGTTCGGGGAATGGCTACTCCGATTCCGAGTGTGCCTCAACCGGGGACGGAAAGGTGACGGAGTGTGGTTTAGCGGGGTATGTGGTTTTTACCAATCCAAGGGATAGCCTTGTCAGCTTCATCCCTTATAAATCGTGAAGAGATTCCCCCGCCCGAAAAAGGATCGAACCACGGACCTCCCGATTAGGCCAGTGCTGAGTCCATAACTAATAAATTGGTACTAACTTTTTAAAGCTCTTTTTACAAAGTCCTAACTCTCAAAAAATCAAAATTTCTATATCATTATAACAACAAACCTGACTACAAAAATGTAATACGAACCATTATTAGACTTTTCTAGATGATTTTCAAAAACAAAAACGTATTTAAAATCAACATTATTGCAAAAAAACTAATTCTAAAATACTACTAAAGACAATGATCTCTTCAAATATGACGAAGGTTTAATGTAAAGAAAAATTATAAACTTTCTCATTGTAAAATAGCTCCTTTGGCCTTTTCTCTATGATAGCGTTCTCTTGCTTTTGTTTTTAGAGTGTCGAATGAACATCAGAGTTTCCTTTTATCCTTTCCCTTCTCTATTTTTCTGCCTTTTTTTGTTTTTTGGCGTTCTTTAACTGTTTGCGGCATTTTAAAGTATTAAAAATCATAAATCTATATATTTTTATAAGATAGAAAATACTTATACGACTCGACTTATATTCATGCAAACGGCAATATGAGATAAGTTGATATTTCCTATTTACCTTTCTATTTAATTTACTATCAGAATAACAGAATGGTGGTAAGCCACGCTAGCTGTCAACTATAGTATATTGAGGCAGTAACTATTATCTAATCTGTGATTTAGGGCCTGTTTTACAAACAAGAAATAAGTTGTGAGTAGCTTACTTGACAGATGATTTGGCACTATTTTATATTACAATTTTTCCCTTTGGGCCTGTTTAACAATCAACATGTAAGTTTTGAATAGTTTACTTAACAGATTCTTTGACATATTTTTCATTTAGCATCTGTCAAATTATCTGTCAAGTAAGCTATTCAAAACTTACCTTTCGATTGTGAAACAGGAAGACTTTTAGGAATAGAATATAAGTAGTAGAAATTAAATAGTTGGTATGTTAGAAAATATATTAGAGATAATCAACTTCCCTCATCTGACTTTTTTTTGAAATATTAAATTTTTTTTTTTAAATAGCATTGTACTAAATGCAAAATAATAAAAAACTTTAATCATAAACTATGTTGTTCGTATCTACCTTTCGTCACCTTCGTGTCCAAAATAGCCACGAAAAGGTGATGAAAATACCGCTTTTTAGAAATTTCTAAAAGATTAAGTAAAGCAAGCTAAATCTCATACAATGTGCATATCACTAACATGTTGTGCTTTCGATAAAATTACTTTTGATATCAATTGTGAAAATAGATTGCGAAGAATATTGTCCACGCAAGTGATTGGAATGCACATGGTAAGCATATGAATAAATCAAAACTTACCAATATTTTATCTCTCGGAGTGATAGTCCCTCATCTGAATTATGCTATGATACGCACACGACTGATATTATACCGAGTCGAAGTCTATGACTCGTTCCTACAGTTATTTTCGTCAGCAAGTGTTCATAATAATATCTACGCAAATCTTAAGTACCTAAAATCGTGTGACCGACACATATTGGATATTTAATTAAAAATAGAGACAAACACCTTTTTAGACTATTATATGTAGTGTATTTAATTACGATGATTTTAGTATATGTTACATATAAATATGGTGAATTTTGGTGATGTAGTAACTAAATGTATTACTGAAACGGGAAGTGTGATACGATGAGAATGTAGAAAATCACCCCAATCAAAATCAGTTCATCAATTTTTAAAACGTATTATTGCTCTAATTAGTATAAAATTGGTTTGCTTAGTAGCTTAATACATGTTTAATCTTCCGATATAAAAGTTTTGTTCTTAAATTAAACCGTTTAATAAATATAACTGTGTGACCATTAAATTTGAGCATTCATGAGAATTACCCATGTAATAATTAATTTCCATGCTAGTATAGATAATATTTTTTCTCAAACATGCTTTCCGAGCATGTTTGAGAAAAAATATGGAGGCATTATTGTAGTAAAAAGAAGACACAAAGTTTGTAATTCTTGGCTCATGCATTACTTTATCGGCCTAGGCCAGGAAAGTAAGTATGAATAGTACATTACTGCAGAGGCCGGGAAGTTAGGGATTGACGGACGAGTAATGCTTTGACAATAATTACAAGTCCGGCAATCCCATTCCCGCCGAGGCATGTATAGTGCTTTTCTCAATAATTGCGAGGAAATAATTAAAAACGTAATACTGGAATTAATTATAAAATTCAATGTAATAATAATACCATATAAATAAAAGCCTGTCATATGAAAATATTGTTTAATGCTGTCTATTTATTCAAATATTTATAATTGCCGTGATCTTCGTATAATTTAGCTTTATGATCTGTAAATAAGATAATTGTTAGTAGGTACCTAATAATAATAAGCTTCCTCTCTCTTGTTCAACGATTGCATGCCCAACGGGTTCATAATGATCTTATTTTTTGTGAACCACCTATTTTACACATTATGGTATGCATAAAAGATTTTGAATTGAATAGGAAACAAATGAGTATAATATGAATAAAAATACAAATCAAGCAATTAATTAATTAAATAAAGTAGCCTAGCAGTAATACTTTTTAATTTTCAATTAGTGCAAAGGAAACAAAGCCCCATACAGCCCAATCATATTTTACGCAAAAAATGTAATACTGCAGATTATGACTTTTTTCTCTCGCAACGAAAATTAAGCATATTTTCGTGTGATTTCATACTAACATTTTAATAAAATTGTTGTCATATTCATAATACCAATAATACTTACAACGTGTCTAATAATAACTCCCCATAAAAATTATAATATTCATTTAACGGAAAAGAATGTGTCAACTTTAATAACTTGTCATATCAATCGAATTTAATTGTCAAATTTTTGAAAATTCAGTTTTAGAACAGTTTTAGGTTGGCACTTTTGTTAGTTTAAATAAAATTAAATATTATAATTTTTATGGGGAGACATGAGACACGTTGTATATGCTCGAAGAGTGCATTTTTTGTAATGTGGTAGCAATTGGCTGTATGACAAGTTACATAATTCAAGTTATAGATAAAATAATAAACATTGGAGCAGCGGCCAAAAATGAATTTTCATACTTACTTTCCTGGCCTAGGCCGGTAAAGTAATGCATGGGCCAAGAATTACAAACTTTGTGTCTTCTTTTTACTACAATAATGCCTACATTTCCGAGCATGTTTGAGAAAAATTCATTTTTGGCCGCTGCTCCAATGTTTTTTTATTTTATCTATAACTTGAATTATGTAACTTGTCATACAGCCAATTGCTACCACATTATAAAAAATGTACTCTTCGAGCATATACAACGTGTCTCATATCGCCCCAAAAATTATAATATTTAATTTTATTTAAACTATCAAAAGTGCCAACCTAAAACTGTTCTAAAACTGAATTTTCATAAATTTGACTATTAAATTCGATTGATATGACAAGTTATTAAAGTTGACACATTCTTTTCGGTTAAATGAATATTATAATTTTTATGGGGAGTTATTATGAGACACGTTGTAAGTATATGAATATGACTACAATTTTATTAAAATGTTGGTATGAAATCACACGAAAATATGCTTAATTTTCGTTGCGAGAGAAAAAAGTCATAATCTGCAGTATTACATTTTTTGCGCTAAATATGATTGGGCTGTATGGGCTTTGTTTCCTTTGCACTAGGTAATTGAAAATTAAAAAGTATTACTAAATGCTAGACATGGAATTACTTGATCAACTGATCTTTTTTGTCGATGGCACATACTCTTTTCGATTCCACAAGTTGTTCCTTAATTGAAGCTGATTCTGATTCTGAGTCGTTTTAGTAAGCACATTAATAAATTCATAATCTATAAATTTATTAAAATAATTATGTTCAGACTATTGATAGTTAATATTTTAATAATTAAATCGTCGAATCAAAGCTTCAATCAGAAAATTGCTGCACACAACCATTCACCGAATCCTTTTTCTCAGAATACAAATACAATAATGATCTTAGCTTTCATATCTTTGTGGCTCCCGAGGAATGTTGACTATAAAAGATAGCAGTAATTTATAATAAAGGGATGAAAAATACACCATTGTACGTCACAAAGACTCAATCCATTTACTCCCGAACGATGCTCCGAGCCGATACCATCCATGGCTATCGCGGGCCCCTGGGAGGGCCCGGCAGAATTGTGAACATGAGATTTTATACACTAACTTTGGCATCTCGAACCCTTCTTTTATCTCTCGGTGTTTAAACAAAGTGAATCATGCTTTGATGGAAAATATAGGTTTGTTGTCAATAAATGTCTAATTTGGTCTAATTTGTCACAATAACAATAATACATTTATATACAATATCACAAGTGCCGGGTGCGATTCCCGGGTTTTTAGTAGAAAATCGTCAATAGCATGAATTTCTAGGTAAGTATTACTATGACCCAATTACATTGGATTAAAAATAATAAGTTATATAATTTCAACTTGTAATTCCTCTGACTTCGTCTGCAACTTAAAAATCAAGCCAACAATATTAGTCGATGCTATTCAGGATATGAGCAAATTACAAATTTCATTCAAACTGTTGAGAAGAATTTTCGATCACTGTGAAATATGATGATATACAGTAAATATTAAAACAAGCCAGATAAGTGGCCAGAAGCCATATTAAATATTTACTTTCTCTCCATTGATTTGAAAAATAAATAGACAGTGTAGAACTATAAAAAAATGGTATCCTTATAAGTTGGATGCAGTATTCTAAAAAGCTTGACCAAAAAAACCCTGCTCTGGGGCGCTAAATTAACTATGATTATGACAACACTAAGTACAGTCATATACATGCAAATTGACTAGTGTACAAATATTTTAATATTAAATGTATAGTATGTATTGACTTATGCAGAAATAAAGTTTAATTTACAAAAGCATGGCTTTTAACGTTTTAAATTTAAAGTATTGTGAAATAAAACTTCCATAAGTGTAAAATTATAGTCGGGTTAAAAAAACACAAATTTACGATTTCAATATTAGATATTTATTAATAATCAAACTCACAATCTAAATACCCATATTGTACTGGTTTAATATTATCACTGCCGCCACACTTTTAATAATTTTCGGCATTTTAATGGAAAAATAACTCACAATATCCAAGAAATAGGCCACACACAATCGACACCACACATTAACAGACGACAATAATGCATTTGAAGAAATTAGTTCCAATAGTTTTACGCAATATGGCGAGTTTTTTTTTATTTTAATGGTCGGGCTTCATTTATATCCCTTTTTCATTTGCTATAGTTTCTTTTAAACTGGTACATTATAGCGGCTCTAATCGATGTTATCTAAAGCACGAACATCCTTAACAACGCGGTACACAAACAAAATGTGTGACATGCTCCAAGCTAAGAGTGTGGAAGGGTTAAAAAATATTTACCCTTGCATTATCGTATCAAGTCCTTTACAAACAAGGGGAACAGCAGCATTAATTATCCCCTTGCTTCGCCAAGGCATTAAATTTTAACTAGAGTCCGCGAAAAATGAGTCACGATGGTACACGTTTTTTCCTAATATACTAAATAAGGGCAGCAGTTTGAAGTAAATAGGCAACAATGAAGATTTAAGTAGCAGGGATCGGCTAAGGGGCCTGTACAAATAAACACGCCTCGTCTTCATCCCTTGTATGTATATATGCCATAGTGTATCGGAAACGGTGAATAATTTATCATGCCAAAATATTCATCAACTGGGAACATAACATTTATTGTGTTCATAGAAATGAAATGGATCAATTTAACACCTTTTCGCCTGTGGATTTTGGTTTAGTGACATATAAATATAACGTACAACACCTTTAAGGCTGGCTTGGAGAAATAAAGGAACCGACATTGCTCGAAGGATTGTTAAGCTGAAGTGGCAGCGAGAAGAACCCATGGCCGTTGGAGCCGAACGGTTCTTTAGTGGCGGCCACAAACCGGACGACGCTCAGTGGGTAGGCCCCCGACGATCTGGCAAAGGTCGCGGGAAGGCGCTGGATGCGGGCAGCACAGGATCGATCGTTGTGGAAATCCATGGAGGAGACCTATGCCCAGCAGCGGCTAAATGATGAGCACATGCAAACACTTTTTCGGCGATTATTTTATGAGAATTCATTATTCTGTATTTCGCCCTCGAGATTTTCGTTGCAGTTTATCTTCAATGGGTCTAACGGATCCACCCGTTTCCAAATCTCTTTTCCAGGGACAAAAATGGACCCGGGCGTTAGCGTGATGGGTAGGTCTGGAAAAGGACAGACATATGGACTGTCTAGAGTCGCGCCAACAGGTAGTGCATAAAAATGCATTCCACCTCATCAAAACAAGGCAGAAACAATATTTTCATCCGTAAGCGGTAAGTGAGGCATGCGAAATCAGTTACTTACATACATAATGAAAAATATGTCGTCTTAGCTTCCTCTGACCCGCGAAACAGCGACCAGCACAATGGTCGATCAACTCAAATAACGTATCGCATTAACATTAACAGAAAGGTCCTTTGTATCAATGTCACCAGTAGTTTCATTAAATATTCTATGGAGCAGGCGAGTTTAGTTGTTCACGTTATAAAAAATTACATCTCAGATTTTACGTATCTTAACACTTCAAATTTTCAGTATATAAGTGTTATAACCTTTTGACTCATATATACTGTGCTATTTCTACTATGAAAGCTGCTCCCCGTATATAGCTTTTAACTAAACTGTCGGCAAACTTCTCGTTTTCTTCGACAAGTAAGGTACCTTTACTTATCCACGCGTGTCGAAAGAGTAGTCAAGAAACCCATTGGATCAGAAAGGAACTTCAAAATCGAAATTTGAACTCATGCCAACAAAAGGAGTATTTTATTCATTCAAAAACTTGTGTTAAGAATTGCAGACACGCGAATCCCATAATATTGTGCAATAAGAAAAAAAAATGTTGTTTTTGAAATAAATCGCTTTAAAGACTACCGGATTATTATTCGTTATGAATTGTATTTTTATTACTATGGTAGTAATTTTAATCGACAGTTTATTTGTCCCTATGTTTCATTATCTTTCACGCCATTTGATAAAATACATAAATGGTTTGGTACTTTTGAAGATATGATAACATTTACATTGATTTGTTGTATTTTGAATATAAAAGATATACTGAAATATGCATCTGAAAGAGACTGAAACTATTCTTTGTGAGAATAGTATAGATCAATTTAATGTAATACCTAAGTCTGCCTCAATAAACCTACTGCCATAGAAACTACATCGAACATTTTACTGATAATCTAAAACGTGAATTTGCCATTATCAATTCATAAATTGTACCCACCAGTGTTAATAGCAAAACATTTATTGTTGTTGAGTGATCCACTGAAATGAAAATTAGGCATCTACGGTAGCGAAAGGATGCCATCGTCGAGAGGCGTCAAGACAACTCGAGCATAATATTTCAGATCGTTAAAATCTTTTGTCTGCCACGATTCATCACCGATATAAATTTACATTGGAAAACAAACCGTAATCTTATTAACATAGAGTTAATTTAAATCGCGTACACAAAGGAAATCATATCAGAATCCCTAAAGTGGCCACAGAGGCGTTCATAAATTCATTAAACATTAATATCAAAGTTGTTAATAAACTGGGCCGTTGCCAAATTAAAGGTTATTCTGCAAAAATTTCATCGCACCCTCGAGGTTGGTGCTAACCTTTCCTATTATGGTCTTCTCTCGGAGTTGCTACACAGCTGCTCGCCAGGGGAACGGTCCAAACTTTGTACAAAGGCAGTTTAGCAGCGAGTCCGTGTTTAATTAGGCACCAGGCCATTTCATTAGAAAAAAATCATATGGCCTCCTTCTTACTACAGCTGAAGGCTATCTTTGTATTGAACGGTAATTTGCTAGTTATTAACATAGTTCAACCATTTAAAAGAACTAGTAGCTGTGCCCATAAACTACGTTTCGCCTTAAAAGACTTCAACGCTTTCTTATAGTTATATCTATACTAATACAAACTTCGAACCCCCATTTTACCCCCATAGGGGTGGAGTTTCGTAAAATGGTACTATAGCCGCATTCCGTAAAGGCTATATAGTAAATGCGTCAACAACCATTTCAATGGCAGAGCCACCAAATTGTGTGATACCTTAGTTGTATAACCAATTTTAGTTCTTAATTACTACCACATAATATTCAAAAGGTATAGGTAAAGGTAGCACGGGCCCGCTATTAGTCTCTCTCCAATGCAAAATAAGATAGTTCATAAAAGAAACATGTTTTGGAAGATCCGAAAGCCAACATGTGTTACCCGTGTTCAAAAGCAATCAAACAACGCTTATTCTATCATTAGATTAACTAATGAATACATGATCACACACCTTAATAGTCGTTTTCGCAACAGACTAGAACCATTGTACTCAAACGAGCAAAGAAGTTTTAACGAGACGATCACGAGACAAGAAGCGTCGCCGCAATTTCCTCGGAGCTGGTGAGCGGTGAAGCTATGTCCAACAACTATTACACATACAGACATCTCGGCACATCGTAGACAATATTTCCCATAGGTCCTGCTCAGATCAGATCATACATAAGTGATGAAAATTGTGCTGGTGTGAGTAAAATACAAGTATATTGGTGGCAGAATAACGTTCATTCGATGTGTTCCCATTTCTAATAATTTATGGAATTCCTACCAATCTATTCCTTCATAATATTTTGTGTCAGATATTGGAAATATTTACACCAGTCTCTTCAAAATACGAAACAGAAAATAAACTTTAAATTCAAAAATTGATAACCGTCATAATTTTTCAAAACTTCTAATTATCACGTAATCATCTATGATTCAGTTCATGAGGATAATAAGTGTGAAACACCATTTATACAATTTGATATTATTATGTTATACGTTAGAAAGCTTAAAAAATACTTTAAAAAACTTCACTATTAAAAATCACTTTTTTTGAAAACTCTATATTTAATTGCGAGAATTAAATATAGAGTTTTCAAAAAAAGTGAGGTTTGATAGTGAAGTTTTTTTATACAATCATTACGTAACAGATGAAGCTTCAAGATAACGAATCAGTTTGCCAAATTTATATCTAGATACGAGATGTACCGTTTAGATTACATAAATCCCATTCTTCTAGAAATCTTTGAGAAAATGAGGACGAAATTCAAGATTAAATTAATCTTCGGAAACAAAACTCGGCGCGATGTTGAAAAACTTCTCGATTCGATTCTCGAAAATTACTTATCGAAATCTCGAACGTCTTTGTTGTATGTCAAAGTTATGAACCCGATAAGCCTCCTAAAACTATCTATAATTTGAACGGAACTAAGTTTTGTGCATGAAATTCGTTATCGCCGACCCTTGTAATCAAGTTTAGGAATTCAAACAATCTGTCGTGCGTCAGAAACACTTAATTGTATGATTTTTGGAACATAAATATTGCTTAGTAGGTAGTCTTAGTACTTTGCAGTAGTAAAGTTTAGACTTTATCTATCAAATCTTTAATTGTACTTTTAACTCATTAATAGTATTAAATTCATTTACTAGGGCTGTTTAGATTAAGTTCTATGTAACATTGGCTGTAACAAGAAATAAATAAATAAAATAAATAAATTCCCCCGTATATACAATATCGTTTTTAGAATCAAAATACAAAATTGACCACAATGTTAAGCAACATAACTAAAATGACTTTAACATTTCAGTGTTGTTCTAAAGATGGTTTGTTCGAAATTCGCATTTCAACACATGAAACTTAATTATAAATTCAGGTCAGAAATATGTTATTCAGTTCAATTAAAGGTAGGCTGGTTGAAGTTAACTAAATAATGAAATACTACTGTGGGTATTGCAAATGAAAATGTAATGAAATTAAACAATCAACAAGTGCCAACACGATAAATAGTCTAGGTAGAGATCGCATATGACAATAAGGTCGCCATTTTTGCTTTTTGTGTATGTGCTGTAGTCCTAGTTTATTCTGTGGATTTGGTTGCTAGCGATAGGTATTTGACATTCATCATCATCATCATCACAGCTCATATACCTACGACTCCACCGAGGGACTCGAGCCTACCCTAAGTTAGGGTTACAGAACACGAATACCCTAAAGGGGTTAGGGTGTTTAGGCCTTACTCAACCACGCTGGCCCAGTGCGGATTGTTCGACTTCGCATACACCTTTGAATTTCTTCGCAGATGTATGCAGGTTGCCACACGATGTTTTCCTTCACCGTAAGAGCTTCGGACAATTAATACAAATTTGGAAAAACAAAAAACACATTGGTACGTGGCAGGATCGAACGATCGATTGAGTGCCGAATCCACAGCGCCACCGAAATATTTGACACTAGCTGTGCCCGCGAACTACGTTTCGCCGTATATTTTTTACCCGTCTTTGCAACATTTGTCATTGATACTGAGCTCCTATTAGTCGTAGCGTGATGTTATATAGCCTAAAGCCTTCCTCGATAAATGAACATTTTCAATTTGAATCAGTAGTTCCTGAGATTAGCGCGTTCAAGCAAACAAACAAACAAACTCTTAAGCTTTATAATATTAGTAGCTCCATTCAAAATAGGAACGTTAAAATTCTATCTCTAGCAATCTCCAGTCTCCAGACCAGAAATCCACAGTTGGATAAGCTATTGAAAACAGTGATAAGCAGAATAAATTGTTTCTATCTATTTGTCTTCTGCCAATATTTTTAACCAGACACAAGCATAAAACAGATCTAATGGCGCATCTTTCGCGCCGCCTCACATATCGTTCGTGCGTCATACCGAGTGGACATACCGCGAAGTGTATTATCCCGTGAATGTCGGTTGCTCGGTTATTGTTCAGGGTGCGAAATGGGTCAATGCTTGCGCGAATACCTGCATGCTGGAACACTGCGGTGGCTCTGCTAATGGAGGCTTTAATATGTCATTTTTCTTCTTTAATAATTCAACTCGATTTAATATCGTTTTAAATTTCCACTCTCGGAAATCATGTGTTAAAAATGAGGAAAAAAACATTTCTTGTTGATCTAAAGCCAAAAAATAAAAGTTAAAATAGTTGTTTAAGGTTGGTAATAGTAAACAAGATGCAGTATAAAATCTGTTTAGTGTATATTTTTTGTGTAACAAATAAATTGAATGAATGAATGAAAATTTTATTTACATGCAGAAACAAGACACAACACATACAGAAAAAAACAATAAAATAATCAGAAACACTGAGGAGAGACAGGATACATAATAATAACATAGCAAAGTGGAGTGTCTCACAACTGCATGGAAAAGGGAGACCAGTTCGGTATAAAGCCAGATGGAAATCTGGCACCGTTTTTCAACTGGCACCAAGTACTCAAACTGACAAAGGACGCCAACAAGTACAGATTAGCAAGGCTATTTTTTGGATGTGATGAAAATTAGAACTATGTCTATAGGTACCTACTATATAATCTGGATAGAGGGTTAATTATTATCAATGGTTTTTGGAATTTATGATAAGATTTCACAATAATTATTCTAACTTATCGAATTAACAAAAAACTTGCAAATTAATTAAAATCTTAATATATAAAATTCTCGTGTCATGGTGTCTGTAACCAAACTCCTTCGAAACGGCTTGACCGAATTTTTTGATTTCTCTAATCTGTGAAGAGGATGTTCTCCTCCCAATCAGGCAGCTCATTAGAGTAATAAATGTAGAGTCCTAGAACTCCTTACCTCTCTTATGTAGACTTTGTTAATTGTGTTGTCTAGTAACATACATAGAATGTGGTGCTACCGACTAGATCGGGGTGAATCGGCGTGCTACTACCCAAGCGCTACTAGATAACCGAAGCAGCCCTCAATATTTGTTCAGACAAGGTTATCACTTATAAATGTGACTAAAATAAGCAATTCTGCATAAATGAGCATTGAGGTTTTTTTTCAGGGTGTTGGATGGGTGGTCAAAAAGCCCCAACATATTTCTCGGACAAATTTTATTTCGTTTTCTACACAAGAAAAACTTCCATTTAATATAAAAATTTGAATATTTTTTCATTTTTCCTGACTGCTGACTTTAGAGGGATTCCAAAAAAAGCCTCACCCCACTACTCGTCTCGGACTTAGTAAAAGCAACAAATACATTTTTTTTCCATTACAACTCAAAAAGGGGCATTTGATTCACCAATAACAGTTAATAAAACCATTTTTTACTCACTGAGTGAATAATAGTACATTGTTACCCCAGGGGTGAAAGTATCTTATTTAGACCCGAGACGTTGTTTTACGCCCGAGCGTAGCGAGGGCACCAATAGTTCGAGGAACTAAATAAGTCTTTAACCCGAGGTTAACACTGTGCTTTTCATTACGAATACAAGGAAAGTAAAAATAAAAAAATTATTAGCTAAAGAAAAAACCTGTAAATTTTATTTTACACAAATCAACAACCGCTGCTTTAGCTCTTTCTCTTATAAAATCAGGCGTTTAACTCCATTCCTGAATTAGATGAACCCATTGTGTTAATTATTAACACAATGTTATACAAATATAATTAACAGTTAATACAAATCTCTGCTATACGGAAGTATTAACAAAACTCTACAAATGGAAAAAACAAATGAAGATCGCAATGCCGCTTTCCCGCTTATTTTGTTTTCTTTTTCTGTGGCTGGCCAGCTATTCAGCTATTATTGTTTAATTTCATCATTAAAAAAAATAGTAAATATTTTGCCCAAATCTATGTTATTATAAAGAAATAGTTGAAAGTAAATTATAATAAAGTCATTCAGAAATAATATTCTTTAAATACTTAACATTATGTTATTTCAATTTTACACAATGCCATAATTGAGTGACTGTATGGAAAAATAGAACATGTTTCGTTTTTAAAATTTGACAGCAGCTGTCAGTTGATAGTAATTCTCCTTAGAGCTGAAAAGTATTACTTTCAACCCCCTCCTCAGGCAAATTCAGACCTACTTTCAGAGTATGAGTAATGAAAAAATATTTCGAATATGGAACTAAGTAGCACGAATTATGAAAAATAGATAAAACTTGCTGAAAGTACCTACATTGAGCTATTCCATACATTTGTTTATACAAATAAAAATCCGCTGAATATGTTAATACTTTTCAATCTATTATCGTGACAGAGACTCTGTCAAATACCTAACACCCGTATTCATAAACATTACTTTGAGGTCTCACAGTGTGTGTTAACGCACAGGGTCCCAAAAACCTATTCATAGACAATACTTCAGTGGCGAGTAGCACTATGCGTCCCTTAAAATGAACGCACAGTCAAGGTAGCCTGCTAGCTGTATTACTCAACGCATAGTGCCTATTATATAGTTATTTTCATTTGACTTACAAAAATTTTAGGTTATTTGCTTTTCGAGGTTTTGTTTTTGCTTTGTTTGGGGCTGTATTGGAAAATAATAGCGTCCTTTTACAATGGATTACAGTAGTGAAGAAGAATTTGATAATTATATGAATGAGCAAAGCAGAATAATTACCAGAAAAATGATACAAGATTTCGAAAATCCTTTTGATTATTACAGTTCTCATGAATTTAGACGACGCTACAGGTTTTCCAAAGATGTGATATTAATAAATGAAGACCTGGAGAAATTAACTGCGAGAGGTCTTCCAGTGCCACCAATATATCAGTTGCTAGTGGCCATAAGATTTTATTCTTCTGGTAGCTTTCAGATGATTACTGGAGACCTTAAGTGTGAGTCAATCAACAGTCTCAAGAATAGTGAAAATAATGAATGTGATAGACATGTCATTCAGCGGTGTAAACTACGTAACATAAATGAACCAATCACAGAGCTCTATTCAATACTGTGCGTTCGCATAGCGAAGAGTCATTTGAGCATTGTTTATTAATTGAATGATTGCCAAATAAAACGCATTGAGAAATGACTTACTTCGCACAGTGTTGCTACTTTACTTAAACAAGTATAGTTTGTGAATACGGGTGTAAGTCTCATACGACCGTTTTCAAAACAAACAAGAATATAACACTGAATTTCATAAACTGTTCTAATTTTACAATAAATTTCTACGGTGTTACTACAAACAGTTTTTAAGCACTGTCTAAAGTCTTCTGTTTAAACATGATGTTGCCTATATCTATACTTTTAAAACAAATGGAACAGGATCATGTTTTACGCTGTCTTATAGTGTCTAATTTAGACAGCGTTATAAAACATTTACCGCAAATGTTTATATTTAGTTCTTTTGTTTCATTATTAGCAATTATAAAATGTAACTTCTGTAAATAATATTTTCTCACAACCAATGGTAAAAAGTAGAGTACACAACTCGTAAAAATATCATGTCGGTGCTTGTATCCTTCGAATTAAATTCTCTTCTTTTCACTTGTTGCCTATTCTACTATTTCCTTCAGCCGCGGGCTCACGGAGTACAACACGTTACGACGCAAGTGTAACAGGCGCTTTTGACGTAGTTACGGTACGAGTAATAAATAAACACGCACCCGTGAATGAGGCGGTCGTGGTGCGACCGGCTAGGTCGGGGCGGGCCGGCGCGCCGCCGCCCGCATGCTATCAGCTGGCCGGCGCAGCCATCTCGCGCTCCCGTGCCTCCTTTCACCGGCGTGCACCTGTGAAACGTTTGAATAAGTTTCAGCATTTGTTGCCGATAAAGACAAAATGTAAACGTAGACGCAAAGAAATTGGTTCAGCGCTTAACCATACTTCGCGTTAACACAACAACAAAACATTGTTAAGGTAATCTCAGTAACTATCAGTATTTTATTACAAAGGAATAAATCAACTGTGTCGTTTTATGATGCAAAACTGATTTCTAACCTTTTAGATGTCGTGGGCATTGAATTTTAAAAATGTCATTGAATTGGCCACATCGTGATATGCCCGGGCACATCGTGATACGCCGGCACTTCATGATCTGGCTGGTCATATCGCGATGTGCCCAGTAAAAACTCGGGCGTTTCAACGCGAACAACGTATTTGTCGATATTCCCAGCTAAACACTGGGCGGATCGTGAAGTAGTTGTGTTTCACGCCGATAGTAGAGCTGTTAACGCGCGCTCCACTTCATTTACGCGAGTGGCAGATAGCGACGTCACAAATAAATGAATATTGTGTTCAAAATAACAATAAAATGAATTTAAAAGTTCATTTAAAGAAAAATATAATCGTCAGCTACTCGAATTTTATGAGAGACAAAAATTCTTCGCACATTGTGAAAAAGCCATGGACTTTTCAACGTATTGTAGAGGTTAATATTTTGTTAATAAACAAGTGTTTATTTTTGTTAACTATAACAATTATGTAGGTAATATGATTCTGTCATTTTCATGTTTTAAAGTTTATTAATTTTATTAACTATTGTTTTGTTTGTACGTCAACGTTCCAATTTCATTTTTAGGTTATTGAAGAAATCAAGAGAAGTAGGCTGTCCACGTAGCGGGAGTCTTCGGACTACGAGTATTATTGGATTACAAAATATAATGTCATGGAAACTTCTGACAAAGAATTAAAAAAAACCAAGCTGTTGAAGTTTACAAAGCTGTTGGACATGGTGGCATGGAAAAAATATAATTGTAACTGTTTATGTAATATTTTAATTTAATTCTAGCTGTTGCTCCCGTGCCTTTGCCTGCGTAATGGCTGTGTTATTTGTAAAGCTTAATTTTTTATTTATTTTGATATTAATTATTCCAAGTACTTGGCTTCTTATCTCATCATCAAAAAGCTGTATTGTTATGTGACATTTTAATTATTTTAAAGAAATATAGTAACGTTATTGCTTTATAATAATAAACAAATTAATTTTAAAAATATATTTTATTTGGACCTTGGACACCCTATACAAATGATATGCCCATGTATTGTTGGCCAAATCGTCAAACGTAAAGCGTTGAACGATATGGCTGGTGTAAGATGGCCAGATCATGAAGTGCCGGCATATCACGATGTGCCCCGGCATATCACGATGTGGCCAATCCAACGATCGGCCTACGACGTATATAATGTATAATTTTTATAATGTAAAGCACCTTTTGATCGACTATACTTTGCATTTTAAAACGGTAAAGCCCGTTTTTGGTCGACTATTATACTTTGAATTTTGCAACCCGTTGTCATTTGCAAAATAAGTCTTCAACGATAAAAATTGCTACTACAAAAACTATGGTGTGAGAATGACTAATTTTCGTAAGCTTAATTTTACTTGTGTTTATTGAGACGAGATTTGTTTATTATTTAACTGCGGTCGATACGGTCACAGAATAGTTACAACATTCTACATTAAATCATGCAAGTCGTATCTATACCTGCACCATAAAATACATTACTCTACTTGCTTTTAAAACATTCTTAAACTGCTTCTTACTTATATTGAGAAAAGAACTTTCTTCATTTTACTAAAATTAAGTAGGTAGGTTTTCAAAAATACACTTGATTGATTTCTTCGGCCATTTTTTGTGTTTTCAAATTGAGAACTTTTTACTAAGTTATACATATACCTAATATACGTTTATAATGTATTTTTGTCTTAAATACCTAACAGACTCAAAAATCCTACAAAAACCAAAAAAATTATTATTATTATCTAGTTTTTTTTTTTTTTTATTGCAGAAAGTTGGCAAACAAGCAAACTGCCCACCTGATGGTAAGTGGTAACAGTCGCCTATAATACATGTAGCTCCTGTGAGATTCGCAGCAAAACTGCAACCCCCACAAGAACCACAGTGTACGTTGCCAACTTGTGACACCAGATGTAAAGTCACAGTACCCAGTAATTTCACTACCATATCTTACCCTTCAAACCGGAACACAGCAATGCAAGCACTGCTGCTTTGCGGCAGAAATAGGTAAGACGGAGGTACCTAAGCAGACGACCCTAGTACAGAGTCTTCCTCCAGTAAAGTAGATGTATGAAATCTCGTCATGAATTCAGACCTTCCACATCGAAACTTAGCAAGCATGTAAACAAAACAAAATGGCGATAGAACAACTTTGCAGCAAGCAGTGCAACTTGTTTTGCTAACACGAGCGCCACCACAATGACATGCAAAATTGAAACAGCTTGTTTACCGGCAGGTGTTTGCGTACGTGCTGAAAGTGAAACGAACACATCATTTTTAACGTAAATTTATATTCAAAACTCAACTCGAGATTATACACGTCTCTGTACATGACTTCGCCGGTGAAATTCGGATTTGAACATTTAACGGGATGAACGATATTTAAGTACTTTGTTATAAATCCAAGATGATGACAAGAAAAAAAACATTTTTTTAAAACAAGCTTTTATGTAATGCTCTAAAAAGAGGAAAATAAACCTTAATTATTTACATGACACAATATTTAGATAAATAATTTAATACAATACCTATGTTATATTATCATACAAAATTGTGTCATGTAATAAATTCAAGTTTTTCTCTTTTAAGAGCATTAAATAAAGGCTTATTTTTTTTAACTATACATTTATTTAATATTTTTTTATTATGCGATGACGGCCATCTTGGATTAATTTATTTTTTTCATGGTGTACCTACTGTATTTTACAAGTCAAGCCCTTTCATCTGATACTCATATTGTGAGGGTTGTACAAAAATACGTTAACCGCCATTTTGTGATGGCGACCATCTTGTATTATTTTTTTATAATGTTCTGTATTCTTCAAGTCAAGCTCTTTCATTTAATAACCATATTGGGAAGAGTTGTACGAAAACATGTAATCTACCACTTTGTGACAGCGGCCATCTGAGATTTAATCTTTTTCATAGTGAATTGTATTCTACAAGTCAAGACCCTTCATTTGATACCCATATTAGTATTTTTATATCAAACTGTTTGGAACATTATTTGTTAATTTTCGTCCAAAGAAACATTAAAGAAAAAAATCAGTATTTATTAACAAATAAAAGTTTTAATTTACAACGCGTAATGTCTTTACAACGGACGCTGTATTTTGTCGCCACGAGCCGCTGCTGACTCAAACAGAGACGAAATCCGTAGCACGCGAGCGCGCATTATAGTACTTTTTGCAGTTGTAAAAAATAAATCCGAGATGGCTTTTTTATTGCAATTAAGTTGGCAAACAAGCAAGCAAACTACCCACCTTGATGGTAAGTGGTAACAGTCACCTATAATACATGTGGTTCCTGTGAGATTCGCAGCAAAACTGCAACCCCCACAAGAACCACAGTGTACAACTTGTGACTTAAGATGTAAAGTCACGGTACCCAGTAATTACAGTGCCATATCTTACCCTTCAAACCGGAACACAGCAATGCAAGCACTACTGCTTTGCGGCAGAAATCGGTAAGACGGAGGTACCCATGCACACGACCCTGAGGGCTGATGTCACAAAATGGCTGATTACATACTTTTGTACAACCTTCACCAATAGGGTATCAAATGAAAAATCTTGAAATGTAGATTATGAAAAAAAAACAATCAAATCCAAGATGGCTCAATGGCAAATGAAACAAAAAAGGGCAGATGACATTTTTTGTACAACACCAACAATATGGGTATCAAAAGAATGGACTTGACTTGTAAAATACAGTACACTATGAAAAAACTTAAATCCAAGATGGATAAATTAATAGTAAAAAATATTTTAAAAATTATTATTTTTTAATTTTTATTTTAATAAGTACCCTAAAAAGAGGAAAATAAACTTTAATTTATTACACAACAATTTTTTGTTAAATATAAAAGCTTGTCGCGAGATTTACCTTTTTTATAAAAACAAATAAGTAGTTATAGGTATTTTTTTCTTAGAATTACCAATATCAAGATCAAGTTAAATAGGTAAGTATTGTATTATTGTTTATCTACATTCTTGTGACAAGCTTTTATTTTATCAAAAAAATTATTATAAATTAAAGTTTACTTTCTCATAGGGCATTAAAATAAAAGCTTGCTTTCAAAAATGTTTTGTTTACTGTTATTTTTGTGCGCTGGTTTTGTTAGGCGTTAAAGCTGCAGGTACTCGTACATATTTACTTTGAGGAACAATGTAATATAAAGTTACTCTATCACCTTTAAATGGTTAATAAGCTCTCCATGACTCCATGTAAGTGTTGAATGAAACGAGTATTCCTCTCTCGTTTGTACTTGATATTGGCACCAAAAGGTCAGCCTATGGAGCCAAAGAAGAAATTTTTTTCATTACTCATACTCTGAAAGTAGGTCTGAAGTTGCCTGAGGAGCGGGTTGAAAGTAATACTTTTCAGCCCCAGGGAGAATCAATTTCAACTGACAGCTGCTGTCAAATTTTTAAAAAGAAACTAGTTCTTTTTTCACATTTTTATTCAATCTTGTTCCGACTTTCTATACAGCTACTCAATTACAGCGCGGTGTAAAATTGAAATAACATAATGTTAAGTATTTAAAGAATATATTTTATAAATCACTTTATTTTCAACTATTTCTTTAAAATAACCTGGATTTGGGCAAAATATTTACAATTTTTTAAATTATGAAAATGAAAAACAAATGGCTGAATAGCTGGCCGGCCACAGAAAAAAAAAACGAAATAAGCGGGAAAGCGGCTTGTTTTTTTCCATTTGTAGAGTTTTGTTATTACTTCCGTATAGCAGAGATTTGTATCAACTGTTGATTATATTTGTATAACATTGTGTTAATAATTAACACAATGAGTTCTTCTGATTCATGTATGGAGCAGAAGTTGTTGATTTAAGTATGTAAAATAAAATCTACACGTTTTTTCTTTAGCTGATTCATTGTTTTATTTTTGCTTTCCTTGTATTCGTAATGAAAAGCTCAGTATTTACCTCGGGTTAAAGACTTATTTAGTCCCTCGAACTATTAGTGCCCTCGCTACGCTCGGGCGCCAAACACCGTCTCGGGGCTAAATAAGTTACTTTCACCCCTGGGGTAACAGTGTACGAGTACTATTAAATGTTTAAAACTCGAATCCGAATTTGCACTCAAATTTTCCATTGATATGACATCTGATCATAATAACAGATTTGTCAGGGAAATGTTTTGATACCTTTCATTTTACTAATGAGTATATTATTTTTCCACAAAAAGTAAAAACTAATTAAAATGAAAATACCTATGTTTTATAGATGCCTATGTGTTTTTCCTGAATATTCTAAGCAGTTTGGTAAAAACCGCATCATAATCGGTACACTTACTTTGGAAAAGTTTATAGACAAACAAACAAGCAAATAATTTGCTTAAGTCCTAAAGAAACTAAAGCCAAAAAATCTGTGTTTTATTAGATTCTTCTTCAATCCCAATATACTCGTATTATCAAATAAAACATTCAGAACGAAGAGAATACACAGGAACTATTTCTGTAACAGGTTGAAAGGGGATCAATAGTGGATTAAAATAAAGCCAGTCAGCCAGTGACCTAATCTATGAATACAGTGACCGGTGGTTCAATTTTTCTTACTATTCAATTGTGTGTTCAAGATATTTCAGACAGACTTGCAACAGAAGCTCCGAATCACGGTAAACTTTCCGGTATCAAATCCTTTCGATTTTACACTAAAATAAATAGCCAGTATAAATAACCATTTTTTAAGACATGAATCTAACTATAGATAACACTAATCCCTTTAACTCCATAATAAAGCTGCCTGAATTTTTGCAACTCAGACATTCGAAATACCTACATAAATTCAGTGGATCTATTTAAATTTATATCATGAGCATCTGTTCATTGCACAACAAATTAAATAAAGTGTAGCCTTAACAATATGATATTATTACTTATTCTTTTAAGGATAAATAAATCAGAGAAAAAAATTGCGAAACAATTCAACCCCTCTGTCCGTAAACAATCTGCCGTCTGTTTGAGATAAT
This sequence comes from Schoenobius gigantellus, assembly GCA_963935595.1. Taxonomy (NCBI): domain Eukaryota; kingdom Metazoa; phylum Arthropoda; class Insecta; order Lepidoptera; family Crambidae; genus Schoenobius; species Schoenobius gigantellus. The sequence continues at coordinate 20,324,220 of OZ012544.1, read as the reverse complement.
GACAGCCATTCCTCGAAGGAGCTGCTGGGACCAATCACTTAATATGAATCCCGAAAACGTGGTTTGGGGGGTCGTTTAAACTTCCTGTTGGCGGGCTACAGCGCAGATTCTCCAATTTGCATGTTACTACCTCTGATACCCGGGGATTGCCGTGAAATGATAATGAAAATAAGATCTCACTAACAGACATATTATTATAATACCGTTGCTGTTTCTTAAACAGTTCAATAGCAAAAAGCTGTTTAGGCTCAAACCTGCACATTTTAACGTAATATATTACATAAATCACACATTTTTCACATTGTATAAATTGTTTTTTTATTTGGTCTATTTTATTACTATTAGGACCAATTTCACTAATATTTAAACAGGTTAGCTAACTCTAAGAAGTGTTTAGTTAAATAAGAATTTTTCGTGTTCATTTTTGTTATAGGAACTGTTTGATTTATGTTTGTATAGAGATGGTATTTTAGTTTGGTTGTCATAGTAACAGAATAAACAGTTGTTTGCTAGACTTCAGAGTATTATTTTATAACATGGTGGCAGCGGTGGGATAAATTAATATTTGATGAAATATTAAGTCATATTACGAGTATGGAGCATGCACGACCACCACCAGAGTTGTGTCTTGAAGGCAACTCCATCAGCCGGGCTGATGCATGGAAGCGTTGGAAAACACAATTTAACTTGTTTTTGAAGGCATCAGGGGTGCACTTACTAATAGAGTAGTAGGGCAGCCAGTAAAGCACCTATTTTGACATAACAGGATTATTGACTTTTAGAGGAGTTTTTGGTGCAGTTTCCTGACGATTGGGAGCTTCCCTTTTCCTAGACAACAAACCAATGCTACTGTAGCCTATTTTATCAATTTACAAGTCATAAAATGAAGCCAACTGTACCTAAGACAATACATGTATGTCCTTCAGTATAAGCTGTCATTTAGTGACGGCCAACTTTGATTTGATTGTTTTTCATGGTATATTGTATTTTAAAAGTCAAGCCTTTTCATTTGATACCCATATTGTAGGAATTACAAACATATTATGTAATCCGCCATTTTGTGACGGTGGCCATCTTGGATTCTTCTTCTTCATAGTTTTCGAGCCAATAATATAATTGAGTTTTAATTCTTCGTACTAATGAATTTCGCAAAATTAGAAATTCGTATTTAGGACTGTAAAATAAATATCGTGTTTTTGAATAGTAGGAATTTTGTTTCATAACAATTTTCAAAATAATAAGATACGGAGTTTTTAAAAACGTAATATTCTTTTTTACCAGCTTTGGGTGTTCCCTTCTACATACAATACGTAGGTACGTATATGTCAATGTACATACGTATACAAACAAATTATAAATATTTAAAACACTTTAACATTGAAAGAATCAAAAGGTTTAAAGTTGAATGTATTTTGTATTTAGTATTTTATTTTGTATTTTAAATACAATAAAAATTGGTCAAATACTGTATTTGATATTTTAAATACACCACTGACGAGTATTTTGTATTTCGTATTTCAATTACATGCAGCAAAGTATTTTGTAATTTGTATTTCAATTAAATTAAAGCGTGTATTTTGCCCAGCCTTGGTAATAGTATATACAGTAGACCGACTTCATAGCAACGGTCGAAACACGGGCTATGCCTACGCGAGACGACATTATAAGAGTAGACCAACAATGCAAACGAAATGTATGAAGTCCCCTTCAACCAATTTTGATATGATAATAGCTAAATAAATAACCATAATTAAGACTCATCGGTAATAAATAATGTTACAATGTGATTTAGTTTTTATTACTGTTCGTTTTTTACACTACAAAACGAAGTTATTTGGGCATGTTTAAGTATTTTTATAACTTGACGCGCGCTCGACAGTCGAATGCAGTACAAATACAGTATGAGTAGCGGCCGCCTGACCGCTGTTGTGGTTGAAGGGGGTTTCTTAGAGGCCGCGCGTATTGTCGGTCTATCTCTTATAATGTCTTTGCCTACGCGCCTCGATCTGGGATCGCACTCGGATCGCATAGCTACAAGGGCAGTCACGAATGCAGTTCGCCGCAGGGCATGCGCACGAGTCAAACAGAGCGCACGGTCGGTCGCGGGAGCGTAAGCGAGCAGCCCTATCGCAGGCCACGAACCAAGCGATGCCGAGCGGCCGTAGGTATAAAATTTCAAAAAGGGGCCGAGTCGACCAACTATACTATACCGTCCCTCCGCGCTTAGGTACAAGATAAGTACCTACCGTTCCGAGCACACTGAAAGTGTAAAAAAGCTGCGCTCCGCTCGGAGTATGTTGTTCTGTGTGCCGCGGCCTTGGCAGAGGTGTATAGCAACGTTTCGCGTGCATTCTAGGGCGCGCTTGATTTTATTTACCATCAGAGTATTATATTATCTGTGCCATCAGTAACAACCCTGTCGCTCGAGCTCATTCATAGCGACGTGAGGCTTCAGAATACCAATAACATACGCTAACGCGAGACCACGTGGCGTTAAGATATGATTCAGCTTAAAGCTTAAAGTTGCTTGATTAAAAGGTCCGCTTTTTTTTCAACATCAAAAGAGTGCAGCTTCTGTACGTAGTACTGTTCTATCTATTCTGTACATTAGGTGGGATGAAAGTCAAGAGCTTCTCTGTTGTTGTAGAAAAACTACAATTTTAATAAGCGATCATGGTAAGTGGGCTTTGCTCTCCGATTGGCAGGGCGTAATAGTTTATTTCAATTCGACTGCGGTTTATTAGTAGAACCGATCCTCTGGTTGGCAACAGCCAGCGCCACTCATTCAATATAAAAAAAAAGTAAAACGTGAAAATGACCGCAAACAGATTGCCGCCTCGCACTTTAAAAGTATTCTGGTATGCCTTTTACGTTCTGCCCTCAATTGTTCGTATTGTTTACCATAGCTCCCGCCCAGTTGAGTTTCATACAATTTCAGACTTTATTCATTTTACCCAGTAAATAATCTCGACGGTCTGGCCGTCGCTTAAACGTACCTAAACGTTCTTTTGTGTCATAATATGAAAGATTTCACTAGGCCATGTCATAATTTTATACATAAATCTGGCTAATATATTTTAATAAAGTAAATTTAGTTCAGTTATTTCTGGAAAATATTTTCGCTTTATTTTGCTGACAGCCACGGTACATTGCAAACTACGAAACAGAAAAGCAGAGCAAGAGTCGCTCGTCGCGTATTTCACTGATGTGCTTGTTTGCAAGTTTAGTAGTATAAAAATATGTTGTATAAAAAACTACATGTAAAAACTAAAAAAATCTCTTATATAGAACTCACGGACCAGATAATTTATATAAACAAATTATTAAAAGAAAAAATGCACTACAATTTATACTTATATAATATGAAATACGTATATTTCATTTGGCGAGTTCATTTCCCAGCTCAGACCGAAGATTACGATTCGCATCGTTTTTAAAATTATCTATCTTTTCCATCGTGCTCCTTTACCGCTGTATTTTAATGTAAAAAAACCGAAAACATAATTGCTCATGAAACTAGTTTTCAATGAAATATTAATCTTGCATAAGCGCATTCTTAGTTTTCATCTTTCGCTCGCGAGGATCCCTTATTGAGCACTTAAGAATTTCGCTGCGAGCGTAATAGCCCGCTTATGTATATCGAGAGAGTCCTATTAATAGCCTCCCTCCCGTGGTCACGCTAGTAGGGTGAGCATATATCACGCTTAATAGCGGATAATGGGGACAAGGCCCATGCCGATTTTTTCGCATCGATGCAATGAGTTTATATTTAGATCACCTTGGGTTTGAATCGATACCTAAGCGAAGCTATTCATAGGCCAGTGCCCCGAGATAAATTCTGTTGGGTTAAAAAAAATGTGTAAAGCGTTTGTTACTTGGAATGCTTTGTTCTAAAGCCCTGTGACTTAAGCTTGAAAGAAACGTAACCAGATTACTTTATTATTCGCAAAAAGGAAGGTATAAGCCTTCAAATGGAAGCGAACAACACCTTTACGTTTGAAAAACTGATTACCTCATATCTGTCAGGAAGAAACAAAAACGGAATTTATACAAAGCGTTGTCTTACAGTAATCTTAAGCTAGTCATGGCTTAAATATAATGCTGCTTTATTTATGTTGATAAGGGTAGATAGAGACAGTCAGGCTTAAACCATGACAACTGTTAGGTGTTTGGAAGTGAGTATTGTTATTTTTACGATAGACTGAGATATGTAGAGCTAGTCAGGCAAATTTAGCAGAAATATTTCGTAATAGGTTATCGAGCTCTTAAGATCATAATGCAAAACATGTTAAAAACTCGGTCATTGTCCGAGCGGTTTTGGTGTATTTGTCAGCTGAGTCGACCAACACTGTAGCTAATGAACATAATTCCTTATTTATATTTGTAGTTCTAAAATCACCGCCTTGAACTATTCATAAGTCGTTTCATCTTATACTATTGTTAAATTGATGTGTTCCAAGTTTCCAACTACCATCATCAGAGGTAAGATATCTAATTCCACTGCAGTGGAGGAATCCGGATAATACTGCCAGCTTGGGTGTTTTATCATCAATGACGACCTATATCATTGTAATGGTGAACGTTCTAGTTGTGGTTTCTACATTTTTTATATTAATAAACCCTCGTCGACGATGTCGATTCACAAAGTAATAATAGCTTTAAATTAACCACAATATATTTCAACTCCAATTCCTTCCACTTTTAAAAGGATACCAAATGAAATTGAAAAATGTCCCTAGAAAAACGCCGAATTAAATACTTAATAATAAACGAAGTTGAAACCGAGCCGAAATCGGATTTCGCCGTTATGCCTTTTTAATTACCATTAACTTCAAAAGAATCCTTATTTTTATTTAAAAAGTTCCATCGTCAAATTTTCCATCTTTGACAATTCTTCTTTTTCATCATAAATTGTATCCTCGAGGTAAACTTATCAATAAGATAAATTCTTTTTGAAACGTTTCATTTTTGTATTCGTTCATATATCTCTATACCAATGCATTTAGATTCATTATTGTATTATGGATGTTATAATGCCGAGGTCCTGAAGTCTATTCTCAGCAGAAAATATTCTCTTTATTTAGTGATATAGCTTTAATTCTTATTTATACTAATAGTCAGTTAATTTATATTCAGGCTTCCATACAATCTGTTCTTCTATATCTATCTATATTATCACATTCTTTCTAATAAAATTGTAGAAAAAAATGTTCAATAATTCTCGATTTTCACAGATGTATTCTTAGATCCCATCATCCACGGTCATACATATCATCTTTGGTTATAATGACGCGCGCTACGGGTTATTGCAATCTGTCACGCGAAGGTCTCGACTGTCTACAAATAATTTCAATACCTACCTGACCCTTGCAAAATGTGTATAATTAACAAATTCCTATATCCTTTTTGGAGCAACGAACACGATCACTGCATCGGTGAGAGCTCCTCTATATCTCCTCTTCCAGCCTTTGCTCATCCTCTCGAATCTGACAGATGTACAGCTAGCTTCAAAAGTATATAAGGATTTTTAGCAGATTTAGTACCATGACACACCAACTATTCCTTTAATTTAGTATGGCTATACGTATATTGAATTGTTAAATAGTTAGTATGACATGGTAATAAAATGTTTATCTTCTCTTGAAGCCGGCTACACATTACATTGTAGGCACTTCTTACTGCTTTCCATTGTAATACGGTGCGTGAATAGGTACGTTGCAGCTCGACAATATAGACCGTATTTGAATGAAATAGTCCTCTGTAGTCACGTAATACAGAGTCAATAATTGCCTACAGAATCAATCAATCAAAAAATCAGAATCAACTTACTGAACAAAGCCTTCAATCTTTAATATCTATTTTATACATTTTTTCTAACAAATTATAAAGAGGAATGAGAACAAAGCTTTCGAATTATTTTCCTTGTCCACACTTTTCAGCAGAATGTGTAGCTAATTTTAACTAAGCTACAATAACAAGTTGCGTGTTTAGGCGAAAACCCGTTCAATTAGTGAAAAAAATCTTATTATAGAACGGTTTCTTCTGGAAGTCTCTTTGTGATTTGATATCCGGGTCACGTAGCAGTGTTTCCGGCAAGATTATTAATTTACTCTTTTAATTACGATGTCTGAAGAAAATGGTCTTGAGAAATATTTCTAGGCTTATCTTTTCATTGGGAAAATGTTATGAAAGTAATTATATAAAAATCTATAGATGTTTTAAATCTAAAAGAATCTTGCATTATGTTTTAAAATAATAAATAAAATCCAGATTGAAAAAAAATTGTTATTTGTTCAAAAGGTAGTCCAAAGGCTGATTTTGTAGAGTACTGAGAGCTAGTTTAGTTAAAGTCTGTTCCAAAAATAATATTACTGTGTATTTTATTTATTACTAGTGGTCTCGGCAGATGTTGTTCTGCCCCATTTACAGCGCCACCTACCGGGTCCAAATTAAATTACGTATAAACCTTCCCTGGACCAATTCAAACACACACAGAAAATTTCGAAAGAATCGGTCTCACCTTTTTTGAGTTTTTGCGAGACTAACACACAGCGTTTCATTTTTATATATAAAGAAGAAGATGATGACTAGTGAGCCCGGCGGACGTTGTCCTGCCCGATTGCAGCGCTACCTACCGGGTCCAACTTTACGTTTAAACCTTCCTTGGACCTATTTAAATACACACACAAAATTTCGTAAGAATCTGTCGAGCCATTTCAGAGTTTTTGCGAGACTAACACACAGCGTTTCATTTTTATATATAAGAAGAAGAAGAAAGAAGATTTCCGATTATGTCACTGAATAGAAAAACATTGGAAGTTCAATATGCCGATATTACAACATGGACCGTGGTAGCGGAATTCTCACACAAAAAAATTTAATATTATATTTTCTCTGCCATCTACTAATCCATTTACGTACAAAGATAATTAATATTGTATATTCAAGTAGATCTTTTCATGCACATATGAACATTTGATCTATTATTCAGAAAAACATTAACATCGAAATTTAAGCCTTGACTGCCTCTTCTATAATAGGATTGGAGAGAGCACTGTTGGAACCGTCCAGAATTCAATAAAAAACATCAACTGTGCGTCCACCATTTTCCCGTAACAAGGATGTCCCGGTATTAGGTACAATATTTCCTTTTAATTTTCCTCCCTTCCCTTGTACTCATTACTGTAAAGAGTCTTCAAAGGTCCAATCTCAAACGTGCGCAGCCTGATCTATTATAGAAACTAAAGCTTCCATTATAAACGCAATGTTGCATCGTCAAAATTTCCGAACTGATCTCTTGTCATTCATTGGACTTCTTGGTATTCTGAGAGCTTATTAATAGGGATGATGACTGAATTCTAATGGTCACGTCTCGTCATAACATACCGTAGGAAAAAATGCAATCATGTGAAAGAAGAATTAAAATCGGCTTAGAAATCATTAGATACAAGCATTTTAAGCTGTTAATTTGGAAGCGATTATGTAACTTACTAACATTACTTATAAGATTTATTGTAATTACTAACCAATGGAACATGTTTTCTGAAAAATAAAATTATTATTATTATTATTAGACTGAGAGATCCGACATCAACCGTGACGTCATTATTGACTACGGCCATATAAACTTCATGTAAATTTCTGTTTTGCTAGAAAGAGATAGAGATAAATCTTTAATACCTTATATCTTGGTTGTTTTTTAGTTATCCGGAAACCGATTTTTTCTCTCTGTTTATTATATGAATGAACTTCTTTTCTTTCATTTATCTAGCCTAATCGGTATAAAATAATCATTTTGACATTTACCTAATTACTAAAAAAGCACCCTTTGCATAAAGTAACATTTTTACCTTGACTCAAATAGGGAAGCCAACAGATTTTTTAACGCCCATCTGGTGGATTAAAAGAAAATATTGCACATGTATTTTTTCTATTTTTATGTAATCAACAACTTTAGCGACGATACATAGATTGGAGATTTATGTAGGTACGTTTGCTACTAACTTAAGCAATAGGTCTGTCACTCCATCAGTTTCATTTGGTTTATCTCAGTAGCTCTTTATTATTTTGACAAAGCAAAAAATATGTGTCTGATTTTTTTTTATTTAAATGGCGGTCTAATTAGATTAAAATTTTACAGACTCACAGGCAATCGTTGTCACTATTAGTGGAAATCTGTTATTGTCTGTTACTAATTTTGTCTGTTACTAATAAGGTTGCCTGGAAGAGATTGCTTTATAGCAATAAGGCCGCCTACTTGTATATTTCTTCTTTATTTTTTACATTTGTTTCTTTTGTAACATGTTTGTGCAATAAACAGTTAATTATTATTATTAATTTTGGTATTATTTTACCCCACGAAGGCACAAGTGTGCGCCTTCACTGCGAAGAAGGACCCATTTATCGTAGTGTCTCAGTTACAGAGAGTTACTCTTCGCACGTCCGATGGTATTGAGATCTTAGGTGCGGAAAGAGCGAAATTTCTACAAGTGCAGTTTGGGCATCATTTGGAGGACAAAGCCAAAGACCAAAGCATTACTTCACTCCTAGCCAGCGGCAAATCCTTACTAGTACTATAAACGCTAAAGTTTGTAAGTATGGATGCATGGATGTTTGTTACTCTTTCACGCAAAATCTACTAAATGGATTTGGATGAAATTGCGGAGACGGATTGCAACTTGTATTAAAGTATAGGCTAATTTTTATCCCGGAAAAGTAAGTACTGGAGGGAGACTCTGTACCAGGGTCGTCTGCTTAGGTACCTCCGTCTTACCTATTTCTGCCGCAAAGCACTAGTGCTTGCATTGCTGTGTTCCGGTTTGAAGGGTAAGATATGGCAGTGAAATTACTGGGTACTGTGACTTTACATCTTGTGTCACAAGTTGGCAACATACACTGTGGTTCTTGTGGGGGTTGCAGTTTTGCTGCGAATCTCACAAGACCCACATGTATTATAGGTGACTGTTACCACTTACCATCAGGTGGGCAGTTTGCTTGTTTGCCAACTTTCTGCAATAAAAAAAAAGTAGTTTCTGCAGGAAAGTATATTTACAGTTTTTTCTTTGAACTATTAAAGCTCAATTCACACATTTACGGGCCGTGCACGGAACGTGGACGGGACGTGGTCCGTCAGTGGCTTGACCGCATATCGAGTACTGCTCGCACCTCTAAGCAGGAGTTTAAAATATCAACTCGACCCTTGACTCCCTGCAAAGGCGTGCATTTCGTACCGTTTCGTACAATAGGCTAGATGACAAAAATTTTTTTTTGCTTTAATAGAAGCTCATTCATCTAATAAACAGAAAGAAAAAATCGGTTTTCGAATAACTATAATAACAACCAAGATATAAGGTATTAAAGATTTTTCTCCATCTCTTTCTAGCAAAACGGCAATTTACAAGGAGTTTATATGGCTGTACTCAACAATGACGTCACGGTTGATGTCGGATCTCTCTGTCTAATCGCCTTCAAATTAACAAGCTAAAATGCTTGTATCTAATGTATTTCTAAGCCGATTTTAATTCTAATTTCACAGGACTGCATGTTTTTCCACGGTATTTTAATATTTAATGACAAGACGTAAAAATTAGAATTCAGTCATTATCCCAATTGTACCTTCGTCACCTTTTTACCATCGCACTATTCACCACCGCAGTAGAGTTCATCCGTATCACCTGAAATCGATCTGGTCTAGAAGTGTTCAGTTTCAACGTTCATTTCTTTCACGTACGTGCAGTCTCTGGAACGCACTCTCACCTGCAGTGTTTCCTGAGCGCTATGATATGCCCAACTTTCAACCAGGCTTAAAAAGAGTACTTTTCTTCAGGTAGACGGTAACTGAGCTATACCCCTGGCATTGCAGATGTCCATGAGCGGTGGTTAGGTGCACTGGATCATCTACCACCAATGATCCAGTGCACCTTTAGTTAGCTGTTTGTTTTCCTCATGATAAATGAATAAATGAAAGAATTACTCAATCCGTATCCCTATTGATCAATGAATGGAGAAAGGGCTTACACGAAGGGAGTATTTTAGTCAGTAAGCAAATCTACAACAATAATCTTCATAAAAAAGCAATAAATACTTAAAGCATAATCCGCTCTTATTTAAAATAAATGTTAATGGAGATTTTCTAATTTATTTTATCACCTACTTAGAGCCCACCGGTGCCTAATAGGGCCGCCAACGATCCGGCTTAGCGGAGCCGCCCTAGTTTTCAAAAAGCGTCAAAGGACAGTCGAAAAAGATTTTCGTTAAAGAACTGGAGAGCTATTTGTCGATTATATACAGAATATTTCAGAAGTTAGTCAATTCAAAATCTATATTGTTTAGTAAACTTTTTTTAAATATGCATGCACAGTCAAATAATTTACTTGTTTTGAAGATTGACGATTATTATCTGTGTTTAGTCGTTTAATACCAATACACCAACTACCGTAATTTTGACAGATTGTTATGTTCCATAGCGTTATGTTGTAATACAATTACAAATTTAAAACTTTTAACCTGCTAAACATTTAAATTCCGTGATTGTACATCATCATAAGCAGGGTAATAGTATATACTACTTATATACAATTACCGTGTCACAAGTCAATTTTGACAAACTACTAAAACAAGCAACCGAATTTGGTAATTCATTAAATTAGGTATTTCTTTACTCGTATTAGGCTAAAACAAATATATACGTGTGTATTAAAAATGGATATCACTTCGTGAGTACATAATGAATATTTATATGACTTTACAAAATATGTGTAACAAATCAAAAGAATTCTAATAACGCGCTGCGCAAGTAAAGCTATTTCATATTATTTTATTTTATGTTTCTTATTTCCTTCTATTACGATCCCACAGTTTACAATGAAAAACAATTCTAACTTCCGCAATTAATTCCCTTATTTCAGATTGTGTTGCATTTATTGTGAATATGAATGAAAAGTATAACCTAAAATTAAACGTTAATTAAATCTCTATCTATCGTTCGCAATAGAAACTCAGCTACAAGTTTTAGGCGTCTGAAACTTCAAAACTGTGATAATACGTTCACAAACGTGTTGAGTCGCCATTGTTTCTGCCGAAAGTTTGGTTAAGACTGTGATAATACTTACTAGTTTAGGAAAATTCAATAACCACATAGACAACTTGCACACGGAATATGTCATTATGGTCGCTGGCAGCATGAGTTGCAAGAAAATGAGTTGTGTTTGTATATAATAAAGTCTCATTATAATTACCAAGTAAGCTAGAATGAAAACTTATATGGCGTTGCCAATAATAGTATGAGTACAATATAATCAACCCACCAAAAGACGGATGAAAATTTCCCACTACTACTGTATTTTAATTGTGACTATAATTAATACAAATTGTGTAAATAAAATTGTCATATACTAAGAAATCAAAGTAAAAAAAGCATTACCTATACCGTACATAATACAGAGTCAAGAAAAAGGATGTTGATAACACGAAATTCTTAGGCATTACTTTAGATTCACGTTTACAATAGGACCCACATATTGAAACCTTGGCAAACAAACTAGTTCGGCGGCGTATGCGGTAAAGAAAATAAGGCTTGAAACGGCGAGATTAAATTATTTTAGTTACTTTCGGGAATAATTATTTTGAAACTATTTAGAGCTAAATACGTTTTATTTTATGTTCTTCTGGTGTTTGCCTTGGCTCAAATTATAATATGTATTAACTAAAAGACTGAAAAAAAATTACAAAATAATAAAACCGACTTCAAAAACACCAAAAAGTCATAAATAATATGAATCATGTGAATGTGTATAACCTGTTATGATGATGATTTCTTGGTTCCGACTTCAATATAAAACTGTGATATTGTATGTATTCTTATATTATTTTTGACTTTTTGTGTTTTTGAAATCGGTTTTATTATTTTGTAATTTTTTTTTCCATCTTTTAGTTAATACGTATTATAATTTGAGCCAAGGCAAACACAAGAATAACTTAAAATAAAACGTCTTCCGCTCTTAACAGTTTCCAAAGAATTATTCCCGAACATGATGACTATAATACGCAAATACCTGAATATCTTAAGTAAAAACAAGAAACACGTTGGACGTGGCTATGAAATTCAAGGCTCTCCCTCGATTTTCAGTGTATTCCTTTATCAGACCATGATATGGTGACAATGGGACCACCTCGGGAGTACACTCTTTCGATTACAAAAAGAATTTTGAAAATCGGTCCATAAATAGCGGAGTAATCGGTGAACATACATAAAAAAATAGATACAGTCGAACATAGAACCTTCTCCTTTTTCTAAGTCTGTTAAAAGCAAACTCGCCAATAAAGAATCCATCATTTTATCTTATTCGATCCTATCAGAACAAAAAGAAACAAACTTACGCATACAGAAAGAATAGATTTCAATTCAGCTACCTACTCTACTTCCCCACTCTTGATTAAATTCACCACCATTTTGATCGTGGATATTGAATTCCGCCCAATCTCTATATTTCAAAGCGCAGCGTTAAGAACGGCGCGGAAATGAAAAGCAAAGAATATGTTTAAACGCAGCTCCGTACGCTCGCCACAGTTCTTCCTAAATTACAAGCTATATATGTGGGTATGTGTATCAATAACTGAATCCTCTAGTTCGTACGCAGGCGCTCTCCTCGAAATGTATTTTCATTTTCCCAGGAAATTCATTTGGTTTCGCCTCATAAGACAGTTCTCATCAACATTTCGGCAGTCGGCTCTCTCTCTATTGCCTCTTTCCATTTAATCGACTTGGAAGTAAATGTTTGATTTCCAAATATGGCGAGGTCGCGCAGCTAACATCGACAAATTAATCAAAACACTCCATAACAATGTACGAGCCCTTGACTTCGGAGGCTTTCGCCTCTGCAAAAAATATGAGTGTATCATCGTTTAGCTTCAGAAGTCAATAATGTCGTCATGAAATCATCGGGGCGGTATGATTTAATTAATTAAATATATTTCTCTCGTTAAGTTGGTTGTATTATGCCTTAATAAAGGTCAAGCCTCAGTTTTACTGAGGCTTGACCTTTATTAAGGCATAATCGTACGTTATATTTCGGCAGCGACTATATTTGTTTGTAGATTTTGAGTATGTTTTTTTTTGTGTAAATGGACAAGGTTTTTTTTTTCAATTTAACCGTAATGCGTCACGTAGATATCGACGTAGTACAAATTATGGATCAAATTGAAGCTTTTGATAAATTATGTAAATAAATATACTATTCATACAGAGATATTAATTAAATTTCAATAAAAAAAACCTCCCGTGTATAAATACACTTTCCCAAACGACCACCATAACATTCCCGGGTCTGAAATATTTCATCGCGCAAGATAGAATCGCTATACCGACAGATAGAAAGAAGCATGTAAACACATTTCTAAGTGAATGTATGCCAGCTAAGCTCCAAGGTGATTGATAAGCGGCCCGCTTTCCAATTTCGCCAAAAACGAGGCAAGAACTTCCCGTATCGTTCACCAATCATCTGAGCGATTGCCACAAGCTCTCAGGAAATTAATCTCATCATGCAAAAATCTTGACATGGCCATACGTTAGTGTTGCATAGGTTAAATCCATACTAATATTATAAATAGGAAAGTGTATGTGTATGTCTGTTTGTTTGTCCGTCTTTCACGGCAAAACGGAGCGACGAATTGACCTGAGGGGCAATCGCACTATTTACAACGTTTGAACCAGTCAGAAACGTTTCTGTTTCCATACATTTTGACACCTTGACAGCTGTCAGATGTCAAGTCATATGGGAACGGTAGCGATTTGGTTTTGGCTCAAACATTGGTAAATAGTGCGATTGCCCCTCAGGTCAATTCGTCGCTCCGTTTTGCCGTGAAAGACGGACAAACAAAGAGACATACATTTAAGTGGAGATAGTTGAAGGGATGGAGAGTGACTAGGCTACTTTTTGTCTCTTTCTAACCCCTCACTTCCCTAAAATGGGGGGTGGAAGTTTGTATCGAGCATTCCGCAATTGTCAAGATAGAAAGCTAAAAATTGGTATGCGGGCTATTTGTGACTAACAAAAAAATCGAGCATCATTTTTTTTTTTGGAAATCTGCCCCCAACCCCTTAAAAGAGGGGGTGAAATTTTATATGGGACTTTTCGCAGTTTTCAAGGGAGGAAGCTAAAAATCGGTACACAGACTCTTATTTTTTTGGAAATCTTCCGTGTTACCCCGAATATAAACGCGAGCGAAGCCGCGGGCAAAAGCTAGTATAGTATATTTTTGGTTAAAACAAGGTTTAGCACTAATATAGGTAGAATACATTACGAATATTAATATTTAGATAATACTCGTATATATCAATATCAAACGGTCAATGTTCACGTATTTTGATGCTCTTTTGATAGATACATCATATTCGTATAACCCATTGTTCGTTGTACCTACATACTCGTACAATGATTAGTAATCTGCTGTAAAGTGTCACTTATGTCCCACACTTTAAGCGTTAGCATTCGTTTACGTGTAAAAATATTGTTTCACCGTCATCATTTAACACGGGAGACACACACAGTTAGACATGATGTGAATATCCACAGCGCTGCTCGCACCCAGCGGCTTCCTGCAACCTTCACCAAATGTCTAGTCCACTTTCTGTACATCTCCCGGGACGTAGCCACCACTAAAGGCCGCAAAGAATTTACCCCGCCGACTATCCGTAAGGCTCAATTATTTGTGACGTTAGTTCTCCTGCGGATCTCATCATTTCTAATGGACTTTTATCTCAAGTTAACATACTCATCAACTTCCAGTGTAGAACTTCCAATATTCACAAGAGTGGGAAGAACATGGGAGTTCGAGTTCTACATAACTTTTGTTTCGTCGATGCTCATTTTAAGACACACTTGTCTTGGGAACTTCTAGATCTACGAGCATTGTGCCGAAGTAAATAGGTATCAGTCGATTATATCTGATTTCAATGACTTTAAATCAAAGAAGAAAATGTATGCACTTTTGAAAGCGATTCAGTACGTGCACTGGGCACACGCACTGGACACTCTGGGCATATTCCATCAGGGCACCTCAAACTCAAACTCAAAAATCTTTATTCAATATATGCCTTTACAGGCCCTTATTGACATCAAAATATAGCAATTTTTTTTTAATTTAAAGGAAACATATTAACCTTGTATGTATACATCTTGAATATAAGTTGGTATAACAGGAATAAATAGGACATACAAGTAGGAATTTAAAAAAAGTTGACTCTATACCATGATCGATAAGCGATACCTGTTTATCGACGAAAACCATATATATTTCAAGAAAATCATTAATTTAAAGGAAACATATTAACCTTGTATGTATACATCTTGAATATAAGTTGGTATAGCAGGAATAAATAGGACATACAAGTAGGAATTTAAAAAAAGTTGACTCTATACCATGATCGATAAGCGATACCTGTTTATCGACGAAAACCATATATATTTCAAGAAAATCAAACGATCATTTACAATTAGTTTTGCTTGCTCGAAACTACTCTCGTCCGAAAATCAAGCTTTCCAATTGCAGCATGCTTTTTTAAATTAATAAAATTTAGTTACTTTTACTTATCTAAAAGAACTTACTTACTTACTAATATTGTAAAGCTGAGTCTGTTTGTTTGTTTGGTTGAACGCGTTAATCTCTGGAACTACTAATTCAAATTGAAAAATTCTTTTTGTGTTGAATAGTCCATTTATCGAGGAAGGTTATAGGCTATATAATATCACGCTACGACTAATAGGAGCTGAGCATCAATGAAAAATGTTGCAAAAACGGGAAAAAATATATAGCGAAACGTAGTTCGCGGGCACAGCTAGTGTATTATATAATTGTATCTATTTACATAATTTGACTGTAAAAAAAAACAAATCTAGTATCTTGCTTATATACCTACATTCATGGTCTAACCTAACAAAAGGGATCATAGGGGCCCCATTATCCTAATGGCCTCCAGTGGGCTACACCGCCGTGTAAGCGGCCATGAGTGCCTACGCGATTTTGCTATTGCTAATGTTTCAAAAACGTGCCATAATAACAATAGCATTGTTGTGTTCTTACGATTTAGAGGTAAGATAGCCAGTTCCTCGGTTGTTGAGGAGGCCAGATAAAGCTCGCTTCCATGCTCTACCTTATCGTCACATACCATCAGGTGAAATGAAGGCCAACAGTTTCACTGTCATATGTAAAAAAATCACGTTTTATTACTAACAAACATAAAGTTTATCTGTACAATGATATATTATATGCCTACTTTTGATTTAATGAGGCAT